>JANCMC010009603.1:8227899-8279467 GCA_024363005.1 Charaxes varanes
ACACAACTAAAACAACATCTTAGTATATTGTGTTACTTCATAGCAGGAATGGGAAGACCTAAAAATTTGAAATTAATACCATATACTGAAGTCTGCGGTCCCTTGAAGTTGTGAAAAAATGAACCCTCCAAGTGAACACAATCAAAAGATATGGGCGTTTATGTCACTTTTCCCATACCTTTGCAAGGAGATCTAAAACCTATATGGTACTTTCCGTTGCTCTAGAACCATCAAATTGGCAAAAAACAATGTCTAGCAATAGCATAGTTAAAAGAACTATACAAAATCCGTAAATATGTAATAACATCACAAAAAAAAAATACCAAGACTGTCACATTCAAGGAAATCCCATGAGAAGTACTAATCTTACTCATAAATTACCTTGTAAAAATATTATGTGACAGTCCGGAACCCTCAGTGCGCGAGTCTGACTCGCACTTGCCTGGTTTATTAATTTGTTATAAAACTTTCTGCAATACTGACTCCTTATCAGACGAATCATCAACCTATAGTTCATTTCATCACTCGTAAAGCTGAAGAGTTTGTTTGTTTGTTTGAACGCGCTAATCTCAGGAAGTACAGACCATATTTGAAAAATTCTTTCAATTTTAGATAGATCATTTATCGGGGAAGGCTATAGGCTATATGTCATCACGCTAAGTCCAATAGGAGCGGAGCACCTTTGAAGAATGTTTCAAAATCGGGGGTGTTCTTTTTCCTATTTGAGAGCTTCCGCTGCGTGCGCTGCGTAAATGGTTAAAGTTTCGCAAAAGTCATGTATGACAAAATTGTTCCCCCCAGTTCCGCTCCGCCCTTTGCCGCGAACGCCACGAATTTAGAGCGCTCCGCACTTTAAAATTGTGAAAAATAGTTTATTTAGTGCTATAATCAAGTGCGATACGTCGATGTGTGCGCGTTAGTGAGTGCTATCCGAAAGTGAAAAGATTTTTAAAATCCGACCATTTTTGGGCAATTTATGCCCAAAAAACAAAAAAATTAAGGTTATTTTTACCTTTCGGTGCGTGCGACGGAAAATCCTATCGAGTGACACCTATTTTTTGGACTGCACAAAGAAGCGTCTCGGTGAGGAGCAGCTTCAGTCCAACTTTGGGATTTTTCGGACAAAGATCCCCGGAGATACACCATAAATTCCTAATAACCACGTGGCACGTGGTAGTGGAACCAAGCGCGCCAGGGAGGCGCCGCTAGTGTGAATCGACTGGCGAGCGCGCCCCGAGTGCGCTGACACCTCTGCCACGTGTCTGCGACGAAAACTCCAGGATCTGCGGCAAAAAGAAGGTTTTTCGTAGTTGGTTTTTGTAGACTTCAAAATTAAAATCCCCATATTTGGGGATCTTCAGTGAAGACCCCCACTTTTTATCTAATAACTTTTAAATATACACCCTTGCCAACACTGTGATACCTGAAAAACCCACGCGAAGCCAGAACTTTTTTATTTATAGAATTTTAAAACTTTGACATCAAATAGGTCAACTACCGGATAACGTTGTTGTCCAAAATCGACAGGTTCCTGGTGTCGGAGCCTATCTCTTTGGTACGCGCTATTTATTCTATCTGTTATATTCTTTACACCACTCCATATAAGCCAAGTACTGCCACTTTCACCCTTTTCATATGCTTCAACAACACCCCTAGCAGCTTCTTCCGCTCTGCAAAGAATATATTATATTTTATGTTAACAGACTACTTTCATACTGAAAATAATAAAGCTATTATAACTAGGCTTTAAGGGCTACCTAAGTCTAATCACGCTTCCACCCTTTTGATCTGCGCTCACCTAATTTGACAAAAAAAAAAATGTTCTTAGAGCCAAAGAAAAACTTATAATTAGTTTTTTTTGCTTGGCATCTTTTCATAATCGGAAATCGGAAATCCCTGTTGAAATCCATGACGATATAAAGGAAAATATTAAATAGTAAATATAGCTAAACAACAAAAAAACATTTCTGCATCACTTTTATTTTACAAACTAATAAAAACAAGTAAAAATCTTACGTTTGTAAAGGATCATACTTTACAAGTGACTTCAAATTTTCAGTCACGTCTTCTTCAAAAGATCGGATATCTTTTAAAATATCCGTATCTGTTGCGCCGAAACATATGGTTAGTGTTCGAACTTTTGTCTTTGTATAGTAGGCCTCTTTCTGAAATAGAATTTTGCGTTAATATAAAATATTTATTTGTGCAACATTTTGAGTTCCGAGGAAGCGAGGGAGACGAAATAATTTTGCTCTCGTGTGGCACACCTTACTTTTCACTTCAGCAGCGAGAACACATAATAAATAAATGATATTTTATTCAATTAGACTTTTACAAGCACTTTTGAATAGTCAAATATTTTAAAAGCTACCACTGATTCGGAAGAATCGTGCCACGATAAGAATGAGCAAGTAACTCGTAACCACTCTTTTAAAAATAATTTTTACTTAATACGTTTTTGCATGTAAAATATAAAGTACAAAGCTGAAGCGTCTCAATTCCAAACAGTCTTATCTTTAATAAAGTCTTCGACTGTCTAATACGCCTTACGAATAAGCATGTTTTTAAATAAGAGAAACTTATATTATTATTTTTGAAGTTGCTTATTAAAATCGGTACAGCTGTTTTTGAAAATACACCTAACAAACAGACAGATAGGCAGATAAAAAGAGGGCCAGACAAATATTTAAAAAATATTTTTTACGTAATACGAACCGCCTATATGTCGAATGCAGTTAGCAAAATATTTTCATTTAACTTTACAGACAGTTTTATTTAATAGTATAGAAGATTATTGGAAATTGGAATGAATCGATTCGCTTGCTTTAGCCAAAATATAAAATGAGACAGAGTTACCGGTTCATCTCATTTCGCGTATCCGTGATATATCCGTATACGCAGTGGGCCATAAAATTTCATGCAAAGCGGGTAATGGTATTTTTTGTATGTATAGTTTCCACGTGAGTGACTGCCTTTTCTTATCATTTCGTGTTTTTTTTTCTTTTATGAAGGAAAGAGAGAAAGAAAGTTTTATTTTTTGAATTATGTCACGCAAGAACAAAATCTTGTAATTTATAAAATAATAAATTTGGGCTTATGATAACCTTTTTAACCGAAATAAAGGCTATTTGTATATTTAAATTAGAGGTTTATCAAACCGACTTCAAAGATAAACCGCCAACCGGCAAACAAGAGTACAAAATTTGCTTTTATCCGTACAAATAGAAGGAAATCTACTTACTAACAGCTTGTTATACGAGTAGGAACAATAGCCCACTCACAGCCCTTATGCACTCAAACCTTCCCCCTTTTCGTGCCTGTTATTATTTCGTAAACTCATACTCAAGATAATTAAAACCCCTGCCACAGGACCAATTGACTAAAACCTCAGTCTTATTGTGAATGAAGCTTACTTGATCAATAAACAATATTATATTATATAATGAGAAAAAAATTTCTATCGATTTTATCTTCCACAATGTTGTCACAGAACACTTGCTATGTATGTGTTACAGCCACGATTCTCCTTACAAGGTTGTCTCGAGGCTCAGGATTTGATACTATGTATTTTTTTAGTTATAAATGAAGTTATAGTGGATGTAATGACTTATTTTTAGTAAAAGGTTCATTGTAATCTGTGTTGTCTGTCAGTATTGCCACCATTATATTCATGACGTAAGACCAATGTTATTGGTCGGTTGCAATGACGGCATTAGTGAGATATCGTGTTAACAGTGCTACCATTATTGACAACAATATGATGAATTTCTATTGGTGGTTGTTATACCGGTAACGGTAATGAAGTAGTTGTTGTATTAGTAATTATTAATACTGTAATCCCCCCCCCCCCCCTCCCCTATAACACAGTGCTTTTGTAAAGTTTTCATATTATTCTTATATATATTTATATATAACATTATATTATGCGCATTATGGGTCGTACAAGCGCATTGTACAAGAATAATCCTATTACAGTATTGACTTCCTTTTTATATGTAAAAGTAAATAACAGTATGTAATAGATTTGTTTTGTGTTTACCCATTTATGTTAAATTTCCCTTTATTTCTTAATAACTTTAAAGTACTTCAGAAGTTTCTAATAAAATGAAAAAAAAAAATGCTTATAAACAGACGAAGTAAAGTACTCAACTGTTTCTGTCTTTAGTTAATTGATATTTATGCATAGAAAAAAGAATATTTTAACGAATAGCAAAGAAATAATTTTGACTCAAAGTCGCGTACTTAAATAGACAGTGTAGGTATGTTAAATACGGCTAAGGCCAAGTCTGCAGTATTTAAAGTTCATAATGGCCATTTCTACTATTGACTTATTTTTAACGTATCCCTAACATTAGTATCCTTAAGTGTTAAATACAATTTAAGTTTAACTTAATACGTATTACTTGCGTTTTTGCAAAACCTCAAAAGATGACGTAATATTATTTATTTATCTTATTTTGTTAAGTTCTGTTTATTCGCAAATGTTCAAGATGTAGGTTTCATTACATTTATATATTATATGTAGGCATTGACGTTTATACGCAGCGTATAATTAAATATATAACATGAGTTTTAATACAAGAAGGTTCTGATTATACATGCTACCGGTTTCTTAAAACTAAACCATTAATAACCAAATCAGAATGTAATATAAATACGCATCAAACTAGTATTATAAATAATTGTTTACTTAAATGCAACTTACCTAATGCCAAAAAATTCTACGTATATTAGTGTATAAGAAATGGTGAATAAATAATATTGGCTGTGTTTTTATTTAGGCAAAAATCAATAATGTGATAACTTTTTTTTTGTATGCCTACTCCAAGATTTTTATTTACGGTAACAACCTTTTACTTTGTTACTTAATATTGTTAACGAATACATTTTGAGTATTTTAAAGGTACATTTTTGTACTATTTTTTTTTTTTACTTTTTAGTTTGCATTCCAAATATACATGTTTTACAACAGTTTTTTTTAAAGCTATACTTATTCGTGCATTTAATAAGGCCCGAATAAGGGTTACATACATGCCCGAATTGTATAAAATATAGATTTGAAAACTACAAAATTTCATAATTAATTACTATTTTTTTTTATTAATTACTATTTTCATTATTAATTACTAAAAAAACTGTTGTAGGCGACCAATACCTTATGTTTAATCTAACACGCATTTATTTACGCTTGTCTGGGACTAACAAATTATTATGGAGATTAAGCAAATAACTTTCAACTTTACTTTAATTGTGGTTTTTAATTGGAATTTTCATAATTTATGTAACTCAATTTATCAACACATATAAGTAATGATATTTTTCTATGACATTTTTCAAATTTAGAAATTAATTTAAGCTTGATGGATATTATTATATAGAAAATAGAAGATATTAAGCCCAAATGTTACATAAATTTAAATACATGGCATATGGTATTTGTCTTTGACTTATGAAATAGCACTTTATAAGTTTTACGTAATCTAAATTCAGTAAATTACGTAATTAAACAAGAAGCCTCAAAGACTTTTTGTAGCAAAGAAAATAAAATAGTTTTTAATTAATTAACAAAGAGTGATAATATTTATTTACAGATTTCATACGAATACAATTACGTGAATAAATTAGTTCTATTATGTCACTTTTATGTTCGGTCAGGCCATAATTTTGAAATAAATATCTTTCACCTAATAATCGAAAAACCAGGGTCATTGAAATTTTTTTATTCAAACTAAGCAAAGCATATTGATACAGTAAAATACATCACATCAACTTATTAATTTATCAAACCTATAAACATTACTTATTACTTATTATTGCAATTGGAAAAAGTCCGTAATTATTAATGTATAAAAATAATTACATATATAATCGAAGTGTAAAATATCGTAATTAAAAGTTTTATACTTTTAAAATGAATTGTATAAAAGTCAGTTTTCAGATTTTTACAAAGTTTCGTAATTGTACGTGGCCCAATAACATTCATCATTTTTTAATTGTCTTTTTTAATTAATATATGATATTAATTTTAAAAATTAATGTGAAGGTCTACTCTCAGCGTCAGCGAAAAAGGGACACGGTCTAAGCGTCGTGATAGCAAATGGTGGACATCTATTTAAATGGTATATGCAGGGCTTTATTACGGAGGCACGCAGTGACTATTAAAACTGAAAAAAAAAGAAATAATTTTAAAATTAAACGTTCGCGTAGTACCCTGTCCTTAAAGTTCTTCACACTTCTTTTAAAATTTTATTTACTAAAAATTATAGTGACAATTTTCGAGGATCAGCATGCTCCCAAGAAAAAAATGACAAAAAAGCCCTGGATATATGTATATCATAAAATCCCTAAATAATTAGGCATGTTATTTTAAATTCGAGACTTTGAATATTATAAAACTAAATTCTTATCAGTCTAGACTTAGGGCTGACGCTGGTTCTTTTAGTTTTAATCGTCTTATAGTTGGTAATTATCATAAATAGTGGTAGAGTTTAACTCCGCTGAAGTTGTGCTCTGAAAGTTCCTTATAATGAGTATTATTTTCATCAAATGTACCTTTTAAGAAATATACTTTATTGGACGCAATGTTGTGCTTGTTTGATTTTCTCACCTTTGTTTTATGCACAACTTTAATTATTTATTTTTCTCAAATGTCCATTTCGTAAGGGCACACCCGTTACGAAGTGGGCATTGGTACTTTTTAAGTTACCTCAGATTTATAACTCGTTATTTTTTTTAATAATTCCATAACAATGTATTGGTGTTACCACCGACTGGTGAATTACTTCCGTCGTTTGTACTAATTAGCAGAAACAAACTTACCTGTGCTGGATATATTTAAATGTGAATGATCCTTAAAAGTTTCTATTATATGGTATAACTTTATTTACGTGTTAATTAATTTTCTTTATCCAGTGCGTGTTTGTAGACAATCGACGGTCAAAGCAAGTACATTTCAAATTTTTATTTATTGTTGAAACTCAAAAAGTTTAAAGCTGTACTATGTCAGTTTTGCTTGTCTTCTTCAGCTATTATTGTATGGAATGCAAACAAATCACTGTGAACGTGATATTAGTTGATGTATATTGTTTTTATAAGCGTGTCTTTTTTATCTGTTTAACATTGTCGATGATAACTCATACTTATTCTGTGATAGTCTTCTTGTTGTGTAATCTGAAACTTATTGTAACGGTGCTAAAATTACCCATGTATGTTATTTCTTTTTGTAAAAAGCTAGTATTATTTTAGTGTTTTAAAAACATTGAATAAGTTCCATTTATAATTATTCAATTATTTTCAGGTTATACAACGGTAATCACATATGGGCAAGACAATGATGGCGTATACATATTAGAAGATATGGACGGAAGCACCTAAATGTTGTGGAACATGGACATCTTATGTACATACTTAATTTTAATAGACAATTTTATACAAAACTATTCTGTGAACATTGTACTTGATAATCTTATTTATTACTTAATTGTATGTAAAGTAGTATAATTTAAATTAAATCTAATAGCATCAAATCTTTTACAACTATCCGCTGTATGTATCCTACATTGAGCGGACTATGACAAAAAATAACAACTTCCCGAACACATCGCAACCTGATGGGTCAAAGTGATTGTAAAATCAAGGGCATTACTCGGATACATAAAAAAAATTCTATGTAATCATTTAGTTTCTCTACATGCACACCTACTAAAGTATTATATTAAATTATTGGAGAGGGATTCGCCGTTCCAATATTTCGAAGTATTATAATCATTTCTAGACGAATAATTCCTGGAACATGTGTTATTCAATGTTCTTAACTTACTATAGCTCGGCTCAAGCGAAAAGCTTTCGTCTTAAATAATCTATACGTTCATTGTATTTTTTTTAATTCATAGAATCTTTGAGCAGGAATGTATGACCAAATTTTTTTTATATCTTAATAAGTTAATTTCATTGCCAAGTAACCTAACTTTACGGGATTTGTTAATACACACCCTACCCACTTTCTCCCCTAATCAATTTACAATGATGTACAGTTGACCCCTACATTATTTGGTGATTTTTCCCTTACGTTATCGGAAAAGTACCAAGACTTCAATTTAAAAGATTTAAAGGGTCATCCATAATTAGCTAGTCTTATACATAAAATCTAAGAAATGGAGAGACGCTGTCCTGCCGAAATGCTGCCTTGCTTACTATTTCAAAAGTTTTTGAACGTTTATATTTACTTCCATAGACTTACAGTATCGAGTAACTCAAATCCCGGCCACTGATTGAGCTACGAACTCCTCAGGTCGAATATCAAATATAAACCAGTGCTAGAATGGGTCACCAATCTATCATCCGGTCGCAGCAATAGCTACTTAACCTAGCGATCGCCTCAAGTCGTCGACCACTGATTAGGCCACGACCTCCTCATCCATATATATTGATAATCTATACTAATATATAAAGCTGAAGAGTTTGTTTGTTTGAACGCCTTAATCTCCGGAACTACTGGACCGATTTGAAAAATTCTTTTAGCGTTAGATAGCCCATTTATTAAGGAAGGCAATAGGCTATATACCATCACGCTAAGGCTAATAGGAGCTCAGCACCATTGAAGAACTTTTCAAAATCAGCGGTTTTTTCCCCTTTTGGTGGCTTCCGCTGCGTGCTCTGCGTAAACGGTTAAAGTTTCGCAAAAATAATGTTTGTCGGAATTGTTCCCCTTTAAAAGCTCTAAATATAATACCCCAATAGCATATGTCTATCTCTTAAGGTTGGCTCCCTATAACTCTATTTACACTAACCATATAGGCTATATATCATGAGGCTAAAAATAACTTCAATTTTTTAACTAATTTTACACGGCCGAAGTCGCGGGCACAGCTAGTTGTCAAATATAACAATATCACTGTACAAAGAATAGAATTTTGTATATAGCTTGAAATAAGCATATAGTATGCAAATCTATAGATAGGTTGAGAAGGTGGTGGCCTAATCAGTGGTCGGCATTTGAGTCGATCGCTAAGTTAAGTTGCTCTGGCTGCGACCGGGTGATAGAGTGGCGCTGTACAGTTGCTATATAAGAGACTGTTTTGTCTTTGCTCGCCCCTCATCTTGTAATGTGAAGTTTACTTTGTTTAACTAATCCAGAATATGTCAATAAATCTGTAAAGCTTCCAATGTCTTTTAATAACCTGCTAACATAAACAAAACACACTTTCATATTTTAGCCTCCATATTTTTAAATTAAAATATAGCTGTTGCATCCGCTTAAAAAGTTTATTATCACAAAACTGACGATTCAATACATAGATTTAGTCTTACATGGATGAGAAATGGAAAGTTTGGTTTTACCTTCTACAATGTTGTATTAATTGTTGAAATCCGCAAGGTACCCGGTTCAAACCCCACCGCCGCTGGGGTATTGTCGCACCCACTCCTAATACAAGCTTTTAATTTAATCTTAGTAGGAGGGGAAAAGGGAATATTAGACATACCTAAAAAGTATTCCTAATATTCTTTAAAAAAAAATTAATAGAGAAAAAAAGACTTTTAGTGCTTATTTGCCTATTGTAATGTTACTTTGTAAGACGAGACCAATAAAGAGCGTTCTTAATAGACTGAATGTTGTTTCATCAAAGAAGTCGATTACGAAACTGAACGCAATGTGCTAGTCAATATTTGCGTCGAGTCACAAACAGGGGAGCGCCTACAAACATATCCACCTTTCTGACGTAACTCATAGGTGAAGAGTCAATGAAGTTACAGCTACACAGAGTGGCATAGCACTAAACGAAATTTCTCCCTCTATCCACTTAATAAACTAAATATACAGATTCAAACAGCTTGATTTTATAGTAAAAAAATAAAAGTCATTACAATACAATAAGAAAATGAAATTGAATGTCTGTACAGTTAAATTAAATTAAATTTTCAATAAAAGAAACCATAAATAAAAGCTTGTTTACTATCGAAGGGGTTCAAACAATCGCCATAACAAAGAAAAACAATAACGGCCAAGCGGTTACCAAGAAATTAATTTTACTAGAGTAATCGCCGAGCGGCTGGTTTTGACGTGCAATTCATTACTGTATAGAAAATACTGGAGTTGATGGTACAGTGCAGTTTGTAGAGGACTCATAAGAGGACGCGATCGTGATTTTAAATCAAATTGTTTTATACACCATCTTCTGACCCTATTACAACACCCTCAACATCAAATTATCGGGGTTTTGTTATAAAATTTATTGTATTCGTATTTTTACAAAGGTTTTTCAGGCAAAACTTAAATCACTGTTTTATTTTATTTGACAAATTCAATTTCAAGCGGTTTTTATTGTAAGATAAAGATTTGTATAGTATTACACAATTTCACTTTGAGTTAATGCATAAAAAATAGTTATGACGTTAATAATTCGTTGAAATTTAAATTTGCATTTTTCAATTTGCAAATTCATTACTCATAAACTTTAGCATTTATGAAGAACTAGCAAACCCGACAGATGCAGTCCTGCCCGAACGTTGGGTTACTAATTATTTACTACATTCTATTATCCTACAATGTTTAAGCCAAGGTCTTTTAGTAGGTTGTATAGGGATTTTGCTGGTATACCCCTTGCTCCTACCTCTACCGCGTATAGGCTGGTTTTATAACCATTTTTAGTGAGCTCATTGGTTAGGTCAAAGTACTTGTTCGTTTTTAACAGATGACAAAATACTAAATAATAGATTATAAAATTTCAGAGTCCGTAACTTCGTATACAGTAACTTAAAGGACAAAGGAAAGGCACGTATAACCGTACAGTACATTTAAATACAATTAAAAATCGTAAAGATGTATGTGGAGATTTAAAATTCATAAGGCGTATTATATAGTTGAGAAATGACTGTGTTAAAGATCATTAAAGTACCTTTGTGTTGAGTCACTTATGCTTTGTACCTTCGTTATGAAGAGATATCAAATTCATTTATTGTAAAGAACGTGTTTTTTTAACTGAATCCATATATATATATAAATCAATCGCAAAATGTGTTGGTAATCGCATGACTCAATAACGGCTGAGCTAATTTAACCAATTCTTTTTTTTAAATATTCGTTGAAGTGCAAGGATGGTATTTATGGCGAGAAAAAATCGAATAATTGCCGGGAAAACCCTAAAAACAGCCCTTTTCTTTTTCCCATGCAAACGTTTTATATCTTAAATGTAGAGTCAATTTGAACTTATGCGGGGACGGGGACGGGAACGGGAACGGGAACGGGAACGGGAACGGGAACGGGAACGGGAACGGGAACGGGGATGATATAGGATAATAGAAGTAACCATAATCGCCACGCTGGGCATGCGGGTTGGCGATCGCAGGGACACAGATTTTCGCACAGTTGACACTGCTGCCTGTCAACGGTCAGAGGAATTTGGCTGTGTCTCATTAAGCTGGGTTATACCGTCTTGAGCCGGTAATATAAATCTATAAAAACTATAATTTCATACTCCTCCGTCTGCGCAACTTTCATAAGTGATACCAAAAGTTTTCGCTTCACATACTATCATATAGATGTTAGACATCTAATGATTAAAGAATTCACACTAAAATTGTACCAAAAAATAATAAATTGTACTTACTTGTGGTGGTACAGACTCATGAATTGGTTCGCTAAGCCATTTTTGGCACTTGGGCATAGCTTCTATGTGATTTCTTAGTTCTTCATGCCTTCCTTCTTTTAACAGTCCAAGGAAAAATATAAGTAGAGACGCCACTTCTGTAACAGTAAAATAGCAAATTACAACAAAATATTAACTACAGTTTCTGCTTCAGCTTCCCTATTTTCTACTTATAGGGAAGTAAACTTTATCAGTAATTTATTTTCTGTAGACAAAAAAATCTACTTATTTATGTTAGAGATGGCCTGGTGGTCAAAGTTCAGCCACAAATGTTTTGCGTACTATTACCTTATTTAAAGTTTCAATTCTGTGCATAACAATATTGTAGTATTGGGCAATTAATGTTTTTACCATAGACATTTCTATACTTTGGTACATGTGTGTGTAATTCATTTGGCATTGGTGTGCTAATATTGTTTGGACATCGGCTTTGTGGTGTGGAGGGAGTCTGTAAGCTATCAGATTACGTCCTACGTGGACTATATGGGGTGCACTGTCTGTTAGTATAATGTATATCGCAGCAGCTGCAGTTGTTGTGGTCTACTCGGAGTTATATGCACATTTGATATTGATTTTATTAAACATTTTAAATGTCAAAGCCAGATTTTTTATTTAATTTGATTGTTTATTAAGATAGCGTTGAAAACTTAAGGTTTTAAGTACATATATTTATTTAAGGTACTTTAGGATATTATGGTGATAACATAACCTACCTAAAATTTCTCAACACACACGGGTATCCTCTTAGTAAGCCATATGACAATAATTCCGATAAGTTCACACAAACACTCGCACGTGTTTGAGGGACTTCAAATAAGAAGTAGGTTTAGCAATTGCTCGAAGATGTCTAAACCGATTTGGATGCCCCAAATAAAGTCGCAAAAGCTAACAAATATCTCGGGATAAATGGGATCTAAATAAGTATACAAAACATTTGTGCGAATCTTGGAAAGCGCAAAGTAAGGTTCTAATCAGAAACTTAAAAGAGCCAAAACGCCGATGTGTTAATATAATATTCTTTTTTTACACAGGAAAAAGTAAATTTACTAAAGCTATATACTGCGGTGTTTAGTTTGAGCAGCCATTAACATGACAAAACATGGGAGAGGATAGGGGGAGGGGATAGCCACCGCACGCACACATAAAAGTGTCGTCTTAAATTCCGCCCTTACGTGCTGAGGGACTCGGAGCCTGAAGAGCCGCTCACTATGCAGGGGTACCTTTGCAGCTTCAAGGTAAGGACTTCATCCCTAGATAAAAGCTCGAAAATAGTTGGAAATCAAGTTCATTAATCATTTGGAAATTAATTTCCTTAATAACTTGGAAATTAATTTATTAAATTACTTAGAAATAAATTTCTTTAATCACTTGCAAATAAGTTTCTTCAATCACTTGCAAATAAATTTCTTTTATCACTTGGTAGTAATTTCCTTTAATCATTTGGAAATCAATTTCTTTTATCGCTTGGAAATATTGTTTTTTAATCACTTGAAAATAAAATTCTTCAATCGAATCTGAATTGTGGGCTGTTACATAACTTTTATGTCGAATATTATTCGTCGAATAAATTTGAGAATAGTTTGTTGAAAACGGAAATATTTTTTTATACCTTGAGAGACTTTTTTTCTACTTAGCGTTATATCTCGATGAATCAAGGGATGATCTATAAATACTAAATTACTAAGTACAACCGCGGGTAAAAGGTAGTTTTAACTCACGCAATTATCATATTCTATTTTGAGTAATAACCAATTGTTTAGGATTTGGAAATTACAACCGCGCTGCTAGACAACATAACGGACAAATGTACACCGCAACATATAGTGCGAGTGGAGGTCAAGTCGTTAAGGGACACGCGACAGCTCCTCGAGAAGGTGGGGCTGAAGGAGGCCGAGAGTTTCATCAAAGACAATCCACATCCACAAAGTGACATTAATCGAGTCCTACTGTTGTACGTGCCTTCCGAAAAATGGAGTAGGTCGGATATCAAATATAAATCAGTGCTATAATGGGTCACCCATCTATCATCCGGTCGTAACAAGAGCAACTTAACCTAGCGATCGACTTAAATGTCGAACGCTGATTAGGCCACGTACTCCTCAAACAGTCGACTAAAACAGTAGGCCTATTACAAGCTACCAAAACAAAGGCCAGTTTAAATGTATAATTGAGTTACCAATTTATATTTAAAAAAAAAAACTTAAAAGTAACGATTGTCATCTAATTTTACGCCAAAACCATGAAAGTTACAATGTTATATGTTTAGCTTTATAACATGATTCAAGGACATTCTCATTTTCCTTTATATTTTCTTACGTGATAAAAAATGCTTTACATCGCGCCATAATCTTGTTAGTATTTGCGATATTACAGCAGATATGAATAATACGAATACGAATATGAATATACAGGCTTGAATTAAGGCGATCGTATTCTTTTGCGAGCTAATACTGTGTAACGCATTCTGGTGGATTTTTTTTAACGATTATTACAAAAAAGATTGTGATGTTAGTATATTTAGGTATTCTAATACTATATTAAATATAAATATATACAGGACTTTATGACACACGGACGCCTGTTCCTAAGGAAGACAACTCGATGTGCAAATTTTAATAAAATGGGTTTTGTAGTTTAGGAGTCCATCGCGGACAAACAACGCGACGCGTAATTTATTTGCCTGCCTGAATTCAGTGATTTTGTTAAATTTTGAGGATTTTTATTTATTTGTACACTGGCACCTTAACTAGTTGGCTAAAAGCAAAGTAGCCTTTGTTATACCCTGTGAAATCAGCTATTTGCCAATGAAAGTTTCGTCCAATTTGGTCCAGATGGTTTTGGAGATAACTTGGAACAAATAGACAAAGATAAAAGTGTTTGACTCACGTTTTTGCTTTAGGTATGCTCCTGCTGTTATAACCAATTAGTTTAAAAAATATTTTTACCAGACCCTTCAATTTTATTTATATGTATAATATACTGTTCCTGCAACTTTGTCCGCATAATATTAGGAAAAAAAATACATTTAAGTTTAGCACTATGATATGTAGCCTATAGCCTTCCTTGATAAATGGGCTATCTAACTCTGAAAGAATTGTACAAATTGGACCAGTATTTCTTGAGATTAACATGTTCAAGCAAACAAACAAACTCTTCAGCTTTATATATTAGTATAGGTAACAAGTGGCTGTTACCTATAACACAAGCATTAAATTGTCTGCCTTAGGATAGGTCCGTATGATGTGAAATTCCCATGTATCAATTATATGCAGTACCAGCTTATATGCCGTAGAGGTAGGGAGTTTTTTGGTATACTGGCAAAATCCCTGTACAACCTCCTAAAGGACCTAGGTTTGTCAAGAACTATCATAAGTTCATTACTAGAAAGGACATCTAAAGCCGCACTAGTAGGATCGTACCAGATTTGGCTAATTTAAATTATGATACTTTTTGAATTAATTTAGAATAAAGCTTTGATAGAAGACAAGTGGCGCGAAATCGTGGGTGGTCTGTTCTGTTACGGCCGTTGACTTGGTAACAACTATCTAGGCATATTCTGCTCAGGATGAGTGCGAATATCAGTGTCATCATTGCTAGTAAATATCATTTGCACTGTATTAGGGGATAGTATAGGCTCCTTGGTTGTAAGGTTGTAAATCACTAAGGTAGCCAGCTATAATGTCACAATCAGTAAGCAGAAACCAAGAGTTCACGACTGTTGATTTTCGGACATTTTTTTTAATGTTCGATTGGTAGTGTTAATCCGGCCGCGATGTTCGGTAATGGCTTCAGCTGCCTTTATTAGTTCAGACAGTTCTTTGGATTTCCTCCCTTATTGAATGCGGTAAAAGTTAATATAATGTACATACAACTTCTGTTTAAAAAACGCAGTTTTCTATGGTCACCTTCAAGCTCCATTGTCGTATCTACCCATGTCATCATTACATTGCATTTTGTCCGATATAATAATGTGTGCAAAATGTTCGCTCAATCAGTTGAAGATATCTGCACCCAAAATTGAGTTTTGCAAGTCAAATAAAAGCTTTTAATATAAACGATAATATGTTGGTATGTCATGTAACATTGAAACGTTACGTTATAACAGGGTGTATTGAGATTGATCCCCGGGGAGTTCCCCAAATTGCCAGGATAAGTGTACCGAATATAATCCCGGTATTAGATACCCCGCTTGCGTGAACAAACAACATTACAACGCACGCTTCATAATAATCTATTACGACCTTCAAGGTCGGAAGGTATTTTTAGAGTTTTTACCGTCGAATCGTTGACTTTTATCGTACTTTGTAAGGACGAATCGAATAGCACTTCAAAAATATAATCAGAAGGCTCTTTTAGGCCTTAAAAAATAATCGCCATTGCAGAACTTTTAACTAAACCTTAATATGATACGCGTACAACTTCTGCCTTAGCAAAAGACAGAGAAAAGTTGAACGAAAACCACTAAGCGTCTGATATGAGAGACAGCCACGAACCTGAGCACTGAACACACAGATGCAGGAAAAAGAGTATTTTAAAATAAAACTAGTTTTGTGTAGTATTATTGCCATTAAAATCATCACAGATTTTAAATGTCTCTTTAGTTTCTCTTCTTTTAGTTTCTTGTATTAAATATGTTTTACTTCAACTTACTTGTCGAGTAGCTACTCAACTTTTGAATCTCTCATAGAAATTAGTTATATATATTTAAAATCTGTTATGAGATTGAAAAACTCTAAAGTTGTTTTTTAAATGGGTATTCCGGCATTGATCGGCGAGTCCCACACTCCCAGCCGAGACTTTAGGCGAAGTCACGGAAATCAGATATCAGAAATATTTCTGAAAAATTATATGTAAAGAGTTAATTGATATAAGTTGAAATTCTCCAAATGTCTAAGCAAGTGGAAGTCGCATAATTTTAAGGAAAATAATATTTCTAATAACTTTAGAAAAAAGTTAAAATACCCTTTCTCCATAAGTACGAGCAATTGTGGAAACAAAGGCAAGTAGATCCTCTCTCGCATACGGCCGTTTAGAATAAAAAGTACCTTCGTTCGGTGCTTTTTGTGTGGTTTGCGGGCGCGTGCTAGTATTACGTTCGTGCGGTTGAGTGAGGTTGTGTTCTTGTCATCACTGTGTTATAACGGGTGAACGTCGAGTTTTTGTACGATACGACCTTCCGCATCTCGTCGTGTACTCGACGCGAAAATACCGCCATTTCCCTCTTTTTCCGTGTATATTTCATGTATGAGTATCGAAAGCGGCACATATGAATTTACAATTCCATTAAGTGATTCTAAGTGATGTTGCGGGCATTTGGTGTCCAAAGATACAAAAAAGTAATCTAATAAAATCTTATGCCGAAGTCAGACATAGCTTAAAGTGTTTGTACATTTTAGTCCTCGACGACTACAAAGTACTACAAAACTTTGCGTAGCTACACGAAGTCCCCGGCCATACTACGTGATCATTGAAATGATCATTCACATGAAGTTATGTCTGCCTTCGGCATTAGAAAGCTGCCTTTTATGTAACCGGACTGAGAACATAAAAAAACTGTCAGGCTCTTCAAATTTAATTATGGATTGATATTTCCAAAAGATATTACATTATTATTTATTAATGTAGAAATTTATTTGACATGATCCGAATTATGTATAATAAGATTCAGCGTTACATTTCGGCCCGGTAAATTGTGTATCTGAGAATAATTTTTAATTAAACGATGCCCGAAAATTCTCAGCTAGTTTGAGTGGCATTTTAAGTGGATTTTCTTGAATAAACGTCAGGTTTATACATAAAATTGTTACTCAGTGAATTTGTGAATGCTTTTTTAGACGATAATTTTTGAAATAATCATACGCATCACGTAATATATTATCCTTATATCTAGACGATGAAATAGACATCGAATATAATAGTAAAAATTATTAAAGAAGTCATCATCCTCATCATTGACCCTTACATCTTGTAGAGATGTCAAATGTAATATATATCTGTACCCACCTTCTGTTATTAAAATACAAATAAAAACAGCGAATACATTTATTTCAAAGAACATTCAATTGAAAGTTTTATAGCAGCTTATGAATAATACATCTATAATCAAATCTGTTACCAGAATAAAATTATGATTTATAGGTATGTGTACATCCTTATCCGTAAAATGGATGACTTTTATCAAGACAGTAGAGGTTTTATTCAATACAACCTCGTGTTTAATATTGCATAGTGTCAAAAGTAAATTGTAGACAACTTTAAGATTTGAGCATACTCACTTTGAAATATCGGTACCGCATCGGTCAGTTATTTTTTGGTCTTGCAGTTATCCGTGGAAAAGGGATAAACTGTTATATTCAGAACAACCGGCTGCCCATTTGCATCTTGTCATATCGAAAATGTATCACATTGTAATCTTATGTATATTTTCTTTTATTATCTATATTATACGTGAAGCAAAACCATTCGGAATCGTTTTGCGAAAATTGCGCTAACGGTGGGGGTACGAAATTTGGCACATTTATAGCTTACCAGCTGTTTACCTTGCGAAAGCCCTTGACCTCCTGAATGTGGCCATATGGAAAAATCCGTTCTTAGCCTATTTTTACTAACTTTAAACAATTCCTTGACAAATTTCACGTTTGTACATCCCGAGGTTTTAGAGATTTCGTATTAGATGACGTTTCGCTTCTTTATATAATATAGATATACAGGATGGTGTGCGAATGCTAATATTTTTGTAAAATATACATTATTAATGCATTCAACTATTAAAATAAAACCACACGCAACACTATGCCAAACGCTTTACAAATACATATTACTGTAAGATTGTGTCAAAGCGTAACATGAGGACCGTATGTATTTTAATTGACAAATAGAAAAAAATCGTTTCTTCAAAGAATTAAAATTTTGTGTATAGTTTTATATAAGCACTAAGTATGCAAATCGAAAGATTATTTTACTAGGTAAAATCCGCGACTTCATCCTCGTTGATCTTTGACCTTTTTTTTAATTCTTTTTTTCTCTTAATGAGAACCTTCCTCGGACTTCAAGGAGTATTTACGTAAAATATTTAGTTCCGCAGTTTTCAAGTTAATATGTGATTAAGGGAAATAAGGATCATCATTATAAGCTTGTAATTGTAAGTTATTGTTATGTCTCATCGACAAGATGTTGATTTATATATTGTGTGCCACCTAGTTTCAAAAATAGTTTGAGATTATATGTTATGGTACATTCTCATTGAAACACTATATTGATTTTCTTTAATAAATTGTCATTCAATCTAGTGAGCCATGGAGGATGTTAATGTTAATGATATGTACTTAATTACTTAACGTCCCAGATTATACTGTAGTTTAAGCTTTGATATATTCTTGTTGGAATAATATATTGATCTCCTTTAATACGTATCAATGCAATTGGGCGGGCTCTTCGTCGGATTATAAGTGATTACGGATACCACAATAAATAAATCGAATCGTCGGCGACCCAGCTTTTTCCGATTGGCTCGATACTACGGCTATCTGGAGAGATGTGGTGTCACTGTGCGTCTTTTGCCGCGTGTGTATCACAGGGAGTGTTCCGAGGTATTGTTCGAATTAATACCGGCAATGTATTTCACTACAGGAGAACTCGCTAAAACTTAAAATTTCACCCTCATAACCTACATGTCTATGACCGCGCGATTCTCTAAAAATTTCTTACCTCGCGCAATTCCTTTGTTGAATCAGTTCGGTATTTCCGAACCGGTACGACTTAGGGACCTTTAAAAAAAAAACATACTCATTCCTCAAACGCCGGCAACCTACGAGCCTTCTGGTGCTGCAGTTGTTCATGGACGTCGGTAGACAGTCACCTAAGTCAATGCCGCCTGCTCGTTTGCCCCTTCATAATTAAAAAAAAATTTAATTTAAGCTTAGTAGGAGGGGAAAAAGGGAATATTAGACATACCTAAAAAGTATTCCTAATATTCTTTTTAAATAAAAAAAATAGAGACGTACATAAAAAGCTATTTCTTCCACACAACCTTTAGGATATTAAGCAACGCTATTGTAAAGATTGTAGAATAATTGCTAGATAGTAAATTCAGAATAGAAAATTGGATCTTATATTCTCGCGTACTTGCACAAGTGTACGTATGCCAATTCCATTGTTACGTGGCCCGTAACAAGCAGTCAATTTTAGCTTGTATTCACTCCTGAATTGAAGATATTACACTACATTGTGTATTTATTTATAGCTCTTCTTGGTAGAGATAAAATAACGTTAACGTTTGTTTTCTAGTTTAGATCAGTTATAGTTTATGACATTTTTCCATTTCTAAATTTAATTTAATTTAACTGTACAAACATTCAATGTCATTTTATTATTGTAATGTAATTTACTTTTTTTTTTACCATAATGATCTATGATTGAATCTATGTATTTCGTTTTTTTAAGTGACTGATGTAAATTATAATTCTTAAGCATGTTGTGATGACCCATAATTAGTAGGACAAATATGTAATATTTTTTTTTTATGTTACAAGGGGGCCGACGAGCAGGCAGCAGGTACCGAAGTGCCTACCGGCGCCCATGCCCACATCTGCACGACCAGAAGGCCAGCAGATGTGCTGCCGGCCCTTAATGACGAGTTTAGGCCACCGGGAAGTCTCACATTGTAGGTGGATAGCTGCTTGTTATCGCCAGCAGCCCCTGCTGCCACCAGCACGTTCAAGCACTGAGGACAAAAAAATATTATAATTTCTAAACTAGTGGACCCAGCAGACTTTGTCTCATCTGAATGTTGGCTCGTCTGTCAATAGCCAATCAACATATCTTCACATTCTTTATGTATTTCCCATAAAACTTGACACTGGCCGAATGTTTTATGAAAAAACTATGTTATAGAGCACGTCAGTCAAAAGTTCTAGTACGAACGTTGAAGTATCCTGAAGTAGCGACCAAATCTACTTTTTTATTGTATTTTTAAATAATCTTTCGACTTTTCATTTCTTTTAAACCTTCCATGAAATAAAGCAAATAAAATTTTAATCCTTACAGACGATTTCGAGTATTAGCGAGACCAAGCAACAACGATGAATATTTTGAAATAAAGTAAACTTTATTTGAAAATAAAGACATTTATTTGAAATTTTGTATCGTCATTCATTAACATATATATTAGATTGCGGCAAATCAGTATTACTTCACCAGAAAGATGATTTGTTAATGCTGTCTGTTCTATGTTAATTAATCATAGAACTATGACTTGTATATATGAAGAGAAACTAGAATAATTATAATCGTATAATATCGTGATTGAATACAATTATTTCTTATAACATTATCTAGCAATTTATTGGATTGTGCCAATATATCATTACTAGAGATCGCCGGGTGGTCGAAATTCACCCACAAACCTTTTTGAGTAAATTGAATAAATTTACTAACTATATAATTTTTGAGAAAACAAATTTTACTTCAGCGCATTGCTGAATACGGTAGTTTTTTATTTCTGCCATTATTTTCAAATACTATGTCTTCTTTCTGAGGGTAAATTAATACAGCTCTACCATTCATAATTATATCAGTAATACCTACTCTATTAAAAAACTCACTTTTTCCATACTATTTTTAGCTTACGGAATAAACTCGTGAAGTGTTTCATTTGGATTCAGAACACTTTTAACAGGAAAGTCACCTTAAACTGAAAGAGTAAAGTAAGGCAGAGTAAAAACGTTTGGAACGACTTGAGTGGTCTTTGGTTATGCTTACTAATTAACAGCCTTAATGAGTAGGTATGACACACTTTAGAGATTCGTCGGATAATCCTAGAATACTTTTAACTTATAGTTTAAATATAAATACAGAGTCCACTTTTATGTCAAAATTACTGGATTGTGATGAATATAAATGCCCAAAAATTAAAAAAAAATTGAATACATCATATTGCAACCTTTACCTAACCTTCTAGGAACAAATCATCTGTATGACATATAACACATATTGGTATAAGACTCCTTTTAAGTAGTCTATTAGCATTGTCTCTCCTGAACTTGGGTATCTTTAAGGCAAGAGTGAATAGGTTCATTCTAGGCAAGCGCGCTCAACCATAGACCGCATCTACACTTTATCAAGTGTGACTGCGGTCAAGCGCTTGCCTATCTCCAATAATAAAAAAAAAAAAATAATGCTGTTATTAATTATACAGTAGTCAAATTAGAATGTGTACTATTAAAAAGTGTTTTGTGAGTAATTTTCCACTGCATAAATATACTTTTTTTTAATGGATGTTGATGATTAAGTTATATTATATCTAAAAATAAACTTTAGGAATTGTTTATGCGTATTTTTATTAACGACGAAGCCGTTATGGTTGGTAATTAAGCATATTTTATTAATTCTCAAGTAATAAACATCTAACCGCGAACTGAAATGAAATCTCGAAAGCTATATACGCAAATGGCCCATTCATCGAAATGACACCAATTTACAACAGGTATAATAGATGGACAAAAAGTATTGACGTCGACAGTCAACTTGTTGACCTGCGCGTACGCATCACAGACTTATAATAGTAGTGGGAGGTGCCGGCAAACATCAGATCGCTACATACGTTTCAAGAGAACGCACGCGTCCACGTCAATTCAAGTTTTTATCCATTATTGAATTAAAAAACCAAGATGTACACAAATCCATTTGAAAGGAAGCACTCGGTATTGAGGCAGGCATTGGACAAATTGATTAGAGGTGAAACGAGACTCACTTTCAGAAAGAAGAATACGATGTCCAACAGGATCAACAGCGACTCCTCGATGAACTCTTCAAACAGTAACGAAAGTGCCCAGAAGTGTAACGGAAAAAGATGAAAAAGTGTCTGGTGAAGTGCTTGTGAATACATTGCCTTACTCAGCTTAAAGAAAGGTTAGTATTCTTTAGGACAAATGCAACACCAAAAGACTCGCAGATGCATTACCGGCATTTGAGGAAAGAGCATAGTCATTTCTTGAAGGTCTCCTAAGGTCTATACTTACAGTAGGCATACTACTTTTAATTCCAGTTAACGAGACTTTATTCGATTTCTACCTATCACGCACTTGATTAGAAGCAGGTTAAAGAAATACCTGTTTTAATGCCTTATAAATTAAGATGATTTTATATTAAATCTGTTGTATTTTTTGTTGATAGTATTTTGTTTGCTCGCTGCCTTTCTAAATAAGTTGGTTAGCGGGTAACGTTTATCATTCTGGAACGGTTTTCAAGTATAGTCGTGATTGTTTTAATAAAGGAAACCCTGTCAATAATAAAGTATGTAGTTATTTTTTTTATAAAGCAATAACCTGAATGCACATAGAAAAAAAAAGATATCGAAATGTTTTGCTCAGAAAAAAGAATCATCAAAACCGGTTTATAAATGCCGAAGGGATCGCGTAGCATACATACACAAAAAAAAAATACAGTCGATTGAAAACTTTCTCCTTTTTTTGAAGTCGGTTAAACAATTAAAGTACACGTAACACTTAGACGGTAATTTGCAAAAAGAGCCCAATTTTTGGTTTCATGTGATCACTGGTACATAAAAAAAATCATAATGGTATGTGTGTTAACGACAAAATACATCATTAGTTACGCAATTTCGGGACTTTCAATGGTAGATAGCTGATTTTCCAAAAAGAATTGGTTACTTTACTTAAATGTTATACACAAATATATATTTCGGTAAAGTTATCAAAGAATAAAAAAGGGCTAAGTGCGAATCGACTTCTCATATCGAGGGTTCTGTATATAGTAATTCTTTTAATTTAAAAAAAGTTAACATGTATCCCTTTAGCTATGTCAAATATTTTCACAAGTTAAACGGTAAGGAAATCAGTAACGTAATAGGTGTCACTCTGTCGCACCCACTCTACCTATGTACCTATCTATACTAATATATAAAGCAGAAGAGTTTGTTTGTTTACTTAAACGCGCTAATCTCAGCAACTACTACTCCGATTTGAAAAATTCTGTCAGTGTTAGATAGCCCGTTTATCGAGAAGTCTATAGGCTATATATCATCACTCAAAAATTGAATCTAGTTTTTGACCTCATTTTACGCGGACGAAATCGCGGGCATAGCTATATGAGTTATCATTAATACAGTTAAAATTAATAATATATCATTAATACTTCCTATATGAAGATTCCTATCTTAAGGATATTTCTAGTATCCTGGCGAAATAAAGAAGTTATCTATTTAAAAACTTATCTATTTGTAGGCCTATTAACACTTCATCATATCTATAGCAGTTAAACTCTTGTTAGTATTGGTTTAGACATGTTTAGAAGATTACCCCAGAATTTAGAAATTCCACTCCCATTTTCTCGATATCCTAAAGTCCACAACCGTGCGCTTTTCTAGAAACTTCTTGCCTCGCACAATTTCTCTGTGGAATAAGTTACCAGCATGCCTTCAAATAGTTGATCGTTGATTCCTCCTAAATGCTTTCAACTTGTTGATCGTTGACTTCTTATACATGCCTTCAAATAGTTGATCGTTGACTCCTTATAAATGCCTTCAACTTGTTGATCGTTGACTCCTTATAAATTAAACCATGCCTGAAATTTAGGGACAGCTGAATCGACCTCTTTGTGAATTTCTTGTGATATTGTGTTTTTTTCTTCAAAATGTATTGAGCAAACCACAGATATTTTTTTTAAAGTCTGAAATAATAATTCTGCCTTTTGTTTCATTACAATGTAAATCAATTTTGCACGTTGAAATGGATCGCCAGGAAATCTACAAATAATTATATAAATTTTTAGCTACACAAAAAAGTAAAATAATAATAATATTTATTTATTTTATTTTAGGCTATAATTGGTAGCACAACATAACAAAGGTTTATTATTACATATAAAAAACACATCTGCGCGACTAAATTTTACAAGACAGGAAAGAAATAGAAATGATTGATTATACACTATTTTAGAGATTTGATTAGCAAATAACAAATACTAATCATTAAAAATATCTATGTCAACGTCAATTATTTCATTGTATGAGCGACATATTCTGACTAAGGGGTTATAATATGATGTATTATTTTTATTTACTGCCGTTGTAATATGCGGACACTAATACAATGAAATCTAGTCCCAAGTTAAGCAGTGCTAGTTTTATGGATACAAGACAACTGTAATATAAGTGCTTAATTAGCGATTTTGGAACATTCTTCATTGGTGCTCCGCTCCTATTAGTGTTAGGGTGATGGTATATAGCCTATAGCCTTCCTCGATAAAAAGGCTATCTAAGGCTGAAAGAATTTTTCAAATCGGACCAATAGTTCCCGAGATTAGCGCGTTCAAACAAAGAAACAAACTCAGCTTTATATATATAAATTGTATAGATATAAATTGCATTTTTAACTTATGTAGTTGCGGTTATCAGAATTATATGCTGAACCCGGTGGCGAATTTCTTTTCTATTTCACGGTGCCGTGAATGTGTACAAAATACCGACTCGGATGGGGAACAGGTGTGAATGCTTGCGTACCCTACGCAAACCGTCCACTTTCACGTTAACATCTGTTTACGGAGTTTCACGGCACCAATGTAGGGACTCCATTATGTTTGTTTGACTACCTTAAATGTGTCCTTTAGTCAGAAATAAGTGTCGATAAGTATTGAATTCCTTAAACTATGGTTGTTTCAAATTTCATACTCCGTTCGGGCAATTTTGGTAAAATGGTACAGACAGTTTTCACTATACGTATACATATAGATGTTTTTTTTTTTAGGAACGGGTGCGTCACAGCGTATTTTGGCATGTCTGTCCACGTTGCATTTATTTGCGAAAATTAGACCACAGTTGTTAGTCAACCACGCGTTAACGTTGCAGCCTTACCTCAGTTTAAAATGTCAGGTAATTATTGTATTGTTTAATATTTAAATTTCAATGATGCTTATTTTTTTCAAAATGCGACGCCGGAAGTTTGCTGTGGTATATAGTGTCATTTGTATTTGATACGAAAAAACCTCTGTATTTCCTCGTTTTAAAAAAATTTCGAAAGTAAGTAACACTAGAACGGCATTTAAAATTCTATGTATAGCTCGGGATTTTGAATTCAAATAATAATATGTTACACAGTAATCTAGCAAGTGTTCAAACATTTGATGCAATATATGGCTCCTGCTTAACAGTGCAGCGCCCGGAAAAGGGTCAAATAGTATTCTATTTTTTGAATTTAATGATCGTAATACTTCGACCTGTGTAGGTCCAAATATTTTATAGTAATAGGTAATGTATATCCGGGCTACATTTATCTTAATCAGTTTTTAAGCAACCTGACATACTGACAAAATCCTGGCGTTGCATTTTTTAATACTTAACCATCACCATACTTACGGCAGTTTTCTTCGTCAGAGTTGTCATTGCAGTCTGGATGGCCATCGCATAAGAAGGACTTGTCGACGCAAATGCCGTTACGACACTGGTATTGTTCTTCGTTGCACTCAACTGAATAGAACGAAATGTTTTCATTTACTTTTGACATGAATAATATTATTCGTGTTGCGCTTAACAATTAAGTTTTTTTTATTACTTTATACACCTTTAGACAGAATTTGAACATTACCTAAAGTTGCTAGCCCACCTATTCATTCGCTCCATATCGCGGAGCACAATTTTAGGGTCATCAGTAATGAATGTACGGCCCAAATCCATTAGCGAAAACTTTAGGTACACTTTTACGAAAAATTGCGTGAACGGAGATGTATATCATATTTGGCACAATTGTAGTTTATATACAGGAAGGCGTGCAAACGCAAATATTTTTGTTATAATATGCAATATGAATATATTAAATATTTAAAATAAAACCAAACGCACACCAATGACAAAAGATTTACACCATTTACACACACATGTATTGGATGATATCAAAGCGTAATCGTGATAACAGTATGTTATATTAATTGACAAATTTTATTTTTCTTTGAATAGAATAATATACATATATCGTTACGTACGCAAAAAGGTTTGTGGGCGAATTTCCAGCCGGCGATTTCTAGTGTTTATAAATAACACTAGATAAACAAGAATTTTATTTGTATTACTAGTTACATTCAAATAGGATGTTCTATGAATTTTCTATCATCATGTTTTCGGAAGTCATTACGTCGTCTTTCGATTAGGTTAAAGAGTAACTGTTTTTATGACATCACATCAGCATAAATGGAATTTTACTACGATAAATGATTAACAAAACCATCAGTTTAATGCTAAAGTATTTACTCATACAGAGTTAGTAATAGTCCAAAGACCGTTAAAAAGTCCAGTTCGTCACATTTGTTTAATGAATCATAATATTACTATATTTAATAATGGATAGATAATATTATTAATGAAAAGGCCAAGAGCGTGTCAAGACACGATATATGGAAGGGTTCCAAATCTGATGCGCGATAATTGTATTTTACTATTAGATATAGAAACTTTATTTTTTTTAACTTTTTTAATATAACTTAAAAAAATAAAGTTTCTATATTTAATAGTTTGGAAATACCAGGAGGGGAGGACCACCTAGCAAAGTACTTTGAAGCCCAATTACTCGAAAATGTTTCCCATAACAAAAAATCGATGTAAGAAATCTCTCATTTGCTTTCAAAGAGCTATCCATAGCTAGCTAGCAATGATACCCCACACAATGGACTTGAATGAAAAAAATGCAGCTAGACTTTACATGGAGCCACCCCTAAAATGTTAAGTTATTATTATTTTAAGATGCCAAAAATACAATCCATACGCAACACATAACTGTACCAAATTTCATGTATCTTAGGATAGACAGACAGCCGGACGAACGGATTGAGCGAAACTATACGTTCCTTGTAGTACACGGAACCCTAAAAAGGCTATTTATTATTTTAAACTGTACTTTAGGCTAATATAATGCCGGAGCGAGACATAGCTCAAGGTGTTTGTACATTTTTGTCCTTGAAGACTACAAAGTACTAACAAAACTATGCGCAGCTACACAAAGTCCCCGGCCACACTACATGATCATTCAAATGAAGCTATGTCTGGCTCCGGCATAAATATTATGAAGGTTATACATTAAATTTCCTCTTATTATTTGACATTCATAGCATTTTCTCAAGGCTTCCTAGTATCCAAGTGTAAGACTACGTAATTCCAAAATATGTGGGTTTGCATATCGACTGTTTACCAAACACTTTACTGGCAGTCTCCACACTATGGAACCTGTATCGTGGAAACACTGTATAATTGTGTCCCATCTCATTCGCTCATAGACAATCCTATTCAAAGTTTGATTCGGAGTTGCTTTTTCCAATCACAACGCTGCTAAAGAAGTCTCGCTTAAAAACATTAAAGACAGGAAGAGAAAGAGTAATGCACCTGTAGTAAGCAGGTGCCATTACGCATATACAATGCCTAAACGAGCCAGTCAATGGAATGCTAAGGTATTGCGAAAGGAGCCACTCTGTATGCGCGCCAGCTACGCGCAAATAACAAAGCTAAGCTATATTTGATATTCAAAGTCCCGGTTCACTTTGCCCAATGCATTACCAACCAAATGGCGTACCGTGCGCAGTACAAACACACATGTTCACACACAAATTGCATTTACTTTAACGATCGTTTCGAAATATTAGTTTAGTTTAATGTTATATGTTTAACATAGTTTTTATTAATTTATATTTAGAAAAGAAAGAAAAACTTCATTTATTCCAATAGTGTAACAAACAGTACGTAACCACAGTAGTATACTTATGTTAAGAAATGTATAGAACTGTAACTTTATATAGAAAGGGTGTACAGTTCAGAATAATCTCGTGTATCATAACGCTGTAACACACAACGCTAATTTTCACCTGAGGCCTAAGTGGCGTCACAGCATAATTAAGAAGTTAAAGCACCAAATATGTGTGGCAGTTCAGGTATAAAATCATTTTAAATTAAGTGAAATAAAACAATTTACTGCTACATCTTGTATATTAGTTCTTGAATGCAAGCGATTCTCGTTGAAGATTTATGTCTCAGCGTTTGAACAATAGGAGACAAATTGTTTAAGCGTTATATAAATAATACTAGAGATCGTCAGCTGATCGAAATTCGCCCACAAACCTTTTTGGGTACAACAACATATTATTCTTATTCACAGAAAAATATTTTTTTACAAGTAACATAACATCGGTTGTCACGATTGCGGTTAGACATCTACGCTCATATATGTGTGTGCAAATCGTTTGGCATTATTTTAATTATTTAATATAATAATATTGCATATTATAAAAAAATATTACCCACACCTACACACAATTATACACACCTTCCTCTATGCGAACTACAATTGTGCCAAATGTCATACTTCGCCGTTTTGCATTTTTCTTATAATGATACCTGAAGTTTTTGCTTCACGTATTAATATATAAATAATAGTAAAGAATAAGCTTCGATAACTCAATGATAGGCAGGCATTCCATTTGACTACCTCCCACCCACTACACAACCTACACTAGCACATGTTTTGCGTTTAGCTCGTGGGTAAAGGGGAATTTTAGACATACTCGTGAGCAACTGATATTTGGTATGGTATGTCTCCTATTATAAAATCTACCGAAGATAGCATCTGCACCGATTAGATGCTATACGTGCAGTACTAAATGACAGTTTGTCTACAAGAGAAGAATCAATGTTTAAGACATTTTTCTTCTTTTAAGACTTTTCTTAGTATGTCAGACGTTTTAGTTCATCTGAAGTACAGACAGATCATAAAGAAGAAAAAATGGACATAAATAATAAAACCAATGTACCTATTAAAATAGGGAAATAAAAGTAATGCTATTACAGACTATAAAATATATTTATATAATACTTTCAAATCGTACCGCTTTCCATTATTGACGAAGCGTCGATGCAGTTTATTTGTACGCTTATTAATCCACAGACCAACGGGCGATCGCAAAGTGTCCGACATTGAGACACCGCCGAAAACGACACTCGATATTCACACACTTTCAATGCACTTCACACTGATACACTTTCCAAGAGCACGGAACATAGAATCAAATCACTGGCACGTGACATTTAAATAAGGGTAATTATTGCTTCACTTCTGGTACAATTTTCAATAATACGGACTAAGGAGATACATATGTGACAATTTTTTAAAAATAATATGGCGAATTATTGCCTCACTCTGATACACTTTCAATAGTACAGAATGTAGAATCAATTCAGTAACACGTGACATTCAAATATGACAAATTCTTGCCTCATTCCGATACACTTTCCAACAATACTGAATATAGAGAAACGTGTGACGATTATGTTTTTAAATATATGGCGAATTAGTGTTTCTCGCGACAGGCCCGCTCGCGACAGACATTAAAATGTAATCACTTAACATTGCACGCACCGTGCTAATGAGATTCGAGCGGACAATGTCGTTATTAATGCGACAGTCTAGCAACGACCGTGACTCATAATAGTCGCTGCAGTAAACGCCTTAAATACCGCACGAAAAATACATTTAACACATAAGGGTGCATTCAGAAATAGTCACTTTTTGTAGGGCAGGGGTTCCCAACCATGTACAACTGCATAAAATTTTTGCAACTGAATTGTAAAACAAATTTTGACATATTTATTATGGCTACCTATCACAATAATTATGACATTTTGTACGTACAATATTGTGGCGATATTTTGCAAATGTTTTGACTATGTCGCGTGCTTAGCCATGTCGTATAGTATGCACCCTAAGATGAGTATTAAATTGAAGGGTAAATTGAGAAAGCGAAGAAAGCAACTGACGTCACACGAAATTCAACATGGCGGACACTCCGTTCAGCCGTTTATTTTTTTTTATATTAATAATTAAACAACACTGCAATGCACGAATTAACACTGTATTATTGTTGTCCGACCCACAAGTCTAGATATAACTGTTAATATGACTGACACTTTCTTGAATCGCTGCCAGAAAGATAATGGAGTTATGTATGAGAAACTTCGTTATCAATTTTGATAACAGGCAATAGTCGGCGGGTAGATTTTATTGTTACGTACACAACTCCGATAAGATTTTGAGCTGACAAATATTTATATAAATCACTTGAATAACACTATAATCGTGTATAGCATGTTAAATATCACTTTTATCTAATTTGACAATGGGTTAAAAATTATGTATGGGGGCATAAAAATTTTACAAATTTTAAGGTGGGGCATGGCCTAAAAAAGGTTGGGAAACACTGCTTTAAATCGAAATCTAAAAAAATGTTTCCTCTTAATATAGTAACTATGAGATGGTTTCCGCTAAAAGATATCCTAATTTTTTTTTTTATTCTGGATAGTTGACAGAGACTTGAATGTTACATAATTCAAGTGGAAATAATGATATATGGTAGATTATTTGAAATTTTGTAAATATAAATAGACTAGCTGTGCCCGCAACTTCGTCCGCGTAAAATTAGGTGAAGTAATTAGATTAAATTAAGCGTGATGGTATATAGCCTTCCTCGATAAATGCGCTATCTAACTCTGAAAGAATTTTTCAAATCCTACCAGTGGTTCCTGAGATTATCGCGTTCAAGCAAACAAACTTTTCAGCTTCATATATTAAGTATAGATAGCGGTGTACCTAATGTTTTTGAAGTGTCAGTTTGTAATATCAACACATAATTATTTTAGAAAATGCAAACGATCGTAGAAACGGTACCTATAAAAAAAAAGTGTCTGTCCGTCTTTTTGTTAAGGATAATCTGCGAAACGTTTACATTTGATTAACATAGGCGACCAATTATAACAAATGATTTTTAAATGTATTTAAATAAATATATGGGACCATATGTCACACGAACGTCTGTTTTTAAGGTAGACAACTTAATGCCTGTGTTATAAGCTAACAGCCGCCTGTTATACAGAAATACTGAAAAGCAGCTATAAGCTGAGTCCATGACCTTTTCATTGGCATGCAAATTTATTGTGTGTCCTTGAATAAAGTTCGTATTATTATTATTATTATTATATAAACTACAATTGTGCCAAATTTCATACTCCTCCGTGCGCGCCATTTTTTGTAAAACGGTACCTTAATTTTTCTCTTAACGTATTAACATGTAGATATATAAACTTTTTCCTAAAATATAAATTTTTTATTTGGTATTTTATTTTTATTTTATATTTATTGGCTCGCTAATGTTTATGACGTACAAAATAAATTAGACTCAAATAAGGCTTATAAAATAATATAGCGTGTACGCACAAACATTTTAAAGCGGACACATCATGCAATAAATTAAATTAATTCTTACAAATTCAACATAAACAATAAAACATTTAAAAAATAAATTAAATCATTACAAAATATATATAAGGCATTATAGCCAGCCGTGAAATGGTAAAGGTAAGTACTTACCGAAAAGCCTTCGGAATGAAAATGTTATCGTGCGTTAGAAATGTTTCCATTTACATTGATAACGCCAAAAGGAAGAAAATTTGAAATACAGTTTTTCCTGCGAGAAGTTAGGTAATATAAAAATGTAGTGAATATTAAAGAAAAAGGTTAAAACGAAACAAAAAGTAATATGTCAACATTTTCTTCAATTTAATTCATTTAATAAGTTCAATAATCATTTAAAAGGTTTGGCTGGCCGGTTGGCGCAGTGAGCAGTGACCCTGCTTAGGCTCGTAGATGGGTTGCCAGCTTGTTGAAAAAATCTTATCTAATAGCGACCGTATGTTCAGCGATGTAGTTTTGTATGGATTTCTAGGACTTTCAATTCAAATGATTTATTCAAGTAGACTTTTACAAGCTCTTTTGAATCGTCAAATATTTTAAAAGCTACCACTGATTCGGAAGAGTCCAGCCACGAATAAGAATCAGCAAGAAACTCGTTAGCCACTCTTTTAAAAATAGTTCTACAAAACTGAATTTAAATTACAATTTTGCACGTTAACTGAAAAAAATGAAAATTAGTTTACAGAAACAAATGTAACTTAAAATAGGGATAACGATGACAACGAAAAAGTTAAAATTGCGTATCAGTTGTCACGCCCACCTCCAGAAACTTAGAACTAAATCAATGTTCCAGCTAAACATAATTTGTTACTAAGAGTTAGGTATACAAAAAGATTTATATGAGATCTAGAAATATAATTCTTAAAACTAATTGTAACTATATAGTACAAAACTGGAGCGCCTCAATTCCAAGCAGTAAATACGAAGTTCACATGGGCGTAGCCAGCCATGGGCTCAGGGTGGGGCAGCAGTCTAAAACTAGCAAACTACGAGCTTGTACTTTCTTATGGATATTAAATATTGTAGTTAGTACCTAGCTTATTTAATTTTTAGGTTTGGTTAGGCACCTCATAAGTCAGATAGGGTGGGGCAAACGCCCCAACCTGCTCCACCGTGGCTACGCCCATGATTAGTGTTATACATCTCCGCAGTTGACTTTTCGTCATATTATTGCTTAACACCATCCAATAGATGTACAATTTCACATATTAAAGGCTGTACGGCAAACAGCTTTTCAATTAACTTCTATTCATTAAAATAATATTCGATCGTTTTGTTTCAATGAATTTTTTAATAAAACCTCTTTATTAAATTTCAATTTATAAACATTTAGGCGAATTTGTTATGGCTTGAGCTCCCACGGCAATAGGGAAGATTCCACTAAAAGAAATCCTAATAAATTTTTGTTATAGACAATTGACAGAGGTTTAAATATTACATAAATTGACTGACCCGTTGGCGCAGTAGGCAGAGATCATGCCTTCCGCTCCGGGGGTTGGGGGTTCGATTCCCGCCTAGAGTCTGGGTGTATTATCTATATGTATGTTTTAATATATTTCTACAAAAAATATTTGTGTATTACAGGCAGGTCTGTTACCTATAACACAGGCATTAAGTTGTCTATCTTAGGAACAGACGTCCGTGTGTCATACAGTCCTGTATATATTTACAAGGTTTTATAAAGCGAATTTTCTTTTTACCGTTGATTCAATAACAGATACCGATTAATGTATATCATACAGAATATTCCTTGTTAAGCATTTAACGATTAGTTACGAAAGGTTCTTAATTAACTAATATCGCTTAGCAAGTGATAGTGCCAAAAGTTTAGCGATTGTCAGCCTGAAAACTTAACACTGATTACATCGATTTGTCCCTGTTTAATGTTGACTCAGATGAATTTATAAATAGGATGGGAACGCATCTGCGACCCTTCAGGTGGTGCAGATGTCCATGAGCGTTGGTCACTTGCCGCTTGCTCGTTTGCCCCTTGTAACATTTAAAAAAAAAATATAAGTGTAACTTGCACGTCTCAATAATATTATAAATGTGAAAGTTATGTCTGTAATATTATAAATGTGATTTTTTTTTACGCCTAAACCTCTAAACCAATTTCGATTAATTTCGGTATGGAGATAAATTGGACCTTACAGAAAACATAGGTTACTTTTTGCTATGAAAATGAAATTTGAAAGGGGTGAAACTTTCGATGAATGCCGAAGGCAATGCGGACGAAGTCGCGAGTCGAAGCTAAGAGAAATAAAAACGAGTTATCAGTAATTATTTGACATAATTAATAAATAAAATACAATAGTCTGTTACGAGTATAACTTACGAAGCTTAAATGCTCTATCGATTTAAAAACATCGATGAAAAAGAACAATGTTCGTTCTTTTAATAATACAGTCTTTGGTAATAAATCTTATATCTTTACTAATATATAAAGCTGAAGAGTTTGTTTGTTTGGCTTGAACATTATAATCTCAGGAATTACTGATCTGATTTGAAAAAATCTTTTAGTTTTAGATAGCCCATATCGAGGAAGGCCGTTATATATCATCACGTTAAAATTGAATCTTTTTTTTAATAATTTTACGCGGACGAAGCCGCTGGCACAGCTAGTGCATAATATGATGAAATGTTTGTGACAGCATTGCCGCCACTTCACGCCGATCTCATGCGCGAAAGCGGCACTAGTACCCGGACGCGCCGGCCCAATTCGGCTACAAGCGTGGTACTGCCTCTAATTAAATCTAATTATCTGGCCCTATTAGATAGGGAATTTGGTTTGTGAGACTTCCCGGTGGCCTAAACTCGTCATTAAAGGCCGTTCTGGTCGTGCAGATGTCCATGGGCGTCGGTAGGCACTTAGGTGCCTGCTGCTTGCGTTTGCCGCTTGTAACATAAAAAGAATATATTTTAGGAGCTCTAGGGGCCCTCGCAATTTTGATTATATACAGCTCTCAAGCGTTCGGTGACAGTGACACGAATTCAGTTTTTGTTTCCTATCTCAAAGAATGCCCAAGATGCCTAAAGAAATTTTTTCACACTAAAATTGGTTTATTCAAAACTAAAGTCATTTTTTTTTATTCATATAGACTTTATCATTACCTATGCACGTTATGTGTATAATTATTGATATTTTTAAAATCATTATCATCAAACATTTGGTGTAAAATTTTTACGAATTAAAAGCTAAGTTTAAGAGGGTTCCAACGCGCCCTGCGCTGGGAAGAGCCCGCAACAAACTCAGTCGGTAATTTTTTTTTTATCACCATTTCACAATTAGACACGGTTAGAGCAATTAACTCCCAAGCTGGTCCGTTGGCGCAGTGGACTGTGACCCTGCCTTCTGCTCCGGGGGTCGTGGGTTCGATTCCCACCTCGAGTCTGGGTGTCAATAACTCTTAGAAAATTTTTCTTTATGTAGGAACTTTCATCCAAAATGGTAAAGCACTTTTTTGGTCCTCGCGTCACCCCACAAAAAAGTCCTGCTTATGGCACAAATTCACTTGAAACGCTCAGGCATGTCGTTTTAAATTTGTTGTTTGACAAATATATATATTTGTTATACTGTCTACAAATGCCGTGTCTTTGTTTAGACACAATGCCGCCACACCCTTAACGGAATGTCTCTGCTTCAATCCGGCTCTGGCAGGAATTCTCAGCTCAAGCTGTTTCGAAAACCAACTGTTTTACTTCTGATCCTCGCTGCTTTCAAACCATTATAGACTGTATGCTTAAAAGCAGAAAGTACAAATTTACTTTGGCAGTGTCGAATATGGTATTCCACGGCAGGGCTGCTTAAACGGGACTTATATGGTACAGCTGTGTAAGCTGCGTGTGTATATACATTCTTGGGAAAAGTCTAGATTGAATTATCATTTTTTTATAGTCTGCTAAACGTGCCAGTAGCTTTTCTCGGTCTGATTTAATTTTCAATTATACATATAAATTAAATGGAATGTCTTTTTAATCCAATTAAAATTCTTTTTTTCAATAATTTTTTTATTTCAATTATTTTTAACCAATTCCATTTCTCTTTATAATCCCTGTACAATCTACTAACCTTGGTTTGTCAAGAACTATCATAAGTTCATTATTAGAAAGGACATCTAAAGCCGCACTAGTAGGATCATACCAGATTTGGCTTGTGATATTAGTCGTAAGGTTGTAGAGATCGTGGGGGTTCAGAGGATGATGTCAGATGGCAATCGGTCATCTTAACTTGCCCCACAGCCACGTCCTCTGCAATCTAGCGGACCCTGGTACTTAACCGGGATAACGCTAGGAAGAAGAAGAGTTAAGCATGACGAAAATCAGTTAAGTATAAAGCAAAAGAAAGCATTATAATCACATTATTTTTTTAATTTTCTAGCAACACTTTTAATATCATGTTCATACTTTTTGTAACATCTTGCTGAAATGCGTACAATGATATTTTCCTGGTGTGCAGATTAAAGGGGTCGCAAAAAAAATAACCTAATACAATTCGGCAGACTGGTCGTTTAAACAAACGGATGTAGGTTAAAGCTTCACCCTAGGGGTTCTTTTAACCTGTCCAAATATTTGCAGCTCCACATTTTACCTCTGCTAGAGCTGGGACCAATCGATTGTTTGAACTCGATTATCTCTCGAATCGCAACTCGAGTTAACTCAACTTTGTTTTCAACTTAGTTACGATTGCAGGTATCGCAAGGCTACGATTGGAACAACGAACAATTTTATCACCAAATTGTTAAATGTTTTAAATAAAATATATTAACCTTATACATATGACGTTCATAAGTGCTTATAAAAAAGTCTATATGAATAAACGATTTTGACTTTGATCATTCACGGATTAAAGCAAAGTAGTTTAGTTTCTCATGCATGTCATGGATTTCCGCAAAGTAACGCCTGATTCGGAAGTGTGTTGTCTGTGGACACTTTTTATATCGTCAAATAAGTTTTCTTCAAATTGATGGGACTGGAACTCATTTACATATGACATATTATTTAATGTAAACGATGGACATTAAGTTTAAATATTCAAAGTAATCGCTAAGCGTATTAGATTGAGGACTTTGATAACATTAGAAAATGGATAGGAAACATTTTTATTAGTGTGAATATTTGAAAACTTGCGTTCCTCATTTTTTTTTCTAAATATTGTCCTAGATTTTACTTTTTAACTTAAATGGAGAGTTTATGATTCATATATACAGAAAAAATAAAAAGCACCATATTGGAGCTGATATCTATGCAAAACTTTAGATCTGAAAAGTTTGATTAAACCGTAGTGAGACATCGCCCAAAAGGTAATTTAGTAATAGTAATTAATATACAAAGATGGATAGGGTTGATCCAGGACGGACAGCTGTGGCTTAATGGAAAGGAGACCCGAAATTGGGTCGATATAGGCTGACGATGATGACAATAATGGTATGTAAGTCTTTAAGGTAAACGGTCATTTTGAAAAACGTAATAAAAAAAGTGAAAAAAAAAGGATTTTATCACTAATTGATAGAATCAGGCGTTACTTTGCGGAAATCCATGACATGCATGAGAAGCTAAACTACTTTGCTACCGGCATTGTTATGTTAGTTAAACATAACAATGCCGGTATCGGCTTGTTAAATGACCAAATAAACGTCTCAAGCTCGCCATTGCTTAGAATGACCAATGTTTTCTTTTAATAAAAACCTGTATTGCATTACAAATATTTATTCAAAGCAGTCTCGTTTTTAACAAAAAAATAATAAATTCTTTTTCAGAGGTGGATATTGTGACCTATGCAATTGTTACAGTATTTTTTATGGATTCTCTAGCGAAAAATACTATCAAAGTGAAGCTTTCATGTTCTGTAAAATAAACAAAAAAAAACGTGTAAAGTGTGACGCGTACCTTTACAAAGTGGGTTCCGTCTTTGTCAAAAAATATCGGAAATCAATTTACAGTTTCTAAGTTTGTTTTTTTTCTTGGTTTATTAGACCTTGAATTGTGTTTCCAAAAAAATCAGATACTATTTATATTTTAAAGTAGGGGAAGATCGTTAAAAAAATTTAAGATACGTGGAAATCGTTTTTTTTTTTGCTGTATTTAATTTTTTTTAATAAAATTATATTCTTTGCCATAAAAGTGTTCAAAAAGTTGCATTTGGCGCATTGCTTAATCTATATAATAACTGAAAATAGACTATGTATTTATAAGTGGGTTCATTCTAGGCAAGCGCGTTCCACCGTAGACCGCATCTACACTTAAAATCAAGTGTGACTGCGGTCAAGCGCATGCCTATCTCCAATAAAAAAAGTAGTCTGTGTATTTAAGCTGTGTTCAAATTGTAGGCTGTTTTATATTAAAAAAAATGATATTAAAAATATGACAGAACCGTGATTTTAATATAATTTTTACAATAACTTAAACCTCCAATTAACTAATTAAAATAATTGTATTTAATAAAGGAATTTGAAAGGGAGGCAAACGAGCAGGCAGCAGGAAGCTACTAACCTACCGACGCCCATGGACATCTGCACGACCTGTAGGCTAGCAAATGCGTTGCCGGCCTTTAATGACGAGCTTAGGCCACCGGGAACTCTCACAAACCGAACGAAACGCGACAACAATACCATCAGTTGAAAGTTGAAAACTTTTATTCAAATGTATCCAATATGTATATATGTTTAAACACAAAGTACTCGTCAAAACGAATCAAATGAGCCCAAACGCAATGCGGTTATATCGTTATATAACGAAGTTACTATGACCACCTTCCAGCTCCATCATCATATTAGTTCCATGTCATCATAATATTGTATAGTCATATGTGTCCAAAATTTCAGCTCAATCGGTTATAAATATCTGCTCCAGAATTCAGTTGTAAGATTCCACCCGAACTAACATACGCTGGAAGTTAAATAAAAGCTTTTAATAAAAGAAACCCTTAACAGTATAATTATTTACTTAACTCAAAAATCTTTAAGTAAACAAATATTAATTAAAATAGTAAAATGATGATTAATGGCAACAGGAAAAGTAATGAGGGCCAAATCTACGTGCGTGTGTAAATAAATAATTATTTTTAGGAAAACCCGCCTTCGTTATTTATTTTATACTTATCAAGTGTTTCCATTTGATATTGATATCATATAAGGTTCAATGAAATATACACCTTCTGTGTGTCTTTTACAGTTGAGTTTTCGAAAGCCAAAAAGACCTTTAGCACTTAAATCAAATATGCAGCTATATAAATCTCATCTTATATGAAATAAAATAGGTAAAAAAACTTATTAAGGTAAAGACCAACCGCAAAAAAAAAGGCGTGGGACGCGAGAAATTTCTATCAAAAGTCATATTCTACTCCTAAGTTAGATTACGCCCCACGCATTTTATTTTGCGTTTCGTCAATTCCCAGATTGATGAGGAGAGTATAGTGATGACTGGTACCTAGGAACTATTTAATTATTTTTAATATTTTAGAACTTTTACAGTAAAATCATTTACTTTAAAAAACTTTTTCCCTATTTTATTTTTAAGTTTTTAGTTTTTTTTATGTCCCTTAAACGCAAAGTGGTAGGTGGCCCTAAATCGATAGGTTAATCATATATCGTTCAGAATTTCTTACACCGACCTTCCGACTCCGTCATCAGATCAGCTTCGTCAAAACCGGAAGACAAGAGTCTTGGCGAAGACAAAACAAATGGGCTCAAAATCGATGAGTTTATCTTGTATTTTGTAGAAATTCCTATGGCCACCATTCCACTCCATCATCAGATCAGCTCCATCTAAGTATATTATTGTATTATCACTAAAGATACGTAAGTGCACCAAATTTGACCCTAATCGAATTATAATCACCAGGAAGTGGTTCTTATTTCACTTCCAAAATTTGACCCAACAAACAAGTGAAACTAAATAAAAGCGTTTAAAAATGCGACAGACACGACGCTGCAGCTATACAAATTATTATTATTTTGAAAGACAGATATCACAGAAAGTTAATTAAAAAATTACTCGATTTAAACAATTTCAACAACTCCGCAGACAATTTCCTATCATTTAATATTAATGTATAAATTTGTTCAAAAGAATTTAATGGTCTTCCCGGGCCGGGTTTCCGACTCGAATCCCAAAACTTCCCAAAGTCAAGAAAACTTCACAGAATCTTAATTGTTTCAGTTAAGTCTTTCGGTTTCATTTAGTTTAATTTCTGACTGTGTGTCTTCTGAACATTTAACGTCATTCGGCTGATTGCGTCTGTTTACTTTTACCGTCTCTTGCACAGTTTTGGACAGTTTGAAGTTCCAAATTTCGGAAGCAGACTCTTTTGTATATCTTTGAGTCAAATCACCTATATCAATGTTTTTCTTACATACGTTTTTAGTAACCTCTTTGCAACCAACTTTGCATCCAACAGCTTTGCATTGCAAATGACTCAAAAAATTTTGATATCACTTATTAAAGGACCTTTCACCACTTCTAAGTTGATTATATCTTTAATTATAACATTTTAGTTTTGTAAAAGTTATGTCAATCAACCAGTTTTCATATAATGATGATAATATTAGGTGACTAGCTGTTTCCCACTACTTCATCCACGTTAAATTGGACTTGCTTTTAGAACTTAATATTCTGGTCCCTCTAAAAATCCGTTCTTAGTGGATGCCTAGTAACTATCAACTAACTGCCAAATTTCATCATTGTACGTCACGCGGTTTTAGAGATTTACCTTCGAATAACTTACCTTTTGCTTTTAAATACATAGGCTGACGAAGATGAAACATTATCAATTATTATCCACTTAAAATAAATTACTTACGTTCCATGCTTTAAATTAGTAATAGCGTTTTTCTCAAGCTATCTTTATTCTTAATGCTATTGAAAATTTAAGAAAAGAAAATAAAAATGTAACTGTGAATCCGGTGAAAGGAACAAGATTAAAGTTCAAGAATTGTAGACAGGCTTGGGATTTGCAGAATCCAGGTGGAATTTACAAGTGGGGAGATGTGCCAAAGATACGATTGAAAATCTGGCTAAGCCCGCTTGTGTCGATACGCCTCAACGAAGTTTAGACTTTTCAGCGGTTTGTTGGCAAAAATGTAAAGGTAAGTTATCTCCCAAGTTTTTTAGGAGGGCAGCTGCGGATTTTTAGGTTGTACTCTTTTGAATTCTGGGTAGGAGAGCGTTTAAATTTTGTAAGAAGGAAGCGTTTGAAATATATATAGGGACTGTATTAAGCAGAAAATTAGTCTTAGGAAGACACATACATGTAATACAAATTTGGCATGTAATACGGCTAGACGTGATGATGGCAGATGGTCTAGACCAATAACCGAGTGGTGGCATAGTGTGCTGGAGAAATCCATGTCGTCCCATAGCAAGATGGATGGACGACATAAAGAGGTAGCTGCGTGCGATTGGCAAGAGACAGGGGAGAATGACATAAATGAAGGGAGAGTCAGCAGTTAATCGTTGAACAGCGATCCTTGCGCATAAGGGTTTGACTGCTTGGTTATACAATAAGCCAAACTCTTGCCAGAAGTCGAGAACCCTATATGGATTCTTCAAGTTCTCCATTCACTTTATTTCAGAAAAGATTTAAAAAGAAAGGAATGAGGGAAATTGTCGAAAGATTATTAAAATAATGGAATGGTCACTACTTCGAAATACTTATATTATTTAGGCGATTAAGGCTGTTTTTGATTGCAAAATTGATACTTTAAAAATTTACTTATCAACGATAAATAATCACTATCTCCTTCTAGCGTCATCAAGGTCTAGTACAAGTGACCGTTAAGTCCGTTAAGATTAAGAGCGAGTTAAGATGACCGACTGCCGTCAGACATCATCCCCGGAACTCCAACGATCAAGACATCAGCCAGTGACTTAAATCGGGACTCACTGGTTAACTTGCCTTTCGGAATACGGAGGAAGTCAGACATTTGAAAACAAATCGGAATGGGTGATCCATGTATCTCCCGACTGTGGTAAGAGCTGCTTAACCCAGGATCATGGGGGGAGAAATGCCTACCACTAATTAACCTATTTCATGGCTGTTTCCCTGTATCATAAAAAAAAAAAACTTTGCTGAGTTATCTCTTAATATTCAAGTATACCGCCACACTATCTCGGATCAAACACGTTAATGTATACTTTATATACAAAATCGAATATTTTGATATAACTTTGTAATGTAGGCCATTAAAAATCAGTTTAAATAGCGGCCGCCCGAAGGCGAAGTATTTGCACAAATCGCGCTCAACAAACGTCCGCCCAACAAACTTTGATGGTCCGATCCGGATTTTTCATCTCCGCATAATTTGAAATTATAATTCCTCGCGAAGAAATCAAATCAAAATTCCATTTAAAGTTCGGATTTCAATATTTATTTTGCACAGCTGTCGAATATGGTAATCGATTGACTTGACCGTAGTGTGGCTTGTAGTCATTGTCATGCAAGAATTGTCGGACATCTAATATTCTCGCTCTATCTGTTATTTTGCATGACAATTTTTTTCTATATGTTAACTGCTTATTTGGCGTTCAACTATATTAATTCGATATAGATGAACACAGTTTTACCTGCATCTAGTTTATTATTGGAACAAAATTCTTAAAGAGTACCTTTCTTCTCTTTGCGTAAGATTTTTACTGTTCTAATCAATTCACAGACCTTTCTTCTCCCTATACAGGTTGCTACATAGAGAACCTAACACCCTGTATAAGTAATTGAAATTATATTATTTTAGTTAACATCAAATATTCTCTATTGATTCAGGGTTTGATTTTATATTGTCTACAGTTATGGTAATATCGCCGGACCGTTGTATTGGTCCATTATATGTACTCTTTTAGCTATAAGACCTAATGTAAAAACTCAAATTCGCAATGAAGACATTTGATTTGATTTGAATATTGGAAATTGCTTATTGTTATACACATTATTAAAACACACTTTTTAAGTAGCTTCTGTATTAAACTGCTTATCTATTAAACAAAAATGTACTCACCTCTCATTCCCGAAAAGGAAAACCGCTCGCAAAACTCCGCAAGCATTATGATCATCACTATTCTAGGGAAGCGCCCCTTACCCTACAATACAAGTCCATAAATAGTGAAAAATAATTTCAACATTTTTTTTTTATTTAATCTGTATTAATTATTCTTTCAAAAGTCAAACTTAAAATTGTCTTTATTCACATTGACTCTCTTACAGGTGCTCGTAATTCTATAATATTAAAGTCAAGAATATAAGTATTTTGCAACCGACTGACTGAATGAATAAATGAATGAATTAATTAATTAATTCTAAAGATCACAATAATCACATACGGACTCATTTTATATCCCACAATCTATATACATAAAAGGATCACATCATATAATATTAAAGTCCAGAATATAAGTTTTTTGCAACCCACCGACTGAATGAATGAATGAATGAACGAATTCTAAAGATCACAATAATCACATACGGACACATTTTATATCTCATAATCTATATACATAAAAGGATCACATCATATAATATTAAAGTCCAGAATATAAGTATTTTGCAACCCACTGACTGAATGAATGAATGAATGAATGAATTCTAAAGATCACAATAATCACATACGGACACATTTTATATCTCATAATCTATATACATAAAAGGATCACATCAGTGTTAATTATATTGCAAGGAACCCTAATTATTCTTTCAAAATTTAAAAAGCCTCAGTTAATCTTCTAGCCAAAACGCGTAGCTTATTTTACTTGCTAAAGACCCTTCTATCATTATCTCTCTTTAAGGTTTATCTTATAACTAGCTGTGCCCGCGATTTCGTCCGCGAAAAAATAGATTCAATTTTAGCGTGATGATATGTAGCCTATAGCCTTCCTCGATGAATGGGCTATCTAACTTTGAAAAAAAAAATCAAATAGGACCGGTAGTTCCTGAGATTAGCGCGTTCCAGCAAACAAACAAACAAATTCTTCAGCTTTGTGCATTAGTATAGAGTAAAGATTTTTTATAGTATTCTTGTACATATGGTTATCCCAGGCTAGTACCAGGGTCCGTTTAAATTGCAGAGGATGTGGCTGTGGGCGAGTTAAGATGACAGCCATCTGACGTCATTTTCGAAACCCACACAATCTCTACAATCTCACCACTAATATTGCTCAGTGAAATTGATCGCACCCATTGTTTAAGAAACTTAAGCCTTCCTAAAACGGTAGATTTAGTGTAATTTCTTTAAAAAAATTGTATATAAACTTTGCCTCGTTATAAAATAAATATCGTTTTCTTATAAACGTCGTTAAAGCAAAGGATTCCGTGTTGGCAGTCGACGATCGCTAAACAAAAGACAAACATACAACACTCTTGTACGGAAGGAAAATAAAGAGAGATTAAAAGTACGAACTGCGAATGCCTTGCGAAATGGTATCTCTGGGTTACACTTAGGAGATAGACATATACCATCGCTGACTTTATTAGAGATCTTTTTAAGATGTAAAATTCTGTACTATATTATTTTGCTTTATCTCGTAAGGTTTAGCCAGCGCACGTGACTTAAGCGCATAAAAATATGTACGTTTTTTACGACATCACGTATCAAATCATTGAAATCCTCGGCTTTTATCATGTATAACATAAATATATTATAGATATCGACCTTCTCATTGAATCGTTATATTTATTGATGAAAACCGCATTAAAATCCGTTAAGTACTTTGAAAGATCTGCGCGTACAACGCTGGTAAGTTGTTAGTTACGCTTAAACTCGAAACCGGCTGGACCGATATAAATTCTTTTTTTTTTATTTCAATCCTCATATTTCAGGGAAGGTTTAAAAGAAAGTTTTATATTTTTTACAACGCCTGCAGGGTCCGCTTAATATAAAGATGAATATGAGAAGTAAAATTTAATTCGAATTTACACTCGAGTATGTATCACGCAACAACACAAACAATATTACAATATTAATATATTTACTTATTGTGCTAAAATCGGCTCTAATACATGTATTGTAGAGATTAAAATCGCTTAAGCTAATTGACCATTCAAAGATGCCAATAGCCGCGAGCCCACTTTCTCATGACCGTCATGTTATGGCACCAAGATATATGTTTATTGTGTGCTCATAAATGTCGCTATAGTTAATTAAGATAACTCTATATTTTCCACGATGTTTTGTAATTTAATTTTAATCTAATTGTAATCCTTTTTAATAATTATTTTTTGTAATATGTGTGGGCCCCAGATGCCTTAAAATAAAGATTATTATTATTATTATTAATTTCTGCATACATGCATGTGCTGATATGTCTTTTCAACCCACTTCAAAAAAGGATGAAGTTCTCAATTCAACTGTATTTGATTTAATATTTGTTACCTGAGAACTATCGACGGAGTGAACCGATTTTTATGATTCTTTTTTTTTTTTTATTTGAAAGCATGTTAATTTTATAACCTTCTTACCGGTTGATATGAATACAGCCTTAATCTGAGGCTATTCCATTCAAACTTAATTTGCGTTTCAACTTTCTAATCGTTTATGTAACTACTGCATCTTTCCATAGTTTAAAGGGTAAAAGGTACATGGAAAGCTTTGAACCATTATCAAAGGAACTTCAGACAAAGGTCACGAGTAATGAAACTTAAATGGCCACTCAAAAGTTGCAGGCGCTTTCAGACAATATGAATAACTACTTTAGTAGTCTAGTTAGTTTGATGCAGCTTAGGCTTCCATTTGGGCAAACCAACTAGAGCAAAAAATTTTATAGTACGAATTAAAGAGATTTATTTCAAAGCTTATACAAATAAGTCAGAGGACAACCTCTGTTACGGACAGATGGTACAGGAATGGCTGATCCTGGCTGGCACTAGTACGTAACATAGCGAGCGAGATAGGCACGTCTTGTTAAAAAGAGACGGCGATAGTGCAACATTACATGTATAAGCAAGTTTTATTTCTGTATTATTTATAGTAGTATAGTTATCGTATAGTGTAATGCTCAAAAGATAAACGATTTCATTTCATTTTTATTACTACTACTTCTAATATTCTAGTACTATTACTACTTCTTCTTTTACCTAGTGTTATCCTGGTCTAGTACCAGGGTTCGCCTAAATTGTAGAGGATATGGCTGTGGAGCAAGTTAAGATGACGGACTGTCGGCTGACGTAATCTCCGGAACCCCAACTACCTCTACAATCTCACGACTAATATTACTCAGTGACATTAAGCGGCACCCACTGATTTACGTGCCTTCCGAAACTCGGAGGAGATCGTATATTTGAAAATCAGTGTAAAAATGGGCCAAGCACCGATCACCCGGCCCCGGTAACAACTGCTTAACCTAGCGATCGACTTACATGCTACTGATTAAGCTCCGACCTCCTCGAACTCCTCCTCCTTTATTACTGAGCTATTATGGCTCTTAAAATAAACTGGGTCTTTAGTCAAAATCAGGCCCGAAACCGAAAGGAAAGAAAAGTCTTCAAATAGTATAAGCAGTTTCGGAAATTACCATTTACACAGAAAAATAATTTATAAGTTACTTTACATTATAAGTGGCCTTTGCATTTGGTTAGAGAATTCATTTCGACGTTATAAAACAACCATTAATTAGAGGTAGCGCCATGCTTGTAGCCGAATTGGGCCGGCGCGTCCGGGTACCAGTACCTCTTTCTCACATTACATAATAAAATTTGGACTGTTCTTGAAAAATTCATTTTTCTCTTAGATTTGATACAAAATTGAACGTAATATAATTAAAAATTATAATGAAAAATTAAAGTATTAAAGTTTACCCGAAGATCTTTTAATGCTGAAAATCATAATAAGAGATGACCATCCGAGTCATCTTCAACTTATGAAATACATTTTTAAACCTTTATTATATAATTTAGTGATAAAATTAACGGTTTAAAAGCTAAGTTTAGGAGAGTACCAACGCGCCCTGCACTGAGAAGGTTCCGCAAAAATCAAAGTAAGGAAATTTTTAATTTATATTTTATTAAGTTAATAATTTTTGAAGAAGGTGGAACAAGAAGGGGAGGCCTTTGGCCAGCTATGTGATGCAACAGGCTAATAAAAAAAAAACAATTTTTAATTTAGATTAAAATCTAAGTATATGATTAAAAAGTATAGGAGTAAGATAATTTAATGACTTAATAATGAATTACAATTGAAATATATACACATACATTCTTATAAGAAACGTAATAACGCGTCTGAACAAATTTTGCTTTTAAAATAGCTAAATTAGACAAATCAGTTTAGTCTTTTAAAAAAATTATTTAATAAGAAATATTCTTGTACTAGAATTCATTTTAGTTGTGATAATTTTAAAGAAATATTTTTTGTACATCTATCTTATTTTTTAATTTAAAAAAAAATGTCATTTAGTGCAATATTGATCTTGAAATAAAAATCGTTGTTAAAAAATAGACGCCATTAAATTTCTTTTACAATGTATTTTGGAAGTTCGGAAATGTTTTGATGCGTTTTCTTTTAAGTTTGCTATATCAGATATTTTAAATATAATTATCTCTCTATAAGCTTAGTTTCAATTTGTTTGTTAGTATGTCTCGAAGCTCGCTTTGCCTCTTGACAAAGGGCTCGTCCAACGTTTTCCAATGTAGCCTCCTCCAGTGGAGTTCAACCGTAAGTTTGAGGTCGTCCATCCATCTTGTTACTTGGTGTCTTCTGCTTCGCTTGCCATCTCTAGGCTACATATCACATTTAAATGCGTTTTCAGTTACAGGTTTCAGTCCGATGTTAACTATTGTATAGTTAAGAGACATATAGAGGTTGAAATTCTAGATATGATCAAATTTGCGAAAATAATATACAGAGAATAAACAGATTGTCATCAAGTTTTAGAGTTTTTATTTCATTTTATTAGGAACGCCAACAACTTCTTTACAAACTTAATTTTAAGAATATCGCAAGCTTTCATGTTCTATGTCACAAGCCTTTTATAGGCATACACAACATTCGCATGCAAAAATTCATTAAATATATGTATGCAAACGATTTTGTGCATGTTGAAATATTATTATCTAATAAATATTATTTGCAGAGTAACTTAGGAAACTGAAAAACTAATAACATCTCTAAAAAGAAAAAGATCAATAATGTAAATAATTAGAGTTCCGTACCTCCAAAGGATAAAGGAACCCTCATAGGATGTCACTTCGATAAATTAAAGAGAAATTAATGGTTCATTTTTAACCGTAAGATACGCTACGTTAAAGGATTACGATTTCTCAACGTTCTTTATCAGCGGAGTGACAGTCGATACGAAATGGTCGTCGGTTCGAAAAATGGGATCCCCATTCCGCTGCAGACCAAAAGGACAGCAAGCGTGGTGCTTCCGCTAATAAAATGTAATTTTTTTGCAAAAGAAAAAAAATTGAGTATTGTCTAACGTAGACAGATAGAAAGAGAAACGGTTTTTCTGATGGTCAATTAAAAGGTATAAAGATTGCAACAAAATTTTAAAGATCACAACAGAAGATTTAAAGATCATAACAGAAGCTTAAATGATCATAACAGGAGATTTAATGATCATAACTGAAGATGTAAAGATCGCAACAGAAGTTTTAAAGATCACAGCAGAAATTTTAAAGATCACAACAGAAGATTTAAATATCACAACAGAAATTTTAAAGATCGCAACAGATGATGCAAAAAGTTTTAAGTAGGATGGATGGAATACCACAAGTGAATATGGATTTTTTGGAAAAATTCATAGACGTATCAGATCAAAGACGTTCAAATTATTAATTAGTTGCATTGAATCAATAATTATAGAAAACAAGAAGTTCCTAGCAAATAACAAATAGACATTTACATATTCAATCAATTTAATCTATACATAAATCTAGATATAATAACATCTCGTTATTGATAATAATCAAAATGCCATTATATAATGTTGTGGTTTAATTTTAATATTTTGAACTGAATACGAGGCCATTGGCCGTGTTTCACAGGTGTTTCGTGAATAGATTAACAAAAACGTATAGGTATTCCGCCTTCGCAGATCAAAATAAGGAATATTACATTTTTAGGAATCATTATATCATTCCTTATGCAGTGTAAACTCTTTATAACGTAATTCTATATAACGAAAACCTCCCTACTACGTCGAAATAAGCTCAATTTGGTTGGCTCAATACATTAGTACACTCTTTATAGCGCAAGAGCCACACTCTATAACGAAGAAATACGTCTATATTTACAGGTCAGCCAATATTTACAAAAGTACTTAATAGTGTACTTTTGTTTATAATAAGCTTATAGAAGGTGCCGATTAAATGTTTGAGGTAACGAAATTACTAAGAAAGACAGTTTGAGGTAGAAAGCCTTGGTAGCAGGCCTTGATTTTGGTATTATTAATAAGCCTAAACGTTTGTGCTATTAAACGCGCTAAGTACCTACCTTGTGTGTATTTTCATTCATAAGCCAACTTTGAAACTGTCAAGATGGCTATTCAAAGAAAAGCGTTATGTATTAACGAAAAAGTTTCTTTGATACTTGCAATAGAAGGCTTGTTATTTTTCCTCAGCCTCTCCATATAACGAGCACTCTTTATAACGAACAAAAATGTTCGGTCCCTTGAGATTCGTTATAAAGAGTTTACACTGCATTTCATTTTATTTATGTAATACTAGGGTCACCAATACTAAACGATTAGAAATTGAGCAGCAATAGTTCCGTGTTTGTATGGAGGTCAGCGACGACATCCGACCTCGCGGCAGTCCTCGGGGCAGTCCTCGGGGCAGTCCTCGGAAGGAACCTCCATAATATTATAGGGTATGTAAATTAAGGAACCCGGTGCAAGTTAGAAGATTATATTACACTTCACGAATAAATTTAAACTGTATCTGGATATCTCAGCACAGGTTATCCTGGTTAGATGTCCAGGAATGCAAAATTCAAGATATTATTATAACTGTTGCAAATTTATATTGTACACATTGAAACACTGTAATCATGTATGTAAACAAATAATCATTAAATTTGAAATTTTGATTTTTGATTTTATATCAAAACGGCCCGGATTGATAAAATGTATTATATGCTCAAATGATGTAACGCAATTTTTACTTTACCATATTTAGTGACTATAAGAAATCTACCTACCACCAATTCGATCATCAAAATACTAATTAAAAGCCGAAAATGGTCAAACTGGACTACTTTAACACGTTATCGTCTTGCGCTTCTCAATAGCTTTAAAGCACAAGTAATGATGTGGCTGTGCTCGCGGGTGACTGACGTCGGTGTCAAATTAGAGTTTTAACGGCTCTCAATAGAAGAGTATGAATCTATTAATTCTTAGCTTCTCTTCTTCTAGTTTTCTTCTAGCTTCTTCATCAGTAACTGGAGTAATATGTGGTGGGGCTGTGGGGCTACTACCCACATAGCCAAAAGTCGCCCGTGCTCCCTTCTCGCCAAGCTTTTTCATCATTCAAATAATCCCTGACATTGTATTAGGCTTTTTGTATGAGCTTACCTTTAACTAAGGATTATTATGAAGAAAATTGAAGGAATGGAGACCGTCAAAGTACAGTCGATACATGCCGGGAAGTGTTAAAAGGAATGATTATTTGGACTATTGAATTATTTTATTGACTGTATTTGTTTCTTAAATTGTCAAAAAATCATACTCTTTTGCCTTAAACCAGAGCCTTTTCTCTGTACAACTAGTTGCCAGCTCCCATATTTCCCAACTGTAACTACAACTTCATTCAAAACAGCATTTTCTTTTATAGAAAGACGGCAGCGCATCTACGACCTGTCTAATTATCGATAGATATCCAATATTTCAAAATTATATTTACATACTTGCTAAAACATGCGACTTCGCCCGCGTGTATTCAATACCATTGTTACGTTTTTAGGGTTTTTATTTTTTTTGCGAAACCCTAATTACTTTTCAAAAACTGAAGTAACCTATGTTATGCCTGGAAACATCAGCCGTCTGCCAGTGAAAGTCTCGTTACAATCGGCGCAACCGTTTCGATTACCCGGAACAAACAGACAGACAAAAATGTTTAAACTTGTTGACACGTGAAAAATGTTGACGCGGCTCATTTGACATGTCAATGTGACGCATCGACAGTCTGTGTCTGTGGATATAGATGCGTTCACAATCCATGTTAAATTGTGCTCGTTATGTTACGGATATTTCGTTTCATATTCGTGTATTTAAGTTCATTTAGCATGCTTTTTGTATATAGTTCTATTTAATTTTAGTGTTTGTTTGTTGTTACTTAAGTTTTCTTTCTTTTTGTGTACTTACTTCCGTTTTGTCCGTGGTGGCTCTTCTAAAAGAATCGCAACCAAAATCGGCGCTGTCGCATATTCGACGACATGTAAAGCTGAGGTTGCGTTACCTTGCGTTTATTTTAAAGATATCATATATATGCAATTAGTATAAAGCATATCAATTTCGACGTTAAAAATAGACACTGTAATTTTATATATGTAAATATACAATGTAAATTTTGCTTCACAGGTGACCGACCAAGACGTAATGTCGGCGGCAATGTACCCGCAAGTGGCGAATGACTTCTTCCGTATCCGGGACAAATACGGACCCGTCAAACATCTCGACACCAAGACCTTCCTTATCGGGCCCACGGTAAGC
>JANCMC010009603.1:8279567-8317821 GCA_024363005.1 Charaxes varanes
TCTTGTGCCCACGGTAAGCTCTTGTGCCCACGGTAAGCTCTTGTGCCCACGGTAAGCTCTTGTGCCCACGGTAAGCTCTTGTGCCCACGGTAAGCTTTTGTTGTGCCCATGATAAGCTCTTGTTGCTTACTTGAGACCTTACCGAATAATTCATTTTCATCTCTTCTACTTAATTAAACCTCTCTTTGATGTGACTTTGAGAAAAGAAGGTTACTGTAATCCCTCTACAACACGGTACTGTTATAACACATTAATATTATTCTATAATTTATATAATATTATATTCTGCGCATTTGGGGTCATACAACGTGTTTTCCTATAATGCGGGAGAAACCTACCGTGTTACATAACTTTAAATATACATACATATATCAGAAGCGATAATCTTAGTATGAAATTTAAAAATTTTAAGATCAATGAGAAAAAAAATCAATGATAGCATTTGAGATGAAACAGAGCCGCCTTTTTGGCAGGTCGGTGACACCATCGAAGTGAAGATCGAGAGGGGCAAAACGCTGGACATCAGGACGGTGGCCGTCTCCGAGGAGATGACGGCGGCCGGAGAGAGGGAGGTGTTCTTCGAGCTCAACGGCCAGCTGCGCTCCGTCTTCATAAGGGACGAGAACGCGAGCAAGGTGAGCACCTTCTACTGGCTCAAACCCGCGACTTTGCCTGCATTTTTTCTTAATCAGTCTATAGTGTCCCTTGTAAGGTGAACCCTAAATTCAAATTCAACATCTCTGTCCTTCTAGTTATTTTATGATCCTAAATTCTTTCAAACTCACTGTACCTTAGCTTCTTCTTCTTTCTAGCGTTAACCAGATAGTGCCAGGGTCCGCTTTAAATTACAGAGGATGCAGCTGTGGGCGATTCATTTTTTCAAATTCAAACGACATTTTGGTCAAGTAGACTTTTACAAGCTCTTTTGAATTGTTGAATATTTTAAAATCTACCACCGATTCGAAAGAGTCGAGCCGTGAGAGTAATCGTCAAGAAACTCGTTGGCCACTCTTTTAAAAATAGCTCTTACAAAGCTGAGTTTAAGTTACATTTTTGCATGTTGACTATAAAGTACAGAACTGGAGCGTCTCAATTTCAAGCAAGTTTATTTATATTTATTTTAATATAGTCTGTCTGTCTGTCTAATCCTTATGGAAAGAGGGAGGAGAGGCATTTGCCCTGCAGTGGAAGAAAATTGGTTCTATATAATAATAATAGTGTCCCATTGCTGTCTCTCTTAATCCATTCTTTCCTTTCCTGTGCTACTGGAATCCACGTCTTTCCCGTAAAGGCGTCCAAGTCATCTCGCGACGTCTTCCTCAACCCACCTAGTCGTCCCCCGCATTAATCAACCCAAATTATTTAGCTATAAATAGCCTATATTATTCCTTGTAAAATCGCCTATCGACCAGTGAAAGCCCCGTCCAAATCGGCCCAGGCGTTTCGGAGATTAACCGTAACAAACAGACAGGCAGAAAAAAAATAACTTGAGTTTTTAATATAGTTATCGTATACATTAATAATATTAAGTTATTACGAATGCTACGACGATTTTATTTCCTATTCCAGGAAATGAAAATTCATCCAAAAGCTGTTAAAGGCGATAAGAATCAAGTTGGGGCACCCATGCCGGGGACTGTTCTGAGTAAGTTACATGTATCATATATAAGTATCACGTGTAAATATATATATTACTAGCTTTAACCCGCGACTTCGCTTACGAAGGAAAGAATGATCATATTGGGTTTGAGGAAATCATTTTTTTTTTTTGCGTGTCACTAATTGTTTAACTAAAAGTTGCTTTTCGAAATTCCTATGGAAATTCTATTAATATTTTCGGAGATTACCCGTAACAAACACACAGATAGACAATTTTTTTTTAATTAGAAATGTTGTCATAGGAATCGTATATAATCGCTATATACATATGTATGGTCATACGCATTAAGTAGAACATTATTATTTCAACATTCAAAAAGACACTTCATTCAATTTATTTACATATATTGCTAATATCTTACTTCCTATGATGACCAGCGACACAATAAAGAAAGAAATATTTATTTGACTTGTCACAGTATATACAAATAGCCTTATAACCTATTTAACAATACTTAATTCCATTTAGACTATGAATAATATACATGCGTTAGCAACGACCATTTCTTTGACAAGAAGTGACGTCACGAGCTCAGATTGCTGTTCGGTGTGACGTAATTTATGTTTTTAATTTAATTGATGTATATTTTCAAAATATTGTACAATCGTGACATACTTTAGTAATTCCATTTAATGTATGTAATACTAACTGTTCCCCACGACTTCGTCCGCTTTCGCCACTCTTATCACTTAGAAGTTTAAAAATAGTTTTGAATGAGGATTAATATTATGTTTATAAAAAGACCTTCACAAATAATGCATTATTTTATAACAAATTTGGTAACCATAAAAGAGGTTATACTGAGCAACCTTAAAAGATAGACATATGCTGTCGCGGACTTTTATTTAGAACTTTAAAAGGGGAACAATTTTGCCATACATGACTTTTGCGAAACTTTAACCATTTACGCAGCACACGCAGCGGTAGCTCTCAAATGGGGAAAAGAACTCCCAAATTTGAAACATTCTTCATTGGTGAATGAATTTTTCGAATCGGATCTGTACTGCCTGAAATTAGCGCGTTCAAACAAACAGACTCCTCAGCTTTATATATTAGTATAGATTTAAGCCTCTTTCGACTTTACAGAACAAATTTTTTTTTCATTGAAAACTACTATCCCCATGCTATATTCTTTTTAATTTTATTTATTATTATTATTTACTTAAGAATAACTGACAGTAGGTACATACAAAAAAATCAGAAAATAAAATTAAGAAAAGAAAATTATTACATATATGTCCATCTAATTACGGGTCATCACAACATGCTTAAGAATTATAATTTACATCGGTCACTTAAAAAACAAAATATATAGATTCAAACCAGCTTGATTATATTAAAAAAAATAAGGTCATTACAATACGATAATAAAAATGGAATTGAATGTCTGTACAGTTAAATATATTTTTTTTTAAAGAATGTTAAGAATACTCTTTAGGTATGTCCTAATATTTCCTTTTCCCCTCCTACTAAGCTTAAATTAAAAGCTTGTATTAGGAGTGGATGCATCAATACACAATATTTTAAAAGCTACCACTGATTCGGAAGAGTCGAGCCACGAGAAGAATCAGCAAGAAACTCGTTAGCCACTTTTTTTAACTAGTTCTTACAGAAATTAGTTTTTCATATTTTTGCAGTTTAACTATCAAGTACGAAGCATGAGCGACTCAACTCCAAGCAGTTTTATTTTTAATATAGTTTTTGACAGTATATTACGCTTTACGAACAAGCGTGTCTTTTACGTGTAGTTTAAATTTAACTAGAGACTAATGTAATATTGCATCTGGAATTTTGTTAAAGAATCGTATACTTGCGCCCACAAACGATTTCTGTACCCTACCCAGGCGCAGGAACGGAGTCACAAGTTTATTCCTGCCTCTGGTTTGCCTATCATGCATATCACAATTTTTTTTATAAAGATGAATATTTTTTCTAACAAATGTAATAACCGACTAAAACAATATTGTGCCAAGGCTAATTGTACTTCCTTTAATACTTAAACGTATTTCAAGAGCCTATGTTATTATAAAAAAAAAACATTATAGACTGGTATGCAACTTTACATAGAATATAAATATTTAAAAAAAAAGTAGGCAAGGAGTTATATAAATTTATAACATGATTTTTCTTTAAGAAAAACAAAATACATATTAGAAACTAATAAAGTGAGAGTAAGAGAATATATTATAGCGAAGGTCGAAATTCCTTTGTACCTTAATACAATTTGAAAATTTGAATGTAACGTCAACGACTCCGTGGCGCAACGGTAGCATGCGACAACAACACCATCACTTGACGTGACAGCATTGCCGCCACTTCACGCCGATCTCATGTGAGAAAGAGGTACTATAATATTGAAAACATATAGAGATATTACGTCAAAGGATTTAATAGCCTTAAGTACCCACCTACCTTAATACATTTTTATGACGAGACGAAAGTATCGTCATTTCCTTGTAGTCAGGTATCCTCTATCTATTCTATTTTATGACTCGATGTCACGCTGAAGTTATACCATTAGGATTGCTCAATCAGCGTGACATTTAGCGACGGATACCGTGATGAGGGTCAAACTGTCCAACCATTGATTTATTATACGGAATCTTGTGAAACGATGAAAAGTGTCAACCGTTTTTTACTTTCCTTTCCTAAGAACCTTGAAAGTAAGCCAACGAGCATTTAACTTATTCTTAAACTCTGTTTTTATTACCGTAAATATTATATCTTAATGTATAAGGATCTAGTATCACTCCTCACAAAGTGAACTGCGATGGTTCCAACGTAAATTGCCATAACCCCAAATTCCCAGCTTTACAATACAGCGTTTAACAACTGTATTGTAATATAATCGTCACTACTTAATGTATTTTTGTATTCAATAATTTAATCATCATTACTGAATATGTATTTGTAAACAAAAACATATTAAATAATGATATTTAATTTATATGTTTGTAACACTCTTCTGTGAAGTTGGGAATTTGGAGTTGCGACAATTTACGTGGGAGCCATCGACTGATATCCATTTTTTTAAAACTTGTATTTAACTCGCAACCTATGTTTGTTCGGATGGAATCTTACAATTCAATTTTGGAGCAAATATCTTCAACCGATTGAACTGAAATTTTGCATACATATGTATATTGGATGACAATGCATTATTATGATGACATGGAGCTGATCTGATGATGGAGCTTGAAAGGTGGCCATGGGAACTCCATTATAAAACGACATAGTTCCATCGAGTTTTGGCTAGTATGATACGTCCTGACGAGTACTTTGTCTTTAGATGGTATGTAGGGTCTGATGATGGAGCTGGAAGGTGTTCATAGGATCTCCGAAATAAAACGACAAATAAAAGCTTTTTTAAAAAAAATCTTTTTTCTTAAAATTCATTAAAAACTGAATTTATAATATGGAAAGAGAATCTGATCTTGTATTATTATATAACAATTTTTTATATTACAAGGGCCAAACAAGCAGGCAATTCACATAAGTGACTACCGATGCCCATGGACATCTGCACTACCGGGAGGCTAACAGATGCGTTGCCAGCCCTAGATGACGATATTAGGAAGTCTCACAAACCGAAGGAAACACGACAACAATACCATTACTTGACATGACAGTATTGCCGCCACTTCACGCCGATCTTATGTGAGAAAGAGGTACCGGTACCCCGGAAGCGCCGGCCCAATTCGGCTGCAGACCAAAAACATTGCAAGCGTGGCGCTATCTCTAATTAAAATAAAATAAAACAAATTCAGATATTTTAAGATATAGGAAAAATTAGGAGTTGCAGTAGAGAAGGTGTACATGGTAATCACACATTTTTTTAGTCTTTAATTATTTATTTCTTTTCATTAAGGATAGGGTAAAGTGATGAAAGAAGGTTGACCTCTCCACCATGTCAGATACACGGTAAAGGAAAAGATGAAGAAGAGTTATTTATTTATTATATTTAACTTATAAAGAGTGTCTTAAAGTAATTACACAACCATTGTTTCATAAACCTTTTTAAGTTTTTCTGCACACCAGCATTTCTAACCGTTTGCTATATAATTAATGGAATAATAATATTGGACAACAGAATTCTGTGTGTAGTCCCAGTATAATAATTTTAAAAATAATTATGTACAAACACTTTAAATCTACATCTCCATTTTATTTTTTTGGGGTAATAATGAAGGTAACTTTTCTGATTAAACTTTAATACTGATATGGACAAAGCTTTTATAATCAATATAAATATATTACAATTATATAGACACTCATTGTTTCCTGCATAAAATTAAGAGAAAATTTTAAACATGATGATCAATAGCCTTCTTCCTTGATAAAAGGGCTATCTAACATTGAAAGAATTTTTCAAATGAGACCATTAGTTCCTGAGATTAGTATGTTCAAACAAACAAACTCTATATATTAGTATATTACATTTATTTAAAAATGCTAACCTATACGCGGTAGAGGTAGGAGCAAGGGGTATACCAGCAAAATCCCTATACAACCTACTAAAAGACCTTGGCTTGTTGTAAACGCGCACATTGCGAGTGTATAATATGCGCCGATATTATCTAAGTGTGAATAATTTCATGAATCAACAAATTAAAAGCTGTGAAGAGTAGGAGTGATCTAATGATCATTTATGTTTAGTTAGTGTTAAACTTATTTATTATTAAAAAAATGCTTCTTTGGCTAACTACATACATATTTTTATTACGCTGAACGCGTTTATCAAATTGTTGAAGTGTCAGTGAATAAATTATCGCCATTATTTTCTTTTATTCAAATACATATTGTGTAAATAAAAAAGTCTGCTTCTTTGTATTCAAATTTAATAATTGAAAATAATAAATTCCGTAAATTGTTCGTGCCTTTTTGTTACTAATATACCATTTCATTATAATTATTTATAAGTTCATAATTTTAGCACTATCCTTGTCATATTCACTCGCTTAGTTTGTTTTTAACATTTACTATTTTTGCCTGTTGAAAATAGTTGTTTTATTTCTCATTTTGCGATTTAGATTAGAAAACTTTAGAGCTATTTTTATTTTTCTCTGGTCGAGAAAAATGTGGTGTTAAGATATTCTAGTTTATAAAATTTATAATTCTAATATATATGTGTTTTTAAATATAAAAATTGCAGTACAGTGACCGTTTATCGATTTGAGTAAATTAAATATTGAAATATTAACGTTTTCTTAATAAAAACGGTTGGCGGAATCGTTAATTTCACGTTTTGTTTAAATTAAAAGTTTTTCAAACAGTTTTATGAAATTTAAGTGTATATGTGAATGTAGATTAGTGTAGATACATTTCTAAAGAGAAAAGTAGGAATATTCCAGCTCTCGCTACAGTTTCGCCTAACGCCAGACGTCGCCTCGACCATTTACGACTGTTTTACTGTCGGATGGAGTCGCTCTGGCTTAATGTCGCCGCCGACATCAAACTGTAAAAAAAGTGATATATACATCAAGTAAAATATTACACTCATATCATAAATGATCACACAAAGATAGAGGTGATGAATAACAAGTTTTCTCGTTCGTGATGTGGATATCATATCTGTGTTGTCCTGATGGATACCTCATCAGGACAACACAGCTATATAATACTATTTTATGTGAGACGAATTTATTAGCATTCCATGGATTCACCGTGCGGGTGCCGGGTCATACAATTTAATACATTCTATTATCCTATAATAATGTCCCCGTTCCCGTTTCCTTTCCCGGTCCATAATAGTGGATAGCGACAGCATAAACGGCGAACTTTTTTTGTTGAACTATTTAAGATAAACATTTCCTTCATATACTATATGTATGTGTAGCTTTAACGGTTTTTGCGAGTCATGTATTTATGCCTATGTTTAGGTTTGTGTTATTCTAATGTATAAACTATATTATTGTAAAGTTATGTTAAAATCTATTGAGTACTTTTTCCGTGAAACAACGTCAAACATACATCCAGACATCCGTAAATCCATACATCCATGTGTACAAACTTTGGCGGTTATTATAGTATTATTAAAGCGTACGAGACAACAACATCCTCTGGGATTTTGTAATGTTTTTTATACGTATCCATCAAAAGAGCCCAATCGGGAGCAGTAATCTTAATTATTTTGTGTAAAATATTAAATAATTAAAATAAAACCTTACGCATACCAATGCCAAACGATTTACACACACATGTATACAGTTTACTATAAGATTGTGTCAAAGTGTAGTTATGACAACCATGAAAAAATAAAAATGTATTTAGTTAAATATGGTATATAATGTCGTTGTACTAATAAAAAAAAAGTCAATTTATGAAAATTTTCTTTCCTTTTCGTTGCGATATTTTGCAGAGTAAAGTATAATGCTATGAACTAAGTACACAGCTTAAAGCAGAGGCTGCAAACCTTTTGGCAGGCAAGGGCCACATCTTTAAGAAATGAGATGCAGGCGGGCCACATAGTTATGATATCAGAGGTTGGCGGGCCACACTTGCAAGATAATCATGTGAAAATAAGTGTTTAATTATCTATTTTTGTAGAAAGACATTAAAATCAATGTTAGAAAAGCTAAATGTTTAGTAAATATTATATTGTTTTATTTAAATTTTAGTACTTCACGACAAAAGTTTGCGCTCCTGTCTTGTAATTATTATTTTTATAAGAATTAGAATTCCATTTACAAAACAGACGCGGGCCACAAAGACTGGAGTCGCGGGCCACGTACGGCCCTCGGGCCACGTCTTGCCGACCGCTGGCTTAAAGTTCAGTCCAGAAAGATTGTAAACATATGAACTATTCAGTTGGCATTCGAGGCGATCACTAGGCTGAACAGTTCTTACCGCAGCCGGATGAAAAATGGGTGACTCATTCTCTAACACTAGTTTTCAATTATTCGACGTCTTACGGATTTTGGAAGGCACGTAAACAGTGGGTTCCGATTAATGTCACTTATTGATATTAGTCGTGAGATTGTAGAGATCGGCAGGGAGGTTCGGGATGACCTAAGAAGATAGGTGGTAAACTGAACTTGCCCCACACAGTCACATCGTTTGCAATTTGAGCGAACCCTGGTACTAAACCAAGATAAAGTTCGGTAGATAGAAGAAGACTACAAAAAAAATGTGACACGAAATTTAGTTCACAAGTTACTATAATCTATCTTTAACAGCCTTTAATATGTCCATCTCCGGACAAAGGCGTCCTTACCAGTTTACAAGCTTATTTAGTGATAAATATACATTCAAAAATAGAAGTAACCCTTGAACAACTAGTACATTTCGATACGGTTCTAGCAATTAGATGATACACGCTTGAGAGCCCGACTGTACACACCAATTAGACTACAAGTTGTCTATTTCTACACAAGCGTACCGAATGACTGCACACGACGTGTGATGACATAGGTTAAGGCGCAGCTCTACCCGGTACTCAAATAAAAAAATGATTTTTTTATAAGTCAAATGCCTTGATCGCCACATAATTAAGTTTATTATTCTACGAAATGTACAATGGTTAAGACCCTATAGTAAGTATGAAAATACCATTAAATTATTTCTAATAATTACGGAGATGGAGTGGAAACGGAGACAATAGAATGTAGTAAGAAGTACGTAAACCAATGTTTGAGTAGGACATCGGCTGCCGGGTCCTAGTTTACTTTCCTACATCCATACTGGCCATTAGATTGCGCAATCAGAATTTTGCAAATAACGTAATGTGTATAAAATTTTTAAGCGCTATTTTCTTAACATATATTAGTGTGGGTTGACACCGTCCTAATACATAAATTACACTTAATTCACGACTTCTTTGACAGACGGACCGTACACGGTCACAAATGTCTCAGCCAAATTGACGTTTTGGCTCCATACCAAAATTGGTACAATAAATTACATACCACGAATTAAGAGAGGACGCAAAATCCTCTATTATAAGAGCCGAAGTTGAAATGGCATCAGCGGCATAATTATTAGTTTCTAAATGATAAAGTAGGCGACCTCCGCGTCCTTGGTTCGATTCCCGTGTCTCTGGAGGTGTAATTTGGTGTTCGCTATAAGCGATTAGCTTCTTCTTGGTAGCTCCCGCGGAACCCTGGCATTATGTCATTAGAAACGTGCAGTCACACGAATGGAATTTTCGTTTCGCAACTATTATTTCTAAAATGTACGAATATTATTTGTACAGTAAATCTTCTATATACAAATCTATCGTTGTTCATTGGTCTCGCTAAAACTGGAAAACTACTGGACACGATTATATTGTTTGTTTTGCTTAATTCCCCTTATTTGAGGGAAAGCCCCCCCCCCCCGCCCTTCCGCTCTCATTTCCCCATTGGGCGCCCTCCCCCCCCCCCCCCATTCTCCTCTATATACCCTTTATTAATGAAGTAGAACAAATGACTGTCATTTAGTTCACATTCTACCGTTGTAACACTTGTTGAGTGTCCCTGGTGTAGCATCAAAGAGGGCGTATGTACTCACCGACCTACAGGTTCAATTCCGGATTCATAACTATCTTATCTATCTATTTAGTAACTGTAGCCCGCCACTTGCTGCTAGCAAGGTTCAATGACTTTGTTCAACTCTTCTACTGTATGTATTATTTTATCTTACAGAAGTCCCCAAAACCTCACATCCTCACACGTTATCAGAGAGGACAGGAGATCAGGAGTACACGTCTGGATATAGACATGACCCTTCAATCCAGAAAACCGATGGATAAAAAATAACTTTGAGGTCACAAGTAAGCTAAAAGTTTGATATAAAATATATTATATGTATTTTTCACGATATTAACCAACTGAAAGGGAACCGTCTGTATTTCTAGATCGATAAATCCTTCTAGAAAAGAGCAAGTTCATTTCGCCGCCGTTACTTATAATTAAGAGGATCGCCTACTCGTTTATCCTTTGTCATATAACAAACAAAGTATGTCAATGTATCACATATACTTAATAACTTCACCGTCCTTGGTTTCGTGTGATAAGACTTCATATGCATTTAACATTGCATGTCGTCACATTATCCTGCAATGAACTAGTTTGGGCTACTTTAGTTAGATTTTGCTAACTGCGCCAACAGGCGGGTTTAATTTCAATATTATTAATAGGACGTGGCTGAACTTTGGTACCACAAGTATGAGTTGGGGAGTATTCGCCCTCCAGAGTCTTATAAGATTACTTCCCTGCCCGTCCATCTCTCTATCTGACGGTTAACAGATCTGTGGTGCCTTGCAGCTGCAAAAAAACTGAACCTTCTAAGTGTACACAACCAAAAGATGTGTTCATTTATGTCGCATTGTGTTAAATTAAAAGAAATCTTATGAAAAGTACATATCTTAGAATAATCTTGTAAAGTACTAGTATGTACATATTACGTGATGGTGCGGAACCCTTAGTGCGCGAGTCTGACTTTACTTAGCCGATTTATTTTAAGTCCTGTATAAAAAAGGAACTCCTAGAAAATGTTTTTTTTTCTTGTATATCTGTGGTGAGGTAAGCTGGCGGAAAATTCTATTAGCATTAAGCTCACCTAGTTGTACAACGGTTTTTTAATTGTGCAATAAAGAGAATAAAAAAATATGCCATCAAGCTTATACAAAAATATTTAGTTAATTTATAACGTTTTTCTACTCAGTATAATGTCTTGCGGGAAATTAAAAATACTCTTGGTAATTATTTTTTACCGATGCTTTAATTAATGAGGCTACCTTTGATTAATGACGAACCGCTGTAGCAGACGGGGTCAGTCCGGGGGTTACTTTGTACCTAGGGATGGGGGGTTACGCCTTTTCAACCACGTCTACAGTAATTTAGAAAATTTCGCTGATCTATATCGATATCTTTCTTGAACTTTTTATAAAATTGTTTGAATTAAATTATGATTTTACAAATTTCCATTTAATTAGTATTGTTAATCTGGGCTCAATTTAACTGAGTTCAAACAATTATCGCTAATCGATTAACTGACGTCATTCTAATTATAAAAAACTGTAAAAGACTTGCTTTTTCAATTTTAAGTTATACAGTATTTATTAATACTTAAACTGTTTAATTTCCTTATTTTGTTTTCTAGTCTAGTTACACTAAAAATTCCATCGACATTAACGAAATGTCACGAATATTGTTTCTCACTTTTTAATATATTGTATATTCAAAAATGATGACATAAAATGTGTTTGCCAATTGAATGTTTCCTATATTTGTTTTTTGTATAATAATTACTTATTTCCCGTACACTTTATTTGTAATTGATCCAATTAATATGATTTAGGTCAGCTACGTTGGGGTTAGATCCGAATACCTTATAAATGCCACTAAGTGCCTCTACTGCTGAATGATCACGGCTTCCTTTTCAAATATGAATATAACTAGCTGTTTTTCGCGACATCGTCCGCGTAAAATTATTCTTGCCATTAGACCGCATCATTCTGGAACTGTTTAAAAATTCGTTATTAGCGGATGACTACTAACTATAAACTAGCTCCCTGCCAAATTTCATGTTTATACGTCTTGCGGTTTTTGAGATTTCTTGTTATGTTTTTATTTATATTGAGTATAATATCTAAATCGGTAAGTATCAGACAGACGCGAGGCGTTCTACAGATCAACCTTAAATCCCACTCGTAAATAACTTGCAGCTTCGAGCAAATACCATATTACGGAATCTATAAGAGATCGGGCCAGCAATAGAACTGGTACGCCAATACATCATATCATAGGAAGAATACTGCGATATTATATGATGCCACCAATACAATAATGTTTGTTCTAATATGATGTTTCCAAAAACCTTTCATTATATGATAGAACTCTCAAAACTATACTTTCTTATATATATAAAATTATAAAATCAGTCACTGTTCGTTAGTCTCACTGGAATTTGAAAATGGCTGGACTGATATAAATTATGTTTATTTTGTTTCATTCCTCTTATTTCAGGCAAAGTTTCAAAGAAGAAAAAAAGGAAAAAGTCTTAAGATTATTTAAAAATACTCAAATATGCAGATTTGTTCTATTATCCAGAATACTTCAAATAAATGACGCATGTTTTATTTAAAAGAGTAAGGAAATCGGTTGATTTTATAATATAATAAATAAATATATATAGAGGTCTATATGACACACGGACGTCTGTTTCTAAGGTAGACAACTGCCTATGTAATTGGTAACAGATGCCTGTCATATAGAAATATTTATTGTTATAAAAATATATAAATATATATCTACATATTTATAATACACCCAGACTCGAGGCGGGAATCGACGGTCCCTGGAGCAGAAAGCAGGGTCACTGCCCACTGCTCCAGAGATGTTACTCCATGGTCTTTTTAAGGAAATAAGCATTACAAGAAATTGCGTCACTTCTTCTATTTTTTTTAGCATAAGCATAGTGAAAAACCCAATTAACAAAATGTTATCAGCTGACTATGAAACGATTGTTATTATCATAGTGAGTATAAATCACATTTGTACTGCCTATAAAACAGTCATATTAAATAAGCTACTATTGCGACTTCAAAACACGCGCGACGCGCAGCACAACCTCAAAAAATCTGCCAATAAAATCAGTTACTTAGCACTAAAAAGGCCTTTAATTGTACTCATACGTAATGAAGGCCCAGGTTTAATTCAACATCATTTCCTCTTTTTTACGTAACCGTAAAAAACGTTGCACCTCCAAGATCTGCACACAACATTATGCAAAAATGCCCGTTAACTACGAAAAAGTTCATTGTAAACGACTTAAAGGCTTTCGGCTCTTTGTCGCTTCAAAGAGATACCATCTGAATCGTTAATAAGCAAGTAACCGGCGGTGAGAGCAGTTTAAAATAGCATTAATTAATTAGGAATCAAAAGCCGTCAAATATTGACAGTAATAAGATGACGGAGAACGCGGTCAGGACAAAGAAGCGGCACGGACGTATTTGGACAGAATATAGTCGTATAAAATTAAAGTTGAAATAATTAAATCGATAAAATTGTCGTTTAGTTTTTTAACTATCCGAATGATGTTAATTTGAAGGAAATATATTTAATAATGTGAAACGCGCCGCTGTGATATAAAGCACGTAATGGATGTAACTTAAGTCATGAAATAAATAAAAAAGTCAGTATTTATCGGTTACGACTTTTTTGTGTGCTATAAATTGATCTAAAGGAACTTTCAGATTTAACTTTTAAATCATATATTTTAATTGCCCAAAACTTCATATTTTTTAAATGAGTTATTAGTGTAATATAACAGTGTAAATGAAAAAAAATATATATTTGTCTGCTCTTCGCTAATTTAATTGCGATATTTGGACGATTTGCAGCCAAATAACCTTCTTTAACGAAATCATAGTGGCTATCTTAGAGATCATCCATGGTTTACGTCACACGTTAAGGAGGGATTCACCAAAATGTGACATTATGTGACAAGGGGTACGGGGAGGTCAAGAGCCTTGTGACGTCACATGTCAAAATTTAAAATATTGTAATAAAAATAGTACTTTACAAGAAAAATTGAATTTGCCGTTTTCTTTAAATATATTTTCTTTAAGTATGTGACGTCACACCAAGGGGGGAGCGGGATTCGAAAGTAGGACAAGGACGGAGGAGGGTTTTAAAAATCGTAAAATTGGTATAATGGATGTGGGAAAAAAGTCTGCACAGCTCAAGTGGGAATGGGCTGGGCATGTGGCACGAATGGACCCGCAAAGGTGGGCCAATGTTGCGACTATATGGACTCCCACCAATGGCCGCCGTGGACCGGGTAGGCCGAGGAAGAGTCGAGAGCTACCAAGGTCGTGTTCCCGATGAGTTCTAAGGCCGACGGTACTATCTCGTTTTGAACTTGTTTCTGTGCCATGTTGTGATAATGATTATTTCTTATACAATACTAAATCAATATGACGGTGCGCTGTCTATTTATACTGATAGACACCGAATGTGCTTAAGGGGGTTTGCACACGCCGTCGCTCGGTACTGAGTCGTGCGCAATTCATCTTATAAAGGATAACCTTTCCGCCAGCATGTCTCAGTTAACTTTGATTGAAATTCTCTACGATAATACCCTTCGGTATACAGTCATAGGCAAACCAGAAATAGAAAGAATCTTGTACTTGAGTATCTCGATATTGGCGTCTTGGTAAGAATTGTAGAAGTAAGAATAATATTGTAGCTCCGATTCTGTATCTTGCATAATAACAAAATCTTTTGAGAGCGTCTTCATAGGTTTCTATTAATATTTTTTTTTATAAAAACCTTAGAAGTACGTTGAAGATGACTTCGACTTTTGTATACAAAGAAAACATAATGCATCTCATCTAATCTTAATAATGTACAATCGTATTGGCAATGAGTCAGACAATACGCGTGAATACTACAACTTTAGCTTCGTATCGTTGATAAATATGATGTTATATTTATATATATTATTCTAGCCGTGTCCTAATTTAATTTATGTATATAAGAGCGAAAGGACACCTTACTCGGTGCCTCGACAACGGAGCTACGTACAAAGATGAAAATCGGCAGGTAGATCTGTCACGTCTAGTGATGGTGTTGTTGTCGCGTTTCGTTCGGTTTGTTAGACTTCCCGGTGGCCTAAACTCGTCATTAAGGGCCGGCAGCGCATCTGCTGGCTTTCTGGTCGTGCAGATGTACATGGGCACCGGTAGGCACTTCAGTGCCTGCTGCCTGCTCGTTTGCCCCCTTGTAACATAAAATAAAAATAAAATATTAAGCCATTAACCTCCCTTGTCTGAGAGGAATTCAAGTAATATTTATCTCTGTACATCCAGTCGCTAGCTCCGAAATTTCCCAACGGGTAAATTCAAATTCAAATGATATTTTATAGAAGTAGACTTTTACAAGCTCTTTTGAATCGTCAAATATTTTAAAAGCTACCACTGATTCGGAAGAGTCGATCCACGAGAAGAATTGGCAAGAAACTCATTAGCCGATCTTTTAAAAATAGTCTTTACAGAAATAAGTTTTTCACATTTTTATATGTTAACTATCAAGTACAAAGCTGGAGCGACTCAACTCCAAGCAGTTTTATCTTTAATATAGTATTCGACAGCATAATACGCTCTACGAATAAGCGTGTTCTTAACATGTAGTTTAAATTTACGTTGGTTTATATTATTTTGTAGATATCATTATGTAGGTATAAGTTAGGAACGTTCAAGAAAAATCCACACTTATTTCTCAAATACAGGTTCTGTTTGTATGCACCGTATAAACGTAATATGAATAAAACAAATATTTCGGCATCATAGAGTGCATTTATATAGCGCAAAACAAGTCAACGTACTTTTAAGTTTTATTTACATTGCGGTATGATGTAAAAATATTGAAGAAATTTGTTTTTGATTTAAAACCGCATTGGGACGGATAGTAACAATGATATTATACAGTATTCAGTTAAAAAAATGGTAAAAACCCTGAGATACAGCTATTTTGGTCTTTTTAATTAAAATAAATTTTTAGTTAAAAAAAAAACAAGTAACAAATTTATAATTTTATTGATATAAAATAACATTTCAGTATCATTCATCACATCACTAACTATAATTAAAATACATAATCTGTTACTATAATACCGTTTTTGTTGAATTATTAGAGGAATAGGGAATAGGTAAAAGACAAAAATGTTTTTTTTTTATTTCCCAAAAATCAGTTTTTTCAGTTAGGTCAGTTTAATATTAAGCGTGCGAATTATTTTTGCCCCATTTTGGGTTTCGAAAATATAGGGCCTGACTACATGGCCCAACAGTTTATCGTTAAAACATCAAGAAGATATTTTGTTGCACTTTTTTTCTTGTTCGTCCATGTTTAGGTAAGTTGGCACAAAATGCTTTCAGCATTAAGCTCACCTAGTTGTACAATTGTTTTTTTAATTGTACAATAAAGATAAAAAAAAGAAGCCAGTGTAGATGTCCATGGGCGTCACTCGTCGGTATTCACTCCCATGAACGTATGCGTAAACCTTTTAAATTACGCGAACGGAATTTAATGCGGTCTTCATTAAGAAATAGTGTGATTCATTATCGTGGTAGGTACTCGTTATAAATAGATCATAATATTATTACACCACGAAGACTTATCTCGCGATTTAGTCACATTAGTCATTACCCACTGTTTTACGTGCCTTCCGAAACACGGAGGAGGTCGGATATTTCGGAAACCAGAATAAGAATGGGTCACCCACGTTTCATCCGGCCGCGATAAGAAATCGCCTAAGTTGCCGGCCACTGATTGAGCGCCAACCAAAGTTTTGATTAAATATACTCGCTAGTTATTTCCGTGCAAAAACTAAATGAATTAACTTGCAAATCATACAGTGTATTCGCGTTCATTACGTTACTTTCCATCGTGTCGCAATCAACTAACTTAATTTATCGTACGTCTCTCGTGGAACAAACATTGGTTATTCATAGCTTTTGCAATATCGTTGTTCAAATATAGAGGTACTACTGGTGAAGTTAAAATAGTATGAGAATTATTATTTTATTTTTAAATCACTTTAATTTTTGATGCCAGTATTGTATTAGCGGAAGTTCGAATATTTTTTTTCTATTCTAATTTTTTTTTATGTTACCAAGGGCAAACGAGCAAGCAACAGACACCTTAGTGCCTTCCAACGCCTATGGACATCTGCACGACCAGAAGGCTAGCAGATGCATTGCCGGCCTTTAATGACGAGTTTAGGCCACCGGAAAGTCTCACAAACCGAACGAAACGCGACAACAATACATCACTTGACGTGACAGCATTGCAGCCACTTCACGCCGATGTCATTAGCTGGCTGCTGCCTGCTCGTTTCCCCTTTGTAACATAAAAAAATATCTTAGTTATATCGTATGCTAAAAAATGGGATATCATAAAAATCGGCTGTTAGGATTGTAAGGAAATATTATTTTAAATACAAAGAAAACCGCTTTAAAAAACCTCCAGACACCTACTGATGTTTGAAGATCCTTCCAAAGGTCACGTTAAGGTCGTACGCTCCAGACAGACGACAAATAAGCACATTATATATTATTTAGCTAATATAAACAGTCAGAGGAGATTGTTTCGAACATCAATTTCAATTAGGGTAATGAAAAATTTAATTACTTACTCGTCCCGCTTTTACAGAGTTGACATTGTTTTTGATCTATTTTATGATCTACTACTAGGTGTGCCCGCGATTTCGTTGGCGTAAAGTTAGGTAAAAAATATAGATTCAATTTAAGCGTGTTTAATGTTATATAGCCTATAGCCTTCCTCGATAAATGGGCTATCTAACACTGAAAGGATTTTTCAAATCGGAACAGTAGTTCCTGAGAATAGCGCGTTCAGGCAAACAGACTCTTTAGCTTGATATATATAGAATTTTTATTTATTTATTATTAGACAGGACGTAGACAAAGGCGTTTATTGAAAATAGAAATAATTTAGTTATGCTTAATAAATAATTTTGCAAATAAGTTTAGGTCTTGTAAAAAGGCAGACATTTAAGATTAACACACAATGTATATTACAATTTTGTTTTTATAAGTGTGTATAAAAAAACTATAAATTTAACCTTATAATTATTAAATACGTTTTATCGGTACCATCAAATACCACACGCTCAACAGGATTTGCGGCGGTCATTTGAAGCCGTTTTGTAATCTGTAATACTTCTGCCCTTTTAGAATTCGACGTCTAAACGTTATGCTAATAATTGACCGTTGACAGGTAACGCTTTAATAAGTGGGTACGATTGATAGAAAATTAATAGATAATAATTGATCTGTCAGTACATCTGTACGAATAGCTTATTATTCTACCGATATGGTCAGGTTAGTTGCTGTTGGAGATATTACAATAATTGTTTATCTTTAGATACTTAAGGTTTTAGTAGTAGATAATTGTTCTGTCAGATAAGTTGCTGTTGAATATATTACAATACTGGAAAATATTTTATCAGCTAACGTTTTAATAGGAGAATACGATAGAAATAAATTTGATGACTAGCTAGAATCGAAAATATAATTCATTATTCTATCCGGTAAATTTGTAGGAATAAAAAAATATTTTGTAATTTCTTTTACTAGCCTATACTGTTCCACTGCTGGGCGCAGGCCTTTCTCTTCTCCAACCACACCTTCCTTTCTTGAGACATCAGACTCCATTTCGTTCAGTCCAAACTCAAGGTTTGCCAAAGAACCATGGGCTAACCCAAAATTTTAGGCGTTAAAAGAACCACCCTACGTTCCATTAAAAATGAATCAATGGTAATTATTCGTTATAATGTATATTATGCGAATGTATCCTGCACGAAGATTTGAGACATCAGAAGTAAATATTAATAGTTTAGCGAGAATTATAAAGGTAAGTCCACAATTGCCTTCTTTTGTATATTCAATGTCTCTACATTTATCTTTCATTTGAATTCCTAGACCACATTCATAGCTCGTGGGTTCGATTCCCGCCTCGAGTCTGCGTGTATTATCTATATGTATGTATTTATATATTTCTAAAAAAATATTTGTGTACAACAGGCGCCTGTTACCTATAATACAGGCATTAAGTTGTCTACCTTAGGAAAAGACGTCCGTGTGTCATATAGTCCTGTAAATATTTATTTATTTATAAACCCTTTGCTTATGTTTGTTTAAAGCTGATAGAAGTCATGTCTTCAAATGGCAACCTTGCGATTTGCAGATTTACAAAGACGTTTCTGCCTAGCTGTTGCTGCTGCTGTTCTGGTGCTTTGGAACTGATGCGAACTGTTATAGATTATTTCTAAAAGAGTATTTAAGAAAAATGAAAAAATAAGCTTGGTTTACACCTTACAGCCGAATTGGGCCGACGCGTCCGGGTACCAATACCTCTTTCTCACACAAGATCGGCGTGAAGTGGCGGCAATGCTGTCACGTCAAGTGATGATATCGTTGTTGCGTTTCGTTCGGTTTGTGAGACTTCCCGGTGGCCTAAACTCGTCATTAAAGACCGGGCCCTCTGGTGTTGAAGTTGTCAAAGGCGTCAGTAGTCACATAGGTAAGTAGCTCGCGCGCTGGCTCCCATTTTGTACGCCGATCTCATGTGAGAAAGAGGTACTGGTACCCGGACGCGCCGGCCCAATTCGGCTACAAGCATGGCGCTACCTTGCTACTTGATAGTACTTATTTTTTTTTATAAATAAATAAGTGAAAAAAAAAAATCCTCTAATTTAAAAAAAGAAACAACTTTAGTAAAGTACCAATTAATACCTGTACACTTTCTTGAAGAACTCCGGAGGCAATTCGTTAAACCACTTGGTACCAGTTGTGAGCGGCGGCAGCGGGACAGACGAAAATTTAAAATTCTTATCGTTGAAGCTGGCATACGGCAAGTCTGGCACGGGATCAGCAAACTGTGTTGGCCTGAAATAATTTGTTAATCACAATCTGTGACACGCGACTTCGACCGGCGTGTATTCCATGAATTTGTTAAACGTTTAGGATTTTTTTTTCACTTTTTAGTTTTTTTTTTTTGCGTGGAACTCTAATAATTTAAGTAAAAGACAAAGTAGCCTATGTTAGTCCACGTAGCATCAACTATCTGTCAGTGAAAGTGCCGTCCAAATCGTGAAAGCCGTTGCGGAGATTTTCCGGAACAAATGAACCAAAAAATTTTTAACTTGCGTTCTTGTAATAATCGTCGTATACATACAACATATGTATATACGATACCTACAACAAAATAGATAACTTGGTCGCGATTGACAAATCTTTAAATTTGCGTACAATACAAAATTAAAATTCTTTCTACCGACATAATATTTGGCAATTAACATTTTCACCGTCAACATAAACATTTGCTTCTAGTAAGTTTATAGGCAAACAGTAAAAGTCACTGTTAGTCTAATCAATTTAGTTTTTTAAACAGAAATAATCTCCGACATCTTGATATAAAAACTAGTGTGTTCCGAAAAACATTCTGAACGATCATCAAAATGAGTCCATTCAAAAGTTCATTTAAATAGTTTTAATTTATGAAAACTAATATTGATTTGCATATGATGATAATGCAATAACTTTGTTAAAATTTGACGGCATCGTAATGTTCATCGTGGCTCAAATGGGAATTGTGGGTGAGTCCACAGTTGATCCCCGTGGCATTCAATATGTTACTGTATGCCTTTCAAGTTTTTAATTAATTACATAATCTTTTAAATTTAAACATTTATTCATCTACAACATTATTAGGGAACCATTTTGTTATGTTTTCACATGTTGTTAAGAATATTTTTCTGGATACACTAATATTTCGTTACGAGTCGGGAATTATTTGTCTGTTCGATTATTTTTAGTCTAAATTGAATAGACTATATAATAGAATTTTGATCGCACCACACACCTACCACAGATTTTTTATATCGTGGTCGTATTTTTTTCTTTGTTACGTGCGAGTAAGAGATATTAATTACCGATAATAGTTGTAAATACATCAAAACTTTACATATTACCTTAGTTTTATAATGTTGTAGATCTGGCTGTGTTATATAGTCATAATTATATAGATTGAATGAATTTCTTGTAGGTTTGAACATATTTTAGCCATTTAACGAGGAATGGTATAGACTATACATCATTACGCTAAACGTTTTCATTACTCTGGCGGCGACCGGGTGGTAGATGGGTGACCCATTCTAGCGCTGGTTTATATTTGATATCCGACCACCTCCGTGTTTCGGGTGGCAAGTAAAACAATAGGACCCGATTAATGTCACTTTGTGATATTAGTCGTAAGACTAGCGATCGTAGGGGTTCCGAGGATGACGTCAGATGGCAATCGGTCATCTTAGCTCCCCCCACAGCCACATCCTCTGCAATCTAAGTGGACCCTGGTATTTAACCGGGATAACGTTAGGAAGAAGAACAAGACCTGTGGAGCTTAACAAGCATGGAGAAGATATAAAGTGCTTGTAATTCATCGACTAAGAACTACACTTGTTCTTAGCGTTTCGTTGGCAAGCACTATATTTACCCATCCCAAAACGTAGCCATCTCAACTGCCCTATCAGAGGCAGCCGTTAAGTCCTCCTGTTAGCACGTGTGAGGGCGCTATGAAATAAGACATCTTTTGCTATGTACCGCATAAACAGCTCAGGTTGATGTCATCTGTGAATCTGCACCCGGACATGTTCTTCCCACTCCCGCCAAGCTGTGTTCAAAGTCTATTTAAGTGACTTCCAGGTTGGCCCAGGCAAACTATGCCCAGTTGGGAGTTTCTCACTCTTCCCAAACTAATATAGATTGTCGTTTAAGATGAGGAACAGCTTACGCTTACGACAATCTATACTAGTGTGGGCTAAAGAAGTTCTCACTTCAAAAAGTTTTTATTTTAGAAAATTATTGTCTTTACATAAAATTTAAAACGTGTAAAAAAATGAAAGGAAGCAGAGAAGCATTAATTCATTATTACATCTCATATGATGATAACGAAAGCGGAGTCGCGAGCAACAGCTAGTTTAAATACTGCAGCCAACAAAAATTCTAGCTTTATATGTTTGTTCACGGTTGGCATCATTTCGCACTCACAAAAGTAAATGCACGCCACTCTGTATGCCAAAACACAGTGAACGAGCTGGCAACACATACCCGCCCGCCTTTGAATCTTATCATCATTGCTTTTCCCATTTGGAAAACCTCTGAAAAATATATCCCTTCGCCTACTCATGGCGTGCAAGGATTACCTTCATGGCTTGAACGGCTTACATTCTTATCTCTGAATATGTACATTTGTTTTAACGGATTTACACAGAAAGAGGATAAAGACCCGTAAGGCAATGCAATTTTAGAGTATGTATCTATAAATCAGATCAAATTTATTTAAGTAGACTAAAGCTACCACTGAATCGGAAAGTCTAGCAACAAAAAGAATCATCAGGAAACTAGCTAGCCACTTTTTTTTAAATAGTTCTTACAATAAATGAGTTTAATACATTTCCATATTAAATAAATACATATGATTATTATAAATAATATTATTATTATTTTAATATGTATCTAATATCTTAATGTTATCAAATATTTTGAATACGAACATGAGTTTGTATGTAATTTGTAAACAGATACTTAATCATGTTTTTTTATACCTATACCTAGTCAGATATTTACCAGTTACTTCACACTCCACAAATAATCTAGTATGCAAGTATCCTTTAGGTGAAAACTTTTTCGCCTTCTCCTAAAATATGGTTTAGGTATGTTTCGATTTGGAAACGCATGTCCTAGCCTTTGAAAAATTAAAGATGCGCTCGCAAAAAATACAAAAGTTATAAGCAATTAACTAAAACAAAAAAGGGTTATAAAAAAAACAAAAAAATGAAGATCAGAGTAATGGTGTTAGTTTAAAAAATTATAATTAACAAACGATAAAAGATTTCAACATTTTTATCGGACCGAATTTTTACGCGATCTTAATAAGTAATAGTATATTGAAAGACTCCAAGATTTAAAAATTTCAGAATTTTAGTCCAATAATTTATAAAATTGTTATCAAGACAATTGTTACTTCATATTTAATTTTTTAGTAAGCTATCTAAGTTTTTTTAGAAGTCCTTATTTTCTCCGAGGAATATTATTTCTAATATTCTCGTTTACCCTATTACACTACTGGCGCCACCTGTGTGCAATTATTGGAGGTATCTCCTAATTCCTAAAGCATTAACCTAAATCTGGTTTTCTACGCTATGCATTTCAGATTTCAGGCCCAAATTAAATTAAATCTTTAAGTAGGTTTAAATAAAAGTTAATTAGTTTAAAGTTGTTTCCAAATACTTGGCTTTTTAAATTTCAAGTAAATAAACATTACCTTCAGAACTCTATATTTCATTTTAATGATTACATTATTACCTGTGGTATTAGGGATTTCTCCAAAAAAAAATGATATTCTTGCATTTAGAATGACGCTAATGTCGCTTTTACAAAATTAGAAACATGTAGTCAATTAACTGTGTATGCCGAAAGCAGTATTAAAACGCACACGTATTTCGTCCTAAAAAAAAAATGTCAGTGTGAGTGAATGTCAATTTTAAAGCTATTTTTATATTCTGTAGTTTGATATAAATTCAATGTAAGTTTCGAAGTTTATCTATAAACAAACCTAACTTATATTAGATTAGAGTAAAAGTGGTTCATCAAAACGCGTGTAATCATACGTAAGTTTCGGCCTTGTACTATAACCCTTTTGCCGCAAGTAAAACTTGCACTGTTCTATTTAGATAAAAAACAAAAGTAAAACCATGAAAAGAGCACTCGGGAAAAGCTGGCGTGATTCAGCATCGTTGATAGTGTTGGCTAAACGTAATCAGGACGTTTTATCGACTAAAAATGAAAAGAATTGTAACTACGACATTCTGTTGCAGACTCGACCGATTAAATCCTCTTTCTCGAATAGTGTAGTGTTTCCGGGCGGCGTGAGCGATGCGGCTGATGCGAATGTTAATTGGCTAAATCTCATCAGCTCATTTGGATTCAATCAGAGCGATTTTGAAGGTCTCCATAGGGAAGGTGTTCGCAGTACTCCCATATTTGGAAGTAATCCTATTCAAAGGTATACCTTATTTTTTTTTCTTAAGTATGGATGTGCATGTATATATCGTCTCGCGTTATTATCATTGCACATTACTTTTAAGAACATTTTTCTTAAAAAGTGCTACCATGTATTATAACCATTTAAAGTGTTACTACAAAAAAAAAGTTTTTTTTCTGCATTAGTAAGCAAGCAGCAGTAAGCATGCCATACTTTATGTTATTTAAAATTTATAATTTAAACTTAATTAAATTCTATTGGTTCTTCAAAGTTGTGCTTCAACCTTTCCATTTTATTACCATTTACAATACCTGCAATGTTATCTTATTGAGAATATATTTGTTGGTTGTATTAAAAAGTCTCTAAAAGAGTGTCCAAACACGCTATAGAAAGGTTCTGTGTCTGATATGTGATAAAGGTATTTGTTAAAAAACTTCAAAAGTTGTTGTCTGATTTTGCTCAAAATAAATTTCCTAATGAGTTTTTAGCATGTCTTATCAACAGGAAAATTTCAAGTTTCTATATATAAAAGTTTGGAAATCCTAGAGGATGTCCTTGCGGACAGACAGAAGGATGGACACAGTGAAGCTATAAAGATTCCTTGCAGGACTACGGAACCCTTAAAGCCAAAATCTTGACTCCTTTTTTAGATTGTTTTCCATAGTAAAAATTGAATTGTTTGGACAAGTACTTCGTAATCACCAATCAATTTGTTAATAGCTTTTGTCCCAATTGGTCTCACACACTTTTTATGTCATGAATCACTCTTGTCAACCTTGGCCTTGTATTGTGTTGGTTTTTTTAGGGCTTTCAATTCTTGAACTTAGTTATGGTGAGTCGCCTTTGATATATACATGTCTATTCTGCTCTGAGGGTTGTGGGCACGATTCTCGCCTTGAGTGTAAATGTATTATCCTTGAGTGTAAATGTATTATCTGTATTTATATATTTCTACAAAGAAAAAAATTGTGTATAGCTGGCGTCTTACCTATAACACATCTATATAGTTGTCTACCATAGAAACAGACATCCAAGTGTCATCATTAAGTCCTGTGTATATAAATTATTGAAGCCAGTACTAAATGTTGTTCTTCTAAGCATTATCCCGTTTGTTCGTTCATCTACACTTTATATAACCCACAACATCTACACACTGAGGTACAAAATGATCCATATTTATTTTAAGGTAGTAGACGGCAAGGCATATACCGCTAGTGCCGCACTTTCTATTGATCATTTTCATTTGATCTTAATAAATACAAAATCATTATCCAGGTCTATTACCATGATCTATTTAAATTTCAGAGGAAGTGGCCATGGGGAGAGTTAAAATGACAGACTGCTGTCTCACATCAACCTCGGAACTCGCACAATGGCTGCAATCGCACGACTAATATCTCTTTGTAACATTATTCAAGGCCCACTGTGTTACGTACCCTCCAAAACTAAACTTAGAACGAGTCACCCATCTATCACCCAGTTGCAGTAAGAGCTATGTAACCTAGCGATCGACTCAAATGCCAGCCAATGATCTTAATTAAGCTACAACCACCTCATTCTCATTCCAGCACAAAATATAATAAAAATTTTTGTTAAGCATTATCTCACCACTTAAGTAAGGTATCTTTATGGTATGATATCTTAATATATTTTATATAATTATGTTATGTTACATCATGAGTTTATCACAAGAGGTTATAGGTTTTTATACATGCTTTTGTTGATATGTCTGTAAAGACCATCCATTTTAATTAAAGTTGCACTTGGGCACTGAATACTTTGGCTTTATTTTTATTTTTCGATTTTATCATATATTTATCATATTTATTGTAAAAAAAAGAAATAGTTTTTTTTTTACTATTGTTTTTTTTTTTTTAATTTAACAGACACATTGCTCTAAGAATCACTGCAATAAGGGAAACATTCGAGGAACTTGGCCTTCTTATCTGCAGTAGTGAACATAAAACAAACAGAAGTGATATATGGGCAAACATTATATCTGATATTGATGTCAAATATTGGCAGAGACGGGTGAGAAATGTTTACACAAAATGTTGAATCATTGAAGTTTGGTTGTCAGCTGTTGACAGGGCCATCATTGTAATTATACAATACGTGCGCAATCTTAACACAGAAACTTCTACATCATTTTATTTGTGTATGGTAGTGTCTGAAACTGCCCAACTGATTTTCATAAAATTTTATAAAGAAATATTTTTATTTTTGATTTAACAATACATTATGATTTTCTAATTGAATTGGCACGATCGCATTATCTTCATTTTTAGACATCCATATGTATCGCACGTTGTATGAGCCAAGTTCGCTCTCATCGCGCATTCGCGTCATATAAGGAAGTCGCCTGAAGGTGTCATTTGAGTGTCAGTTTTAATTTTTATGGGTGTCGTTTCATTCCTAGGTGTCCTAGGTGTAGTCCTTTCATAGGTGTCGAAGCGAAACGTGCGTTTAGGCACATCGGAAAGTCAGTGTAGTGCTGTGCTTTGGTGGCGGATTCGGTGTTGTAGCTTTCAGGTTGCAGCATTACACTGATTTTCCCTCGTATTCATTCGCGGATTAAAGCAATGTAGTTTAGTTTTTCATGCATGTCATTGATTTCCGCAAAGTAACGCCTGGTTCTATCAGTTATAGGAAATAAGCTGTCGAAAAATGTTCGTGCTACAACAGTTATTTAGCTAGGAGGTTCGTAGTTAGTGACATTATGATTTTTAATCGTTCTGCGTTAGACGACACGTTCGCAGAGCGCGCTGTGATCGAAGACATTGTAAGCAAGTGTAAAATATCAGTAAATTAATAAAATGTTGATTAATTTGTTGAGTTTTATTTAGTAACCTCTTTAGGAAACAAGATAAATAAATAAATATAAATATATACAGGACTATATGACACACGGACATCTGTTCCTACGGTAGACAACTTAATGCCTGTGTTATAGGTAACAGCCGCCTGTTATACACAAATATTTTTTTAGAAATATATAATTACAGGAGCAGCGTGTTGGCGATAAGGCAGGGGTGGCTAATTTATGCGGAAGGAATGCGCCTTCAGGTAATTACTCCAGCACATAACCTTCATTAGCGCCCGATGTTTACGCACAATTTTATCCTGACTACCAAACACGAGAGGTGGCTTTAATTTGTTTGTTATTTCTTTGCACTTATTCTGTCATTGTGTTTTATAAGATGCTCATAATTGGTACCTGTGGTTGGCCTCTAAGCTGGGTATTTTACGTTTTTAATTCCAGCCTTTTCATCGTTGAGATGTTGAAGCTCTAATTTAGATTATGTCTGATAGAAAGTAATGCATTGGCTAGGAGTATCGCCTCACAGTGATGCATCAGATGCATATGCAATTTTCCTTTAACTATATGTGATAATGTATTAGCATAGTTTAGATTTCTATAAATTTAATAATATAAATCTTTAAGTATATGGTTTTATATTAATTATATAATATAATATAAGTATATGGCTGCTAATTGTAGTTATAAGCATCTATTTAACACCTTTATTAAAAGTAAGTTCATTTAAAAACCATATTATAATTTAATGGATTATTTGAATGACGAAAAAGCTTAGGAGGAAATTGCTCTAGCCGTGTCTGAATTATTGTGAAATGGTGATAAAAATAAAATTACCCTCTATTGCGGGCTCTTCTCTGTGCAGGGTGCGTTGGAACACTTGTATACTAAGTTTTTAAATCCCAAAATCCTCCCAAATTCCAAAATCCTCCCAAAATAGTGGGTGGTGATCGGTGACCCTTTTAACACTGGTTTATATTTGATATCCGACGATGACCGTAGACCGATGGACTGATGTTCTCGATTAATGCCACTGAGAGATATTAGTCATGAGGTTGTAGAGATCATGGGGGCTCCAGGGATGACCTACATATATAGGTAGACATATTTAGCTACATACCCTTAGTTGTAGAGCAAACGAGTCGTAATCTTTGTTATGTTGCAGATTTACATATCAAATTTTTGATTTAATTTTTGAAGAAACAGTGAGATAAATAATAGATAAATTTAAAAGAGTTACCTACCTTTATAATTCCAAGTTTTGTTACATGCTTTGTTTACATGAAAATAATAAAAAATAAAGAACAATTAGATAAATGAAGGACTTTTAATGTTCGTCGGTTGTTTAACGGTCGGAAAATTATTTGTTTATTTATTTATGTATCACAAAATATAAAAAGACATAATAACAATGATAATACGTGCACAATGGGTATAATTATATCTTTGAGAGATTCTTGAGATTGAGTATAAAAAAACTAAATTAACATGAGGTGTATGTGGTTACTTAAAGTTACTTTAATATATTTATCATGTATACTACTTAAATACGACATAATAAATAAGACGGTGTTGTTAGAAAGAACCTGACGTTTTCTTGTACGGTGAAATTAATGCCTAATCAAAATATATACAGAGCCTCAATAGCTCAACGGTATAAGGTATGGACTGAAATCCGCAAGGTACCCGGTTCAACCTTTTCCACTCGACATCATTGCCATCTTGTTATGTAGCGGCCGCTACAGGTAGTGAGGCAGTTCAATAAATTATTCATTGATAATAACTTTGAAGGGGACATCTTCAGTAACAGTCTTGGATAATATAAGTTAGCTTTAAAGCAAATTGAATACTAAAAATTTTTTAATTATACTAACAGTTCAGATTCTATAGTTTCAACTGATAATTTATTTTAATGAGATTTTTTTGTTTGTTTTCTTTTTTTGTGCCGTTTTATAAAAATATTCTTTTTTATAGTTTCCCTCGGGTTGTAAGGGATCCTGGAACAGCTCGTCTGGATCTAAAAAGCCTTATAGCTGCGGGGATAAGTGGCGGGGCAAACCCCAAATTTTTCAGATGTGTTGATAAAACTTAGACAAAGAAACCTAATATTTATTTCCTCCAAGACGATTCCTTCTCTCCTCTGCGTTCCCTTTCCCTTCATTTGCCCTGCCTTCACACATGGTCCTTGATACCTCCACCGGTGGTCAGAACAACATACCCGAACTTCCGAGATGGAAGAAGGTTATTCCACCTTGCTATATTATTATTATTTTTTTCTTAAAAGAATATTAAGAATACTTTATAGTAATGTCTAATATTCCCTTTTCCCCTCCTACTAAGCTCAAATTAAAAGCTTGTATAGGGAGTGGGTGCGACAGTACCCAAACAGCGGTGGGGCTTGAACCGGGTACCTTGCGGATTTCAGTCCATACCTTATACCGTTGAGCGTTATAAGCATAAAATAACAATAAAGTCCTCATAGAGCAGTCAATACTCGCGTTTATGTAGTTTGACGTTAAATATGGCGCTATAAGAATCAATTTATGCGCATACATGTAGGGTGGCAATGAAATCAATAGAAAACCTTAGTGTGGATAAAAGTGCACAAGGATATTTTTTTCTCTAAATAGAAACGTATTTATATTATATATATACATAATTTTAACTAGACTATTTGAATAATGCAGATGCCAACCTTAACATTAAGGACAAACCTCATTGGTTTTTTTAATGTTAAATTTTTAAAACAACAAACTTGTAATTTCTTATAAATAAATAAATAAATAAAATAAAAAATAATACGTTAGGCGTGTAGCGCATTTTTTGGCTATTGTCTTAAAAACAAGGTTTGTTAAATGCCGAAGATAGAAAAGATTTTTGTAAATACAGGAGGCGTGTAGGCTATACGAAAGTACCGGACACCTTACAGTTTTGGTTGTAAGTACATTATATCCAAAAGTATATGGCCAGTCTGGTACTTAATGTGTTATTTTTGCTTTATTATTTTGACTGCGATGTTCATATACAATGTTTTTTGACTTTTTTTATGTTACAAGGGGGCAGACGAGCAGGCAGCAGGCACCGAAGTGCCTACCGCCCGTAGTGTCCAAGTGCCCGCCGCCTAGCGCCCATGGACATCTGCACGACCAGAAGGCCAGCAGATGCGCTGACGGCCCTTAATGACGAGTTTAGGCCACCGGGAGAGCGGCCATCAACCACCGTGACGCCCATCTCATTGCGGGAATGGCAGCCCCAAAGACGGACCCGGGTTTTATATAGGGAACTAGAAGAACAATAAGTAATGAAGAGTGAATGAAAAGATTGAATACAGCATCATATAGTACTTTAAAATGGCACGGGTATTTAGTCTGTGGTGGAAATTGAGTAACTAGAAAAAAAAATACTTATCCCCATTAATCTTTACACATACAATAGGGTTCCTTACGTGGTTAGAAGAATGAAAATCCCGGCCTTAATCCTCTAGAGATTAATATTATTTTATCGCGAACGATAAATAAGGAAAGAATTCAATAGCCCAAGCGGTAAGCGGAATTATAACTTTTTTGACGCACTAGTGCAAAACTTTCACCGGATTCAATCTTGCGGGGATTTACTCCAATCTCTTTATTCTCCCGCCCTCTAGAGGTTTGGGATAAAGAAGGTTCGGTTCGGCCACTGTTTTGTGCCTCAGTTGTACTACGATTGTATTTAAGAAAAACTTTGAGCAAATAAAAATATATAGGGCTATATGACACACGGACGTCTGTTGTCTGACGTAGAAAACTTAATGCCTGTGTTATAGGTAACAGACGCCTGTTATACACGAATACATTTTTTTGTAGAAATATATAAATACACACATATAGATAATACACATAGACTTGAGGCGGGAATTGAATACATGACCTCCGAAGCGGAAGACAGGGTCACTGCCTACTGCGCCAACGGGCCAGTCTGTGCCTCAACGCACGTTTCGCTTCGACACCGAAGCACCATCAGGAGATAGACTCTACAAAGGTTATTCGTAAAGTCTTTACTTTACGAATAACCTTTGTAGAGTCTATCTATATATATACGTATTCATTCGCGGATTAAAGCAAAGTAGTTTAGTTTCTCATGCAATTGCTCAGTATCAAGGTAGGTCTTGTAGTTTGGCGTTTAGACTACATTCTTTCATCATTTCAGGAGAACTCATTGAATAAAAGTAATTACCTTATACTCTTAAAATTAAGCTATTTCTTACGATTTTAACCCAATTATTGGTTGGGATTTTCGTTCCCTTCAACGGAACGAAACGTGTCTCAACATGTTCTTTAAATAAAAATTTTTAGTATCCTAAAGCAGTAGTCGGCAACGCGTGTTCCGCGGCTTGCTAGTGGCCCGCGACTCTTCCCTTTGCGGCCCGCGAATGTTTTGTAAATGGAAATCTTATTCTTATAAATAAGTAATAATTGCATTACACGTGCGTAAAGTTTTGTTGTGATTTACTAAAATTCAGTATTTTTAATATCGCCTATAATATCTACTGCATAAATTGATAACTAGACATCAAATTTCACAACATCTAAACGATATGGCCCTTGCCTGTCAAAAGGTTGCCAACCTCTGTCCTAATGTACAACTCTTTTTTCAAATTAATAACATCGCTAGTGTAACGGACACGTTGGTGTCTTTTCCGGGAGTTATTGATGGGGATCAATAATAACACCCGTTCGTTTCGTTTGTGAGAGTTCCCGGTGGCCTAAACCCCTCTTTAAACGTATCTGCGAGCCTTCTAGTGGTGCAGCTGTTCATGGGGCGCCAATAGTGATTTAGGTGGACTTGTCGCCTGTTTGCCCTTTTAATTAAAAAAAAAAGATCCCTAAGAAAATGGCCACTGCAGTTAAAGCAGGCGCCATAGAAATCATTACATTTCTAATTAGCAGAGGCACAAAATCGCGTCACTCACGGGCTCATCGGGAAGGTATTGCTCGATCTGCCACAGATCCTCGCGCATATTATCGAAATTGTCTTCAAAGATGACCTGACCGGCGCACGCCTTGCCGTTCCTGACCACGGTTTGCGTCGGCTGACATCCTTGATCTGGAGCTCTCGTAGGATCCTCCAACACTGGAAGTTTTAGTCCCATACACTAATATAAGTTTTTTAATCAAATGGGGTTAAGAAACAATTGTTTAATTGCAATATTTCGAGATTATCCGACAGTAAAATTTTTATTAATATTGTGGCCACTGGTAAACGCACATGATCTGAAGCCATCGGGTTAGACATTTTGAAATATTGTTTAGACAATCTGAATTAATTCTCTATTTACATAGTTAAGGATATATAAGACTATGTGAGAGCTACGCGTATTTCCTAGAAAATAATGACTATTTAAGTAACGTGCGTGCCCTAACACCTACACACAGAAGGACTTAATGGGTGCATCAGATAGAGCCATTGATGTGGCCACTTTTCTGCCTCACAGCCACATCCTCTGCAATCTAAGCGAATTCTGGTAATACAAGAACTGTTGACAGAAGGTCTAAATGCACTTTAGATTATCTATAATTGAAACTGAGAAAAACATGCTTTCACGACGCGAAAACCGTTTTATTTGGGTCACGAAAACACGCTTATCGAAGGTACAGACTTATAATGAAATATTTTTTTATGTTTAACGTTGCAAACGAGCAGGCGGTTCACTTAAGTGATTAACGACGCCCATGGACATTTGCATGACCAGGAGGCTAGCAGATGTGTTGCCGGACTTTAATGACGAGTTAAGGCTACCGGGAAGTTGCACAAACCGAACGAAACGCAACAACGATACCATCACTTGACGTGACAGCATTGCCGCCACTTCACGCCGATCTTATGTGAGAAAGGTACTTGTATCCGGACACGACCTACATCGGCTTCAGACCAAAAGGACTACTAATTCGGGCAGGGCAACGTATGCCTGATCCGCTGTTTCTTTTATATAGATTATTGCAAAAACTGTAGTTTCTATAAAATATCACTACCAAGAAAGTTAGTTTGGTAAATATCATAAGAGTCAAGGAATTTATTTCGTGACTTCACTTTAAAATTACATTTTAAAGAATCTTCAAAATTTATGGACCACTTACCGTACATTTGCCGAGAGCTCCTGAGAATGTACTCACATATGCAGTGGCTGAAAATTATTTTAGGGTGCGCCTGAAAACATAAGATGTTGACCTACTTAAAGACCAGGGGTTTAAGATAGTTTTTGGATAAGGATTAATATTACGTTTATAATAAGATCTTCACAAATAGTGCATTATTTTACTACAAATTAGTTTAGCATAAAAAAGGTTATACTAAGCCAAAAGATAGACACATGCTGTCGCGGACTTTAATTTAGGACTTTTAAAGGGAAACAATTTTGTCATACGTGACTTTAGCGAAACTTAAACCATTTACGCAGCGCACGTAGCGGAAGATCTGGAATGGGGATAATACCCCCGATTTTAAAACATTTTTCATTGGTGCTATGCTCCTATTGGCATTAGTGTGATGATATATAGCCTTCCTAGATAAAGGAGCTATCTAATACTGATATAATTTTTCAAATCGGATCTAAATTTCCTGAGATTATCGCGTTCAAACAGAGTGTTCAGTTTTATGCATTACTATAGATTATAGTCATAGTCGTCTTAGTTATAACAGTTACGATGAAAATGCAATTTTGAATTAATAAACAAAATTGTAATATAAAAAGTTACCAAAAGCGTGTTAAGGCACGATTATACCGAAGGGTTCCGTATCTGATACGCGATAAATAACTTCAAAAGTTGTTATCCGATTTTTCGCAAAATAATTTTCCTAATGAGTTTTCAGCACGTCTTATCAACGTAGAAAATTACAATTGTCTCATTTAATACTTTAGAATTAAATAGAAAAATATTGACTTTAACTTGAAACGCTCAAGTATTCTATTAGCCGTCGAGATCAAAGAAATTTCAACCTCTTCCGAGTTTCAGAACGCACGTCACAACAGTGTGTCCCAGTTAATTTAACTGAATCATTTTAGTCGCGAGATCGCAGAAATTAGACATGCCATAAACAATTTACAAGAAAACTCCTTACCTGTATTTATCTAGATCTTCTTGGATAGCCTCCGCAACGGTGGGAAATGGACTCCCTTTGTGTTCTGACCACAGAGGATCTTTGGAATCTAAATCACATGTTCTGGTTTTAGCCTTTTGTCCCGGTATCGCTGGTCCAACGCTTTCTGGTACCACTGCTCTAAAAAGATACAAATTTCTTGTACAAAATGTCTAAAATATTGTTCTTTCAAATATGTCTTAAATAGGGTAGTTTCCACTAAAAGAGATCCTAATAAATTTTTGTTCCGGATAGTTGACAGATGTTTAGAAATTACAAAAATCAAGTGGAATTACTAAAATATGTCAGATTGATATAGAATATTTTGATTTGAAAATATAAATAAATTAAAGACATAATAAATCACACGACTCCAAATAGCAATTTGGGCGCGTGACGTGCGTGTCAAACAAATTGTCGTTGCTAACGTATGCTCCAATCACATTCAAGTATAGTTGTTTGTTTAGCAAGACGTTACGTCATACCAGACGCCATGACAGTCAGAGCGTTTTGGCGCTACAAGTTATATGAATTTATAAAAACGCAAAATTAACCAGATGAATGTTTTTTTTTCGCTGAAATACTTATAATTTTAGGTTTAGTTGACTGTAAGGCATGATATTAACTAGTTTCTAATTGATTAGAGGCTAAAGGAAAGTATAAGCACATTTTCACATTTCCCCGTCTTAAATCATTCTTTCCGTGTAACAATAGCCCACTTTTGAGGGCCTATTTTTGGCCTATGTCTAGACCATTCCCACTTCAGCTTTTCTGACTTTGTCCCCACATCTACTACTACTCCAGTCGTGGAACGCAGGGTGATATTGCTGAAGGGGTGTACCATGGCTCTTTTTCAACCTATTTTTTTCTAAATAGCCTGTAATGTCCCACTGCTGGGCAACGGCCTCGCCTCTCTTATACCACTCTTTTCTATTCAGAGCTAACAAAATCCACTCCTTATCTATTGGAAAATGGGTCATAAAATGGATAATAAATACAAAACCTGTTTAAAGATAGATCTAGTACATCATGCGCCAATGCCTGGTAGGTCCACGTGTGATGTAACGGTGTCGCCATATCAATATTTCGGTCCAGTAATATCAACATTGGTCTTGTAAAACTGAAGCTTCCCGATTGACCGTGAAACAAATTATTTCTGGCGTCCCAGAGATTCTCACGCAATTTTTTGTCCAATTTCTTTGCCACCATTTCTGCTGCGTTACCTTTGCTGCACCTTATTATTGGAACATTACCTGAACAAAAAAAAAAACAGTTTTGGTTTAAAGCAAGTTTCACGTTAAAAAGTTGGTTGTCTGTAAACGCATGATAATAAGATAAGATAATGATGACGCCGAACGCTTACGCCGATCGTGACTCTTTATCGCTTGTTCCTAGTTTTCGTTTGCACCGTCGGCTAAAGCGGAACGTGATAATGAGTCATGCTTTTTCGTGTGTACAGCCGGTATTCATCGATTTATAAGGCGTTATGACGTAAAAAAGTAAGTGAAATATTCACTGCTATTATCACTTTAAAAATCTGTTGAATATTTAATTTACAATTATACTTTTTGTAAAAATTCAAATATATTTAGATATGTTATTAAATTATATTTTGAATTAGTTTTACTTAATGTAACATTTATCCATATATATAAAATTTGAATGTCTGTTTAGAACTTCAAAATAAAATTATTTCATTAAATGCATATGATGCACAATACCTATGACAAAAACACTTTTGTTTGTCTATCAGTTTGTTCCAGTTATTCTCCAGAACGGTTGGACCGATTTCGACTGGACTTCCACTGACAGGTGGCTGATGTTATAAGGAATAAGATAAGCAACTTTACTTCTTTTTTTTAAAGGGGTTTCACACATAAAATAAAAATTCTCAAATTTTTACAAAATCATTGAATACTCAGGGTCGAAGTCGCAGGTTATAGCTAGTTTAGTACAAAAATCACTTTATAGATTTAGTACCCCTCTTTCTGTTGCACAATATTTATATTTTGTTTAATACAAGTATTAAGTACTTTATTCCTTGGTAAGCTTACCAAGAGTCACAAACACTGAGAACAGACTTTCCACTATCTCATCCATAATAGCTTCCATTTCTGTATCTTTTGTGTCACCTTTATTGATAGCTAAAATAAACAAATAAAAAAATATATATAAATATCTTTTTTTGAAATATTTATTGGGAGTAAAATATTTTTGGTCAAATAGAAAAAGAGGCAATTTTTACTCCTGGGCAGAGTCATGAGAAATTGATTTCTTGTACTCAAATGTGTTTGCATTAGATATTACATTTTTATAGATGAAAATACCAGGGCTGTAAGACAGAACTTATTTTCTGAACGATGGAACTTTAGGTTCTGAGTATTCTCATGTATTTATTGACACATGCATACTTGTAAATTTGTAACTATGACCCATGGGCAGGTGCCAGGTGAGTAAGGTGACTAAAAATAAGAGCTGCTTAACTTATTTTTTAAAGACCCGGCTGATTCTGACAGAAATTGGGCTGGATGGAGTAAATGCTAACATGCACAATGGTCGCCCTAATGCAACTAAATGCAGAAAAAGCAGTCCACAAAGAAGAACTTATTTTAAAGTGTCTGATTTTAATTTACATTTTGTAGAATATTATTACGAAGTAATATGAAAATGGTCATTCACCGAGGCGAAGAAGTCCATACTCAAGGTTTGCCAAAGAGCCATGGAACGTAGCATAATAGGTGTAAAAAGAGCCGATTGAGTTCGAAACACCACCCTGCGTTCCATCACTGGAGTAATGGATGTGGGAAAAGAGTCAGCAAAGCTTAAGTGGGAATGGGCTGGGCATGCGGCACGAATGGACTCGCCAAGTTGGGCCAATGTTTGCGACTATATGGACTCACACCAATGGCCACCATAGACCAGGTAGGCCGAGGAAGAGGTGCTGCGACGACTTGGACGCCTTTGCGGGAAAGGAGTGGATTGGGTTAGCCCTAGATAGAGGAGAGTGGTCTAAGAGTGGGGAGGCCTTTGCCCAGCAGTTGGACACTATAGGCTAATTAAAAAAAATATATGAAAATACTCTGCAACACAATGTACCCAGCACCCGGATGCTGAATCTAAGAAATTTGTCCCAAGAAAACCATTAGAAAGTTAGATTTTGAAGTAAAAAAGTAAAATAAGTAAGTAAGAAAGTAAAATTGTAATTTTAATCTCTAATAAGTTATGTCTTATGGCTCTGGGCTACATATCCATTACAAAAATCCCCTATAATTTACTCAGTTACTGCAGTTTCAATCAAATTTATTATAAACTGTTTCTATTTTCGTAAATATAAATACAAAACTCACCATAATAAGACAATGAGTCAGATTGTTGATGTTTCATTATAAATAAATCATCTTCCAAGCATATAAAATTCAAATATTGATCAAACACTTTATGGATGCTCATGACAGAATTAGACTGAATGGCAGAAGCAGCCAAGTCTTCAAGTTTCTGTCGAGTTATAGGTGATATAAAGTTCAAGTGATATTGGTCATATAAGCCATTGTCCAAGTCTTGACATATCCTGCCAAGATTCTCTTCTGTAGGTGCACAAAAATAGACAACTGGTACTTCAGGTATTGAATCTCTATCAGAATGAAGTTGCCTGTAATAATTAAACAGTTGTTCTAAATAAGAGTTACATAAAAAAAGAGTAATTATTGATTTGAATATTATGAAATGCAGCCTTTGCACAAATACAACTGTATAAATAAAAAATTACACGTAGGAACAGGACCAATAACCTAAAGGTCCAGTTTCCACAATCACAGGCCCTTTGGCTTCATTGCCATAGGTAAACCGGATTCACAAGAGAATGAAGAATTAGAAAGCAACAGTGGGCCTAGGAGAAACATTATTGATAATTTTACATAATTTTATGTTTGAAACGATACAGCAAATAAAGGCTTGTGATTGCATTTTAAACAATTTACATAACCATAACATCGAGGATTCAATATGTGCGAGTTCTAATATCATTTGTGCTAGCAATATTTAACATCTAAGTTGAATAAACAAGTAGCATCTAAGTTTCATTTGACTCTAAATTTCAAAAGTAAAAATAAGTAAACCTAC
>JANCMC010009603.1:8319406-8344541 GCA_024363005.1 Charaxes varanes
TCCTCATTTCTTAAATGCCAACAAATTATCTACGAAACTTCTGGTTCACCGACTTCGGTCCGGTCAGCCGAGATAACCGTTTACGCATTTGTCCCTTGTTTTATATTAAAAAAAAGAAACTTGGAAGCCCTCGATTGTCGTCGATTTTTGATATCATTATCGTCCGATAACGAATGCCTAAAATCATGTAAATTTAAATAAAAAAAAAATTAACGTTCTTTGTTAGTTTTGCTAAAACTTAAAAACTACTGGACCTATTAGACTTGTTTGTTTTGTATCATTCGCTTTATTACAGAGAAGATTTAACAGCAAAAAAGAAAGGAAAACTCCATTGAAAGTACAAAAATATGTATATTTGGTTGCTACTTCAGAACACTTCAAATAGAATATGATCTTCGTACAAGACCTTTTGATCGTAAAACTTTTATTTTATAAAACATATTGCTAGTGTCACGTTTTATGAGAAAGACAAAGTAGATTGGTTAACTGGCTAATAGCAGCCGGGTCAAAATTTGGACAATGTCTGTCGGGTCTGCTAATCTATATCTATACTTTTATACTAATACATAAAGCTGAAGAGTTTGTTTGTTTGATTGTTTGTCTGCTTGAACGCGCTCAGGAATTACTGGACCGATTTGTAAGACTTTCATTGTTAGAGAGCCCATTTATGAGGAAGACTATAGGCGATATATCAACGAGCTAAAATTTAATCTATTTTTTTTACCTAATTTTACTATTCTTATAATAAAATAAATACTCTTATACATTATTCCAATAAGTTTGAATACCTAAAGTGCATCGATATTTAAGTAGGTACGTTCACGTAGTAAGGTCAAATTTTACTTGATAATAAGCCATTATTACGTATTCAGTGACGATTTCAACAAAATGTCAAATCTGAGAACTTTTTCTGATTACTTTCTTGGAGAACAATAAAAACGTTAAATTTACTATACGTGTACCCATTGTTCTGTACATTTAGTTACCTAAATTGTATTTATTCGTAACAGGTAGATTAAATATATATACCTAAGTAATTAAGAATTATAATCATTTTAATGATCAAAGCATTATACAAATGAGTACAGTTTAACACTTAGTTAATGATGTCCAGTCGTTAGATGCGATGTTTTAGAAGGAGAAAGCCATGCAGACGAGTCAGTAGACACTAGTCCGGGTGGTGGTACCGTGAGGCACCTCGGTCTTGGCACTGTGGCAGTGCGTGCGCGGTGGTGAAAGGTGCTATGTCGATATCTCGAATAAACGCGCGGGCCACCATGTCCGCTTATACGCGAATAATTCTTTTTTGTGCCATACTTGTGAACGGTTAGTTAACTGTTTTGTGTCTTTAATACGAATACGGTTTTTTATATTTATTTTTCGTGTGATATTTTTACCGGATTTACTTAATTAGTTTACGCGTAATTGTTATGCAAGTGATTCGGCGTAGGTAATATTTATGATTCTTTTAACCGATCTGTTAACGCAACGGTTACACTAAAACGCAGTGAAAGCTATTCAAAAGTTACATTCGAACACGTAAGCTACAATAGGAAGCAAAAAGACTTTTTGCATTGCGAAATCATTTTTTCAATGGTCGTCGTACATAATGATATGTAGTCAAATATTTTAGAAAGTACTCGTGATATATCTATTCAATTATTGTTTCTCTGGCACGTCCTATCTTTCATTTGACATTGAGACGTGACTGGTAACATGAAAGTAGGATATGTACTCCTTATATGTTTGGAGGCAGTTCATCCCATAATTTGTAACGAGGACTCATTGGATAACAGATATTAAGGATCCAATGAGGCTTCCACTTGAACAGAAACTTTATCAAAATTGGTACTATCGTTTGTCTGTCTATATTATATGAACAGTATCTAGATAACTGCACAAATCGGGAGTATATACTGTGTATACACAGTATAAAGTATAAATGCGTCTTAAACTAAATTTAGCTCGCAAATAGTTTCGACCGAGCAATTTAGGAGTATAAAAACACGTATTTGTTAAGGCACTTTTTGCCTTGATGTAAACGTTACAGCCGACGACTGTACCGACAGGTTTATTGAGTATGTGCAGTTGGTTGCAATCATGGCATTTTTTTATTTACTTGCAAGCTCTCGACACCTTCGCGTTGTTTCGAGCGTTAAACCTGCACTTTAGCTTTGAAGCTTTTAAATCTTTTGAAACTTTGGAAGTTTCTTTATACTTTTTAATTTTGGAAAACCTTTACGTATTGTTTTAAATCCCTGAGCCGTAAGATATAAATTATTTTGTGAAGGATGAAAGCTTAGATTGCGAGGTGAGTCTCATGTACTTATTCTACAAGAGACTCTCATACATGAGACTAGACCCGTGGGCAGATACCAATTCAGTAAGGTGATTAAAAACGAGGAGTCTAAGTGTTCATCCCTCAGAATATAATGTATGCCTTACGGCTCACACACACACACACACACACACACACACACATATATATATATATATATATATATATATATATTTACATTACGTAGAAGTTATCAAAAATCGTTTACATTCACACGACATTTCTTTAATTAATTTTTAAAATTCTTATTACAAATGAAAATTAAGGTGACTCAGAGTTTAAACCAACGCTCTATGAGGTTTGCTCCTAGTTATTATCCTTATGATTTGATATTTTACCTGTGTATAGTAGCTTCAGTATTAAGCTCTACCATAATTTAGGGAAGTAAATCTAATCAGTGCGTTTTCAAGTTTTGAATCATAATTATTTCCTGTCAAAGTTCGTCCATTAATAATTGATTTGTGTCAATTTCATAATTGCTTACATATTATAGTTACGTAATCTTGACCTATAGTTTCGAGGAAAAAATGGCCAATAGCGTTTCAATACACGCTTTTATAGAAGCGTTTCTTATCTAATACACGATAAAGGTATTTAACTTCAAAAGTTGTTGTCCAATTTTGCTGAAAATAATTTTCCTAGTGAGTTTTTAACATGTCCTAGTAACATGGAAAATTTCAAGTCTCTACATCTAATAGTTTGGAATTCCTGGGGGGCAGGGGGGACCACCTTGTGGGTAAACCGTACTGACTGACGGCCAAAGCGAAATTAGAAGGGTTCCGTACAGGAAACCTTAAAATCGCCCAAAACTTGGGTGAGACATTTAAATCAATATTATAGTATTTTTTTAAATTTAGGTAAAGGTACCTAAATTATTAAAAAAACACAGCTTGGTTACAATTTTTGAAACGTTGCCTAATTTTAGCCTTGCTTGACGTGTTTATATTCCAAGTCTTTCTTGGAATTTTAATAACTCAAAAATATTTACATAATCTATTTATATAATATACGGCCATTTATTATTACATAAATTGTGTTCGCGCGGAATAGTGTTAAGAATGTTGTTCAAATATCCGGGTTGCATCGTTATGCTGAGCGAAACGCTATAAGGAAAAATAATTCGATTTAGACAAAGCTGTAATGTATACATGTGTAATAAAAGCTTTTAAGAATGGTCACGCTTCAACTCGAAAATGCCTCGAGTCATTAAAATATTAAAAAAAAATCCTTGAACTCCGATGGTCCGATGGTTTATATTTGATATCCGACCTCCTCCGTGTTTCGGAAGGCACGTAAAACAGTGGGACCCGATTAATGGCGCTTTGTGACATTAGCATCCGACAACCGCAAGATATACGAGCCCGTGTCCTTGACTTTACTTGGGTAGGTGTATTACTCAAAGAAGACATATTAAATTGAAGCCTCTTTAGTTTAATGGTAGAAGGATGGACCGAAATGTTGATTTTATCATATAAAAGCGATCACGAAATCTCGAAAACCGCGGAACGTATAGTCGACCAATAAATTGGTTTGCCACGCTAAGGTCGAATACCGTTTGCACGTCAATTAGTTACAAAGCTTATTTTTGCTTGATATGCGTTATGTTAATTTGTAACAATAACCCTTAGCGAAATTTCCTTTAACAAGGAGCTGTCATCCAAAATGGTAAAGCACTTTCTTGGTCAACTTTACAAAAATGTTGGGCAAGGAATCAGTATATAGTTAGTAGGAATCCGCTAAGAGCGGATAGGGTCACGTTAAGGCGGTCTACGGGCTCTCGCAAGCTCATTTTTCATGGATGAAGTCACGAGAAATAGCTAGTATATTTATAAAGGTAAGATGTGCGCGAACTGACAGTAACACGCAGCAAAGCATCACGGCAATTCATGGTACTTTCCTAGATTGCTTGCACAAGGTCAGCAGCTTCCTCGTACCTAAACATTGATCCTGCCGCAGAGGAAACAAACAAATTTTTCCTCACATCACCATTGCAAAATCCCCGACGCGTGAGGTAAAAAACCCAATCAAATACAACCAGACAGTCGACACGAAATCGTATGCCGTGACGAAACCTATCTATAAATCATTTGCATATAAGTAAATTTAAGGTTTTTAGGGTTACCCTTATAGCTTCGACCGCAAGGTGGTCCACCCTAGGATTTTCAAACTATTAGAAGTAGAGACTTGAAATTGTCCATATTGATAAGACTTGCGAAACACTAATTAGTAAAATTATTTTGAGCGAAATTGGACAGCTTCTTTTGAAGTTATTTCATATATATCATCGCGTGTCAGATACGGAACTCTTCTATCAAAGAGTGACGCGACACGCTCTTGGCCACTTTTTTGTCTATGATTATATGATATTATGATATGGCCCAGGTTAAATCTTTTATGCATTTTTGTGTGTCTTGCTTTTGGGGCGTTGTACCTTTGTTGGGCGTTCGTTTAAAAATAATGGTATACATTATTGTTTAGGTTCTAAAATGAAAATTTAAAATACATCAAAAATAAGTAAAAAATTGACTTTAAAAATTATGATAAAAACATTTAAATTAATCATTTTAAAGTATTTTAAAAAAAAAGTTCTCATTAAAACTGTTAGTATCAACTTATAACATCATTTCTCAATTTATATAATATCGGACTATCTTAAGACATAGAGCTCGTCAAGCCGAATTAAACCAGCTTAAAATTGATGCGGTTACATCGTTCTATAACGGAGTTCTTATGGTCACTTTCCCGCTCCATCATCATATCAGCTCCAAGTTATCATAATATTGCATTGTCATCCGATATACATACATATGTGTGCAATGAAAAAAATTTTCAGCTCAGTCGGTTGAAGATATCTTCTCCAAAATTGAGTTGTAAGATTCCACACGAACAAATATACGTTGCAAGTAAGGTAAAAGCTTTTAAAAACTTTTTAAGTAACGGAGAATCATAGCTCATTATTTCCCTTCTCATATAGTCTTCATATAAAATGGAATTTATTTAAAAAATACACTGTTACTTGCATACTTTTCGAGTTTTCTACAATTTTACTACATTATTCTTACAACACAATATCCTTATCCACACATTAATAATTCTTTGCATGTTAGATTTCGAGGATGTTCAGATAGAGTACTTTTATACCCAAAACACATTGAAAATAGGAAAAAAAAAACTATTAGTTTTTGTATCTATACTAATATATAAAGCTGAAGGAGTTTGTTTGTTTGAACGCGTGAATCTCAGGATCTCTTGATCCGATTTTAAAAAATCTTTCATTGTTGGATAGCCCATTTATCGAGGCTATATACCATCACGCAATTTTTACCTAATTTTACGCGGACAAAGTCGCGAGCACAGCTACTGTTAAAATATTTTGGTAGTTTTTAATTAAAGTATATGAAAAATTGATATAAACTGGACTGACCGCAGCCGCGTTTGTGGGATTAAAATGAAAATCACGCGTTCGCTTTTATAATAAATTCAACGCCGAATGAATTTTACGTTAATATATTTTCACAACTGCATGAATATGAATATTCCAATATTCAATATGGAGAGCGTCGTATTCATTCGTTAAAGCAATCAGCATAAAATTTTCGCGATGTATTCTACAATATAAATGAAAATGAATAACAAAATTTACAAATGCCTTAAGAACCAAGTCACCCATGTTTGGAATCTTATGTACATATGTCTTAATATATATAAATTACGCGTCACGTTGTTTGTCCGCGATGGGTTCCTAAACTGCGCAACCGATTTTAATCAAATTTGCACACCGTGTGCACTTTGATCCAACTTAAAAGATAGGGTTGCAAACATATAACATCTCAATTTATAGTCGCAAATAGTCTTTTTTGTTGTGTTCGTTGTTGTTAGGACAAGGTTTGTATTATAAAAATGGAATGGCAAAATGGCAAAGCGAATGCGGAAAGGAAATGGACCGAAAACGGAACGGGAACGGGGAATAATGTTATAAGATAATAGAATGTTGTAGTAAGTAAGCCAATTTTTTATAAATACATACGTACAAAGATTAAATTGGACAAAAAGGTAGTTTATAGTTAGTAGACATCCTCCGCTAAGAACGGATGTTTCGATATGACCAGATTAAGGCGGTGTAAGGGCTCTTGCAAGTTTAAGTTTACGCGAACGAAGTCGCGGAAAACGGCTAGTAGTCCTATGTATTTATTAATTTACTAGCTGTGCCCCACGACTTCGTTTGCGTGTGCTACTCTTACCACTTGGAGGTTTAAAAATAGTTTTTGGATAAGGATTAAAAAAGACCTTTACAAATAATGCATTATTTTAGAACAAATTTGATTAGCATAAAAAAGGTTATACTGAGCTAATCTTAAAAGATAGGCTGTCGAGGACTTTTATTTAGAACTTTTCAAGGGGAACAATTTTGCCATACATGTCTTTTGGGAAACTTTAGCCATTTACGCAGCGGAAGCTCTCAAATGGGAAAAAGAACCCCCCATTTTGAAATATTCTTCATTGGTGCTCCGCTTCTATTGGACTTAGCGCGATGATATATAACCTATAGCCTTCCTCGATAAATGACCTAACTAACATTGAAAGAATTTTTCAAATCGGACATTTACTCCCTGAGATTAGCGCGTTCAATCAAACAAACTCTTCAGCTTTATATACTAGTATAGATTTACAAGGACGTGCGTAAAAGGATTTTTCTTGGGGAAAAAGGTCTGTATGAAACGTTATAACACGATTTTGTGCTAATAATAAAGATGAGCTAAGACGCGCAGTAACCACAACTTCCCTTTGCATCGGTGCGCTGATCGTTTCCCCGTAGCCGACGTCGCCGCAATTAAGGCGCTTCTCGCTAGCGTTTGTCACACGACGCCGCTCGCGGAACTGCGCCCTACCATTACCAGTAATTAGGGATGCTACCATTTCATCATCTTTTATATGGGTATTAATATAATATGGCGATATACACAGTAATTTCTAGAGTACAACAATATACTAGCTCGAAAGTTCACATAGACTTAAGCGCATTTCTGAACGCAACCCTTGACAACTCTAAGTTCAATAAGGACGTAAGGCTATACGGTGGACGGGTCAATTCCCTACTCTAATGGGCTATTGCCGCGCCCACTACTAGATAGGTAGGTAACTTACTGGAGAACGAAAGGCATACCTAAAATTAATATCTATATACACATGTACGCAGTGCATTTTAGGAATGAATGACCCAAAAATATTAGGAGTGCTGACCTTAATTAACATGAGATCAAAGCAAGGCAAATAATGATGACATGCATGCAGTGCATAAGGGACTAATAAATACACATGTACGTAGTAAAAACTATCTAAAATCTTACGATTTCGTGAATATTATAACAACAACAATTTCACAATTTCTCCGTGGAATCAGTTACCAGCTTCGGTATTTTCGAGCGGATACGACTTAGGAACCTTCAAGAAAGAGCATACTAATTTTTCAAAGGCAGGCAAAGCATCTGGGAGTCCTCTGGTGATGCAGTTGTCCACGAGCGTCGGCAGTATAAGCGATGATATATTAAATAAGGTACCAATCGCCTACAAAAATTAGAAAATTTTATTGTTGTTTTATATTTCAGGAAATATTAAGCCCATCGTAACTTTTTTTAGTCAGAAATGTATCTATTAAATTTGAATTAATCGGGTTTTTTTATATGAATGCAGCCCTATGGGTAATCATACTCATGTGTTGGTCCGTCACGCACCGGTGACAATAACTCCGCAATAAAATGTGCTGTGGCAAAACTAGAAACAAATCGACACAACAGACATGGATGGGTGTAATTTTCTCCTACTTACTTGACATTTATCTTTATATTTTGGATATTTCACACAGTATTTTTATAATTTATAGCCTATTTGTTATTCTGATGTATAAACTATATTGTTGTAAAGTATTATTAAAATCAATTCAGTAGTTTTTCCGTGAAAGAGCGTCAAACATACATCCAGACATCCATACATCCATCCATGTGTCACCACCATCACATACGTTCGCGTTTATAATATTAATAGGATTTCAAGATAAACTTTCTGCGTCTTAAATAGCAATTTTTTTAACACGACAACTAGAAGAGGAATGGGCCAATAAAGCTTAAAAAAAATAAAACGCTAAATTAATTATTTAAAAAATATTAGCTATAATTCAACATCACACCATATTAAATCTATTTTTTTTTAATGTGAACGTCATATTTTTTTTATTTTATTAAATTTGAATCGTCATTTTAACTTACGTAAATAAGCATTGTTCTGATTTATATATGAGAATACTATTAAAAATATACATTACTAGTCGTTACCGGCAATTTCGTTCGCATAAAATTACGTGAAAGTTTTTAGCGTGATGATATAAAACCTATATCCAGTTGTTGCTGACATTAGCGCGTTCAAGTAAACAGTATCTCTTCAGATTTATATATTAAGTATAGATATACGCAGATAAAATATCTTTATTATAAAAAAGAAAAGAAAAAATCATTATAGAAAAACTAGCAAGCATCGAGTTTGCGTTACAGTTGATCGATACACAACATATACACACAAATACAGGAGAATAATATATAAGATCCTTGTCTAGGTAAAATTTTGTTTGAAATAAATAACTACAATTTGTTTACAGTCGCCGCCAGACTAAATAGAAATCTGACGAAGCTTTTGACCAACACAATTATTTATAACGTTATTTTGGAAATGTCTTTAGTATAAATAAAATATAAGTAGCCCAAACGACTCCCACGAGCAATCGGAAATAGACCGAGCGGGAGGTCTATTATCCTCTTTTACATGAGAAGAGGTATAAATAGATGTTTGTGTTTATGAAACGTACATGCAAATGAAAAGTTTGTAATAGCTGTTTATTGGTAATGCCTTAGTGTTTTTGAAGAGTTAATTAACAAGATCGTATGTGAACAGAGAGGTGGTCAAAACTAACCACTGAATGGCGAATGATCGTATGTGAAGAGAGAGGTGGTCAAAACTAACCACTGATTGGCGAATGATCGTATGTGAAGGAAGAGATGGTTAAAACTAATTACTGAATGGCGAATGATCGTATGTGAACAGAGAGGTGGTCAAAACTAATTACTGAATGGCGACTGATCGTATGTGAAGAGAGAGGTGGTCAAAACTAACCACTGAATGGCGACTGATCGTATGTGAAGAAAAAGATGGTTAAAACTAATTACTGAATGGCGAATGATCGTGTGTGAAGAGAGAGGTGGTCAAAACTAATTACTGAATGGCGACTGATCGTATGTGAAGAGAGAGGTGGTCAAAACTAACCACTGATCGTTGTTGTAGAACTCGTTTTAGGGTTCCGTAGTCCTGAAAAGAAATGAGCCGAATGTGACGACCGCTAGGTTTGCCGAATGTTAAAGCTTTAGTCCAAATAATTCCTCAAATGCTTTGTTAGGTTAAGCTGGGATTGCTGAGACTAATATGTCAGTCGACCCATGCAACTAAATTACTTGCACAATTAGAAATTTCGTTTGTTGCGCTTGTTTTGGAGATTTAATATTCAAAATTCTGTTTATTTCGATGTTCAGATCTTTCCACACCAGGTAATCTAGGGTTTGATCATGAACCAACTTTTATATAGACAATTTTGAACCTTATACACTATATTTTAAAAGTTTTATTTGTATGTTTCTGTATCTGTGAGCTTAGGAATTTTTATTTATGTAATTTTTTTGTACGCCTTTATACTAAACTCAATTACGCCGTTTTTAACCATTTTTTATGTGTTTGAATTGGTCCCAAAAAAGTTTAGACTTTGCGATTGGAATAATCGCTTTACAGTCGAGATCCACATATAAATTTTTCATTTTTGTCAACAGGGGGCCCACGTCTGTCGAATTTGCCAATGAAATACTATAATCTCTTGTACATATAAAGAAAAAAAACTCACTTGTACAATTGTCCAACGATAAAGATTTTTTGTACACAGCGTGGGGATATTCAACGGTTTCTGTTAAATTATATTTTGTGTGTCATAACCGATATTGGTTTCTCGTTTAATTATATTGACTTATTTTAAAATATTTTTCGGGTTGCAGCATTACACCGATTTTCCCTCGTATTCATTCGCGGATTAAAGCAAAGTAGTTTGGTTTCTCATGCTATATAGAAGTGATAAGTCCTGACACGAAATCTCGAAGAGGAGGACATACATACATACATTTGTTTTTTTTTTGTGTTTTGTTTGATAGGGCCAGATTGAAGAAGGTTTAAGGCTCTCGCAAGTTTAATTTAACGGACAAAGTCGTGGGAAACAGCTTGTATTTAATAAATTATTTAACACGGTTACATAATGCTCACCACCATCTTTGTAGTTGCTATTAAATATTTTGAACAAATATGACGGCGCTGAAGCCAATTTCAAATCTCCTAAATATATAAGGGCATGGATTAATGATAATTAATGCATTAAATTCTCTTTTGTTATGCCGAAGCCAGACATAGCTCAAAGTGTTTGTACATTTTTGTCCTTGAAGTCTATCTACAAAGTTCTACAAAACTTTGTGAAGTTACACAAAGTCCCCGGTCACACTAGATGATCATTGAATCAAGCAATGTCTGACTCCGGCATTATAAAATTGAGTCTATATTCCTGACGTAATTTAAAGGCAGTTTGTGTTGTTTAATGTCAAAATCGCTATTTATTATCTGTCTTTGTGGTCTATTTTCATTTTCAAGCTATTTAGTATATTAGTATATTAGTTTCATTGACTAGCTGTTACTCCCGACTACGTCCGCGTAAAATTAGGTGAAAAAATAGATTCAATTTTAGCGTGATGGTTGACCTATAATTTCGAGAACCAATGGTACCTGTAGAGGAAGTACTTTGACAAACACGGATGAGCTCGCAATTGGTTCCGCTGTTTAGGCCCCGGATTGCCTCCATGCCTTATTTGAGGGCACATTATTGGATGTTGGTTGCTTATGATTTAGAAGAGGATTAGAAGAATAAAGATATAATACTGTTATAAAGCCGATCAGCTTATTTCCTTAGAATCCGTCTAGACGGTTTTGTACATTTACTTATTACGACAGATTGCCTGGTAGTCTTAATTCCGCCACTAAACTTTAGTTTTGCGTATTATTTCCTTATTTAAAGTTATATATAAAATTCCAATTATTTGTACATACAATGACATTGCAATAATTGCAATATTTCTACCACTTATTTTTTTAACAACTATTTTTTTAAAGAGTGGCTAACGAGTTTCTTGCTGATGCTTCTCGTGGCTCGACTATTCCGAATCAGTGGTAGATTTTAAAATATTTGAAGAGTCAAAAGAGCTTGTAAAAGTCTACTTGAATTAAACACACATTTCAATTTGAATTTTACCGGCGTCACGCGACACAACACATTATCTTATACTAAAATGTAGGTATACATGTATGTGTAAATTGTTTGACATAGGTGTGCGTGAGGTTTTATTTTTATAATATAATGTATTAAAAGTGCATATTTTTTTTAAATATTAGCATCCGTACACCCTTATCTATATAAACTGCAATTGTGCCAAATTTCGTAAAATGGTATCAATAATCCATCCGTTCGAAGTATGGTAAACTTTTACGCAAATAAAGTTCACCAAAGCTCCAGAGTTAACTTATCAAACTCTTATTGTTGAGAAAACGGTGACGATGGAACGATTGCAAAACTGCTGAACCGATTTTGATGAAATCTCGTAACTTGTCATCTAGTCCAATCTAAAATGTTGATTAGTTTTTACCTTGATTTGTTGCCAAAATGATATATGACGTATCGCAAAATAAATGTTTAATTCAATAATCGCGTAGTAAGCCAACGTTCGGACAGGACGTCGTCTGTGTCTTCTAGTGTAGTTATATATTAAGCACCCCTCAAGGATATATATTTTTTTTAAATCCTACAATGTCAGAAATTTAATCTATGACAGTCCATAGAGAACGCAGAACCTTACAGATCTATTATATCTATCGAAAAATTAAACCTAAATTAGAAGAGGTCGTATCTTAATTAGTTGGTAACCGTCATTTGAGTCGATCGCTAGGTTAAGCAGTTCTTACCGCGGCCACGTGACAGATGGGTGACCGATACTAACACTGGTTTTCAAGTATCCGAGCTCCTCTGTGTTTCGGAAGCCAAGCAAAACAGTGGGTCCCGATCAAGTGATGTCACTTTGTGATATTAGTCGTAAGGTTGTAGAGATTGTGGGAGTTTCGAGAATGACGTCAGATTGCAATCGGTCTTCTTGACTCGCCCCACAGCCACATCCTCTGCAATTTAAGCGGACCCTGGTACTAATTAAGTCAAGAGCGAATGTAAGGGCACTAAATTAACACATAATGTATTTACTCTCTTCATCAAGGTGCGTAATCTACTTTTTTTCATCTTCATTGCTGTGTATTTCCATTTTGAAAATAAAATATGAAACATCAAAGTTTTACAATGGCATAGTATGTGCGCTGTTTGTTTTTGTTTTTAGGTTTTATTCGGTCGAATTTTATTTTCAGTCAGTATCTTTTTGATTCAGTGCATACATCTTATATGAAACTTAATGTGAAACATTAAGTCTCTGTGGTAAATTTATATGAAAATAAAAAACAGTGCAGTAATGAAAATTCATACAACATTGCTCAACAGAAAAGGCGTACTTTCTGATCGGTTATGTAATGATTAATGATAACATTAGTGAGTAGTTGGAAGAAAAAAGCTTTTGGGTACGTACATATCAATATATTTTAATATACGCATAAACACAAAGAGATTGACACGGTGACAAACAAAGAACTATTCTATTATTATTTTAAATTTCCCGACCATTTTTTTTAATTATAATTTATTGTAAAATTTAATTAAATATTTTTTATTATAAACTGTTTAAAATTTGACATTTATGCGAATGAGAAATATAAGGCTTTTATCGTTTATATTTATTATTATTTATAAGCACACACACAAACAACAAACACACAAAAAAGATTTGTCTCCCACTTGGCATACAACTGCAATATCTTGTTTCTGCTTCTATATTTTAGTCTGTAAACTTGCTACTACGAATTCATTTATGATTTATTTTCCAGAGACTCAATATTAGACTGTATATGTATATATACTCTAATATTGAGGTTCTTTGTAGTTAGCATCTTTAATGCCTACTACAAACTGCCCGGTGTCCTAATCTTGTCACTAAGGGCCAGCAACACACCTGCTTGCCTCCTGGTCGTGCAGATGTCCATAGGGGTCAGTAGGCACTTAGCTGTCTGCGGCCTGCTCGTTTGCCCCTTGTAACGTAAAAAAAAGATAAATCTTTAAGAATTAAAACACGGAGAAAATTCGCCGTTGATACGTGTTCAGTTGGAAACCTAGTCAAGTTGAAAAGAATATGATGCGAAGTAAAGTATAGAATTTTTTTTATTTTTCAAAGCTACTGGAAGTTCCTTATGCCTAAATAACAATCAAACCTTTTGCACTTTAATTTATAAAAAAAAATTAATAAATCTTTTAACTATCAACAATTAAAATAAGAAGCAAAGTAAGACATAAGCAAAGTAACATAGGTATACATGAAGGGGTTTTTTCCCGTCGCAGTCATCACCGTCAACATTCCATCGGAAAATATCCATGTATGCAAATAAGGGTTAGGAAAATGTGTCATTCACTTTTGACCCGTCAAAGTCCAGGTGCATCGTTTGGCGACAGAAAGTTCCTTTACCAAACCCGTTTGTGAGCATCTTCCGCCTGGACATGAACCTTGGCAAGTCTGGAAGTCTTTAAACAGACTTCTGACTCAAGTTGGCTGAAAGGAAAACACATTCAGAAGTCCATTCGAAACGACTAAAAACCATTTACACAATCAATATAAAAATAACAAAAAACTATATTACAATTTTTTTTTACAAACTATCTTACAAAATGTAATTAAATCACACTTTAATATTTGTATTTGAATCTATAAGAACCTTCATCAAAATCATATATGTATACAAAAACTGTTATAAGGTACAATGATTGAGATAAACAGAATAAATTATAAATATCAATTTTTTGTTGTGTCCTCCTATTATCGTCACCAGAATTATCTAAAGAGGTCGTTAGAGTACATTATCTATTAATGATACGCGAATTAAAAAATACAAAAGATAAATTGGAACGTGTATTTACATTTGAAAATCTTTTTAGATTGAGTATAAAAAATTAAGTACATAAGTTGTGACATGTATTCATCGATTAAGGCTTGGTTTAATTTATCATTTGCAATATAAGCCCGTCTACTAAACATGTTGACTATGACACATTTGGTGTATAAATGACTAGCTGTATCCGCGATTTCGTCCGCGTAAAATAAGGTATAAAAAATAGATTTAATTTTAGCGTCATCATAATGTATAGCCTATGGCCTTCCTCTACAAATGGGCTATCTAATACTGAAAGAATTTTTCAAATCAATCCAGTAGTTCCTGAGGTTAGCGCGTTCAACTAAATAAACAGACTCTTCAGCTTTATATGTTAGTATTGATGTTCTTCGGGTTCGTTAGCAATTTTGTGTTCGGTAGTACACTTACACAGTTTTATGGTCAGAAAAAGATGATGTGGTGATATTGTCATATCTATCACATAATCTCGAAAGCTGTGGAACGTACAAAGATAAAGTTTGACTGAAAGGTAGTTTACAAAAATGAAATTTAGCAAGTAGGTACTTTTTAGTTAGTAGACACGCGCTAAGAACAGAATTCTCGATATGGTCAGATTAAGGGGGTCCAAGGGCATGTTTAATTTTACGTGGACAAAGTCGTGTGACAAAACTAGCGCTTAATATAGTATTCAGTATAATTCCAGTTAAGCTTTTCTTAGAGCTCGTGTTAGGTGTGTTCACGACAAGCCTGGCGAGGTTTGAAACAAGCACTATTTAAGCCAAATCTGCTGTTGAGTCGTTAGGGCTTAAATCGCGGCTCAATTTTCTTCTTCTCAGTTACAAAGAAAAGAACATTAGAGACGCTTATTTGATATATTTCATATTACCGTTTCCCCTCATACTGAGCTTAATTTAAAAGCTTGTGTCATGCGTCAGGGTTCTTTTTTCTTTTCCTTATCCATTTTCTCCACAGGCTAAATTCCCATGCCATTTTAAAGTATTATATTCTGCTATTTTTTTTTTCTTTTTTTCCTTTGTAACTCCCTTATCGGAGGAAGCCACTAAGTCCTCCTGCGTGCAGGTGTCAGGGCATGCAGGGCGCGATAATAGGTAGGATATCAAATCGAATCAAATTAAATCGAATCGAATCATTTTATTTGTTGGTACAGTGATCTCAAAATCTAAGGACAAAGATGACAGCCCTAAGACCTCCTTAAACTGTCCCTATCGAAAAATCTTTTATGAGTTGATGTCTGACTACTGCCAAGTTTCATCATTGTACATCCCGCGGTTTTCGAGATTTCGTGTTAGGTGACCTTCACTTTTATAAATATAGACAATATAAGTAAACAAAGTATAAATTTACCTACAATTTTCTAAACTGTAACGTTTTATAAACAAAGCAAAATATGAATGGAATATTTGCTATGCCAAATTTGCAGGCTATCGTAAAATGCATATGTTTATACGCGTGTTTTAAGGCAGGTGCTAATAAATAGCGGAGTACACGCTCTGTTATATGAACCAAGGAACGCCAGATGCTATTTCGGTTATAACGAACGTACGTTTGCGTTTTTATTTTACCTACTTCATGAAACTCTACTTAGTATATTCCACGCAGGCGCGAATCGAGCCTCGAAAAAGAGGTGGACACATTGGCACCCTTAGCGCAGTGGGCAATGACACTACCTTCCGCTCAGAGGGTGTTGGGTTCGATTCCCGCCTCGACCCTGGGTTTATTATCTATGTATATATTTGTATATTTCCAAAAAAAATATTTTTGTATAACAGGTGGCTGTTACCTATAACACAGGCATTAAGTTGTCTACCTTACAGAAATAGAACAGAGACGTCCTTGTGTCATATAAATTTCTATTTTATTGTCATATATTTATTTGTTACCTGTCTGTAGTACTTATAAAGATTAAATTAATTTCTTTCTTTCTTTCTACATAGTCCTATATATTAATTTTTTTATAAAAGAAAAAAAAATTGACCGATTTTTAAAAAAATGCAAGTCGGCGTATGAATTTGTAATCGATATCGTGCATTCCTACAAAGGTTGTATTTCATATATATAATTCTGTAGAATTGTTTTTGTAAGGTTTTATTTATGTTACAGGGACAAGCGAGCAGGAGGTTCACATAAGTTACTACCGACGCCCATGGACATTTGCACTACCAGAAGGCTATCAGATGCGATGCGATTAATTCTATTTTCTAGATCATAGCTCCAAAACAAGCGGACTGCTTTATTTGATATAGGACTGTATGAGCAATTTTTGTATATAATATCGTGATATTGTAGAAAATGTATACTCTATTGTACTGGTAGTGGGGCCTCCCTCTATATAAACCTTGTAATATTTAGGTTAAGAGCCCTAATAAAGGGTTTAACAAACAAAGAAGACGTTTCAATCGGACCAAGTTATCACATGGCGACCCTGCCAGGAAGGAAGGAAAATAAAAGAGAGATGTATTTTATAGGATTTATTTATTTTTTAAATTCCTTGCTACAGACAAATGAATGATCCCCAATAAAAGTGGTGTATAGTTATGGAATGTGTAAGTACCTATATACCTCTTGTATTCATATAATATTATTAAATTACAATGCGAATATTTAATTTTTAAAACACGTAACAAATTTGCAAAAGTCATAAATATCTAATATAATAGTCTGCTCATCCAAGATAAAGAATTAAATATAAATCTCCATATATTTCTAATATTCGTAAAATCAAATTTTACAACTTATAATACAATATATATATACACATAACTAACTACAATAATATTAATTATCAACTGGATAAAGTACATTCTGTACCCTGTTATGTACAAGTAACCATCGAAAGGTATACATTCTAAGTCTTAGTTTAAAAACTAGCGGTAGCGTGCATTGCTGTGGCATTCATCAATAGCCGTCTCCTAACTGAAGGAGCAGCCTCGCGAGGCAGGCCCGCTAGGCAAATTCCTCGGTCAGTCAGGAACCGACCGAGAAAAATGCAGGTGCTCCAAACGAAAAACGTTGTGTGACAAACGTCCGAGGCTGCCTCGTGAGCCTGCTTGTTCAGTCAGGACACGGCTAATCAGACAAAGTTCTCTCTTAGTTTAGACCATAATGGTATTACCAATAATACTTTCTTTCCCGTCCAGAAGTTCAGAATAACCCGATTCATCACTACAGGCGCTCTCGTTGTCACCGGTGTTTTTAAAAACTTCAGTTTCCGTGCTGAAGTTTAAACTGTCTGTATCAGTTAAATTGTCAATGAGACTCTCAAACTTTCCTTCAAAACTTTCCAGTATACTAGAATCGGCTCGCAATGGAGGATAAGTAGACCGACGGCGAAAAGCATTTCTTTCACCAATTGGCACATGGATTACTTCATCCGAAGTACCCGTGCTAGTTGTATCGCTGCTATCGCAAATAGCATGAATTGAGTTTGTGTAACTTCTTCTACTATTTCTCATTGAAGTGCTTTCAAAATTACGCAGTCTTCCAAACATTGACACCCTCTCTTCGTCGCTATCTAATTCCTTGTGTAACTCTTCCTGAGGGAATTGTGAAGGAAGTGATGTTGGCTCGGCGTCGGAAGAGGTGACCGTACTAGCTGTTTCGCACCCCGAAGAAACTGATCCATCGTCGCTATCCGTGACGAGGTAGTTACTTTGAGATAGCAATAAACTTTTTCTGTCTTCACATATTGTGCTGTCGTTTAATTCAGCCGTCTCTTTGATCGACTCAAGGGCTTTTAATCTGGCTTCCATTTTTTCTGTATCGCTGTGACTAGTTTCACTACTTCGTTCAATGTCAGCCTTCAATTTGCTTTCTTGAACGAGTAAATTAATAAATTTGTCAGTTGCATTATCCTTCACTACTTCGGAGTCTAATCGAATTCTTTCCATTACGCCTTCGGGGCACGACAGTTTACGTGGAGACATCATATCTCGCCGTCTATCTAGAGTTTGGGACGAAGTAAGATTCATGGAGAACTGACTGAATTCCTTCTTTGCATTCATTTCAGCTTCTTCTTCATCTTCTTCGGAACAAAGTTCTTCAATGGCACCAAGTTTAGGAGCTGACTTGGATCTTTCTAAAGGTGGTCTATAATTCATGGCTCCCACACTAAGAAGTATTTTCCTGCGCGGCATGCTTGGATTGTCATAAACGCTATTAGCGAGACTAAGCCTTGCATTTTGTTTGGAAATTCTGTCCTTTTTAAATTCGACTAGCGCCTGTTTAAGTTTTATTTGTAATTCTTCAGTTATTTTCTTTGATACAGATTCTTTGGTGCAGAGTACAGCATGACATCGTAGTTCGTGCTTTAACTTTTTGCCTTCATGGCGGTATACCCAACAAAATAGTTTAGGGTAATGTGGTGGACTCGCGCAGTAGGTTATGCGGTGGGACCAATACTCAGTAAGACCGTGTTCTTTGGTGAATCCTTTGAGGCCAGAGTTTGTGACGGAAAGCTTCATCACTACATCGGGTTTCGTAGATTGCTGGTAGTTACGCCATAACGTCGCAAGTGGCTTCTCAATGCAGCTCTCACCTGAAATCAAGAAAGATAATATTTGTAGAGTCCATTCTAATCAAATTATATTATAATAAGGTGCTTAAATCTGTTTAATATTTGGGCCAAGTATCCGCGTGGGTTAAGTCCACGCCTACCTATAATATATCATCTGTTTCTATCAAACCAATCTCGAATCAATCCGCGCGATTGTGTTTGTATAATGTCGAGGCAAACGACTGGCGACTAAATGATTCTTATCAAGCTATGGTACAGTGACATTATTGTTTTTAGATTTTATTAAATGCGCGTTCACATTCATGTGTTCATTTATGATGTTTATAAAGTATAAGAGTATGTTATAATATATTAAGATATTTATAACGTATACAATCTAATATACAATGTAAGATATATAAGTATACATATATGTTTCTGAATTGGAAAAGTTTTTTTTTATATACTTTTTACTTTCAATGACTGTATAGATTTTTATACTGATTTTCAGAAGGCACTTTGCAACTACGAATGACAGTTTTGTTGATTATAACCAAGAAAGGTTGGTTCTCATCATATACGAGACAGATTTTACTAAATAATTAGATACGCACGATGCGTTGTCGGCCATTCTCACGGGGGTCATCGCTTCCAGAACCCATTAGCGTCCAGTGCTCTGACCGAAAATTACTTTGTTAATTAGATGATCTCACTGTGTAAATACACTACAGAGATATCGATTAAAGATTTACATATCCCTTAATAAACATTGAAAATATTAAGAAGATCAAAGTATCTCTTTCTTTAACGTAAAAGCCACGATGACACAGTGATAGAAGAGCGGACTGAAATCTGAAGACGACAGTTGGGAGACAACGAGATTATATATCCAAACTGGTTATAGTAAAAAATACCTGTACGCGGGTGGACTTGATGGCCGCCTCCGGTCGAGCAATCGATGTCGCTACTTTTTGGGCTTTGAACATATAATCCCTTACACCCAAAATATAGTTTTGCCATTGAAACGAAAAGAAGAAGAGGATAGTAAAAAAGATGAGGATTATAAATAAGAAGAAGGTTATCCGTAATTGAAATCTGTATATATAAAAGTGAAAGTTAACCTAACACGAAACCTCTAAAACCGTGAGACGTAAAACAATTTTTTTAGATTTCTGTAGTACTAGAAGGAACCCTTATAATTTCGCTCTGTCCGTCCGTCCGTCTGCCCGTAACTTGGTCCCCCTTCCTAGCATTTCCAAATTATTAGACTTAGACACTCGAAATTTTCCATGTGGATAGAACATACTAAAAACTCACTAGGAAATTCTTCTGAACGAAATCGGACAACAATTTTTGAAGCTATTTAACAAATACGTTTATAGCGTATCAGATACGAAACCCTTCCATATAAGCGTGTCTTGCCATGCTCTTGACCGTTTTTTATTTGTATATATTATCACATAACTAACAGTAATTTAAACGTTTGTACCAATTTACATCACGATCATACCCTAGATTATTAACATAAAACGGCAATGTTAATTAATATTTAAATTAGGTTACCGTAATTATACCGAACCAATATATTCAAATATTTGAGCGCTAACAAATTTAGTTTACTTTAATAATTAATATCATATTAGTCTGGAATTTTGCGTTCGTGCCAATATGCGGATGGATGTTTTGCAACCGTCATACGTCATTATCCTATCCAACATAGTAATAGTAATTTTTATTATATATAAATCATGTTACCTAGTTCAATATAACCCTGGCCCCTATACTAGGTAGTAGGTAGGTTTTATTAGAGATAGCGCCATGCTTGTAGCCAAATTGGGCCGGTGCGTCCGGGTACCAGTACCTCTTTCTCACATGAGATCGCCGTGAAGTGGCGGCAATGCTGTCATGTTATCCTCTTAGGGCTGTCAATGTAGAATCCCACCTTCTTTTCAGGGTTGAGAGCGATATTCTATGGTTTTTTTAACGGATATTGTTATTTTTTTACTCTCTGATTGTAATATATATTTTTTAAATCCTTGTGATTTTTTTGTACAGACCAATAACAAATTTATACGTTTTGACCATCATGTCTATTTGTTGCGGGTAATCTTCGAAACGAATGTATAGATTTTAATTGAAAGAATTTTCACTCGTAAGTGATGTTATATAGAATAACATAGGCTAGTAGTATATTTTAGGAAAATCATAAGGTTCCGTGCAAAAACTAGTGAAAATTGACATTAAATTTACCTAAACTTAGTTGTTTGGTTGGGACAATAAAGTTTTATTATTATTAATCTGACGCATCAGATTCAACAGTTTGTTATTAAAATAAATAAAAATATGAATAAAGCGAGTAGCGTAATTTGTGTGTGATAAATTCCTGAAATAAGTTAAATGCCTAATACTGTGTAAATACAAAAAGGGATAAAAAAATAGGCTACCTTAGTGTTATATAATATTTTACCAGTGGCCGGCATTTGAGTCGTAGCTAGGTTAAGTAGCTCTTACAGCGGCCGGGTGATATATGGTTAACCAATTCGAACATTTTTTTTTTAAATATCCAACCCCTTTCTTGTTTCGAAAGGGAGTTAAAACAGTGGGTCCCAATTAATGTCACTGAGTGATATTAGTCGTACCATATATATTTATTTGCGTAATTGTCAAGACACGTCTATGTTTAGCGAAGACGGAGTATCGTGTAACACAACATACAGACTACAAGAAGACAATAGCATGCAGTGTTGTCAAACGTGCCATGTCAAGGAAAATGACAAATCGACCGAATTTGTTGTAGGGACTTTTAATTTCGAAGAAGGCCGTCTGAGCCAGCTCAGGTTTATGTCATCTTTGTATCTCAGCCTGGACGCGCACGTTAAAAAAATATGAAGCTAAGAAATTAGTTTCATAGTATGATAAACCGTAAAATTGATACCAGAACAAGGGTGAAGGTTACAATTCAATTTTCCCCAACTCGGTGGCAAATGGGCTTCATTGTAAAATGATCCGCTCGCGCCAGCTCCTATTTCTAATTTAAATTCGTTTGGGAACCATTCAATTATTCATTGATGGAATCAGGTGTTAATTTCCCGAATTCCACGGATTTGTATACACAGAGTATAACAAACTAATTTATTAATGACCTATTTCATTTTCCGGTCAAGTATTTAAATATTAATAATTTATATTAAGTAGACTTCTACGAGTATTTTATTAAATGTTTTTTAGACTGACTCTTAATTAAGAATATAGTACGTCTAATTCTGTATTCTTAATTGAAGATGTTCTGTTTAATATGGAAAAAGATAACTCGAGGTACACAGCGGGGAAATAAATTTTGGAGTACGACTGAAAAACTTTAAATTCATACGATAGACTGTCATTCATTCAATTCATTTAAGCGTGCATATAATTTTTCTTTACTATCATTATCAAACAGTTTCATCATCTCGGAGAACTTCTTTAAGATTCCTTAAATTTTATAGAACAAGAATATTCTTTACACGAAGTCGGTACGTTCCACGTAAGTTGTTGTAACCCCAAATTCCCAGGTTTACAGTAGAGTGTTAAAACAGCTAAATTGTAATATAACAGTAACTTTTTAAAAATATTCTTATATACAATAATGTAATCATCACTATCGAATATATAATTGTATATACAAATGTATTATATAGTGACGGTTTTATTTCAATTTACATGTTTGTAACGCTCTACTGTGAAGTTGGGTATTTGGAGTTACAACAATTTACGTGGGAGGTACCGAAGTACTCCATGCATGCTCAAGTAGTGTCATAAAACGAGGCACTTTAATTTGATTTAATTACCGTCCTCCCCCCAAGATAGGGGCATGTATAGATTTTCTTCACCACCCCTCTCTCTGGAAATCCTTACGTATGTAATTAAGAAATGGCCTCTAACCTATTAACCTCTTGAGATAGAGTAGTCCAAAAATCTAAGAGTTACTTATCATTAAACGCTTTGCTAATAACAAAATATGCAACAATTTCCAAGACTTTACTATAAAATATTAATCTGTATATCTTTATAATTGTTTTTATCTAAATGTGTGTGCAATACAGTGCTTATCTATCTAATCCATGACATGCATGAGAAACTAAACTACTTTGCTTTAATCCGCGAATGAATACGAGGGAAAATCGGTGTAATGGGCTGTGAGATTTATAAAACACGTTTATACCCCTTAATCCCCCCCCCCCCCATCATTAAAATGTAAGCAAAGCAACCCCCCACCCAATCTCCTATATTGGTTACGTAATACTTTAACGGCCCCATAGCGACAAAAGTGGTTTTATGATTTGACTAAAAAAGGCAATGTTTCACGCAACACCGTAATATGTTCGAGTTTGGACTTTTTCGTGTTATATTTGCCTTTTTCAACACAAAAAGGCCTATCGTACTATATGCCAATTATAGTCAAGTTTTACTATTTGAATGGAACAACGACAATTAACCTTTTGACTACAATGCCTATTGTCAAAAAATATGACCTGAATTAGTAAATTATTTCATTTCAAGATACGAAAACATTTTTCATACACATAAATAAAGAGTTTATAGTTAGTAGAAGCCCGCTAATTAAGTATTTTCCGATAGGGGACCAGACTGAGGAGGTCTAAGGTCATTTTCTAAATTTATTTTTACGCGGACTACGTCGCGGGAATCGGCTAGTTATGTAGAATTTCTCTTTAATACGAAACGAGAAATAAAGGAGGAGGAACATGAATTAATGAGGAGGTCGTGGCCTATTAAATGGTCGGCATTTGCAGTGGTTTATATTTCATACAGCAGTGGTTTACATTTCATATCCGACCTCATCCGTGTTTTCATTAACTATGAGAATTGTCTATAGTTTAAACAGCATGTTGAAAACAGGCTTATTTGTAAGGCGTATTATATAGTCGTTTTAAATTGTAAATTAGCTGCTTCGTAACATAAACGAAACGTCCTGCATGCATCCATTTGTGTGGTATTCTGTAATGCATTGACGATATTATAATAAAGCGTTCCAAATGTATAATGTATTGTACATAATACTTCGTTGATCCGACCAATGCTGAATCACTCAGTGACTGTTATATTCACAATTTTTTGATAGACCGAACATTAGATTGAAATAGACGAAACATTCAATCCTACTTTATAAAAGGTGCACTGCACTTTGCGTCTAAGTGTATAACTAACGTAATGTGTTACTCGCCTTTGTTTCATTTAAGTGTATTATAGGAAAAAATAATTTTGATCATTTTTGGGCATGATCGTTCTGAAGACTTGAGAACTTTCCTGATGAAACTTAATAACTTGTTCGTAAATGTTTTACTTTTCCGTAGCTAAAAGGTAAAGAAGGCATATCTATAGAATCACTTTGCTGTCCGTCCGACTGTCTGTCTGTTTGCCAAGACCCTTTATCTCAAGAACGCGTAAAGATATAAAATTGAAATTAATACCAAATAATGAAGTCTGCGGTCCCTTAAAGCTGTAAAAAATCAAGCTCTCTAAGTGTACGTAATTAATAGATATGGTCTTTTATGTCACATTTGCCCTGCATTTGCAAAGCCAAACCAAAACCTAAAAGGTACTTCCGGCAGCGCATCTGCTGGCCTTCTGGTCGTGCAGATGTCCATGGGCGCCGGTAGGCACTTTGGTGCCTGCTGCCTGACATATGTCGGAAACTTTGGTTACGTTTTATTTGAAATTACACATTTAATTTTTATATGAACTAAGTTTGCTTGCATTGCGAATTCGCTTTTTAATAGGACGAGGCCTAAGGATTCTTCTACGCCCGGCAACAGTATCAAAAGTACAGGTGACGTGAAACAACCATTGATAGCAATAGAGTCAATTTATTTTTTAGAAACCTTATCGCAATACATGTATAGCTCTATGTAGCAAAAGTGTAGTAAAGTAAAATGATAACTTTTTATGGCATCGTGTAAGGGTGGCTTAAGATTGAACTTCGACACAACGTGCGTTCAGTTTTATATCATTTATGACAATTTGTTTTTAGAGTTAAGTATTTGTTTTTAGAGGTAAGTATTTGTTTTTAGAGGTAAGTATTTGTTTTTAGAGGTAAGTATTTGTTTTTAGAGGTAAGTATTTGTTTTTAG
>JANCMC010009603.1:8344641-8467199 GCA_024363005.1 Charaxes varanes
AGGTAAGTAATTATGCAGTTTGAAGACTTTTCCCAAAAGTACATATTTTTGTTCTTTTTTTTGTTCTGGAAGTTGTTGTTTTCACTCTAATAAGTGAAATTCCGTCGGGGGAGGCTGACTTATTTTTCGGGCTATGAATGCTATTGTATGCTATATATAATAGGGCATTTTAGAGCATTTCGACGTTAATCTTAACATTTACATGCTCCTTGTAAAATAAAAATAATAGCTCCCGTGTGACGCCGACGCGGGTGGCTAGTTTTGTTTTAGAAAAAGCAGTACAAGTAATTCACCCCTGTCCACTTTAGTAATTTGATAACAAATTTAACGAACGACTAGGGGTGGGTTAACTTTGTTAGCAGGCGCTAAACTCGTTTGAAAATCCGTTGAGAAAATAATTTACTGGGGATTATGTTATACCCGACGGAACTGTCAATGACATGTGTTTCCAAAAGATTTATCTAAAACTGCCCCAAACTTTTTATATAAAACCTGCTTAAGATTACTTAATAATTATCGACATATAAGCCATCTAAAGCCGCACTAGTAGGATCATACCAGATTTGGCTACGCAGGGCAGGGAACACTGACAGTGAGGGTGAGTTTTAGTGGCCACTATAAAGACCGCTCTTAAATCTACACGTGGGTCCCAAGTCCCGTGCGCTGATATGGTTCCTTCCTCTGCAACGCGATGGACCCGGCAGCTGCACGATGAATACATGGAATACTAAAAATCCGTCTCACTCTAACTGCCAAAGGCCATCTATGACGAAATTTCTAAAAATGCTGGACGTACAAGGATGACATTTAACAGGGAGGTAAAATATATTTATCCATCCGCTAAGAATGGATATTTCCATAGCGCCTGAATAAGGAAATCGAAAGCTACAATTGATAGAAGAATTGCTTAAAAATCCATTTTTAATGTATTCAACTTTGCATAATTTTATTACGTGAATCTTTAGGAAGAACCTTGTCCTTAAAATGATCAATTGCCTTGATTCTAATGAAAACAAGTCTTATCCAAAAACTACAGGGGCTATAAAACACCATATCGACACGCACTTATAATAAAACATGAACGCATTACTAGAACAGATAATACGGTGATAAATGGAGCTCAAAATCTGGAAGCAACTTCCGACTGGTTCGATGCGCGAGGGTCGCAGGTTTTTGTCGTGGCAGCGGCGACGCATATGCCGGCCGCTGACACATTTAAAAGCATGTGCGTTAAAAGTTTTTGCTTGTTATTTAAACGACTTCTCGGCCTTTACGGGAGTCTAGTTCCTGTTATCTGAATGGTGATAACATTTTTTCAAGAACCGCGCTCGCCTCTCGTACCTTTACTTTGTCGTGGAAGCTATTCCATGCAGACCCGCAATTTTATCTGCGCGGTGAGATTATTCTCTGGCGTAAATGGACTGAATTTTGACTTTGTTCACGTGTAGACTTTCCCCCAGACCCCCTCATACAATTCGTGGTCCAACGCTGTAGTTATGAAAACAGTAGTTTCATTAGCGGACGAACAATTGTAATTGCCCTTTTTTATTATGCAAAGGACATTAGGATAGGTATAAAAGAGGGGTGCGTTGTGAGGGGACAGCTGTTACCTGGCGATTACGATCACCATAACCTTGGGACTTGAAATAGGTACGTATGTTATGTACATCTTTATATATTCTGTACTCCTGGTACGAGTTTTGATAGTTTACGCACGGAATTTAGAAACACTTTGAATATAGGGGATCTCTCTTGATGTTTTTTTTTATATATATTAAGTTGTTCATATAAAGTAGGTGTACTTTTTGCCAATTTATATCCGATTACTAAAGAGTTTCTATCAATTTTTCTATAGACACGAACGGTCAACGATTGTGTTATTATAAAATAATGAACTGTTATAAAAACAGCATAGTTTTACTCATTAATTTATCTAAGGAAGTAACAAAAGAGCGCTAAATCACTCGTAGCATGGAATTATGTAAAATACTCGAACTTATTTTATAATATTATTTTTTATGCTCTATTATGGGCTAACGCTGTTCTACAGATAAATTCAGATACAGTACAATGTAACGGGATATTTTCAAAGATATATTTCACTTCAAATATCTTAATGTTTATTAATTAGTCTTTTTAGGGTCTCGTAGTACTACAAGGAACTCTTATAATTTCGCTCTGTCCGTCTGTCCGTCTGTCTGCCCATAAGGTGGCCCCCCCCTAGCATTTCCAAACTATTAGACGTAGAGACTTGAAATTTACCATGTCGATAGAACATGCTAAAGACTCACTTGGAAATTATTTTGAACGAAATCGGTCAACAACTTTTGAAGTTATTTGACAAATACGTTTATAGCGTATCAGATACGGAACTCTTCTATATAAGCGTGCCTTGACACGCTCTTGGCCATTTTTCTAATACAATGTGAAGGCACATTTTTCCTAGTTTTAGTAGTCTACTGGTTGGGCGCATCTGCTGGCCTTCTGGTCGTGCAGATGTCCATGGGCGCCGGTGGGCACTTTGGTTCCTGCTGCCTGCTCGTCTGCCCCTTTGTAACATAAAAAAAAAATGAATCCTCGTTTTTTAAAAAAAAGCCATGAGGTTAAACAGACTGATTTTTCCTTGAAATATTTAATTATAGTATTCACTTATTTTTAATCATCCATCATCATGGCTTGTTTATTTCTCCCATAGAATTTGACACCACTTAGTTTAGTTTTTTTGTAGATATCATTGTTTAGAAATAACTATAAAACCTTATAAATATTACTTAGATTATTGCGCCCAAATTTTCTATCAACAAAAATAATGAGACAAGTACAAACAAAAACCCTCGTTAGGGGTTAAAAGCAAATAGGTCATGTTTAAAAAGGCTGAACTTAATCCCTTGTCCTAAGCCCGTTGTTGTTAAATATAATTTAACGTGGGTTCCACGGGATCAAACTGTCAATACGGGAAGGATTATGGAATTTCATTTCGAAATATTAATTGTGTTTGCTTTTGAAATTTCCCTACAATATTTCCCGCGCCGTGTCAATATGTTATATGCGACATATTTCATATGCAAATAAGTCGAACAAAAACCATAATAAGATAAAAAAAGAAGCCTTCAAAAGGTCTTATAAATTACGAAAATATTTTTTAATAAGAATTAAGTGAACAAGTTGTATTTATAGAAATCCCCATATCGATAAGTTGCTGTAACCCCAAATTCCTAGCTTTACAGTAGAGCGTTACAAACAACTAAATTTTAATATAACAGTCACTTTTTAATATATATTTTTTTATACAATAATGTAATCGTCATTATTGGATGTATAATTATACATAAATGTGTTATATAATGAGGTTTTTATTTCAATTTACATGTTTGTAATGCTCTTCTGTGAAGTTGGGAATTTGGGGTTGTAACAATTTACGTGGGAGGTTCGATATTTATTCCTAAAAAGTGTCTAGTTTCTCTTAAGGGTGTCTTAAGGTCGGTTTAGCCCCAGGGGTTCACGTGCCACAGGTTGGGAATCGCTGATTTCTCATTCACCAAAAAATGAAGTCAGTAATTCAACACAAAAATTCAACCATTGCATAATATACTTGGCACTATTTCGCATAAACGCGATATATGCCAGTTTCTTTAAAGTAAAGCAAAAATAAATACATACCCTCCAATCCTTACGTAATATTTAAAATTGGTCCTGCCGGATTGTAATGTCAAACGGAGGCTTACGAAATGACATTTGGAAATATAACTTCTGTTTTCTTTGAAAGTTCTGAGCAATACGTTTTGAAAATATATGAACAATTTCTCGAAGGCCTGTCGATACGTTTCGTGAAATGTGACATTTCTCGACTGCATAATTCGCTTGTGCCAATAATTCCCTGTTACAATGGACTTTATGCATTTTAAATAACTTTCAAAATTGTTATGATTCGTAATTTACTGAAATTCATTATTATTTGCATGTACGTTACTAATATTTTGCTGCTTACGAACGAATTTTAACACTTTCTTGTAATAATTTATAGAAAAAAAACGTTTTTTTTTTCTCTATTTTTATTTAGGTAATCTCTATTGTTATGTCCATGAAGATAATGTAAGCCCCATCATACCCTAAACTTAATCTATGACATATTAATTTAATTGCAAAATATAAAGCAGTCTGCCCGCTTCAGATGAAGGAGCAGCCAGAATACTTTGAAAAATTCCAACATCCGTAGTGTTTATATGAAACTGATGTGTCAACTGATATATTTTATCTGCAATCCGGATATACTCCACCAAAAAGTGTTTCATGTCCTCCTCTGCTCCGGAAAAAAAAGTTAGCAATAAAAAAAAAGTGAAGTATTAACGAGGAACCATGTTATTAATTTCTCCTCCATCACGGTATTCCATATTTAAAAATGTGAAAATTATATTTAATTTTCTCGATTTAAATACCGAAATATTTCTTTTCGGTATAATTAATTATAATTACATATAGTGACGATAAAATTAATGCGGTACAAAAGAATAATTTATTATCTATTTAGAAAATTCGTAAAATAAATAATTCAACATCTTAATTGGTAACGTTGCTAGACAAAGATCCGACGTAAACATCTTAGAGTGATCTTCATTAATATTAGATGCTAATTTTATAGCTGCCTTTCATCTCAAGACCTTTTTGATGCAAATCGTGTAATGGCGGAGAAGCAGAGCGTTTGAATAAATGATAAATATCTAGTATGAATATTTACATACTACCAATCACATTATATAATGTTCATTTCGTATTAATGGCGTTTGGAAATACGTCTTTTTGGATGTACATTAAAATGTGTCATTTTTATAACATTATATTGGAGAAATCCAGCTTGAATGATTTCTTTTACACAGAGATGCAACAGAATCTTTGCTTACTATACTCAACCTAGTCATTCATTAATGGTCGATCGGAAGTATCGATTTTTTAATACATATGAATACAAAAATTTTAACTATCATTGACTGTAACTCCAGACCTTCCTATCAGTGTGCGCGTATTTGTCGAATTTCTAACGTGTCAATGTCGAAATCTACAACCAAAAACTTTAAAAAATTCTTCAAACGTGTTAAATAAAATATGGCCGCCATTATGGTCACAGCACCTCGAGGTTCGATAGTTTAATGGATACAAAGACAGGCGTGTAATTCTTTGTTCGATTCCCACTCTCAGTGAAATATAATCTTCGCACCCTTTCTAAGCACAAGTGTATTCTGAAAAAAGTCACACAGCCTACCCACCAAATGCGAGATACTATGTAGCTATTGAAATGATGATTTTTTAATTAACTTACGACAACAGTTTATTAGGGAAGGGAAGAATAGGGAAATTTATAAGGCTCGGATTTTAAAGTCACCGCGCAACTCTAAAAGTACCTGCCGTGCCGATTTGCATCAAAAATTCCTTATCTCGAGGGCGGCGATAAAATTTACATTAATGAACACTGAGCTGAGCAGTTTACGTCGACATCTCTTTGCCTTTTACACTTAAGAAACCTACATTGATCAAATGGCACTGAAAAAATAAACATTAGATATTCTAGTCTTTACTTTTTAAGCATATTACAGCAGATTCCTACAGGTCCTCAAAAAACATAGGAGTGGGTTTATGATCATTCGCAATTTAAAGGAATCGTATTCCTCCGGCCAAGGCTTTGCAGCACCATGGAGACGTATTCTCCATCTAGCCGTTCATTATTTATTTGTAAACTTTTGCAGTTTGTAATATTAAACCACCTCCAGAAATCCTAGCGAATTACAGCCAATAGCCATTAGAAAAAATGCTTTATATTGATAATAAAGTTATGTAGACACCGCGGCAGTTCCTGCATTTCAGACATTCTTGCATTCTAACCAGAAAATACCTAAACACGAATTCTACGCTACTTTCTTCCTTGACACAAACTTCTATTTTAAGGAGTAAGACCGCATCCGTATTCACGTAACTGCGGTTAAATTCTAGCATTATCCTGATGATGTTTGCGAGCAAGATGCACTAAATCATTTTATGAGTGTGGTAGTGCGAAATAAGGTTGGATATGAAATTATTATGTTAAGGTAAGGTCAGGTTGTCCATAACGCCTGGAGCGTGGCTTCTTGGAGCGTGGTTTCTTGGAGAGCGTGATGGTTTTAGCTACATTGCCTTGAGAAAACTTATATGCTATCCGTAATCCTTAAGGGATTTTCTTCATAATAAAAAAAATATCGCGGTCGAATATTTGACCATCGACGACCGGACGTTTTTTTTTTACAACTTTGTGACTCTCCCATTATCTTATTTCACGCTAAATTCCTGAGATATTTAAAATATAAGTTTATCTCCATGTAATTAACTTACCTTATCTTTATCTGACGTAAACGAGTTTTTATAAGGACCTTATAAGGGTTCTAAAGAATCCCCTATATAAAGAGTTCACATTTGGTGAAGGTACATAATAGGGCCTAAGGATTCTCCTTATATACTGACTTTTCCTTATATAATTGACTAACACGTTGGCGCACTGGGCAGTAACCCTACCGCTTCGGGGGTCATGGGTTCAATTCCCATCTCGAGTCTGTGTGTATTATCTATATGTATATATTTATATATAACTACAAAAAAAATGTGTATAACAGACGTCTGTTACCTATAACACAGGCATAGTTGTTTACTTTAGGAATAGACGTCCGTGTGTCATATAGTCCTGTATATATTTAATTTATTAAAGTTTTCTGACGTGCTCGAATAAATCTCAAAATCCCCTCTTGGACTCTCTATCTATATCTACACCTAACCTTCCCGTTTTCTTTCATTAATATAATAATATGCTATATCTATAGATAACGAGTTATATACAAACAACGTTGATAAATTGATATTTTTGTGTAATTTACCTATATAGTTATAAGACCGGAATGCTACATTTTGAAATTGAAGTGCTGACATTCTCGATAGTTTTACTTACTTTAACGTTCGAAATCGAACGACAAATGAAACATTAATTTTACATTTTGTTGCACGACTTAGTTGTTAAATGTTGCTAGCACGGATGAAATCAGAACTCGCACGTATTTAATCTTCGATGTTACGATCATGTAAGTTGTGTAAAATGAAAGCATGAACCTTCATTTAACGTTTCGTTTCGAAGGAAAAAGTAAGTAAAACTATCGGGAATGTTCGTTCTAGGCCCTCAGAACTGTTCCTCGACCCCAAGATGACTTTATATAGCTGTCACACTCACTCGTTTACTTGGGGTTGTGTCACGGTAGGGAAATGTTAGTCTTTCGATGGTACTATAATATTGAGGGTAGTTATTAAATGATGGTACCGTCAGTTCCTACAAATTTTCTTTAAACTATGTATATGTATTTTGTACAATCCTTGTAGAACCAATTGTCCTTACCGGTTTTTCCGAACCAATTCAATAACAGAGCATCAAGAGGTTAAAGACCGTCAACAGTCAGCGCATCTGGTACCAGAGCATCCGGTACACCTACCAGAAGCGCAATACGATGGCTCCTACGTAAAGTGTCGTAAGTCACATTTAGGCCATGTTCACTTTGTTACCTTATTTAAATGAACTTGATGAGTTCTATAATAACTGTATTAATTTCAAAGTTAAATACATAAAAATGTTTTATTTTGGTAATAAATACAGACCTCATCAGGTTCATTCAGAAAACGTAAAAAGTGAACAGCAGCGAGGTACATAATATTCTCTCGTACTCCGCGCGTGCATCTTCAATTTTACGGAATATATATTTTTCAATGAAAACAACTGGAAGGGTTTTAGGGTTCCTTGACTTATCATATGTGTACCTTAAAGAAATAAATAATTATTTTTTTCAAAAAAGGCCACTGCATACACCTTTAACGGCGGTAAGAACTACTTTAGCAGAATGTGTTGTACTTTTCATTGACGCAAAAATATCAAAATCAAGTATCGAAATTCTGTATACTTAATCATGTCACAATAAAACAAACATAATTCCATATTGGCTAAATTCATTATACAAAAGATATAGATAATATTCTAACAGGAAACATATCATAAAAACCCTAAGTACATAAGCTTTTCACCAATTACTAGTATTTTCTTTCTTTATATAATATATGTATATGACATAATATGTGACATAAATTTCATTAAAACAATATTATATTAACAATCATAGTATATATTTACACCAAACGAGTAATAACATTATCTCAGACATCCCAGAGTATTTTATTTGACTTATTTTAGGATGGTTCAAAAAAATTTTTTTTTCTCGTCCATAAAAACTTCCAGAACGTTAAAAACAAACGCCTGTAAATAGCCCATATCATATTTGTATAGAGAATTTGACGCTCCACAAAAAAGGTCCCTTATGTTTTTTTTTATAAATTCAAACATTTAAAAGTTATATATATTGTTAGAGTAGCTTCCGGTCGCGCCAGCGCAGTAACGGTTATCTTATTTGCAGATATTTGAAGCCTTCGCGCATCAACCACATGCCTCCCCTTATGGAGGGCGAAGCGCTCGCAGCCAGAGTCCTAGAAATGGGTCCGGTCGCAGCGAAATTCTTAGGGTAACTTGGAGTTATTTCATCATCTCTTATTTATTATTGTGTCGTAGGGCTAGAAGACATAGAAGATGTATATATAAAGGATGTCGGAAAAAGGATAAGAAGATGATTTATCAGAGAGATGGGGAAGACTTCTCAAATTCTTCTTCTATAAATTGAGGAGAAACTAGACACGTGACATATGGTCATGGATCGACAACATTACAAACTAACGGTTGATGTGAAATAGTATGATGCATTTCAATTTGTTTGTACTGCATTTATATTGATATTATTGTGTTAAGTTAAAATACAATAGTAGATGAATAGTATATTTTATATTATAAGAGGTAGTGCTACGCTTGCAGTCCCTTTGGTCTGCAGCCAAATTGAGTCGGCGCGTCCGGGTACCAGTACCTCTTTCTCACATGAGATGGACGTGAAGTGGCGGTAATGCTGTCACGTCAAGTGATGGTATTTTAGTGGGGTTTCTTTCAGTTTGTAAAAGTTTCTGGTGGCCTAAACCCATCTTTAAGGGCCGGCAACGTATCTGCGAATCTTCTGGCGGTGCAGAGGTCCATTGGCATCGGTAGTCACTTAGCTGATGGCCCGCTCGTTTTCCCGTTGTAATATAAAACAGAAACTATTACTTAGAATTAGAGGGGGGATCTATCGCATTACGTAAATTGGTCGGAAGTAAAGAGGTATTCCCATTGTGTTTTCCTCCATATCCGAAGACAAATCATTGATTTTGCTTTTCTATATCAGCAAACAAACTAACCGTGAATGAGGACAATGGATATTGCTTTCCATAATATTTTGGAAACGAAAGAAGAATTTTTATTTTCTTAATCTCCGTTAATATAGAAGTCGAAAGAGAGAGAGAGAGAGTGTAAAACCAGTCAAGTGTGAGTTGGACTCGTGCGACTGAACTCGAGCGCGCTAAGGGTTCCGTACTATCACGTAATAATTTACCGGTCAATTTTAAGATTTATACTTTTCTTTATTACCTAATCTCGAAGACCTCGGGACGTACAAAGATGAGATTTGGCAGGGATGTTAGTTTATAGTCAGTAGACAGCCTTTAAGAACTCATTTTTCGATAGGAACGGGTTAAGAAGATTGCGAAGGCAACTTGTAAAGAACTTTACGAGCCCTTAGGGCTCTGGCATAGCATCAGCCTCACAGCGAATAGGTCTTAATATGAACTTGGATAAAAACAAGGTTATGATCAATGAACACCTTGATCCAAGACCTATCGCTGTAAATGGCCTCCAGCTTGAGGTTGTCTTCCAATACACTTATCTTGGACAGATTCTGCAATTGGGTAGGAAGAGCTTCGAGAAGGAGGCTAAGAGGAGGATCCAGTTGGGCTGGGCAGCATTTGGAAAACTACGTCGCGTCTTCTCGTCTATACCAAATATATAACCTTCTGTTCAGATATACCGATTCCTAACATCCCTAGTCTATACCTACCAGCAACACAAGGTTGAAATAAAAAACAATTTCTTTCTATTCAAGTGTTAGTAATTACAATAAAAGTTACGTTTGAAAAATTGAAAATTTCTCAAGTTAGTTTCACTGCTGATTTCATTCATTCATCATATGGTAATTGTTTAATATTTATATCTTTATTCACAAGTATAGACACGACGAAAATTTGCTCTAAATATAAATATATACTAATATTATAAATGCGAAAGTAGCTCGTTACGTTTTTCGCTGCACCAATATTGATGAATTATGCTATAGAGAAAGATTGGACCTTGGAGACTATCGTAGGCTACTCTTTATTGCGAGTATGAAACTGCGTTCAACGCGGGCGAAATTTAGTATTATAATTATTTGTTAAATTGATATTTGCAGGTAGGTATACTGTTGAGAGAGCTATGCAAATTACACGGAGTGCCAGAACCGCCGGACTTGGACTCATTGTCGCTACCCGTCCATCCAGCACCGCAGCAAAGGTAAGCTATTACATTTAATACTAAATCTATATATATATGAAAAAGCGAAAAGACACTCAACACGAAATCTCGAAAACTGCGACACGTACAATTACAAAATTTGGCAAGGAGGTAGGTAGTTTCGTTTTAGTAGTGCTTCCAACATGTTCGCATCGGCAAGATTGCCCGATTTCTTTGCAATATTGCGTTTTAGGATTGCTTTATATTTCAACAGTACAGAAAACCCCAGTATATTGATTGGCACGCTTGTATATTTCATTGAGAAAAGCTATGAGTCTGTAATATATAATAGTGGATTACATAGTGGAGAGGCCACTGAAAATCATTAAGCTATCCTTTTCTTAATCACACCGGTACACGATTTAGTTTTAAGGAAACTTTTATTATAATGTTTTACGTTTTTTTTTTGTTTTGTGTTTTTTTTATGTGATCTTTTTTTATTATTTTCTTTTTTATTAATTTATTGCTTTTTTGAAATTTTAGTTATCTCTGGTGTGATTCGGAATAAAGATATTTTCATTCATTCATTCATTCATATAGCCTAAAAATGCACGCCCCTGCAAACCCCTAAAACGATCGCGCGCGCTGCCGGCGCGAGATAAATTTTAATGTTGTGCAAGATCCAATCATGACGCCCTCTTATTTGCCCTGTTCATATTTTTTTGAATAAAATATATTTAAAATAATTGCACATTAAGACTCGCCTCTACCTCTGGTACTCGGCGCTTGAAGCGGCCGCTCCAATCGTTTTGTGGTAGAGCCGGCCCAACAACGGTTTACAACAAATTCGCTGCAAGCACACAGGCAAGCGTGGCAATTCATATTTGCTTTCACGCTTTAAAATAGTGGATTTTAGTGGTGTGGCGTGCGTTTTTAGACTGTACGCACTATACGCCCTCCTTCCTGTTTGCCCCTCGTTATATCAAATTAATTATGTTAATTAAAAGCCTACTAGCATTGGTGCAGGAAGGCAGTGACTGGGTGGTGGCCGAGGACAGGAAAACTGAGCATTGGTGGTCCAGCAACCATATGGGTCGACGACATAATATCTGTCGCGGGTCAAACCTGGTCCAGATTTGCTCAAGACCATAAGGAGTGGTACAAGCGGGGAGAAACCTTTTCCCAGCAGTGGATGAGAAAGGGCTGTGAGTGATAATGATATAGATGATCTAGAAACAAATTCTAGAAGAACCTTCCAGTAGCATTTCAATACTTTTTTGGAACTTAAAACTCGTGTGTTCAGTCATAATTTAAAATCCAAATCTTTCTATCCCCTGCTTGCCTGTATTGTAAAAAATATATCATGTGAAAGTAGTATTACACCTTGTTTTTGATGCTGTATCTCAGTCTACAGCTGATTGTTGCGACCTATAGCGAGTATATTGTACAAACACTTAACGTTTTATGCAAATACAGCTTTGAATTTTAAATAAGTGAATTCTTTCATGTAACGTTACTTTTAAGCTCATTATTTACTATTAAAAATGAATATGTACATGTTACTTTTATGTAATACTAGAAGACCCGGTACACGCTGTCCTATCCGAGCTTGGGGTTACTTATTATATACTACATTCTATTATCATATCATATTATCACCGTTCCCTTCCGGTTTTTTTACATCCCCTTTGATGCATACGACGTAGACGATATTTGCAGCCCGCATTTTGTCAATGTTATGTCAAACGCCATAAAAAGACACTTTTTAAAACTTTTAATGGATTTTTATTGGTTTGGCGCAATTTCGGAAATCCTTGTCTTTCATAAGTTTATGCATCTAAAGCCGCACTAGTAGGATCATACCAGATTTGGCTAGGCAAGGGAGGGAACACTGGCAGTGAAGGTGGGTGTTAGTGACCACTATAAGGAGGGTGGGTGGGTCACAAGTCTCGGTCACTGCTATGGTTCCTTCCCCTGCAACGCGATGGACCCGGCACCCGCGCGTTGTATCCATGGAATGCTAAAAAATTCGTCTCTCTCAAAGGAACGAATTTATTTTAATTTCTTAATTAATACTTTTGACCATTTTTTTAGCTCTGCGAACTGCGCGATAATCTACTTGACCTAGCTGACTGTCTTCACGACGTGGAGCATCGAATAACAATTGTCACTCACGAGCTAAAGGCTTTAGAAGGTTTTCAACAAATATGATTACACTATCAATAAATAGTATACTATCTATCACCATCATCAACAGACCGCATTAGTCCACTGCTGGACCAGGGCCTCTTCATGGGAACGTCATATGCTTCTGATGGTAGCCAACTTCTTGCCTGCTGCCCTTACGATATGTTCGCGCCATCGAGCTGGTGGTTTGCCGATGTTTCTCGGTACTGTGCGCGGTTGCCACTCCATTATTGCTCGCCCCAAGGTCCTCCATCCCTTCGAAATATTTGTCCTGCCCAACGCCCCTTAAGGGTAGCTGCTCACGCTAGTCTATTTTCACGACATATATACATATGTCGTTTATATATAACGCAGCAAGCCGCGTGATGTTATAAGAATTGCAGGCCACACTGTCTATCACAAGTCCGCAGTGTCTCGACAAATGAGACCCGACAAGTAACCTACAGCTATGACATGCTACAATGCCATTATGTCTGTCAAAATGATCAACAAATCTAAAAAAACATTATAAATACTTTGGAAAGAAACATATCTTAATTTAGGTAAAACATTCTTAGTATACTTGTAGTTAAGACAAATTTTACTATTTTTATCAGAACATTATCTTTGTATACTTGTGTCTGTTGATATTATTATTGGTGTTGCGTGAAAATTGTCATAGTATGAAGGGGGTGGGGGGTGAAATCGGGATATTGGGGCGAACCCGGCGACGGCCAGGCGCCATAATATTGGCAAACGTTGCCGAATTACTCTGCAGACAAAGACCCCTTGGTTATAGATCGTACTAGTTTTTAGATTTTTTTCTTTGGTACTTTGGCAATGGGGTTAGCGAAGATAAATTTTTTTTCACAAATTATGCTTAGTAAAATAAAACATTTTAAAACACACTCAACTAGCCCGTTGACGCAGTTGTCAGTGAGCCTTGCTTTCCTCGCCGGGTTGTGCGTTCGATTCCATAGATGCACTCTGTGAATACAAAACATCAATTTATCTCCTGATGACGCTTCGGTGTCGAAGCGAAACGTGCGTTGAGGCACATCGGACAGTCAGTGTAGTGCTGTGCTTTGGTGGCGGATTCGGTGGTGTAGCAGTGACCCTACCTTCCGCTCCGGGGGTCGTGGGTTCGATTCAAACCTCGAGCCTGCTTGGTGTATTATCTATATATATAAATATTTGTGTATAACAGGTGTCTGTTACCTATAACACAGGCATTAAGTAGTCTACCTTAGGAACAGACGTCCGTGTGTCACATATGACATGCCCTGCATATATTTATATATAAGTTCGTGAAAACTTAATGTAATTTGCATAAATCCGCAATCGAAGAGTTAAAAGTTCTGTGCGATTTTCTAACCCAAATGCTACAGCCAACATCCTTCTAACAAATCATGTTTCGCAACATAACTGAAAACGCGAAATGAACCGCGTACCTTAAAGATTTCAGATCACCCCAACTGTTGAACTCTCGAACAACCTTTAATATAATTAAACTTATCAATCACAGGACATAGCCACAAACACTTGGTCTAAGTGAAATCGCCCCACCCTTGTCCCCACAACTCTATTCCAACGTCCGACGGTGGGCGGAGAGGACACGCTATAAATCTGGGGAACAAAATTAGGTCCTATCTAGCCACCGCTCATTGGATTAGGGGTAATTTTACCAAATTCATTAAACCTTAAGTATTATTGAGCAAACACAGAAATATATAAGTAAAAATAAATGTTTCTTTTTGTTTAATTTTATTTACCAAATTTATATAAGCATATAGTAGTAAAATTGAAATATCCTGTGAGAATGTGCCATCTATTTTATTGTAAGATTTTTCCTTTTTTTTCTTACCTAAAATATTTAGTCCAGCGCCTTTCAGCTTGACGACTAATGAGTTGAACTGAAACGAGGAACTGTACAATCGCATAAGAGCAAGCGAGACAGCTGTACATTTGTTGGTACCTCCCTAACGAAAAGGTTAGTAGGTAACGTCAACGACCGTTCGCGCCAAAAATAGTGTCATCAATTTGACAGGCGTTTAAGTGCCATTTTGATGTCGGACTGGACTCGCGTTACGTAAACTGTTTATTTTCGATGCTGCACTCGGAACTGTTACGTCTGTTATATTTCGCTAAGTATATTATATCTAGCAAATAACAGTTAAAAGACCTCTTTGGTGTATTTATTTAATTGTTGATGATTTATTTGTAACTAAATGAAAAAGCTAACACCTGATGCCGGAGCCAGACATAGCTTTTTTGAATGATCGTTTCAATGATCATGTAGCGTGGTCGCTTTTTGGTCTTTTTGGTCTTCAAGGACAAAAATGTACAAACATTTTGAGGCAATTTATAACAAATATACTTGGCGTATGCCAGTCAAACTTGCTCACTAAGGGTTCCCTATCATCACATAATATCACCAGGTTATTTTAAGATTTATACTTATCTTGGGATTTCTTTTAAGTAACTACAATTTTTTGACAAATTTACTCTACAGGTTTTGATTTCCTTTGCGAATGTACTAGTGCGGGAAATGTGACATAAATGGCCATATCTTTTGATTATGTATAAATATAAAAAGTGTCTTGATAGACAGACAAACAAACAACGGAGTCATCATATAACGGTTCCTTTTCCGTGCGGAACCCTAAAAAGAACATGACGTTTTATTTTCGCGCCAAAACTCTTTGCAAATGATAGTTTGTACCACAGATTACGTAATACACGTGACAGGGATTTATTCTTTCGTGTTTCGCTAAGGTTTTTATTCACGCCGCTTGATATCGTGATGATTGCGCGCCAGCCTAAGCGTTAATTAGGTTGAGATGCTTTTTTAAAATAGTAAAACACGCTGAAATACGGATTTAGCTCTCTAATATTTTACCCCTCTCTAAGGTATATTTTCGTAAGAATATATAGTATTTTTTGGCTTTAACATTTAATTTGCTCTAACATCAAGGCTTTCAATATTAAGTATGTGTAAGTTGTTTAAAAAAATAAATATTTTTATTTGATAACAAGTAAAGACTTGTGATAATTGTTAAATGGCACGTGAAAATCACAGATTCCCCAAAATACACAGATGGCAGAATGTAAAGAACGATCCTTGTCAGTTTAAATGCTTGAAGAATAATATAGGTAAACAGAAGAATTATTTATAGAAATATTTAAAAACTGAAAAACTTTCTCCGATCGGTTTTGGTCTTGTTCTCTTTTAAAAAGCTTGCATTTCGTCCGGAATTCCTTTTGCAAGTCTCTCACCAAAGAGAATTTAAAAAGATTGCAAATGGAATAGAAAATGTATGCAATGCCATTAAAACCTTTTTAGTGTTCATGTATATATCATATATAAGTTAGTAGCTAATTCTTACTAGAAATAAATTTAAAAATATTATTTATAAAATATTAGCTTTAAAATATAGTCTATATAGGGTAGTTAATAAGATGTTAAATGAGCAAATAGTCCGGCTGCTGTTACCCGATGATCTAGAGTACAATAGAATGTGTCAAAATATGAATACGTAAGAATACTAACCGTTTTAAAACCTCGATACATGACCCTGATTTCCTGTTTTGAAAATTTCGTCTGTCTACACAGCTCTTCCAATGCAACCGGTATAGGTTTTGGGGTCCGACTCGGCTCTAGCTCGTACGCGTGTTCCTCCACAGGAGACTCCGGCGGTGTCGCCATTATAAAACCTTTTTACACTCACTTACACATCTGTCACTTTTTATTTTCTAATCTGTGGCTAGCACATCGTTTCTAAACTTGATTATATCCTTGACAACCTAATTCAACTCGTTTTAGTAACTTATTTTCAAGGTTATTTGTTTTGTTTTTTTTTAATATTAATTAAATTTCTAAAATCATAAATTTTCACTTATATTCCGTTGTCGTAATAGTATGTTCTATTTGTTTTGGATTCTTGGTTGTTTATAGAAGAAATGGATGGTACGAGGGCAGGAATTCTGAAACAAACAAAAGTTTATATTAGAAATTGAATTTATAGCACAGTAATAGATATATATATCAAACAAAATGTTCCGACGACGTGATAAATAACTTTTAGCGAAAAATTCAATGGGTTATTCGGATTCCCGCGCGAATTTGGCATGGCGCCATTGCACGGCTCGAGTTCTAAGCTGTCAAAAAGTGTTTATCTATGGTTCGCTTTTTTTTATTTCAATAGTTTTCTGTTTACGTAATTAATCAACGACATTGTTATAAACTTTTCGATATTATTTGGTACAAATTACAGCCTTTCCAATGTTTTTGATAAAAACAGAACTTTATTTCCTGCTCTATTAACTTTTGAAATTCTATAAAGACATCTTAATCGGAATCGGATATGCCAAACTGATTATTATATAATGCTGAAGCCAGACATAGCTTCATTTGAATGATCATTTCAATGATCATGTAGTGTGGACGGATTTTGTGTAACTTCACAAAGTTTTGTAGAACTTTGTACACTTCAAGATCAAAAATGTACAAATACTTTGAGCTATGTTTGGCTCCAGTATAAGGAAAATAGACGGACAGACATAATAAAAAACGCTTAGTGTGCGTTTTAAAAGCCTTCTTTTTTTTGCGTATTATTAAACATCATAGCATTTGATTCTATTTGCATGTAAGTATAGACAAATAACCAATTTTTAATAAAAAAACAAGCTAAAAACTCTTTCAGATATTCTTATTATACTCTTTACCCCAGGAGTTAAATATTTTTGTTATGCTGGAGCCAGACATAGCTTCATTTCAATGATCATTTCAATGATCATTTCAATGATCATTTCAATGTAGTGTGGCTGGGGACTTTGTGCAGCTTCGTAAAGTTTGGTAGTACTTTGAAGTCTTTAAGGACAAGAATGTACAAGCACTTTGAGCTATGTCCGGCGCTGGCATTAGGCATTAAAAACCATAGACATTTTGTTTTCTATTTGCATGTAAGTATAGACAAATGACTAATTTTTATTAAAAAAGAATTCCTATTATACTCTTTAACCCAGGACTTAAATTTTTTGTTAATAACTTTTGCTGAAAGTTGACAATAGACCACGAGGGTCGGGATTTGAACTGAGTATCTTACGGATTTTAGTTTTAGAGATTTAAATATTAGTTAGAGAGCTATGATTAGTATGTAACATAGTCTACAAAGCTACATTGTTATAGTTCATAAACTAAACTATTTGCAACTATGTAGTTTTGTTGGTACATAGTCACATAGTTGCAAATAGTTAACCTCAGCTCTGTTAGTGTGTGGTCATTTAATCTTGTAAACCGAGTCGGTTTTGTGGTGAGCTTAATGTAAAATGCTTTATCAACTTTGTATATACCTAGTGGTTTTTTTCAAACCTAGTTGTTCCCCGAATATGTGGAACACTTAAAAATACAGTATATATAGTATGTACTATAGATACTGTATAGTATCTATAGTATATACTACTGTACTGTACTGTACTGTACTGTAGTGGCTCTATAGTAGCGCCACCTACTAGGATTAAATGTGAACGTAAACCTTTCTCGAGTCAAAATGGTCGTATATACAAAATCGGTGCAACTGTATAGGAGGCGTCCAATCAGTGAAGAGACAGATATAGATAGACTTCAGCTATATATTAATATATATAGCTGAAGAATTTGTTTGTTTGCTTGAATCTCAGGAACTACTGGTCCGATTTGAAAAATTTCTTTCAGTGTTAGATAGCCCATTTATCGAGGAAGGCTATAGGCTATATATCATCGCGCTAAAATTGAATGTATTTTTTTGTTACCTAATTTTAGGCGGACTAAGTCGCGGGCACAGCTAGTAAGGAATCAGTTACCAGCGTCTGTATTTCCGAACGGATACGACTTAGGGACCTTCAAGAAAAGAGCATACTCATTTCTTAAAGGCCGGCAACGCATCTGCGATCCCCCAGGTGTTGCAGTTGTCTATGGGCGTCGGTAGTCACTTAAGAGTACCGCCTGCTCGTTTGCCCCTTGTTTTGAAAAAAAAAAAGGAATAATAGAAAAATACTAAAGATCTGGTGGTTGAAATTCCGCCAAAATCTAATTCTTTGTACAAAGACATTGTTATATTTGACATTTCATATTTTTACCATCGTCACGCATACTCTTTGACCTTTTTAGTAAAATGCATACATGTGTGCATAAATCGTTTGGCATTGGTGTGCGTGAGGTTTAACAATTTAATGTCTTAATGATGCGTATTTTGTAGACATTCGCAAACCGTCCTCTATATAAATGTGTCTAATTTCACATTATTCCTCCGTCCGCGTTATTTTTTTAAAATTGTACCGAAAGTTTTCGCTTCGCGTATATTAAGTTGTCTACCTTAGGAACAGACGTCCGTGTGTCATATAGTCCTGTATATATTTATTTTATTTATTTATTTATATGATACCGAAAGGAATCCGCTATGAATGGATTTTCGGAAGCAAATCTAAGGGCTATGCAATTTTATTTTACGCGAAAGAAGTCGCGGGAAACGGTTAGTATTTTATAAATGTATTTTGTAGGCGAATCGTAACGAAATTTTTAATTCGCGGATTTGTATAAAGTAATTCAATTTTCTTTTATCATGTAGTTTTCTTTACACGTGTACTTTGTGCATGACGGTGGGATTAACTTTTGTGTAATAAAAGACTATTTCAATAAATTCGACAAGATCATTAAAAAGAGGCAAGCTTAAATTAAACAGACTAATGCAAAGTCAGAGGTTAACTTTCATTACTGAAGTTTTCTTTTTCGAAGCGTTATCCCAGTCTAGTACCAGGATCCGCTTTAAATTGCAGAGGAATTGTGGGGTGAGTTCTACAACCTCACGACTAATATCACGCAGTGACATTAATCGGGACACCGCTGTTTATATGCATTCCGAAACAACGGGGAATGTCGAAAAGGGGAATAGGTTTCTTAAAAAACCTATGCTAGGGTAAATCACCCGGCCGCAGTAAGAACTGCTTAACCTAGCGATCGACTCAAATGACGGCTACTGATTACGATACTACCTTATAATTATATTAAAATAATAAGGTATTAATATTCAAGATATTAAACCCAATATAAATCTTTCAACAACAATTTGTCCGCCGGGATAGGGTGACCATGTTTGAGCAAAATAAAATATTTTCTTAATTTTTCTCTATATATCTACAAGAAATAGAGAAAAATTGATAGATATGGCACAATATGGAATCATACTGGACACAGAAATTAAATTATACCTTTAGATTGGAATAAAAGCATTTACTTTAAACACACATTCACATTAACAAACACATATTTTACTTTATTTATTTGTAATCAACAACGTTTTACATGTTTAAAACTTTGTAAGGGTAAATCTAAGGGCACAGTGATTGCATACACTAATATTTAAGGAAAAATACAGTCTAAAAGCTGAATAATGAAATTAGTAAGTAACAACAAATATACATTAATACTTGAAGCGAAAACTTTCGGTTCATTTTACAAAAATTGCTCGAAAGGAGGAGTATTAAATTACGCACAATTATAATTTCTATAGAGCAGGGTATGCGAATGTTTATATTTTTAGAAAATATGCCATATTAATATCCTATTGAAAAAAAAACGCACATAAATGCCAAACGATTTACAACGATATACAAGTGTATACGTTTCACTACAAGATGGTGTCAAATTGTATTCAGGACGACGGTAAAAGTATTAACTGTCAAATATCGCGATGTTGGTTATACCAATGATTGAAATTATATAAGCATTTAGGACCAAAATCCAAAGATACGTAGCGGAATATCGACCACCTGGCGATCTTTAGATAGTATTATTAATCTATTCAGCAGTAACCGAGAAATATTTTTAGATATACTACTATTTTTCGTTGGCTACTGCCCCTTTAACGCAATTAACAGAGACCCTGTCTCCTGCAAACGTTAATAATCGAAGTGTGTAATACGTTGATTTAAAAATTATATTATATATAAGAAAATATGTACATCTAACACATATGTTAGTTAGGATATGTTAGAAACAAAGAACCGTGTTTTTAAATTGTATTTAAAGGCGACATCCCAGGTATAATGTTTAAAGTTTAACGTTCCAGCTTTTTTTTGGCTTACACAACTTGCATTATTGCAAAATCTCTCTCCGCCGCTTCTGTATACATTATATCAAAGGCTTATTATGAAGCAAGATTCCGAATTTCTGCTGCTCTTCGGATGCGTGGTACCATTTGATCCAATCAAAAACTGGACACGATACCTAATAATGTACTCTTTCCAAGTATATGCATGTAAGTATAAGTGTATTTAATTTATTTAGATTTGCGCTATACATTTATTTAAAGCTATATACAAAATTTTAATTCTTGTTACCAGCAACATTCCTCTATTTTAAAATTAATATACATATGATCATCATGGTCGCATCGTCGCGGTCGCAGGTCGCTTTGACACATATAAATGTGTGTATAAATAGTTTAGTATCTGTGTGCGTGAGGTTTTATTTTAATGATTTAATGTTAACTGGCCCGTTGGCGCAGTGGGCAGTGACCCTGCCTTCTGCTCCGGGGTCGTGGGTTCGATTTCCGCCTCGAGTCCCCGGGCACTGCTATGGTTCCTTCCTCTGCAACGCGATGGACCCGGCACCCGCACGGTGAATCCATGGAATGCTAAGGAATTCGTCTCTCAAGACGAAACCTTTTTCTATAGGTTAGACTATATTCAATTAAAACAAGAGTTTGCATTGCGCACATAATTGCGAAGTTGCTGTAAAATATTACATTACATTAACCGGAACGCCACAGCACTCTTATATTTATGGTTTTGTCGGTCGCTGGCATTTAGAACACAATACAATAGTCCCATATAAGTACGGAACAAATGAAAACATTATACTATAACTGTCACGCAGCAGGGCTTTATTTCATTAAAATTTACTACTCATTGAAGACAGTTTGTTCATGCAATCTTTTAATTCCGCCAACGACGGTCAAAAGTCTGTTAGATATCACGGCATTGTATGCGATAATTTTCATTATTTATTTATTATAAACTTGCGCTTCGTTGAGAGGTCGTGCCTAATCAGTGGTCGGCATTTGAGCCGATCCATCGGTTAAGTAACCCTTGCTGCGACCGGGTGATAGATAAGTGATCCATTCTAGAACTGGTTTATATTTGTTATCTGACGTGCCATGCCAAGGAAGGCACGTAAGACAGTATGATCCGATTATCACTTTGTAATATTAGTCGTAAGGTTGTAGAGATCGTGGGGGTTCCGAGGTTGACGTCAGATGGCAATCGGTCATCTTAACTTCCCTTACAGCCACATCCTCTGCAATCTAAGCGTACCCTATAAATAGATTTGAATTGGTAAAGCATTTGTATTTTATTTATTTTTATTTTTTTTCCTCCCATTTATAGCTCACATTGGCAAGCAAATCTTAAAATTAGGTATAAATAATAATAATAAATACGAATTATAACACCATTTTTAAGGAACTATGAAATATTATTCTATACTTATACTTAATAATATATAGAGCTGAAGAGTTTGTTTGTTTGGTTGCTTGAACGCGCTAATGTCAGAAACTACTAGTTCGATTTCAAAAATTATTTCAGTGTTAGATAGACCATTTATCGAAGAAGGTTACAAATTAAAGATCATCACGCTAAAATTGAATCTATATTTTAATCTAATTTTACGCGGACGAAGACGCGGGCACAGTTAGTCAAATATAAAATTCTAATACATGTGCGGCACGGGAACTTCCTCATTTTAGACAATTAAAAAACTAATTTTTTTTTTAATATATAGAGGCACATTAGAAGTATTTTTCATTATATTACGAAAATGACGTCTTCAAGGAGGCCACCGTTCTGTTAAAGATACTGAGAGAGTCGAGCATTTCAGTACCGATATTAGCGATAGCATACCGAATGTTATTCTTCTCAGCTCATCTAAAGTTTTTTAGATGATTAGTATATGATATTTTCCTTATATGTATATTAATCTAAATCTAACACCTAACATTTTTAATGAAATATGTCTAATTTAATTCTAACAGGAACAGAACTTATACTTTTATATATCTATCTTCTTCTTTCAGCAGAAGGCAGGGTCACTGCCCACTGCGCCAACGGACTAACCATGAAATAAAGAACCTTACTAATAGACACTCCAATTGTATAGATCAAAATGTACAAATGTGCTATACCTATGTAATAAAGCTTTGTTTTGAAATGTAGAATGAAGTAGGCCGCGTAAAATAAACATTTTCAGTATAAATAAATTCCGAACGTGTTAATTATTCGTGGTTAATTAGGTTTTTTTCGCGGCAAAATAATGTGAAACTGTCGCGTCAGCCTCAATTTACCACTGTGTTTACATGCGCAAATGTTTGGTAGATCAAATTTAATTAGTTGTGATAATTTTGCGTATACAATGAAACAAAATATCACAACGCGCAGGTGGTTTTCCTGAACCACTGCCCATGGATGAATTGCATTATCAGAAAACTCGTAACTGCGTTGTTGGTCTTTAAGGATGGGTTTGGGCCACTGGGAACTTTAACAAACCGAACGAAATGCGGCAACAATATCATCACTTGCCGAGATAGTATTGCAGCCACATCACGCCGATCTTATGTTAGGAAGAGGTACTGGTAACCGGACACGTCGGCCCAATTCGACTGCAGACCTGCAGACCAGAATGAGGCCTTAACACGAACATTTCGAACCGTTCGAGTTGAAGAGTCGACTTTGTAAATATTCGTGCTTTGTCCACATATCTGTGTTGACGTAAGGATGAACTCCTTAGTATCAAAACTCCTTAGTATCAACACGGGTTGCTTTGGTATTTTTACCTTAAAAATAACTTTTAATGGAAGGGAATTAACTATTGCGATGGAGTTTACGTCCAATATAATTTTCCTATTGAGTTTTTAAGCATGTCCTATCAGCATGGAAAATTTAAAGTCCTACAATCAAAGGAACACGAAATCCTAGGGGAGCGGGGGGGGGGCACCTTGCGGACGGAGAGACGGACGGACAGAGTGAAAGGATAAGGGTTCCTTGTAGGACTACGGAACCCCAAAAAACAGAGTCAAATAATACTTACGTATACTTTCTGATGAAAAGTGTCGTCAGAGGTTTATTGGGTCCAGAGTTTTTAGCCACAAAAGGCTACGATAGCTGCTTTCCTTTAGATAGCCCCATACGCTTGCTTGCCAGTTTATCTATTAAATTGTATATTGACTGTTACGTTAGCACAGTTTGGCAGTGACCCTGCCTTCACTTCCGGGGTTGTGGGTTCGATTCCCGCCTCGTCGCCCTCTAGGAGTATTGTCTTTATGTGTGTACCTACATTTATACGAAAATATTTGTATATAACTGGCGGCTGTTGTTGGCATTAAGTTATCTGCCTTATAGCTGCTACACACGTTTCGATAAATCGTTGCGAAAAAACTGTACAGCTTAAACCGCGCAGTTTTATCGATAAGTGTGTATTAAATATCGTTGTCGAATAAACTGCACAGTTTTTCCAAACGATTTAACTGCACATCTTTTTTCCAAACGATTTAATTGCACAGTTTTTCCAAATGATTTAACTGCACATGTAAATTTAATAGATATGCATCTGCATAATTATCTAGAAAATAATTAATAATCCAAACAGTAAAACTCTATTTCTGCGTATTTTTTGAATAATTCCAGTTTTGTTTGTTTCTACTTGGCTGACTTTTTGTAAACAATAATATTCCATAGTGATAACGCGAACATATTTTTTTTCCAGAAATTGCCAACTCCGGTAATCTAGTTTGAGAGTATGGTTGGTAACAATTTAGCGTTTTAAGTTTATTGATATCCGTTACCATAATTTTATGGATATATGATAAAAATCGGAACACCGTCGTTAAGTTCCGCATCTATACTTCTATCCTTCGGTGTGTGCATCAAAAAGACAGAATTTAATAGCACTTGTTTTTGTTATTGAAAGGTAAGAAGATGAAGAAGAAGTATGCTATATTAATAAGACGTATAAGCGCGAGTTAGAGTCGCACTTATACTAAGGGTTCCGTCCGATCACAAAATATTTTTCATAAGATTTAATGTGACAAAAGAAAATACCCTATAGATTCTGGTTCCCTTTGCAAATATATATATATATATTAAAATTACGTACATTAAGAGTCTGGTTTTTTTTTACTCGTTTAAGGGACCGTAAACCTCCTCTGTATTGGGTATTCATTTCAACTTTATACTACGCCTTGCCGATAAAAAAAGGTGCTTGGCAGACAGACAGACGGATAACGATTCCTTTTTTCCTATAGAAGTACGGAGCCCTAAAAAACACTTCTTACTAATTTTTCACCCATTTCTGCGATGAGATGAGGATCACGGTTTTAGATGGCCGCTCCATGTTTGTATTCCGCTACAGCCTGCTTGATCGCAACAACCTTTTTCTTCACGAAGCGACCAATTGCGTCAACCAGTGGAACAAGGAAAAGGAAAGAACAAGCTGTTTTTGAATAGTTTTTGAATAGTCGAAGTTTTCTGATCCGTTTTGGATCAGAAAAAATCTGTTGAATTTAGAAAATCTTTCTATTTTAAAAGATATATTAAGAAGTGCATCAGCACAATTGGCCACTTTTACTGCTATTTTATATTAAAACCATGACTAGGAAATAGAAATAACTAAGTAGTTATTTTTAGACTACTATATAAAGCTGAAGAATTTGTTTTGCTTGAACGCGTTAATCTCAGGAACTACTGGTCCGATTTCGAAAATTCTTTCAATTTCACTTAGATAGCCCATTTATCGAGGAAGGCTATATACTACATTATGACGCTAAAATTAAATCTAATTTTTTTTACTTTATTTTACACGGTCAAAGCCGCGGGCATGGCTTAAGAATTGTAGTTACAAAACCTGCTAAATTCAGTACATTCACATTTTACAAAGAGAAAAACTTTGTTATAGATCCTCTGTTGTATGATATTAAAAGAACCTAAACCAAAACCTGCAAAATTAAAACGCATATTCGATAGTGCATCCCGACCAATAATCAGATTATCGATATGGGTCACAGCAATATATCGCATCTGTAACATAAATTGACAACGAAAAGTAATTAGCTAAAACTTCCTTAGGCGGTAGGTTTTTATTGTAAATCTATAAGACAAGATAGTTGTATAAAATATATTCATATATTAATATGTAGTTCTCATCAGAAAAATTTAAACAACTTGCAATGTTTTGTAAAAATGTGTATACTTATATGTCAAAAAAAATGGAAGTGTGGCGATTTTTCTAATGCGAAGTATATATTTTGTTATAATAAACTTTTTGTTTTTAAATTAATTACTTTTAAATTAAAATCTGTCAACACTATCTATAATATCTACCGTCAAGTAGATCTATCTAATATGGTTACGGTTCTATCGGTCCAAGCATAACTTTTTTTCAATTTTTTATGTGTTGTTTATTAATTTGTGTTTACTAACTATTCGTTTTTATAAAATTTTTACTACCACCTTAAATTTCCTGAATAAGCTGATGTATGTGTGTGTGTGTGTGTGTGTGCGTGCAAGCGTGCGTGTTGAGTGTGTGGGTATTATGTACTTGTTTTCTGACTATAAAGAACTATAACTATGTATGCAGAAGTAATGCTGCTTCGTAAAAATCTCGATCATTTATATTTTAAAGAACGCAAAGAATAAAACGTTTGAAATATTAAAAACCCTTTAACTTTTACGGGGAATGTAAACTTGCAACGTTTACATTCCCCGAACGCCTGCGAAGTTTTAACGTTTTACGCAAACTCGCAAAAAAATACTTTTTGTTTGTTTCCGTAAAAACAAATCAGATCAAACAAAAAGAAGAAATATTTTTTTTGAAGTCAAATTGTAATGATCTATAGAAGGCGCGTCGCTAGCGGTATACGCCTTGCCTTGCTTGCATATAAAAATCAAATTCTAAATAGATAAAATCAAGAACGAAGAAAAGATGACTGGACGGAAGAACCTTGTAAGCTTGTGGAATCAGGCTTGCGGGTTCCATTCACAGATGTTGATGGTGGCGCTGTGTTTTTTGTGAGTATTCTCTTGGCTAGCCCCTTGGCGCAGTGGCAGTGAATTCTTCTGCTCCGGGGGTTGTGGATTCGATTCCCGCCTCGAGTCTGGGTGTATTATATGTATATATGTATGTATTTATATATTTTTACAAAATAAAAAATATTTGTGTATGCGGCGATGGCGACCTTTTCTAATGGAGTAACGTCATTATTACTATATTTTACTTTTATTCTTAGATATTATTTATATTAAGTGTATTTAGTCCTAGGTTCAAGATAATTGTGTGCCTAGGTTTAAGGTTACTTAATTAAATAAAGAGTATTATTATTTATTATTATAACAGGAGCTTCATATAGTCCTTATATATTTGTTTATTTATTCTAACATTCGGTCAACGAGTCCTATAATCTCGTTTACAATTGGTTCTACTACAGTTGGACTACATGCTTACGAGGTTAGCGCGTAAATGGATTTTCTAGCGACAAAATAAAATAAAAAAAAACTTAGAAAAGTTAATTACCATTACCGCTGTACGATACTTAACGTTGCAAGAGTTGCGTTTAAAGTTGAAAAACAAAATGGAGAGTCCTCGATGCCTATTAACGGGAACAACCCTCGAGTGGTGCTCGATTACGATCAGAGATTTCATCCGATAATGAGTTTCGAGGCTTACGGCTTTAAGCGTGTCGGATATTAAAATTATCTTTGATGTTACTTTACGCTTTTTTTTCAAGTACCATGAATATTTTTTAGTCTTGGTTGCTATTCCCATTTCACATCCAAATAAACCTAAAAGATTTTGCGAGGAGTAGAAGCAACAGTACCATACTTATTTATTTCGGTAGGAACAATTGGTACTTTGTAATAATAATTGAGTCGCCTAAAAGATTTTGCGAGGTGTAAAGCCTAAAGGTGTTCTAAAGCAACAATACTCAGCGGCATCAGTGTTTGAACTTAGTCATTGTGTTGAGCTATTGACGCTCCAGACTCTAACCTTTTTAGCATTTTGAAAATGCTGTGTTTTTCATATAACAGAGGACAACAGAGAATTGAGGAGGTCGTAGCTGAATTAGGGGCCTTCATTTGAGTCGATCAGTAGGTTATGTAGCTCTTATTACGGCTGGGGATAGATAGATGACCAATTCCAACATTGGTTAGCTGGGTGACAGTGGGTTCTGATTAATGTGACTGAGTGATATAAGTCGTGAGATTGTGGGAATTCAGGGTATTACGTCAGACGGAAATTTTAATTTGCACCAAAGCCATCCTCTGCAATCTATGCGACCCTGGTACTAGATGGGGATAACGTTATGAAGAAGAAGAGACCAACAGACTTTGACTTTTGAAATCAGGCTATATAAAAAGCAATAAAAAAGTTAACCACCAATTTGTGTTTTGCGATTTTGTTGTAGCCAAAACTTTGATTCAGCAGGTGCATAGGCACTCAACAAGTACCCCACGTTTGGCTCAGAGCCACGAGTAGTTGAACTTTAACACGGAAGTCGCCGATCGTACCCGCAAAAGGCAATTTACAGTTTCCTTAAACATATTTACTGTATCTCAGTTTTGTGTAACCGCGGACTATGTTTTAAAGTGGCATTATTTCTATTTTTACCCTCATGTGCTTTGATTTGTGGTTGACAATACCTAAGTAAAGAAGTCTATACCCAACAGTAGGAGCGAAAAGGTTGTGGATGATGATAAATTCATTCAATCATCATTTCATCTACATTTTGTAAACAACCCTTTACCTTTATTTGGGTGTAAATTATTATAAATATTATAAAGATAAAAGATTTGATTGTTTGTTTGTATGGAATACGCTCTGAAACAAGTGAACCGATTTAAGTCATCCTTTAACAATTATCCTAATTAATTAATTATTATATAATTATAATTATAACAAACATCCTACATTATCCCTCATGAAAATAGGGGATAGAATATTTTCAAAAAAGTAAGAAATGTATGAAAACTTCGATAATGTATAGCCATGCGAAGCCGGGGCGGACCACTAGCAAAGTTATATTACTCATACTGTAAGATAATAAAACTGCAGTTTGTTAAATACGACATAACGGAAACTGTAAAATTAAACGGATCTATCTATCCTTATAGTCCCCTGGATATCCCGTAAAGACCCTGTAATCCCTAAACCTTGTACAACTAGACGGATCTATCTATCCTCATAGTCTCCTTAATGTCCCGTAAAGACCCTGTAATCCTCAAACTTGGTACAACTAGACGGATCTATCTATCCCTATAGACCCCTTAGTATTCCGTAAAGACCCAGTAACCCGTAAACCCATGTAGTCTGAAAGCAAATTTAGCAAAAAGAAAATTTTATTTCCTTTATTAAAGGTTCCTCGCAAAATGGCGAATATGTCCCAGAAAGACTTAATGTCTCAATACCCTATTCCGAAGTTGAAAGCTGTTTAAGAGTGCTAGTTGGAAAATTGCCATTTCTATTTTTAGACCAAAGTTAAGACTTAGACTTAGGCATGTTATTGAATGTAGAGGAATTGTTTCCATTTCTAGTACGACATTTAAATTGGATTCCGGTGGAACGTGATAGCTGTGTTGTGAAAAGGATTTAGGAAAAGACACTTCTCATGTAAATCCCTACTGCTATTATGAACAAATATTTAACAAAAGAATAATTCTCGTCTGGTTGCAAATCTTATATTTTTTGATCGTATTATGTTTCTAATTAGAGGTAGCGCCATGTTTGCAGTTCTTTTGATTTGCAGACAAAATGGGTCTTCGCGTCCGGGTACCAGTACCTCTTTCTCACATAAGATCTGCGTGCAGTATCGGCAATGCTGTTATATCAAGTGTTGCTAGTGTTGTCGCGTTTCGTTCGGTTTTTGAGAGTTCCCGGTGGCCTAAACACCTCTTTAAAGGGCGGCAACGCATCTGCAAGCCTTCTGGTTGTTCAAACGTCCATGGGCGTCGGTAGTGAACCTAATATTTTAATGTTAGTTTAGTTTATATACTCCTATACTATACTTCCTATAATATTAATATATAACTCTAGTTTTTATATCTAATCTTAGCATTGTTAAGATTAGTTGACATACTATTCTAATGAAGTAATATGTAAGATAGAGTAATGAAATAAAGATTTAAAGATGATTGGATATAAGATTATACAACATAGCGTAGTAATGTTTTATAGGATTATTTATATAAGTTATGCCTCTTCAGGGAAAGGTTGTTACTCAAGATGCATGTAATCGAGACGCCGGGGGTGTTAATTTATAACTCTCTGTGCCATATTTCCCTCGCCCTTTTGCAGGTAAATTATACGAGTTAATTAGATTTTGTTATCCGAATAAGCAACTTTATAGATCACGATAATATATGAAAATGTTTAATGAGATTTCTTAGCAAACCTTTAAATTTAATGCTCATATTTTTGTAATGAAAGAGAGAAACGAGGTGGTTGTTCATGGAGATCCGTACAACCTGCAGGTTTGCAGATGCGTTGCCGACCTTTAAAGAGGGGTTTAGGCTACCGAAAACTCTCATAAACCTAACGAAACGCGACAACAATATCTACACTGAACGTGACAGCTCTTCACGCTGATCTTACGAGAAAGAGGTACTGGTACCCGGACTGACCGCGACAGCAAACGTGGCACTATCTCTAATTAAATCATATCATGGGGTATATGAAAATGATCCGCAATTAAATACTAAGAGAATGGGTTGGCGATAACTGTTTAAAACTTTTGTTGCAAAATTTAACCCAAAGTAACAAGGCAAGTTAAATAAAAGCTATTGAAAAAAGTTGTGCTTGGACGTTAATGATCCTGAGGTCGCCGCTCCCTTTCATAAAGCGTGTAAGCCCTGTAAAATTAAAACTGCTCAAAATGTTACAGAATTTAAAGAAAAAACTTACCTGCTTAATATCTGGAACTACCTGCAATAGAATAGTTCGTTTCAATTTTTATGCGGTGAAAGTAAAAGTATGTTGTAAGCGTAGCGGAGCAAACATAAATAACAATCGATTTGCCACCATCAACAAATAAGCACTTTATTAAGAAGCCATGCAAGCTACTAATACGCTTCGAACGTGCAACGGTAGAGTGAGTCGCTGGCTTAGTTAATATTTTTTTAATTACCCTATAATGTCCTACTCCCGGCAAAAGGGGAAGGACAATCTAGACTATTATGGCTGGCCCGTTGGCGCAGTGAGCAGTGACCCTGCCTTCTGCTCCGGGGGTCTTGGGTTCGATTCCCACCTCGAGTCTGGGTGTATTATCCATATGTATACAACTCCCCCGCATAACCGATTGTCTCTGTATTTATAGTCTTATGAACAACTACCCTCCTCCATGTATACACTACATATGGTCCTTGCAGTTATGTGGCCTATGTTAGAACATTAGTTGCCGCGCGCGTCTTAATAGAATCCTTCTTATATGTGAGGTATATTTAAGGAAAGCGTTAAGATTTTAAAAAAGAAGTTATCCTAAACTACACTTTCTCTTAAACAGAGTAAGGGTAGTTTTTCCTTCTCCCTTCATTATCCTTACTTATAATACTTGTTTTAATAAAATTTGAAATGAATTGCATATTTGGTTTATGGAGAGTGATACTTCTTCAATTTGGCGTTGGGTTGACGTGGTTCTGAATATAAAAATGACTATGTGGTCTTGCCTTGTTTTAATCTAATAAATCCGCTTTTTAGATAAATTCATATATGTACATATAACGAAGAAGCGGGAAGATAAGAGTATACAATATTATATTTGGATATTGGTACTCTCATATTGATGAGGGCAGGTATATGAAAAATGATCGAGCAATATCACCACAGATGTTTAGAAAACATATCAGGAAAGAAATATTTTATTGACTTAAATAAATAAAATGACAATACATAAATAATAATACAATCATGAACAAAAGGGAAAGTAAACATTGTGATATGATAATCATTCGGACCATTTTGAGGAGGTCGTGGCCTAATCAGTGGTCGGTATTTGAGTCGATCGCTAAGTTAAGTTGCTCTGGCTGCGACCGGAGTTAGATAGCCCATTTATCTAGGAAGGCTTAAGGCTATATATCATCACGCTAAATGTTTTCACCTAATTTTATGCCAAGACTACTATCATTCAGAGACATCGGGTTCCACTAATTTACGTGCCTTTCCAAACACGTCGCAGATTTGAAAAGCCAGTGCCAGCATGGATCACCCATCTATCACGCGGTTGCGATATGAACTGTTTAACCTAGCAAGCGACTCAAATTCCAGCCACTGATTAAGCAAAGACTTCCCTAACAAAAACTATTATCGAACCCGTAAACACTCTAAAAATAGTTTTTTATTAACTATGCTATTCGTTTCCTTTCACTGATACCAATAATTTATCTCACAAAATCTGAGTAACTAACACATTTGAGTATAAAAGGTCCCTTTGAACGCACTTGAGGTTTCCAAACGCCTATTTTTGTTTGAAGTTTAAATGGAAAACCCTTTCACACGTAATCGGGCAAGCTTAGGTTGGTTCTGCTTAAATGTACCAGAAATAATCCGCTTATAACGGCTACAACCTTACTACATACATATAAATACAAAAGGCACATCACGATGGATGATGGCTCATCGGTGGGTGTACTCCAATAATAGTTGTTTGGTTCGTTTGTATTCCATAACTGGGTTAACTCACACAGCACTTGAAAATGAAATCTAAAAGAGGTAAAGTAATTTATTACAATTATTATTAATAGACTAGCCGGTTGATATTGAAAAATTAATTATAATGATATCGTGTATGCCAGGCCTAATGTTAGTTCCTTTAGATGATAAAGAGACTGAAGGCTTGTCTAAAGCAGGATTGTTTTCATCTTAACTTAGTCATTAAAGGCAGTGCTATGCTTGCAGTCCTTTGTTTGCAGCGGAATTGGTTTTGCGCAACTGGGTATCAGTACCTCTCTCACATAAGTTCAGTGTGAAGTGGTGCAGATGTCTATGGACAATAGTAGTTAATAGATGAACTGCCTGCCCATTGTCACATAAAAAAAATCTTGTTTTCTTAGGTATTGCTACACAATACTTGATGAAGCATGAATTAAACATCAGTAAGCAAAAGAAAGCATAAATGCTTCATTTACAGCCTGAAGACACCATTGATGCATCATATTTATGCAGGTAACTAAGTTTGTAAAAATTACCATTGCCAATAAATGATTGAACTGTCCCAAAATTAAAAAAAAAAACAAGCTTCAAACTTCAGAACTGGGCCAAATTGAAATGAGGCCAAATGGGAAGAAAAATAAAAAAATATCAAAATCGGTTCACTTAGTCAAAACTTCTGCAGTAACAATAAAAATAATTGTAATTAAGACTTCTTTTTCTGAAGCCAGTTGAAAAGAAGTGATCAATACTTAATGTTACAACTGGTACTGTTTTGGGTTAAGTTTTTAAAATAAAAGATGTACATTTTACTTATTTAGTTTTATTTATCCTAAGCAGTTGCTTCTGGTAATGTGGTGATGATATCCGAATCTCCAGGGTCTGTGATGGCTAGGGCGCAATTGTAATTTATATAGAAGGGGGTGTGCGAATGATAATATTTTTTATAAAATATGCATTATTAAGACGTTAAATTATTTCAAAAAACCTCACGCACACCAATGACAAACGATTTACACACACATGTATACGTTTTATTATTAAATGGTATCAAAACGTAATCGTTATATTAATTGTCAAAAAGAACAATATATGACATTGTACTAAGAATGTGATACGCAAATAAAGATCTCTAGTATATTATTTATAGCGTAGCGTAAAATAAAAGTGTTTCAGTAATCAAATATTGGATCAAATAGGCTGCCCAATAATATTTGATGCTTTTGCATAGCGCATTTGAATGCGAAATATAACATTTGATATTTCATTGACAATAGATACTATAGCCTGTAGGCTACAGCATTGTGAAAACTAAAGGCTATTTTTTCCTGTACGTAACATAAATTGATAGAACACAAAATATATCTACATTTTTTCATTTTTGAATGGCCACAAAATAGTTTTTAATTGTCTATGGTATTTAATTTTGCTAGACAGTAGATGGATATATAGAGTCCTCTTCATAGATTTCAATGAAGGAAGAAATCAATGATTATGATATTTATGAGCTCTAGCGCAGCTTACAAAACTGAGTTTCTTTTTAAATATCCCGCTATAGGTGTGATGCCGGAGCCAGACATAGCTCAAAAGGTTTGCACATTTTTGTCCTTGAAGACTACAAAGTACTACAAAACTTTGCGCAGCTACATTGTCATAGAGCATAAAGTAGAGTACCTTGTGCCATATATTGATTTTAAATCAGTTCATTATATTTGAATATTTATACAGAAAAACTGGAATGCGGAAATATCTTCTGTGTTTCTTAACATGGTGGATTATGATCAATTTGTATCAAAATTTCGGCAGCTTTGTAATATGTTCTCTTTGTATTAATTTATAATATAATATCTTTAACATCGGTATTGCTTTACAAAGTTGTACGTGTTTATTTTTATTTATATTAATATATTAAAACGTGTATGAAAACCTACGGTACTATTTTATGAAAATTGCGCGGACTTAGGAGTATGAAATTTGGCACAATTATAGTTTATATAGACAATGGAGTGCGAATGCTAATATTTTTATAAATTAATCATTATTAATACATTAAATTATTAAAATAAATCTTCACGCACACCAATGCCAAACGATTTACAGACTCATGTATACATATTACTATGAGATTGTGTCAAAGCGTCATGACGACCGTATGTATGTTAATTGTCAAATATAACAATGTCGTTTTATAAAGAATTAAAATTTGTATATACTTTAAGTAAGCATAAAGTACGCAAATCTAAGGTATGGCGAGCGAATTTCAAACAGCGGGCGTTCTCAAGTATCAATTAATAAATAAAGGAAGTGACAAAATGCATTCAAGTATAATACGCGAAATGATTTACTAATAATAAATGATAGAAATATCTATAGATCATTTTTAACGCAATACATCCGTGTAATAAAACGCTCTGTTGCCTTCGAAGATTTACGCTATACTCGAGGCGATACCCGGCGCTATAGTTGACGTGATGCCCGATATCGTAACTTTCCTTAAATTTTAAAGACGTCTTTTTCCGTGTATATAAACTATTTTTTTAAGACAAAAACATATTCGTGATCCAAATTTGCCGCCTTCTTTAATCTGCCGCTATAGGCTCCAGTCTTGTCAGCCTGCCCCTAAATTCATCACTGATACTAATAAATAAAGCTGAAGAATCTGTTTGTTTTTTAAACGCGCTAATCTGAGGATTTTTTTCAGTGGTAGAAAGCCCATTTATCGAGGCTGTAGGCTATAACCTCATCATGCTAAAATTTAATCTATTTTTTTAACAAATTTTATGCGCACGAATGAGCAGGCACAGCTCGTAATTCAATAAATAAAAAAGGAAAATACTCATAAAGTAATAATACTCTGGAAAGAGAATATGCCGGATATGATAGCGGGGCTATTCCTTTCCATTTGTTATCATACTAAAACGATGTAATAGATAGGTATAATACCTTTTGTAATTTGAAGTAGACCTAAGTTTTTAGATATAGTGTTGTTTTTTATGTCTGAATAAAATTTCTATTATAATTGAGATACGTCGAATGATAAAGTTATTTTACAGTCGCGTAAAAGAATATTCAACGGGCTTTTACTCCATTTATATCTCCAGGGAAATCACGAAGACAGTGGTGGTGGTTAAAATGCTTATGCACAGTTGAGTAAAACGCGGATTAAAGCAAAGTAGTTTAGTTTCTCATGCATGTCATGGATTTCCGCAAAGTAACGCCTGATTCTATCCATTATTTGAATTTGACTCATTGACTCAATCTATATCAGGCCCGTGTAGAGTCGATAATTATGCAACAAACAGACGTATCCTCTAACGATTTATTTTAAAAAGTTTAGTAAAAACGAATATGTTGAAAAGCATTCTCTGAATAGTTAAAGCAAGGGTCGGATACAAAATGTCTTTTGTATTGCTTTCATCGTTATGAAGAAGGTTTCTTACTCTGGAACCCCTATTACTTGGGTTTATATCCCATTGCCGTTACTATTTCAGCCCTATGAATACCTATTCTTAAAAGAGATTATCTCGATATAAATAATGTACAAAAAATTTAATGTCTTTTATATTTTTCCATAATAATAATGAGAAAACTTGACTATATATTTTTGTTCCAACTACGCATTACTGTTATCATTAGTCACTATATAATTGATCATAAAGGATGCCTTTTCTGCGTAGAAAGAAAACAGTGCAGTAATATTGTATGAAATTTCATTACTGCACTTTCTTTGTTTTTACACAAACTTACCACATAGGTTTAATGTCTCCCTTTAAGTTTCATATAAAATGCATTGGGCCAAAAAGATACAAAATTTAATACTATTGTAAAACTTTGATACTTCATGTTTAGCAAGAAAAGTTTTAAAAATGGTAATAAAGAACGTTGTAGTTGATAGAAAAGTAGATTAAGCAACCCTTTTCCCCTCCTACTAAATTTAAATTAAAAGCTTGTATTAGGAGTGGGTGCGATAATATCCCAACGGCGGCTTCCCAGAAAATGCAGCATCTTTTATCGTGCCCTTCCTGCCCTGCCACCTGGGAGGCCCTGATGCAAGCCACAGGGGATACTGTTCGCGTGGCTGACTTCTGGAACGGAACTGTATGATGTGCCATGGACACGACAAGAAGAAGAAGATTTAAAAATCTTATTCCAAATACATTTTTAACTAATAATATAAAAATACAAACATTTAAAGATACATAAAAAATAGATGACCGCCGGCAGCGGAGCAAGGACCCAAGCAAACTGTGTTTAAGGCTCCAGATTTAAACATTTCCTAACAATACATGCCGTCTCACTGCTCTTAATTTTATTATTAAGAGAAAGCTAGAAGAAGTTTTAAATAATGAAGAAGTAACGAAAATTGTATTCATTTAAACAAAAATATAATACAATCATAAAAACACATAAAGTCTCTAATACTCCTCTACTCTTCCCTAAGTACACGGCTATACCAACTTCTCTCGACTTTCTTCAATTTGTGTCGACCTCGTATCGGGAAAAACTGAAAGATTTACGACCTAGTAACGTCTCACGGCAACGAAAATTTCTACTAACGACAGTAAAGATATTTGCTTTCAGGTTAAAGTACATATTTTCATTCATTTCTTTTGCAGCCGAAATAGGCTTATGCGGAAATAAAAGATGTTTCTCTATTTGGAACGCTTTTTTTGTAAATATATAAATACATACATATGGATAATACACCCAGACTCGAGGCGGGAATCGAACCCACGACCCCGCAGCAGAAGGCAGGGTCACTGCCCACTGCGCCAACGGGCCAGTCAGATTTTTATGCTGTAAATTCTTAACTGATACTCTATATCTACGCGTTGTGTGGAAAATAACTAGAATGCCTTTCACCTAATTCGATGACTAAATTGTAATATACGCCGCAAGCAAAAGCCACTAATAGTGTGATTATTCCGTCTTTAGGTCAGGATATCGTCGTAAATACATATATAGACTCTATGTCTAACCAATGTCAGTCATGACTCGTGCAATTTCTAACCTTATCACATCTGTACCACTTTATGTACAAGTTATTTTTTGCTAATCGATAGTCGTCTTTGCCAGGTAGCTCCATTTATTACATCCGAAGTTTAATAGGTATCAGAGATCGCCGGCTGGTCGAAATTCGCCCAAAAACTTTTTGCGTACAACGACATGTATTGTTATATTCACAGAAAAGTAAAATTTAACATTAATGTAACATACAATTGTCACAATAACGCTTTGACATATCCAATACATGTGTGTGTAAATGGTGTAAATCGTTTGGCATCGGTGTGCCTGTGGTTTTACTTTGTTAATGTTAATATATTAATATTACATACTATAAAAAAAATGAGGAGGTCGTGGCCTAATCAGTGGTCGGCATTTGAGTCGATCGCTAAGTTAAGTTGTTCTGGCTGCGACCAATACTGTCACGTCAAGTGATGGTGTTGTTGTCGCGTTTCGTTCGGTTTGTGAGACTTCCCGGTGGCCTAAACTCGTAATTAAAGGCCGGCAAAGCGTCTGCTTGCCTCCTGGTCGTGCAGATGTTCATGGGTGGCAGTAGGCACTTAGCTGCCTGCTCGTTTGCCTCTTGTAACAAAAAAAAAAAACAAATTAAACTATATGTACTTAGCAATAATCGCATGTAAAGTGACCTTGTGATTTTTGCTTTAATATTTTGTGTTTATTAATGTAATCTCTATAAATTAACGTAATGTGTACGTTATTATAAATTAACGTATTGCATTGCATTTACGTTTGTTTTGCATGACATTTCTAGGGATGGATTGATTGTACTGGATTTTTTACTTAACAACGCTGTAAACGCAGTCTGCAAATAAACGAATTATGAATTCAATTAATCTCCACATCATTTTTCTATATTACTGACCCTCAATAGCTCGACTGTATAAGGGATGGACTGAAATCCGCAAGGTGTCCGGTTCAAATCCCGACACCACCGAGTATTATCGCACCCACTCCAAACAAGAGAGCTTTTAATTTAAGCTCAGGAGGAGGTGAAACGGGAATATTAAACAAAAAAATATCTTCTTCCTAGAGTTTTCCCGGTTAAATAACACTGTCCGCTTAGATTGTAGAGGATGAGGCTGTGAGGCGAGTTAAGATGACTAATTGCCATCGGACGTCATCCTCGGAACCCCACGATTTCTACAACCCAGTAGTTACGAGCCTACTGACGCCCATGGACATATGCACGACCAGGAGGCTAACAGATACGTTGCCAGCCTTCAATTACGAATTGAGGCCAACGTGAAGTCTCATAAACCGAACAAAACGCGACAACAATACCATCACTTGATGTGACAGCATTGCCGCCACATCACGCCGATCTTATATAAGAAAGAGGTACTGTTACCCGAAAACGCCGGCCCAATTTGGCTACAAGCAGGGTAAATAATTAGTTGATTTAAAAATTCCTCAATGGAGTAATAAATATTCCTTCCCCTGCCTAGCCAAATCTGGTATGACCATACTAGTGCGGCTTTAGATGTCCTTTCTAATAAAGAACTTATGATAGTTCTTGAAAGCCGAGGTCTTGTAATTTCGTCTCGTAGTTTCTTAGCATTCCAAGTTTTCTCCGTTACCGAGTTCATCGCGTTGCAATATGCAATCCAGGTATTTGAGGACTTGTGATCTAGATTTAGGATTAAAGAATCCTTCCTTCCTTTACTACGCATATACACATAGGCGCAAAGCTGACTTCGAGACTGCCAGTGTGTTCTACCTTACCCAGTCAAATTTGATATGAGTTTACAAGCAGGGCCGGCTCTACCATAGAGTGAACTTCAGAAATAAGGAGGAGGTCGGGCTTTGATTTGATAGAATTGGTCATGTTGTTAGAATTAAAAAAAAAAAAAATTTTAATGGCGCTTGTTATAAATTAAAAATTTAGCGGGAAAAGTTTGAACTAATCAACGGTCGTGCATTTGTACATGAGCGTCAGTAGTCACTCAGGTAAACCGTCTGGTTGTTAGCGCCTTGTTATATAAAAAGAAAACTTTTTTACTAAATCGCACGTAAACTGTCTCAAAACATTCTATTTGTGTTTTTTTGCTTTCTTAAATCTATTTCATCGTACCACAAAGTATATCACTTTATATTAATAACGAAAATTTACCGGCAAAAGTGACCTCTCCTCATAGCATCTTATTAAATAAATTAGAATCTGTACTAAAATTTGTTTGTGTGTAAAGTCGGTTTACGGACGACAATTTTACGTGATAACGCAGAACGCTTAAGTATTTCATGCCTATCGCTTGTTCGGCGCTCTCGCTTGCACGCTCGGTTTAAGCGGAACGTGACAATGAGTTATGCTTTCTCGTGCGCGCAGCCGGAGTTCTTCGATTAATAAGACATTCATCATCATCATCATTTTGAGCCCTTGATAACCCACTGCTGGGCATAGGCCTCCTTTTGTTTCTGCCAATCTCTCCTATGCTTTACCAATCTCATCCAGCCACCTTCTACCACTCTGCTTACATCATCCACCCATCGGGCCATGGGATGATCAGGGTTTCTCCAGCCCAATCTAGGCCACCACTCTGGTTCGTAGCCGATAATAAGACATTATCACGGCAACAATACTATACAAGTTTTACAAATCGCTATCACTAGAGCCGAACATTTTAGGAAATTATTTTTTTATAAAAAATTAAATTTTTTTTAATATGATTAATTTTTTGCTATTTTATAGACACTTATGAACGTCCATTTTTACTATATTAAAAAAATATTAGTACCGTTCGACTTAAACTTTGTTAGATATTTTTGCTATTTCTCGGTTTATGTTAGTCATCGATGATGAAACCCGTTCCCGAGATCACACGTGAACTCCACCCATAAATAATTAATCGATAAGCGAAGTCCATTGTTTCCCGATCAATTAAACATATAATATTATAAGAGACCCTAAAATTTAAGATTTTATTATATAATAAGGGGCAAACGGGCAAGCGGTTCGCCTAAGTGACTTCCGACGCCCATGAACAACTGCAACACCAGAAGGCTCACAGTTGCGTTGCGGCCTTTGGGGAAGAACTATGCTCTTTTATTGAAGGTCCCTAAGATTAAAGTATTTATATTAATTCAGCTTGGTAATCAATTGAACAGATAACATCCAAGTAAATAAATACATAACAACATCGAATTCATAAGTCAATTAGCATTAAAATCAAAGATCTTATCCCGATATTACAATACATTAAAAAAGTAATAATTTATATCCATAAGCACAAATAAAATAGCCAAATTAAATATAATTGTTATAATTAGTAGTACTACTTTAACAAGTATTGTGGGTAGCTCAGAGGATTTAATTGGGTAACTGTAATGTTTCTCTTTGCATATTTTGGCATATCTTGGCATATTATGGCATATTACAAATATTTTATTTTTCTTTGATATTAATATATTGCAATTGCAATTATATTCTATATATTTACAACTTTGGATATTAATACATTTATGTATCGACAAAATCTAAAAAAAACATGCATGCCCTATGGAAAGTACATGTAATGATTTTCTCGATTAGAAATGGCCTATGCAGATTTTAGTAAGTCTCTTTGGCATCTTGGAATATTACATATGGAAATCCCTCACTTAATTTAGCGTTAATCTGTTAGTCATAGCTTCTCAAAGAACAAAACTAGATTTCACATAAAAATAGACAAAATAATTTAATAATTCCCTATTTTTAGGGTTCCGTAGTACTACAAGGAACCCTTATAATTTCGCTCTGTCCGTCCGTCTGCCTACCCGTAAGGTGGACCCTCCCCTAGCATTTCCAAACTAATAGACGTAGAGACTTCAAATTTTCTATACCGATAAAACATGCTAAAAACTCATTAGGACAATTATTTTTAACGAAATTGGATAACTTTTGAAGTTATTTAACAAATACGTTTATACCGTATCAGATAAGGAACACTTCTATTTTTATTCATAGAATTGTTACAAGTAATGTCTGACTCTATTGAATATTTTTTTTTATTATTATAAATCTCATATTAAAACTGACAGGTATTTTGGGCAGAAATGTAAAAGGAATATCGGCACACGAGACATAAAATAAGCCCCAGGTGTATTTGATAGGTCCTATCGGCGTAAACGTATGACATTTTCGTGCTCATATACCTTGGCTATCGGCACTTCTGCTAATAAGCTTTTATTCCTGTATTGGTTGCTCTGATAAGTTGTTTATTCAAATAAAACAACTGACGACTGCAATGAATAGCTTCTAGATAGTAAATCTAATATATCATGCATGTACATTAAGTTTTAGCCCAGTCATTTGGTACGAATAACGGTTACCTGAAAAATTTTGCGAGAGTCTTGAAAATGACCAATTACATATAGATTTTGATGTGCATGTGCTTCACTCCGAATTTCGACCTTACCGCCTTGTATTACTGCCCCTTGCACAGCCATATTGAAAATTTTGCCTGAAAGTAGTTTTTTGGCAATATCTCCTTTTCAACTCATGTGAGAAATAAAAACAGTTATGAAAAAAACTAAATGAAACAAGAGACAACTATACTTCTAATCAGAAAAATGTGCATATTTAGGAATATATGACAAAAAAACATTGGAAGTGCTTCGATTTTTCTGATGAGAAGTATCACTACAATTTATATATCTGCAATTTTTTTTTTTTTCAAAAATCAATAGTTTAGGCATACGAGCGCCGCAAAGTGTATTCCAAAACGCGTTTTCGAATTATCCCATTGATTTATATCCAAACTACAATGACTATAGGTACTTAACTTAACTTTAATCCAATCTTTTGGTAACAGGAGCGATGTCCCTTCTCGTACCGGACACATCGTACTCATCTTCTGAGGGAGAGGACGATTTTTATGACGCTGATGACGAGCCAGTGGATGCTGTTGTACCGGGGCCGAGGTAAGTGAAGCTTTGAATAACCGGTAGGGTAGTCCGGGGTCGCGTGCCCGTAGTGGATCTGACCAGTTATTGGACAGATAAAAAGCAAGATCCACCCCCTGAAGGAGAATGCACTATTTATATGGTTTAGAAGAAAAAATATAATACAAGTTAAATAGAGGGCTAAAGCCACTAATATACAATATCATTAGCGTCACCGTCCGTTACTTTTAATTTTTATTTCGAAACAATTAGTGTTTCCGGCACAAACGAGTAGAGACCAAAAGTCTTTTCATAGGAAGTAATTATGCAGTTTTTGGGCAGACGCCAGGAGTGTACTTGAAGTGCGATGTTATACAGATATACGAATCAATTGTCCTTTTACAAGCATTGTTTGAGTCTTTTATACCCTTTTATTTGTGGTTAAATGGGGGGACCGAAATCACTTTAAAATATAAAGACTAGCAAGGCATCTGTAGTTTTCTATTGTCCTTGGGTTTGTTGCCAGTGGTCCCAGGTAAACCGCCTCACCGATTGCCCCTTGTTGGTTTTTTAATATATAAAAAGCTATCTGTTCCATATGACTTCGTCCGCATAATAATAAACTTGCCCTAAGACCTCCTAAATCAGGTCCTATGGATAAATCCGTTCATAGCTGATTGCTAATAACTTTAAACTACTTCCTTGCCAAATTTCATCTTTGTACGTCTCGCGATTTTCCTATAAGATTAAGAGTTATGTATTGGTGGGAACTTTATATAACGGTTTTGGGTTGACAAGATTCGTTAATTAGAGGTACAATAGGAGGGGAAGGGAACAAGCAGACAAGAGGAAGAAAGAAACAAAGGAACCACTTGATCGTGAGCTCTATATGGATATACATCCTTTTTTGTCGTTAAAATTATTTAACGACGACGATGAGAGATTCAATAACGCATTAGTGTTATTGAATCTTCCTTCGTCTCGTCAGCCTTCTATTAAAGAGGAAACTTGTAAGTGATTCCAGTTACAAATTCCTTTCTGAATGATGATATAGATGTTTATATGCGGTAGATATGGGAGCAAGGGATATAGTAGCAAAATCCCTGTACAACCTACTAGAAGACCTTAACTTGTCAAGAATAATCGTAAATTCTTTATTAGAAAGGACATCTTAACCCGCACTAGTAGGATCATACCAGATTTGGCTAGGTAGGGGGGGGGGAATACTGGCAGTGAAGGTGAATGTTAGTTGCCGCCATATAGGTACTTTTAATCCTACGCCTGGGTCGCAAGTCCCGGGCACTGCTATGGTTCCTTCCTCTGGACCAGGCATCTGCTCCCATAGAAAGCTAACAAATTCGTCTCACACTGATAATTCACCTGATAATCATGTAGATTGTGGATGTCCCTGAGGTGTTTGTCTTATTCTCAGAAGAACAAAAGTTTCTACTCGGAACCGGAGAGTGACGGCTCAGGGACCTCTTCGTCATCTTCTAGCGGTGCGAGCAGCTCTGAAGAATCTTCTGACGAGTAAGTGACCACTTAAAATTACTTTATATCCTGAGTTAATAGAATTTTTGACATATTACGTTACTGATGTTTTAATAGCGCCTGGTGGTCGAAATTCGGCCACAATTCAATTTATTTCGTTGATATTTCACAATACATGTTTTTGTCGTCGTCATGCCTACGCTTTGATACAATCTATAGTAAGATGTATATATGTGTGTATAAATCGTTTGGCATTGGTGTACGTGAGTTCCTATTTTAGAAATTCCTATTTTAATGTAATAATTATTCGTATTTTGTAATAAATATTAACATTCGCACACCCTTTTGTATGTAAACTGTAATTGCGGCAAATTTTTTAATCCCCGGTCCGCGCATTTTTCGCAAAATCGTATCAAAAGTTTTCGCTTCAAGTATTGTTATATAGATAAATATTAAGTATTATATGTTGGTGATGATTATCTACATATGTAGATATAGTACCTTAACAATAAGATTAATATAAAATTCTTTATGTGATCGCATATAATTAACTGTGTATATATTGTAACTATTTGTATATAAATTTGTGGAATGAAGTATGTATAATTCCCCACATGTATAATAGCGTACTTGCAAAAGCTTGTTGAATTCGTTTGTTCTTTTTTAAATTACTATGAGAAACTAGTATGTACTGTTTCACACAGTTTTTTTTTTTTTCGTTTTACCAGCACGATGGCGCGACGACATCGTAAAGTGTCTGACGTCATTCCGAAAACCCCGCAACCTCTACAATCTCACGGCCAATGTCGTTCAGTGATATTAATCGGGACCCATATATTATTGGTGTGATTTATTTGTTTATTAGTCGTTAGTGAGTTTTGTTTTAGTTATATGTGTATATTAATACGATTTAGAATAATACATTCCAATTCTAGGATACAATTATACATATGAATAGCGAACAATATATATTTTTATTTTATATTGAGTTTATTTAAATTTCAATGAATTTATATGACAAAGTGTAAGTACAGGCTATGAAAATTCTGATAGAAAAAGTAAGTTACTTAATGTGAATATTGATTGCATAAATGTGAAATTAAATTATTTAAACAAAGATATATTTTTTTATTTTATCCACAAAAAAGGTTGATTATGAAAAAAATTAGTATAATATAAACTCACCATAGAGAATAAACAATCTATTTATATATAACAGCGGAAGCTTACCTAACGCGAAATCTTGAAAACCGCGGGACGTATAAAGATTAAATTTGGCAGGGACGTTGTTTGTAGTTAGTATAAATACGCTAAGAACGGATTTCCAGATAGAGCTAGATTAACGAGGTCTAGGGGCTCTCGCAAGTTTATGCAAACAAAGTCACGGGAGACAGCTAGTATTTTATAAGATATGTAACTAGATATTTAAAGATCCAGTCATAAAGACATTGCAAATGATACGCTTCAATAAAACCAGGAGTTCTTAACACTTTTCGTATGAAATATCGCCTTATTACACAATTATACTGTTTTGCCGGATATAAACATAGATTTAATTAAACATCAAAACGTATATACATCATCATTACAAATCACAAGATACTGCTTTTCTACATTTGTTTTAATCTTTATCTGTACATGTCTTAAGAAAGTAAAGATACCATCACCCCATAAAACACATTAGCACGTATAACACGCCTCGTGTTGTTTAAACAGCTTAATGTACATTTTATTTCAAATTTAATTATGATGTTTTTTGGTCATAGATAATATAGTAGTAATAAACAGATGGAGTAATAGACAAAAATATTATTATTTTTTTTTCAATGCCAGTTCTTCCTAACTTGTAGGTAACGGATTGACAACAGGTTAGATGGTGTACTAAAAAAGCAGATTTTTGTAAAATCGACAAAATCGCTTTGTCATTTACGACTTAATTCCGCTTATAATTCGATAAAAACTGCATTATAGTAAGAAATTATGTATTTACTAATAGTTAATGAAGTGAATATTGAAAAGTTATTTTAGTAGTATTTTATTTTTTGTTTGTTCTTTTTACCTAAAAACTTGTTTAAGCTACAAAAAAATAGCTGTATCTCAGTATTGGATAGAGATATCGAAATAATTCTTATAGAGGACGTTGAAACGAAGCTGCCTGTATCATTAAATTGGTTAAGACCTTAAACATAATCGGTTAGCGTATAATTAAGCATGCGTTATGTTGCTGTGTTAAAAAAGTACGTGGAACATGCAAAACCGCAAATTTATCTAAAAAATAATTGTTATATACATTGCCAAGTTGTTGTGTGTTTGAATTATTTCTGTCATCAATATGGAATGAATACGGTGGTTGATGCTGACTACACATAGGAACCGAACAAAGTAAGTGAAAAAACGTATTATTCAAAATATAATATTATAACCATATTATCAACTTGTACATTACACCATGTTTTACGCTGGACTAGCATGGAAAACCAGCTTGCAAAACTTTATGCGGAGCCATCAGGAGAATTTAATAATTTTGTTCGAATATTTTGCAGCGATTTTGCGTACCTTCGACAAAGAGTAAAATATCTCCAACGACTGCTATAATGGATACCGATTGGAGGGATGCAGTTCCAGTGAAAGTGCGACAGGCTGTAACATCAAGATATTTAGCTACTGAAGCATTAAATGTTTAAAATTTCAAGCCAAGTCATATATATCGTTGTTCATAGAGTATGTTTAGCGTCTCAAAACGTGTTAATTATAGGATTTAGTGAAGGTATAACACATTATTTTAATTGAAAATATATATTTATTTATTGTCTATTTCTTTCTGGTACTAATGTATCTTGAGATTAGTTGGTTAGCAATGACTGTACGGAATAGAAAGAGTCAACTACATATCCAGATGACGGTGTGGACTGACATACGCTGTTGCTCGTGCGAGGACGACTGAGAAGTGAGAAATGAGAATTACTTGTGCCTAGAGAGCAGAAACAGTATATGTTCTTTTTTTTCTTAATCAATTTTCACACTATGGGAAGGGCTAAATGCCCGTGCTTATCGTTATTTTCTTTCTTTCACTCTTCCTTTCTTATTTCTCTTTTGTAATTCCTCAACAACAGTATATGTTGTACCCTGCATCGTGTTATATCTACGACGTCTGTTCATCATAGCTCCACGAAACTCATACATGATTTCTTCCCTTTCAAGTTTTGGATACTCTTTGGTTTGCTTTTGCCAACATTTTACAAAATAAATCGCATTCGTCTTCATCTTTCATACTTTGTGCGTTCAGCAAACATATTTCATCAATGCGGTAAAAACAGTACTCATTTTCTGCTGGCCTCTTGCAATTTAGGCGGATCCTTAGCACGACGTTTTTGTGTCTGAAGAATTGGTTTCTTTGGTGGGGTAGCAGTGGTATTGGCGTCGTGGTGGTCGTCGCTTTTAGTGTCCGGAAGGATATCACTAGCCTTAAGGTTTGAAGTACTAGTCTCTTCATAGGTTTAGGCTGTGTCTGGTAAAGAACAAATAAATAAAAAAATAATGTAAATAATGATATTACAGTAAGGAATTATCCAGCAATTTTAAAATATATCTATCAATATATATATATATATATATATATATATTTTTTTTTTTTTTTTCAGATACCTAATACTACGGATGAGTGGCTACAAAGGCAAAAGGTTTTAATTTCCTTCATTGTATTGGCGCTTTAGATAGAAAACATGTTATTTTACCACCTCCCCATACCACAACTGAGTACAGTGTATGTTGTTACACAATTTGTTAAGAAATAGTAAAACATTTCAATATTTGTACAATCCCTCAAATTCCGTGGGTATGTCAATGGAGAATTAATCTGAACAGGATCTTGGAGACAAATTTACGCGGGAGCATCCGATTCACTACGACCTGTACCTCGAAGAGCGCCTATATGAGCAATTGAAACAAGATAACATTTTATGAGATATATTCACAAGAATAACTATTCATTTCAAAAGTTCCTAAAATCCTGAAATAAATGAGACTAAAAAACTAAATGTTTTTTTTATGCCGGAGCTAGATATATATTCATTTGAATGATCATTTCAATGATCATGTAGTGTGGCTGGGGACTTTGTGTAACTGTACAAAGTTTTGTAGTACTTTGTGGACTTCAAGGTCAAAAATGTACAAACACTGCGCTATGTCTGGCTTCGGTATTATAACACAAAGATATGCATATTTTAAAGAATTGTTATACCACCCTGAATGTATTCTAGTAACAGGTTTTGTAAGAAATATGTACAAGGAAAAAGATTTGGCCAAACCCGAAAAACAAGTTTCTCTTTAACAGCAGCTATTAGAACAGTGATAGTTTTAGGGTTCGAAATCAAGATATGACGTAAACAATTTTGTAATATGAATCTCTTACTTATGTTGAACAGCTCGAGTTACTTGCATTTATTAACGGAAGAAGTCGAGCAAAACGCTTTATTTGCAAGAGATAATTATTTAATCACTAGCTGTACTTCGCCACGTGGGCCACCCTTATCACTTACGGGCTTGAAAAATAGTATAGGACCGATTCTCAGACCTACCTAATATGAACAAAAATTTTCATAAAAATCGGTTTAGTTTTAGTTTTATATGTTTATAGATTTTATACATTTATAGCATTAGTTTGCCCATAAACACTGGGACTCGAGAATTTTATATATTAGATAATAATAATAATAATACAGAATATAGATTTATATATTTAGATTATGCATACATTTAAAGTAACACGTAACAGTTTCGTAAAATCTTCACGTTACAAATACGTCTTTGGAATTTTTAAAGCCCTTAATAAATTAAAGACTATGAAAATCGAGATAAGTAATTTAATTGTGTATATCAGCGTTCGGTAACGCATGGTCCGCGAGCCGCATGTGGCCCACGACTACTCTCTCTGTGGCCCACAACTACTCTATCTGTGGCCCGCGATTACTCTCTCTGTGGCCCGCGACTACTCTCTGTAGCCCGCAACTACTCTCTCTGGGGCCCGCTACTACTCTCTCTGTGACCCGCGACTACTCTCTCTGTGGCCCGCGACTACTCTCTCTGTGGCCCGGGACTACTCTCTCTGTAGCCCGCGACTAATATTTTAAATGACAATGTAACTTATGTTATAACACTTATAAATAAAGAATTATTACATCTCATGAGCGTAATGTTCTGTCGTGATGTACTAAAATTAAAATATGTCTACCTATATAAATAGATAACGATACAAAAATTTCCGAAGAAATAATCTACAAGTGTGGCCCCCCTGCATCTCATTTTTTAACGATTTGGCCTATGCCTGCCAAAAGATTGCCTATCTCTGGTGTATATAATTAATTTCAATTAACTTTTTAGGAACTACTCGCTGAATCTTAATTAACCCAAGTGAAAAAGGTTCTCCTGTCTACCGTGTTGTAAGGTTTATTTGTTATTGACAATAATCTATATATAATATGGTTCATAAGCGGAAACGCTGTTTTACATTACACAACCTCATAGAATGACCTTGAGCACTGGGTACTGGGTCGCCCACGCATTAAGCAGTAGTTATAAGGAACTCTTAAATTTCCAACGAGTGGTATAAAGAGTTCTGAAATAAGAAGTTTTGTACATGTATGAAGAGACTCGATTAAACGATTATAAACGGTCTGAGTCTTACTAGTGCTTATCTTTGTCATCTGCTTTATTCATATTTCAATACTTAAGCCTATTTGTCACTTCTTTATTAGGAACACGCTGATCCTCGAAAGTTGTAACTACATATTTTTTGTATCAGGATAATTGTATAAATAAAATTTAAAAAGTAATGTATCTCAAAGCAATGGTTCCATACTACGTAAACAATTTTAAAATTATTCCAGTTTTTTTTTTCAGCTTTTTTTTTAGCAATCATTCAATATTTTCAAAATATTTTTGGGGGGCACTTCGTGCCCCCGCGTGCCCCCTCAATAGTAGTTCTGCACATACTTTATAGAATCTGGTGTTACTTTGTGAATATTCACGACAAGCCGGAAAACTGACTTATTCTGCTTGAATCCGCGAATAAAATTAATACAGTGTTGTAACATGAATGCTACACAGTATATTCAGTTTATATATTATAAAAAAAATATATACCAAACAGAATCGAAGCAGTCTGATACATTTTAGTTCAAAGTTTAAAACCGTCCGAGTTCGTTATGACCTATTTGGGGCGTAAATTTATATTGGCCTTTCCAAGTTCATATTAGACAAAGTATTGATCTAAGTTAAAACTATCAGTGACAGGCACGGATGCTAACAGGTGGTCTACCTTAGGAGTAGACGTCGGTACGTCACATAATCCTATATTTATTTATTTCTGAAAACAGAAGTTTTTATCAAATACAACGCTATAAATCGTAATAGACCTCTAATTAATCAAAAGTCCAATTTTTACAATATATTTTTTTACATAGACTGTACACACTGATGAAGAATGCCAGCCAAAGAGTATAAGACTTCTTGGTACGGACTATGGATATTAGAATAAAAGGAGCACGATCTTCTATGACGGGTTAGTTGAAAATGCGGCCATTTGTAAACAGCAAATTATTATTCGAATATTCACCGAAATGGCGATGGTGTAGAATAAATTGACCAATAGCCTTCCAGAACGGCGCCATATGGTATGAATGTAGCAATGAATTGACCAATAATAACCTTTAAATTTCCTCCTCATTCTAATGCGGTGCCCCCTTATTTGCGGATCCAATCAAAAAATATTGAACTTTCAATTTATCTTAAATAAGAAGCAATATTTGCATTTAATTAAGGTATGGACTGAAATCCGCAAGGTACCCGGTTCAAACCCCACCGCCGTTGAGGTATTGTCGCACCCACTCCTAATTCAAGCTTAGTAGAAGGGGAAAAAGGGAATATTAGACATACCTAAAAAGTATTTCTAATATTCTTTAAAATATATATTTTTTAATAATGAAAAACTTTTCAACAATTGCAGTCACCATCATTGGCCCTTACATGTTTTACAGAGTTATTGTTTATGTACGCTTCCGTTGATGGCTGTGCAAACCAATTCTAGATCGAAAAAATCGGCCACAATGAAAGCAAACGAATTTTGTGGGAGCACTTTATTGAGGGTTGCTGCTATCCCTACCCTTTAGCCCTCTTAGTCTTAACCGCAAACCTATAGAAACATACCTTGTCATGGTACTGAGACCCTAGCACGATTATTTCGAACCGTTCGAAGTCGACGAGTCGACGTTATTTAGGATGAACATATTCGTGCTCGACCCACAGTAGACCCTCGTTTGCGCCAACGCGGGTTGCATTAGCATTGATTAAAAGCGTGACATGCAAAGAATTGCCTCTTGTGGGTCTATCATGAACATTTTCATCCTAAATAAAGACGAATCGGCGACTTCGAACGGTTCGAAACGTTTGTGCTAGGGCCTCTGAGTGGAGTTTCAGGGGAGAACTTAATTGAGGGTTTCAGATGGATACCCCGACGTTACTCTGATTATCCAGATAGTTTTTTATCTTGAAATATTATTTCATCCTTTGGATCCTCAACGCACGTTTCACTTCGACACCGAAGCATCGTCAGGAGATAAGCTTTATAAAGGCTATCATGGCGTAGAATTTAACTAAAAATCAGGTCAAACAGCAAAAAGTAGACTATGAAATGTAAAGATAAAGTATTTCTTGATGGTACGGAACCCTTAGTACACGAGTTTGACTCGCACTTGCCCGGTTTATTTATTCATTTATTATGATTTAGTTTTTCTTATAATATTGTAAAATGTACATATGTTTCAGACAAAAATAAAAGTTTTTAGGCATTAATTTTATCCATTTGTACTTCTAATCTACTAGTGTATATACAAAAGCGAATGGTCACCTATGACGAAATTTCTAAAACCGCGGGACGTACAAAGTTGAAATTTGACAAGGGAGTAGTTTGTAGTTAATATATGTACATCAGTAAGAAAGGATGTTTCGATAGGGCCATATTAAAATTGCATGAAACAGCTCGTATATTAATATTTGTTAGGAAAATTTAACTTTAATTACCGTAGATCAGTAAATTTAGTCGAGTGTGGCTAGTTACCGCAGCATCAAAGCTGTGCCTGGCAAAGCGGCCTGGTTAACTGTATAATTGTACGCAAGCCAACCTCAATATATGTACTATATATATGTACTAGTAACGCGCCCGAGGAGGTCGTGGCCTAATCAGTGGCCGACATTTGAGTTGATCGCTAGGTTAAGATGCTCTTGCTGCGACCGGGTGATAGATGGGTGACCCGTTCTAGCACTGGTTAATTAAAACGTTTAAAGATGCCATAAATATTAATAACGCTATATCAGCCCCCTAAATGTATATTTAGGGTGACCATAGCTTACTTACTTACTCTGGCGCAGTGACCCGAAGAGGATCTTGGCTTCCAACACCAAAAGTCGCCACTCGGTTTTGTTTTGACCATAGCTTAAACGTTTTCAATTTTTGCGTGTCTTAGAGACTTCCGAGAAACGAGTATAATCAATTTTCAAAGGCCGACAATGCATTTATGACCCTTCTAGTATAGCGGGTAGACCTCCTGCCATTATACCCTTCTTTTATGTATAACAAAACTATGATTTTTTTTACAATCATTTTAAGTATCTTAAATAATTTTACAATGCAAACATTTAGGTCAATATGGTAAACAGTTTCACCAGAATAAGTTTTCCTGGAATGTTTACTATATTATGAATTATTTGACTGAACTAAAAAAAAATACTAAACTAGTCGGGCAAACCAGATATCGTACACGTCAGTTAAAAAACCGTTCATTATAACAAGAATAATAAAATTTTTGCGGTCTATAGCTTTAATATTGCCGTTATTGTATCATAATTATGTATTCCTTAATTAATTTTTGATCTTCTACCTAGGCGTTATCCCGGTATAGTATTTGTAATTTAAGTAGATCCTACTTAAATTGAAAATTTAATTGAAAATTAAAAATGATATGGCTGTGAAGATGACAGACTGTCGTCTGCATGCACTGCACTGCGTCTTTATTCCCGGAACCGACTGCAAAGAGGGGGAAGTAAACGGCAAAGACTCTTTCGATATCCGAGGTCTCCGCTTGGGGCTCTGAAGAAGCCCCGGCGGGTCTCGCCTTTTGCTGGCTGGATAGTAAACGCTCACCGGCGGTCCCCCCCCCCCCCCCTGACGCATAATGGTTGCCCTATAGCGGCAAATTAATGCGGAAAACGCAGCCCGCGAAGAAGATACCACGTTACTCCTTGTCTTTTTAAAGCTTAACTGCAAAATGCGCTATCAAAAACAATAATGTCCAAATAATAAAAAACAATTTGTCAGCGACAGAACAAAGGGAACTGCTGCGAATTCATTAGTTCCAAAAACACCTGATTCAATTAGGGGGTAAATAACTTGTTGGCGTCGCTTCCTGAAAGGCGTAGTTAAATTTTGTTTGAACTAAGTTTCTCGAAATGAACGTCTATTTGATGTTTGCATTATTTTTAAATATGGGCTATATACATCAATTTTCACCATAAAACTTACTAAACAAACAACCACTGACACTTTTTAAGTGGTGGTAATTTTTTTATCCTAAAACTATACGACGTAGGGATAAAATGTAGGTAAAGAACACAATAAAAACACCACACTAATTTTATTAGGGACGGCAACGCATCTACGAACCTTATTGTAGTGTATTTGTCGAATATATCCGTACTTCCCTATATATTTATTCTTTAAGCCTTAATATACTTTATTTATATAACTTAAAATTTGCAATTTTATATCAATTTATTGACATACCTTTTCAAATAGATACAGGTTGTCTGAGTACTATTGTACCTCTTTCCATGTACAAAGAAAAGTGTGCACATTTACCGTTGTTGGCTACTGGAAAGAGTTTCATGTCATATTTCAACGAAATATCTCGGCCACTGGGTGCTGTAAATGTGACCGTCGAGTATAAAAATCAAGAGTACCATGGTATGACGTTTTATGTGGTAAACTCTACTGGGCCTCCATTACTTGGTAGGTCGTGGTTTGAGTATCTTGGGTTCAAAATAGTAGGTCCTAGTAATGATAAGACAGCTCAACCAGTGTTTTTTAATACTGAGTTATCAACAGCGTTATTACAAGAAGCGGTGCAAACATTTCCAGAAGTTTTCTCTGATCAGCTTGGCAAGTTCAATAAGGGAAAAGTTAAGTTGGATTTGACACCTGATGCATAACCCAGATTCATAAAAGCAAGATCTGTGCCATTTGCCATGCAAGCTGGTGTTAATGCAGAGATCGACCGGTTAGTTCATGATGGAGTTCTTGAGCCAATCGACTACAGCCCATGGGGATCGCCAATCGTACCAGTATTGAAGAAAGATGGGTCAATTCGTATATGTGGAGATTACAAATTGACAGTAAACCCCCACCTTCTCGTTGATCAACACCCACTTCCCCGTGGAGAGGATCTTTTTCAACGAGTACAGGGTTGTTCAATTTTTGCCAAAGTCGACCTTTCGCATGCTTATCAGCAGTATGAGGTTGATGAAGAATCACGTGTTTTTTGTTTTTGTTTTTTTTTACATTAAAATGAATACAAATAAATAAATACACATAAATAAACTTAAATAAATACAAGTTTTATAAATAAATTTTATAAATTAATGTAATTTTATTTCATTACATACATTCTTGATTTGGACTAATATTAATAGCTATTATCCTAAAGTGATTATCCTAAAGTACGATCTTCGTAGCATGACTTGCTGCACGTAATTACTCAACGCTTTCCAATTGGTGCTTTTATATGTTGAATAAGTCGTCTTTGGTGCAACTCTTCCTCCCAAAGTGTTTTTCTCTAATCTCTCGATATGTAGAGCAGGTACCCAAGAAATGAAGGGTGTCCTCCCTTTCCTCGGAATTACAAACTGGGCAATTTTCTATAGTGTCGTGCGTCCAAGGTTTCAAGCTTAAATTAAGAAGCTCGGTCCTGCACCGGAAAATCGACCGTATCGACCTAAGGTCCAAAATATCATTAAGGTAGGGTGTATTCGTACCTACAGCGCACAGACCTGCATAAATGGAAAACTTAGACTTTAGACACTTTTCCAAATTCATTTGCTTCTCCGATTCCTCTACTCGGTGCCCAACGGCAATGGCCAATTTCTGGCGGAGGTCAGAAATATTTGTCGCATCGATATTGATTCCGTAATGTTCATCGAATTCTACCCACTTTCTGTACCAATATTTTGTTTTTAATTAATTCCTTAGTTAAAATGTGAGGCAAGCGGAAACTACTACCATGACTACTACGCTATAAGTTACTATTACTAGTACTTGTGGCGGGCGGCCCCGCTCTTCTATAACATTACATATCTTAAGATACCCATTAAAAAAAAAAAAGTAAAAAATAGAAATACAACAAAACATTTATATCTGTACTATTAGTATCCTGTACTATCTATACTAATTTATAAAGCTGAAGAGTTGGTTTGTTTTTTTCTTGAACTCGCTAATCTCAGGAACTACTGGTCCAATTCGAAAAATTATTTCAGTGTTAGATAGCCCATTTATCAAGGAAGTCTATGGGCTATATATTATCATAACGCTTAAAATGTGTCTATTTTATTCCCTAATTTTACACAGTTGATGTCGCGAGCACAGTTAATGAATATATAAAGCTGAAGAGTTTATGTTTGTTTGTTTGTTTGAACGCGTTAATCTCAGGAACTACTGGTGCGATTAGAAAAATTCTTTCAGTGTTAGCCCCTTTTATCAAAGAAGTATAGAATCTATTTTTTGATCTAATTTTACGCGTGTGAATTCGCGGACATAGCTTATATTTTGTCAAATTTAGATGAGATTGTTACAAAGGTATTTTCTAAAATGACAGCCTTGTTTATTTGTATAATATAATATTTGTTTCTTTCATAAGTTTACAAGGAAATGTTTTAAAACTTTATATTACATAAAACAGAATATAATTTTTTTTTTTTTTTTATGTTACAAGGGGGCAGATGAGCAGGCAGCAGGCACCGAAGTGCCTACCGGCGCCCATGGACATCTGTAAAAAAAAAATTCTTAATACAATACATTCTAAACTTATGGGGCGCACCTGGACACGCGCCCGCGCCCGCTGCCGCTCCGCTCGTGCTGTTATAACAGCGTTTCCAACCTTTGCTAGTGTAGGATGCTTTTTTATAAGTGCTTATTTATTTATTAAACAAACAATTACAAAAAATCTCATAGCTAACGTTTGGTTTTTATAACATCAATTAGCTAAATATTCACTAAAATTATATTATATATGAAAAAAATAGTGTCATTGACATGATAATAATATATAGATAATATAATTAGATTTATCGATTTTTCGCAGTTGCATGGATCGTATATATAATTATAACGCTTTTAAACTACGAAAAGTCAGATTTAATATTTTTTTTGGTACTGAAGTAGCTTTCGCTGTACATTTTTTATTGGATCAATGATTTATCTATGTATGTTTCTGGGAAGTCAATTTTAAATGTCGGACCAAAAAATTGTATTTAATAAAAAAAATTGCATATACGAAACTAAAGACTTTTTTATACTGTAAATTTTATATTAGATCAAAGTATTTCTTCTCTTAACAATATTTTATTATTGAATTAGTGATTATCGATAAAGCTACTTACCAATATATTATTGCATCTATGTTAGGTGCTGTATTGAATTATGGGCTTTCAATTATTAAGCGACATTTTTTTTTAAATATTTTAGCACTTTTTGATGTGTTTAATGGAGAATTATAAATAAATAATGAAAACGAACTATAAAGTGTGTGGCATCTAACAAATTCTGCAGATAAAAAAATGAAATTACCACATATAAAGCCAGATTGAGGTATTTTCAAAGCAAATTACTAAATAAATGTAATAAAACAACTGACGTCTTTGGAGATACAGCATCAAACTTCCGTAAAAATATTATAACCTTTCTTAATGCTAACTAAGAATAAGAATCTATAAATACGCTTAACTAGTGTAGTGTTAAATAGTATATAGTCACTAACTAAATTTACTTTTGTTAATTAATTTTGAATGCGGTGTTTACCTTAATATAGTTGTACAATTAGTTCATACCCCTTTTGTGTATTTTAAAATAACCTATGGTGAACCTTTTTTAAATAAAAAAAAATTGTCAAATACATAATTATAACAATGTCCTATTTACAACTTTTAAAGCTTTTGTATATAGCTGTAAATAAGCAAATTGTGTGCAAATATATAGATTTGTTAGCGAATTCGATCAGCCGACAATCGCTAGGAAAAATTGAAACTTCCAATAAATGTATGATTTACGAATTCCTAAAAAAGTATTTTTGTTCCGTTTAAGTTCATAGACAACTGTCAATAAGAAAATTAATCATACGAAACGATCTGAAATTCAAAATAGCACTTTCTTTCAAGTACGCTGGATTGGGGGCGATTGTGAAGTCATTGTTTGAATGTCTTGTCAAGCTTCATGTACTTTTAGGGCCTATTGTTTCTCTGTGTCAGCGGTTCCCAATGTTGTTGAACCCCAACCCATAGTAGCGAAAAAAGATACTACTATCTGTCAGAGAATAGATTAATGTTATCAAATGCTACGCACACAAATTAGGAACATCTATACTTATACATTAAAATGTTTCTGTCTGTCTGTTTGTTCTGGATGATCTGCGAAACGGCTGGACCACTTTCGACGGAACTTTCACCGGTAGATTGCCGATATTACAAAGAGTAACATAGGCTATCTACTTTAAGAAAAATATTTAGGGTTCTGCGCCAAAACTGAAACCCACAAAATTTTAATAAATCACAAGTGTAAAGTCGCGGGTCAAAATATATATCAATCAATAAATGTTGATTTTATATGATAACGTTTTATAAAGCGATGAACGCCAGTTGCACGCACGAAAAAACATTGTCACGTTCCGCCTGAGCCCAGCATGCAAGCGTGAGCGCGGAGCACGCGATACAGAGACACGATCGACTTAAGCGTTTGGTGTTATTGCGTAAAATTATCCTCAGCAAACGGACTTAAATGACAACCATTTTTTTTTTTCAGGCCGAACAGCTTGCAGCGCATTTGAGCAAATTCGAATGGAACGAAACAGTCTCAGTGTTGCAAGAACACGAGTTAGACGGTGAATCTCTCCTGCTGGTGTCCAAAGGACAGCTTCTAACAATTGGCGTTAAAGAAGAACATGCCGATATTATAAGTGATTTTGTTAAAAGCTAAAATTGTGTTCATCAATAAAAGTATCTAATAGTCGTTTAGCAATTTTTAACTTGTCATTATTTTTAGTGTATTTAAATGCATATGGATTAATACGTTATTCGTTAAAATAGCTTCGTAAATAGTTCATTATTGTTTTGTAACATGTAAACATTAGAAGTGGTTTCTGTGGGCTATACTTAGGAGATAGACATATGACATCACTAACATTCTTATTATTTTAATCTATCTTGTAAGATTTAGCCAGGGTACGCAATGTTTAGCGCACAACAATACGTTTTTTGCGACATTTCGCTACATATCATCGCAATGTATTATAGACATACAACTTTTCCTTGAATCGTTCTGTTTATTGGTGAAAACCGCATTAAAATCCGTTGCGATGTTTAAAAAATCTACGCGTACAAAGGTAGAAACCAGCTTCATGTTATACTATGCAATGATTATACGTGAATCAAATCTTTCATTATAGTCCTGTCTATGTATTTATGTGAGTAATGTATACATAAATGAGGGTAGTTGGTCATAAGAGTACAAATACAGAGACACGCACTTAAAAAGGTAGTTGTGTTACGACCGTTGACTTGGTGACAACTGTCTAAGTACATTGTGATCAGTGTGAGTGTACACTAATTCGGTGGTAATAGTTATAATTAAAATAAATATTTAACAATATTTACGTAGTATTAGTGGCTTTTCAAGAAATTAGCTTGTCAAGAACTATCATAAGTTCATTACTGGAAAGGACATCTAAAGCCGCACTAGTAGGATCATACCAGATTTGGCTAGGCAGGGGAGGGAACACTGGCAGTGAAGGTCTTCCTTTATCTGTCCGATCCACTACAGGTACGCAATCCCGGAGTACCCTGGCTGCTATTGTCACTCCCCCTATATTGTCCGTGACAGTAGTATCCGCATCCTTTCTCTCATCTCCATCTACCTTTATATCCTTTTACTCCATCCGTTTTCCTTACTGCTATCTTTCTAATTAGAGATAGCGCCATGCTTGTCGCGCAAATAATCGAACCCAATTTTACGTGGACGAAATCGCGGGCAACAGCTAGTAACTTAATATCTGATTTAATAAATATTAGTAATCTTATTGGTAGATTTCTGTACTTTAATTTTTATACCAATTTCTATTCAGTTTTAAAATCCATATTTGGGGCCGATTTTAAATATATCGATGTTAACCGTACTTATATTGAGTTATCGTGAAAATATTGTTAAGAACCAATTTAATAGCAATTTTAATTTAAATTAAAACATTCTTTTTATTTTGTAACATCACTGGGGCATTCGTTATTGCTTCTAGACATTGCAAAAGTTTGCTAATTTGGTGTTAATTAACATTTCTTATAATGAATGTAATGTGTTCCAATTAACCTAATATTAGTTACGGTCTTTATTCCTAAGAGTTGTGTAATATTCATTGTAATACATTGTGTCAATAATAAGTTATTTTATAAATGTATATCAACCGAAAACGGCCAGGAAAAATGGTTTCTTTTTAACTTATATTACTTAAATCTATTTGGTTTTGCCATTTTTATGTCTAACTCAAGTCCACTTTTAAAATAACAAGGATTGGAATGGCTTTGATGAACTGAAACAATTGTTTTAATTTTGTTTCGACAAAACTTTTCGAAGCCCTCGAATAAAGAAAAGGGAAAACAATTAAAAACCGTCGTTACAAAAGGTTTTTTATGTTCTTTTCTAATTTAATACAATGCTAGATTTTCGCGTTCCTTTATTATCACTTACCTTATTCACAGTATTCTTTGAAATTACTATTTTTCCATTAAGTTTTTTTTTATATAACAAGAGTAAACGAGCAGGCGGTTCACCTATGTGACTATCGACGCCCATCGACATGCAACACCGGAGGTTCACCGATGCATTGTCGGCTTTTATTAAGGAGAGGTTTTGGTCACCGGAAACTCTCACAAAGCTATCGAAATGCGACAACAATACCATCACTTGACGTGACAGCATTGCCGCCACTTAACGCCGATCTTATGTGAGAGAGTATCTCGCTGGTACCCGGACGCGCTGGCCCAATTCGGCTGCAGACCAAAAGGACTGCAAGCGTGACGCTACCTCTGATTAAATTTATCAATACAAAACTGATAGTTTGACCGGAATACTAGGAATATTTTAGGAACCTGTGTCTAATATTTTTATTACCCCTACAACTAGTAGTGGGGCCCACAATAGCCCAGCGTTGTGTTTTGAACCGAGCACTTTACAGATTTTAGTCCATCATTCTATCCTTGCGCTATAGACTTCTAATAAAGACTTCAAAATTTTGTAGTGGTTATACAAGTTGCTTCCCTTTGTTGTACATGTAGATCTTTAAAACTAAGAAACATTTTATGCAGCTTTCATCAATAAACAGTGAGATTAAAGGAGAAGGTTTATATCTATAATAGATTTTGCACATTTAGCCATAAACTGACCGATTAAGTTTTAGGTCTAAATTGTGTTACTGACACAGGAAGCTTCGTTTCTTATATCATCATTTCATATTGCACACTTAATCATATGACATACTAATCGTTTACATTTTAGGTCTATTAAGTTAATCATATAGGCAGCTTTATTCCTTTATCAAGAGGACATTGAAACGAAGCTGCCCTTATGATTGGCTGATTCCAATCAAAGAACTATTTCAATATCTCTATCCAATACTGAGATACAGCTATCCAGCTAACAATTTATTTTTATGAAAAAGACAAATCAATAATAAAATATGATTACAATAACTATTTATTAAAATACATAATTTGTTGCTATAATGACATTTTTATCAAATTATAACCAGAATAAGTCGATGACAAAATTGCGAAATGACAAATTTTCTTTTTTATGATTTAATTAACTTTTTTTTAGTTATGGCACTTTATGACTGAGCGTGCGATATATTTATCTACATAAAAGCCCAAGAATTTCAATTATTTGTTAAGTGATATTGTAATAAAAGTTTCTTGGACAAATTATTTTTTTTTTCAGCAACCACAGATTTTGGTGCTGAGGGAGGGTACAGACCAGTCTCAGGGCAAACCTCAGCTGGTTTGAAGCTATGTCTGGCTCCGGCATTATAAATACCTCAATCACTCAACTCCGACTTATGTCACTTCACTTCACTTCACTGTGTTTTACTATGCTATTTCTAAACGGCGTTATTTATTAAAAATAATTTTGGTTTTTTTCGACCAATATTTCTAAAAGCATTAATGTCACTTTTCCATTATTTCACTTCACTTTAGTTTATTACACTTCGCTTCACTTTACTATCACGTTCCAATTTCTGAACAACGTATTTATTAAACAAATATTTCTCTTTTTTCTACCAAAACGTTTTTAAAAGCATTCGGAATCTCATGAGTATCATACAAAAGGGAAATTTCGGCCGCTTTCTATTATCAATTAAACAGTGGAAATTCGGCACAAAAGAAACGTTTATATAAGCGTTTACGTTAGCCGAAAAGATTTGCGGAGACAAAAAATTTATATCGTTTGGGAGAAATGCTTGGAAATACATTAGCGTTATTTGATAAAATCTTGCATTACTGTGCGAAAATCGAAAATAAGGTGAAGATTTAAATGGTCTGCATATTCTTTTAAGTCTTCGCTTTTGTAAAGTGTGCATAATTTTATTCGTATAGTCTTGTATTTTTGCCGAATTGTGTTGTCGGAATTTTTTTGACAAGATAGAATCAAATTCAAATTACATTCAAATTCAAATTCAAATTCAAATTCAGATTCAGATTCAGACTCAGACTCAGACTCAGACTCAGACTCAGACTCAGACTCAGACTCAGACTCAACGTTACGGAAAGTCATAAAAATTGTAAAGGACCTTACGACACTAAACGATCTCTTATAAATCGCCAATCAATAACCAATCATGGAACGTAGCTATCAATACCGATCAGTCTTTAATGAGCCCTGACAGGGTAGCAGAGGCAACATGATTATATTTGCTTTGATAAGTAAAATTACTTTATAAATTTCAACCTTCTTTGACTTCAATATAGTTTTATTCAACTGGCTTTTTCAGTATCGCTCACGAGACAATAACTATAAAAAAAAACATGTTCATTAGTGTTGCTTTAAAGTTATTATCATTTAGGTTTGGTAAACTCTACATAATTTTTATTGGATTTATTTTTAAAGTTGACGTCATGCAAAATAGCTTTGACGGTGCGGCCAGATATTTAGGTCCCACCAAGTAGTTACAAAATCGGAATTAAATAAATTAGACAGTAGTAATAGTAGGTAAAACCGTAATAAATTTTTAAGTTTCGAGATTAAACCAATTACAACTGAAACGCCTTTATTATAGATTTCGCAATTAAAATCCCCAATTAACGAATGTCAAACATTGGAAATCAGCGGTATCCATAACCCAACACGCGTGACTATCACAATACCTCTGTCTCTCAATGAACGTGATCAGGTGATGAAACGTGATGAAAATGAATTGTCCGATTTGAATAAACAAAGCTGCTATTTACGTTTGGTGCTATAGCTTACTAGCTATTTCAATCACAGGTATTGTTTTATTGATAAATTTTGCAAAAGAGAAAATGCCACTGTGACAGCCTTGAATGTAATCCAAGAAAAATGTTTCTATTGAGCCTACTTCCCGATGTCAAATCGTTATCGGAAAAACAAATGAGAACATTTAGAAGGGAAGTAATAGATTTAGTTGATAGGGTTATTGCGGAATAAGTACAAAGTACCTATATGTTGTCAATAGAATATATTTTTTACAAAAAATAAAGTCATTTTATTCCTTAAATGATTTTGATTAATAATTAATGCCTCGATAATATCTAAAATGCATAATATATGTAAAAGAACTTATTTAAGTTTAATATATCGCACGCTTAGTCATAAACTTACCGATTGAGAGTCTAACGCGAGTTAATGATACAAGCAGCTTCGTTTCAACGCCCTCTATCAGCCATTCAGAGAATTATTTCAATATCTCCACCCAATACTAAGATACAGCTATTTTTCTCTTTGTAATAAAAATATTTTGGGTAAAAAGACAAACAAATAATAAAATAGTATTTCAATATCATCAATCACTTCATTAATATATTGGATTTGAATTTGATCTTTTGGTCCTTGCTTATAAATTGGAGATACTAAAGACTTTAAATATTGTAGGAAATATACCCTGATTTATGGCAAGATTACAAATTTGCAAAATAGGATAGCATAGGACCGTATTATTATATTTGAGAACCATAGTGGAGATATTGTCATATCCAGGTGTAGATTCCAATTTAAATGAGTTTATGATGGATAATATTTCGGAGGTTTATGCCGGAGCCAGACATAGCTCAAAGTGTTTGTACATTTTTGTCCTTGAAGAGTACAAAGTACTACAAAACTTTGCGTAGCTACACGAAGTCCCCGGCCACACTACATAGTCATTCAAATGAAGTGTGAAGAATGTCTGGCTCCGGCATTACAAGGACGTTTTAATATTTGACAATTAATATTTTTACTATTATCATAACTTTGACAAACTCTTATAGTGCTATACATGTGTGTGTAAATTGCGCAAATCGTTGGGCATTGGTGTGCGTGTGATTTATTTTAAATAATTTAATGTATTAATATTGTATATATATATTTTTTTAATTTGTTCCAAGTATCTTTAAAATATAATTGTTTGTCTCATTGTTAGGCGAATTGTGGATTAACTAAGTTAATTTTATCCCTAGAAATAAACTTTTAAATCTGTACACATGTATGTTTTAATTTCAGTTCACTTCTTTTGTATAAATAATAGTTAAAACTTAACTGCGATATAATAATAATAAAACTATTTATTCACTTCACTTAACCTAATTACAAAGTTCGCTTATGAGAATAAAACTATAAATACTGTGTTGGATTATAATCTAAAAATAAAGAAACTAAATATATAACAATCTAAAAATAAATGAAATAATTAGGCCAGTAAAATGAAATGGCCACAACCTCAGCACAGGATGCCATCGTATGCATTGTACGACAGCGCGATATGAATTACGAAAGGTAAATTGTATTTAAGCGATATTTTAATAACGAAGTCATAAAAGGAAATTCCGAGATAAACAAACTAAGCCCGGGAGATGAAGAATAAACGGATTACTGTGGGAACAACAATGTTTCTCATATGTGCGAGATTATATAATACATAACCTTCACGATATAAGCCAATCTGTACAGCCTTGTTAGCTATATTAACAGTAATGTTTAATTAAGAAAAAATTGATTTTCTGTAAAGTTTGCTTACGAATGATAATATCACGTGATAACGCCGAACGCTTAGGCTGGTCATGCCTCTGTATAGCTTATGTTCTACGCTCTCATTTGAACGCGCGGCTCAGGCGGACCGTGACAATGAATCATGCTTTTTCGTGCGTGCAGCTCATCCATATATAACCAGTTCTCACGAAAAAAAATGTAAATTAAAGTAATCGTTTATGGCGTTTATTCGTTTACTCGTATTTCTTATTAGTTTTAAACCTCATTTCTATGGTTGTACTGAAAGGGTGAAGGATTCCAACCTAATGGAATGGTCCCAGAAGGATATTTAGTTCATCTTATTGGGGTATGTTGGTACTAGTAATATACTCTTATTTTGTAAACATTAAGTCTTCATTTATTACCGTTTTTGAATAAAACGAAATAAAAATAATAATTGAAAAAAAAATCTTAAGATCTCTTTAATGGATTCTCTTGAAATTTGGATATGTTTTATAAACTAACGGTTACCTTTATGAAAAAAATTAGGAGCCATATAGGTCATTTCAATCTTGGAGAAAGAATAATTTGTCATTTCTTTTAAGTTTGTTACCTCTGAAGTTTCGACTGGGTAAACCGATGTTGATGATTCATTTTTATTTGAAAGTTGAAGCTTCCCGTGTAGTTTAATTTCATATTGGAAGTTGTTTTTTTTTTTGTAAAAAAATTGTAAGGAAATTAATTAATTAATTAAATACATTATAAAAGAAAATTAAAGTCGAGAGGTAACATAATAAGAGCTGATCCCAATTGGGATTAGCTTTTTTAAGCCTTTTTCCATTTGTAATTACAAATGGAAAGAGGCTTAAAAAACAAGCAAAGATAAAATAAGGAAATATACTTCTCATCAGAAAAACCGAAACATTTCCGGTTTTTTCTTTACAATGTTCCCTAAATACACACATTTTTCTCACAATTCTTACAGAATTAAAACATGCAAGGCGTTTCGATTTTTCAGATTTCTCATCAGGCATATATATAACCAATTACCAAGTTTTAACAATAGTAATTTATTAGAAGAAAACAGTGAAGAAAAAGGATACGCTTGCGTTAATATACAGAATGAAGTGTTGTTTAAGGCAATTTCTTGATTTAATTCAATCCTTCACAACTAGTTATAGACCTTGCTGGCCCGCTCTAAAGATATTTAATTCTTCCCACTTAACAAATACAGTGTAATAAATAGAATTCGCTTCTATAATAGTTTAAATTAGAGGTAGCGCCATGCTTGTAGCCGAATTGGGCCGGCGCGTCCGGGTACCAGTACCTCTTTCTCACATGATTCAAATAGATATTTCAATTTTATTTAACTATTTAGACATGCATTAAACTTGGACACTAAATAATCGTTTTAAAAACCTATAAGCAACCTTGTGGTTCGTGCAAAAACTATAAATGAATTTTTATCTGCATCATGTACATTAATGTTATTTTTATTTCCTTTTGAACAAACTTTATTACATCAAAGATTAGGAATATTAACAGAAACGCTCACACTAACGATAAAAGATATCAGAATCATATTCGCGACATATTTGATATTAAAAAATAATTGATGTTTTATTTACAAATTTCAACTGATCCGCAGTTTTAACTTTTCAGTTGTCATCGTTATTCTTATTTTAAATTACATTTGTTTCTGTAAACTTATTTTCAAATAAATTTTCAATTTTTTTTTTCAAATTTTATGAAATCATAGATTAGGAATATTAACAGAAACGCTCAAGCTAACAAGTGGCTAACGGGCAGGCCGCTTACTTAAAAGACTTTCAGAAGGTTCGCAGAAGCGTTACCGGTCTTTGACAAATAAGTAGAAATCCTCTTTTTTGTAGGTATAATCTTGCCATCTAGACTGATAGCAGACACAGATAAGATTAGAATGTCGGTGGTTGTGAGGACCATTTTTGTCATTGATCTTATACTTACTTAATAACGCGTGAGATAACATTTATGTTTCGTTCGAATTGTCTTTTTTTTTTAGTTAATTGACTCACGAAAATAATACAACTTTATTGTAATTATACCGTAAGTTAATTATGCTTTTTAATTACACTTCTTTACAGCATTCTATTTGAAAAAAAAAATAAAAAATAAAAAAAATTGAGAAAGTTTAGTCCTTAAATTATAAAGTATTTGACTTTGCCCAACGCTATCTAATACACGATATAACTACTTTTTTTTGACATGGTAAATTCGTTTATGCACCCCAGTCGACACTGAACCTGGTACAATGATATAACTAGAAAGAGAGACGATGTTACGAAAATAACTTCGGTCAAATTGAGGTCAACGAAGGTATAATCGCGAAAACTGTCAAAACTGAAACTGAGCCATAGGGGCTAACTGTCACGGCGTTATACAAAAAACTCGCAAATTTGTCCGCAAAAAAATAGGTGAAAAATTTTAGAGAGATGATATATTATAGCCTTCTTTATTAAATGAGCTATCTAACAATGAAAGAATTTTCAAATAGAACTAGTAGTTCCTAAGATTAGCGCTTTCAGGCAAACATACAAACAAACTCTTCAGCTTTATATATTAGTATAAATGTACATAAATTCTACCTGTATATTTTTAATATAAATGTTTAACGGCCGATATACATCAGACGAGCGAATGCTAACTCTACCCCTACTCTACCAAATTCTTTTATTTTAAACAAACGTTGAGGATTCTCTCGTTGTTCTTTCCACGTTCAGAATGATTCTAATTCTTATTCTAGTTTTATACTGGTTGAAACGATATAAATGAGCTTTCGTTTACACTAAAACATTAAAAAAGAATGCTCTTGTTCTAACTCTAGCTAAGAAGAAGACATTAAGAAGTAGAGTATTGCGGACGCTAAGCACTTTTTCGATTTTTTAAATTAATCATCTATACTACAACAAAAACGCAAGTTAAAAAAATGGCTGGGCCGATTTTGATGGGAGTTTCCCTGGCAGATAGGTGACGAGTAAGCTGAGCAAGGAGTAACATAGACTACCTCAGTTTTAGAATAATAAATATGGTGACACACAACGAAATAAATACACACAAAATTTAACAAAATCACTGAAATCACACGGCCGAAGTCGCGGGGTACAGCTAGTAAACACTTAACTAAGAATAAGCCGAGAAATTTTTGAAGTGGCGCAGGAGTGGATGTAAAACGGCTGATGTGGTGATAACAAAACTGCTATTAAATCAATGCTTTGGTCGGTCGTCAGCAATTTACGAAAGAGTTTAAACCTATCAGTGCAATGAAATAGAAATGTGAATAATTTCGCCAACCAGTTAGTTCTGACACGATTCCAATATACACAATTACAATACTGGAAAATCGTGAAAAACCAATACGTTTAACACTGTATGTTATTATAAATTGTTAGTTATTCGACACGATATTCAATATTATTAATGTCGGCACACATTCATGCATGTACGCGTTATACTAACACACATGCTAGCATTTTTCTACAGCTTTGTCTATCTTCTTTATCTTTAATGCTGCTATGGAATTTTATAGCTCATTAGATACTTTAAATTGTTCTGTATTTGCACGTTTACCGAATTCTTAGCAATAATTATGTTAATTGCCATAAAAAATTGATTTCTTATTAGTGCGTTGAAATTCAATTTTCTGGACTGGATTGAAAAATTAACGTCCTGGAGACACATGTTTAATATCATAAAATCTCGTTTTACTAAGCATCAAGAAATCTTGTGAAGAATTTTTGTCCCTATTCCGCTTTGTTCCATAAAAATTTTAATATTACTTATAAAGAATGTCACATCTCTACCATAAACATATTTTCTTTATTAATCAACTAACTCTATCAAAACATTGCTATTTTCTTTGATAGCGCGTCATTATTGCACTTATAGAATCATTTTTCTAAATTACGATGGCGTTCGGTTCCTGTTATTTCTTAGATGCTGACTCTCGTTTTGCCAGTTTTGCCACGCGTAAATCAACCCTAAGAGCGACATCGAAGACAGTCTAAACAATTTTTAATTATAATTCTATACACATCTTAATTGAATATTAACTTACGTTATTAGCATTGTTTTTTGCTTCCCTGTATCATGCACACACAACACACACAATATAACACTAAAATAATAACACACGCTTGCACTATTGTGAGAAAAAATTCGTATTTCGAAAACTTTCCAACTGGCGCGAAATTTTGACAATTCGCGCTCACTCGACGTGCGAATTCACGCGCGGTCAGCTACGTACTGGCTGCGTTCCGTTTTAAGTAACTTGTGCTTATTTTTTTATGGACAGTGTGTAAGGCGACTGTCTTGACGGCCAGTTCTGCTCATAATATGATGACGCAAGTCGTTTCGGCAACTCAAAACTGAGCTGCTGGGTTTTTTATTATTGCCACAGACTCTGTTAATGTAATTGTTGGCTAGTCTTACGCATATTCATAAAGTTAATGTCGAATACAGATAGGGCCTTAGCATGATTATGAGCATAATGAGATTCTTAAATATATGTGCAAAACCTAAAAATTTTCCATATCTCCGCGCCGTGTAAGTTTATATTCATGCCAAAGTTATTTATAGAACGTTTTGTATCACAAACCAACCAAATTTACCGATTAAAAAAGATATTCCATCTGTATGAACACGTAAATTTGATAATGAAAACAGCTGATTATAGATGCAGAGACAACTCTTGTAATAATATGAGATTGTGTGTGCAAATATCCTTAGTTTAGGATGCAAGAGCAAAAAAAAGCATTGGTTCTCTGTAAAGTCGGCGGCTCTATTGCCGCTATATTTCCTCGCTCTCGCTTACAAGCTCGGCTCAGGCGGAACGTGACACTTTTTCGTGCGTGCAGTGGATTTTCATCGATTTTTAAAACGTTATGACGTCAAAAAATATTAGATGAAGTATTATTATTCGGAGATAATCAAACACAGAGAGATTACCTTTGTATAAAAATTTGCGATTAATGAAGCAGGGGCACAGATGTCATATTTGCAGATTTCAGATTAGTGACACTTACCTTCACCTATATTATGATCCCTTATCAGAATATGAGATCGTATAATACCAAGACTTTTTTAATGTAAATTTTGCATAAGTGCGTCTAATATTATTTTCAAGATTTTTTAACGAATAGTTCATTCGCGAATATTTAATTATAATGGTCTTTTAATTTTAAATATAGACTATCGATAATTTCTACTCAAAACAAATCTTATCAAAAATATCGTAACATCATCGTTATTAGTCTGTCATTTCTTCAAAACCTTTTTTACACTTTATCAAACCTACTAAAACGTGGTTTGTCAAAAACTGTCTACATGCGATTCCGTATCGGGTGACACCTTAACCACATTTGAAGAGAAGGCGAAATAGTTTCCACCTAAAAGGCACTTGTTGAAACTGCTTCGTAGCAAACTCACGAGGAAGAACCACGGACGGGTTCGAAACTCGCAAACTCGATTTACATCACGTGTTTATCAAAGTCAAAAATTATTTATTCACATGGACTTTTATATAACAGAGGAGTCGTGGCCAAATCAGTGGTCGACGTTTGAGTCGATCGCTAGATTAAGTAACTCTTGTTGCGATAGGGTGATATATGGGTGACCCATTCTAACACTGATTTATATTTTAGATCCGAACTAAAACAAAAAATAAATCACTGCATTTATAAACCAGATCTAATTGAAATTTAAAAAAAAAAAACAATTTCTTCGTATTCAGGTAATATTTAAAATCTATGTACAATTACGTGACAGTGAAACAAGAAGTCTAGTTCCACTTATATTAGGAGCCCCAGATATAGCTTTTCCTCGAATAAATAATATAAGATTTTGACTTTTACCCTCTGTTTAATTATCTTGATCATTTACTATTGTATATCTTTCATTGAGGTAAAAGTCCTTTATGCAATTGGGGAGTAAGCTGATGAATGCGTGATGAGAGCGTTACGAAAAGTGTGATCGGATGAATTGTAAATTCATTTCTAAGTCCAATTATGTATATATTTAGATGGAGTTAAGTAATTTTTAATGCAGCCTTGTGGTTTAGACCAAACACGTTTCATTTCAACGTGGCCTTATATTTTTCGTTCGTCAGTTTATTTGTCCAATTTTTTATTACTACACTTGCGCATTTAAGAAACGATAAGTAATAGCATATAGTATTCACTTTTTTAATTTATTTATTATTATTTCCGAAGGTCACTTTTATTTTCATTAAAAGTCTTGAATTCATTTTAGGTTCCTACTACAATGTCTTGAAGATTTGGATAGCAGTTTAAGGAAGTTGAATTCCCGGCTATTTGTTGTGAGGGGGCAACCTGCGGACGCGTTACCGAAGTTGTTCAAGGAATGGGGCACCACCGCACTGACGTTCGAGGAGGACCCGGAGCCCTACGGCCGCGTTAGAGATCATAATATTATGTCAAAATGCCGCGAGGTCGGGATCAGCGTAGTATCGCGGGTTTCCCATACTCTCTACAAATTAGACAAGTGAGTGTTCCATACTATAACGTATGGAACACCATCGTACTGTTCCTATCATCAATTGCAGTCAACACGTGCCAAGTTACGTCGATCGCAATAAATGGACTCCATATTATGGACTGAAAGGAAGTGTGGCGGTTGGCAGCTGTTCAAACACGAGGCCAGAAGTAACTTGATTGTTTCATAGCTGTGGGGTTGATGAAACATGTAGCGGTGTTAACACATATTTCCGTTTTGAACAAAAACATATTTTGGCAATAGTAGAAATATGACTTGAACCATCTATTGTTTGTGGCAAACAATCATCTATATTTTGTTATCTATACCAATATAATCTCTACTAACAAGCTGAAGAGTTTGTTTGTTTGTTTGCTTGAACACGCTAATCGCAGGTATAGCCGACCAATAAATTGGTTTGCCACGCTAAGGTCGAATTTCGTTTGCACGTCAATTAGTTAATAGGTTATTTTTACTTGTTATGCATTAAGTTATCTTAGCAAAATTTTCTTTAACTAAGAGCTGTCATTGCAAATGGTAAAGCACTTTCTTGGTCTAATATACCAGTGGTCGCGGGTAACAATTGGTCAATAATAAAAATAAAAGGACTTGAAATGCAATTTTTTTAAATATTGACGGTGCGGCTCCACATTTTTCGTCGATAATGATAGAAATATTGAAGTTTGAGGCACCTTGTTTTATGATAAACAATTATTGTGTGTTTTTTTAGGGTTCCGTACCTCCAAGGGAAATAAAAGAAGACTTATATAATCACTTCGTTGTTCGTCTGTCTGGTGCTGCTTTTCTGACCATAAAACTAAACAATCTTTAATGTTTATAGTAAAATTGTATAAAGCTTTAAAATTTTCGATTAAAACGATTTGAATTCACTTAAACAATTTCTGAATTTGAAAAGAATTGACACGACTCAATTGAGATTATAATTTATTTGAGACGAAAATGTTTTGGTATATATGGAAAATCTACTAAAGTATCATACCAATTAATTTAAACCGCACAATGAACCAATATAACGAACATTTCTGCCTATTTTTTTTATACTGAAGAAATTTTCTCTGCAAAAAAACTCTGAAGACAAAACTAATTAGACGAAGGCACTTGACGTCGTCCTCTCCTGGGATGATGAACAAATGAGAACAGGGAAAAATGCATGCAGTACTATTGCAAAAAAATATTACGTTGGAAAATATAACTTTTCTTTGGATATTAAATTGTGCAATCTTAATTGAAGCACGTTCAAAGTGCTGTTAGATTTATTTCAGTATGGAGTTTTATCTTTAATTCTTATGCCGGAGCCAGACATAGCTTCATTTGAACGATCATTTCAGTGATCATGTAGTGTAGCCGGGGACTTGTGTAACTGCACAAAGTTTTGTAGAACTTTGTAGACTTCAAGGACAAAAATGTCTTTGAGCTATGTCTAGCTTCACCATTAGTCTCAGTACACATAAATAGTCTCATAGCTTTTGAATAAAATAATAACAACAAGTTAGTTTTTTTTGTAAATAAAGGACTTTTTGCATAATCACTGGACCTGTATTAGTTGTAAAATATAACAATGACGTAGTAGAAATAATTAAAATTTTGTATACAAATAGCTGTAACTACGCAGATAGTAGACAAATATAAAATCTAATAGTTGTATAGTTAGATTTAACCTTTGTTTAGACATGGTGGAAACCGCGCGATTCAAATCGTGTGGTTTTCTAATCGTAAAATCGTGCGTGTTCAGACGGCTGCGATTATTGAACGGTCCATATAGAACCGCGCGGTTCCCGCTCCGTCTGAACAAAGACTTAGACATTGTTTAGTTTTAAATTTTGAAATATCAAAGTTGTAATATTTTTTTTGTTATGCCTTATTAAATTATCTATTAAACTTAATAATACAAAATTTACAAGATTAAACGTACTTGGTGAATGTGGCGTACATAATGTCGACGGGCACTCGGTAGGGCAGCGTCAGTAAGGACACGCAGCGCATGCCGCGCTGTCGCATGACCCAGTTGACGATGCCAGTATTGGCGGAATCGATAGCGTTTTGGAATATCGTCATCACGGTGTCCGGAAGGTCATCGACGAGAGCGTCCTATGACCAACAGAAAATGACTATAAGAAGTCATGCTTCCTTTCGAAATTCAATGTGGCTTAACGCAGTAAATGTGTAGCTGCCGCTAAATAACGAGATGGCAATGATGTCGGTTGGAAAAGGTTACACCAAAGCAAACTAGATGGCGCTGTACGGATGATGACGACCGCAGTACAAACACTGAAAATCTCTAAGAGATTAAAAATCATTTCTTAGATAGGTATTGAAATGGCCCTTAATCCGATATTAAAAACTGTATGTTTTTTTTTTATAAATAAATTTTTTTATACATAGCTGACTATATATATATTATAAATAGCTGACCCGGCATGCGAAATTTGCCACGTTAACTATTTTTTAAAATATATATCGGTATACATGTTAAAAATTGTTTATGATCGATTCTCAGACGTAGCAAATATGCACAAAAATTTTCACAAGAATCGATCAAGCTGTTTCGGAGGAGTTTGACACTGCGACGCGAGAATTTTATATATTCGATTGGTCTTTTATTTATGGAAGAAGGCTCGATAATTGATACGCAGTCTAAATATTTCACTTATGAGTTGCATTGCAATTTCCTGAAAAAAATTAATAAAGAAATGAATAAAATTTGCTTGCATATGGACTTTTAGTAGCAGATATCAGATTTAATAACAGGTAGCATTGTTTTCAGCAAAATATCCTAAACTAAAAACTAATACGCGAAAGTCGTAGTTCCATGTGGATGGTAAGTGTTAATAGCTGATGTTTTAAATTTTTATGAAAATGAGGACGCTTCCACTATCTTCTTTATTCCGTGATATATAATTTTTCCGCTCAAGTGCTTAGAGCTACTAACTAAGAAATATAGGTTATAATTGTAGAGCGACCGATAACCAGATAACAGAGTATTCCGGTCAAGTGCGATGCAGATTCTATTCTATATTTAAATTGAAATGGCAGCATTACACCGATTTTCCCTCGTATTCATTCGCGGATTAAAGCAAAGTAGTTTAGTTTCTCATGCATATCATGGATTGCCGCAAAGTAACGCCTGATTCTATCAATTAAGTTTTGTTTTATGTCTAATAATAGTGTTTCACTGTCTATCTTTCAATTTAATATTCATAATGCTCCTTTCCATAGCTCGTTGGCAGGTTTTTATTCTGCGGCATGTTGTGCTATTATATCCAGGGATGACTACCATAGGAAAGTTGTATTTAACATTACAATTATTATAATAAAACCTCGACTTACAAAAATAAAGAATACTGGTTCCATTTCCCTCAATGATCCGGACACAACTATGTGTTATGAAAAAAAGTCTAATTGGGGAAAAAACCGTTAAATATAATAGACCAATTAAGACGATATAAGGACGTTTATAGTTTTACGCGAACCGATAAAAATGCTATCGACATTTCTTTATATTATCGTGCCACTACTTTTTTTTTGCAATTTGCACCACAGGCTAAATGCCTGTGCCATTCGAAAGTACTTTGTTGTATCTATTGTTGTTTTCACTCTTCATTCCTCGTTCGTTCTATTAGTCCCTTATACAAAATCCGGGTTTGTCTTTAGGGCAGCCATTTCCGCAATGAGATGGGTATTACGGTGGTAGACGGCCGCTCTGTGGTCATATTCCACTACAGCATACTCGCTCGCGGCAATCGCTTTCTTCACGAAGCGACTAACTGCGTCGTCCGCGTGGTCTGTCGGATGGTGGTTCAGATCCTTTAACTGTAAACGTTACATAGTACTTTTTGTTTCTATCCAATCTCTCAGCTGGTAGGGCTATTAGCTGTTTTTCCGTACCGTGCGACACCTCGAGTGTGACGTGCGCTTTTCCAGATGGCGGTTTTGCATTTATTTTCGGTAAAAAGCTTTTAGTTTTAGATGTCGCCCCTGCTGTTGCTGGTTTAGGCATAGTGTGGTGATTCCATTTATATGGAACTGAAAGAGAACAAATTATGAATGTAAATGAAGATGTAGAAATTTTCAAATAATTCAAACGGGCGTTAAGAATTATACAATTATAAGAATTACTTACTGTAAGCAGAACAAGGAATTCCAGTATATGCGTGTACAGCATGAAAACAACGATGTGTCTTACTCGTGCATAAACAAGGGTTGTCCGGTATATAGCTCATCTTGTACAATTCACTCTCTCCGTAATCAAAGTCAATTGGGCGCTCTGGTAAGTTATCTAAATGTTTTTTTCCGCTTTTTTGTAGCTTTCTCAAGCTATCGTAAAGAAATTTCTCAAAACTACTAAATGAGTAATCTGTGCTGTTATATGGACCCAAACCAACGCTAGCAAGACTTGATTTATTGTATTCGTCAATGGCTCGTTTTACTAAGACAGCCTCATTTGCTTTACTTGTTCTTATTTGTAAGCGCTTAAGTTCTAACAGATGGTGAAAAATTTTTCGCTCGCAGTAATATCTGGAAAATGATTTTTAACGTATCTTTGAAGTATACACACAAAGTTTACAGCTGGCCTTCTTTATTTGGGGCATGCTAATTATCGAAAGTCATAAGTGTATAATTGTTTTCTTTCCTCTGGATAGGACTCTACGCGCCCATTTAAATTTCGTTCGGTTTTTTCCGTTTTTACAGCAATTGTTCGATATTTTCGAAATAACCTTTGGGGCACTTCGTGCCCCACAAAAACGCCTTGCTTAATAGTAGTCGCATAAAAAATGTGGCCGTTCTATAATAACTGTTCTATTAAAAATAGAGATTGATTGACGACGACAAAAGACGCGTTGTTAATATGTTTTCTTATTTTCATTTAGAAATCTATTGTAATGGATACAAGTAAACTGTATGCATAGGTATGAAAATATAATATACAAAATTTTATAGTGGTAGATCTAAATCGATTCATTACGTCCTATGGCCTAATAGTTTCTCTTGTTATATCTATAATTAATAAATTCTCTCGCTAAGTCCAGTCGTTATAATTGTACAAAATCATATTTATTTTTTGTCATTACAGTCTATATTAATCAATAAAAATACACAAAAAAATTTCATACTAGTGTTTGCCAAGCACGATTCGACCGAATAATAATAATCGTATCGAATTTGAATTATTGGATATTACGGTCATATTATTACATTTACAAATACTGTTTCATTCAGTAGAATAACTCAGTAATCAATAGAATCTATTTATCGACACTTACTAACCTCAATCGTTCTCTATTGATAAATAGCACGCGATATTGTATGTGAAAATAGATGAAATGTTGTACGGACATATAAGCACTTTACGTTGCTAATGAATGGGGTTAAAACCTTAAAGTTGCTCTGTTTATGTACCTTTTTAATCTTTCTGTTTAAGGTAAAGGTAACATAAATCTTACTAAAGTAGTATTTAATATGCCAGATGAACTGCCACTTTAAGAGACTATATATACAAAAAAACGCATACATCTAATCTACATTAATACTAATATATAAAACTGAATAGTTTGTTTGTTTGCTTGAACGCGCTAATCTCAGGAACTTATGGTCCGAATTTAAAAATTCTTTCTGTGTTAGATAGCCCATTTATCGAGAAAAGCTATATATCATCACGCTAAAATTTAATCTATTTTTTTTACCTAATTACACGCGGCCGAAGTCGCGGGCACAGCTAGTCTGATAGAAAAGAGTAAAAATCATGGCGAGAGTATAAAGTGTAAGTGTAATATTAGTGCCACTGTAATATTAGTGCCACTTTATACAGTTAACTTTAAATGAAAACTTATCAGACAAGTTTTTTCAGCCAACAATACTCAGATCTATAATTGACCATTTTTGTATCACGACTTTAAACAAAAAGTCTCAAGTTGCTGTTCTGTGTTGAGCTTTTGTTAATTTACCATAAAGCTCAGTGAAATATTGCGCGAAATATTGCAAAATAAATGAATAGTTTCATAGAGTAAAAACTGAATAGTTGCTCAGAGTAATAAATGAATAGGTCCTAATTACGCGGACCCGCAGCCATAGCGCAAAATTTAAACTTTCCGTACAAAATTGTTGCGAAATCTAGATTTGGGCTCGTTTATTTGTTTTGTTACTTTTGATGACGTTTACTAATGTTATGTTAGCCACTATGATAGTTATCTATACACGTATATTGTAATGTATTTATCGATCATGAAAGAAAACTTGAACCAGTTGAGATCATTAGCACAATATCGTTCACTATGGAAGTCCATGTCTGTCTATGTCCAGCGCTAGATAATATTGGGCTTAATCCGGAAGGAAAGAAAACTTGGGGTTTGAAAGATGTTTCAGTTAATAAAACCTATACTTTTGCTTTCTTGCCTGGTCTGGCAACATCATTCAACAAACCCCGTAAAGACAACGTTATGCAGTTATCAAACGATGACAGGTATTTTATTTTTTCTGCCTTATTCTTTCTTTTCTATTAGACTCATGATGCGAAGCATCAGAAAGTGTTTTACGATCGTTCTTTACAACTAACACGATTTCTTAAGAAAAAAATCAATTATTTAAGTTTTTTTGTCACTGACATAAACCGCATTGAATATCGTAACTTTGTATCGTCACTTAGTAATTGTAACTGGCCGGTTCTAAAAAAAGAAGTAAAATTTACAATATTTATTTGTGAGCCTTTCAAATTGCAGTTAATTGGCTAAGTTAGATGATTGGACCTATTCAGGGCCACGAGAGTAATCTCCTGAATACCTACTGCGGGAGACACGCAAACGCTGCAACCCGAAAGCTACACCACCGAATCCGCCACCGATGCACAGCAATACACTGACTTTCCGATTTGCCTCAACGCACGTTTCGCTTCGACACCGAAGCATCATCGAGAGATAGACTCTACAAAGGTTATTCGCAAAGTAACGCCTGATTCTATCAGTCATTAGCAAAATTTTCTTTAGGTAGGTGCTGTCGTGCTAAAGAGATTAAGTACTTTCTTGGTTGACTGTACCTATTGACTTCATTCCTTTTGTTGGAACGGTTTTAAATGTTATTTGTTTTTATGTATATCGTTATGATAAATAGTGATAAACGGAATAGCCAGCTGTGATAACGGTCGGACAGGGACGGTTGAATTCTCGTGACACAGGCCCTTGTCATCACGGGCCTAGTATTTTACAAGGACTGCGTCAAGAGCGATTTATGGCGACACATTTTTAGACACAGACAAAAGTGTGAGAAAGGAGGCTATTAAATATGTTCCAGAGTGGGCGTAAAGGATAAATGTCTCCGGCTGACGAGCCTTTTGTTCCCGGACGGTTAGCCGTCTGAGAAATCGTCCTCGCTGTCTTCGGGAGACGATGTAAAATTAAGGTCGAACTGAAAAAGGTCGCGACCATAAATAGCTGAACTTTTTTTGTATAATAATAATAATAAATCTTTATTGGAAACACAGTTACGTCTATATTTCATAAAAGGTACAAAAAATTATTTGTGCAGGTAGGTGATCCACCTGTCACTAAACAAGGTATCAAACTAGGTCCAATCTGTATCTTAGGTATCAGGGCCCTCCTCATAAATATAGATCATTTAATGATAGTAGATATACGAAATGTAAAACATTAATAAATTAAAAAGTTAGGTTGGAAGTCTAAAAATTGAATTCGCGTGAAGGTGTTAGTTTGCGCGTGTGTGTGTCTGTCTCTCTCTCTCTCTCTGTGTGTGTGTATGTGCATGACAGTGCGGTACTGAAAATCAGTTTAAGAGCCTTCAACTCCGTTTTTCAACTAAGTATTTAACCATCTTGCATGAACATCACTATATATAAATGTTTGGCGTTGACCTAATCTAACGCGAATGTGCGATGCTAGCGCACTTAGTTCGTACGAATGATTGAACAAATATATCGGTATCTATATATGATCCCACGTTCGTACGAACTAACATATTAGTGTCTTAATCGAAGCTCGCGCGATTGTAACATTTATAATTAGAACACTTCTTAAATATCAATATACTTCATCGCACGTTCGTACGAACTGTGTTCGATCGCATCGCGCAATCTCGTTCTGTTAGTATGATGCACTATACCAACAAATATCTTCAACCGCTTAAACTTAGTACAGCCATTATATCGCTTTCTCTAACCTTTTCAGTCCTTCGCCATAATCATCTTGGCAAACTTTTAAAAGGTCTTCCCTAAGAATTTTTCCTTGACGTGAAGAAACTTTATACCATAAGGATTATTCCAAAAGTTGATGCAAATCGTTTTGACTGTAATACTTTTCTTGGAAATCTGAAGTGTTTTTTAGAATTCCGCAGACTATTTATTCTATTTCTAATTCATCGTCCTATAAAAAAAATATTCTTTAGTTTATAATGGTCGGACTAAAAATTGCCATAGAGTATATATTAGTAAAAAAATATTTCTCTATTTAATTTTTTTTTCAATCTTAACCATTTTTTTATTATAACATTAAGATGTTATTAATTGTATTGGTAAGAATTTGAAAGAAATTATATAAATAATAAATAAACTAATGCTAAATTAACAACACAACAAAATTACAGAACAAAACAAACCAACATGTTACATAACAAAAATATAAAAACTCTCTTCTCCATTTTATTGTATTTTTTCTGTATCCGCAATTTATTGTTGCATGTTACCCTCCCTGTTAGGGCGTTTGTAAAAATATTTTTCGAAATTATTTTAATTTTATGTCTTACCAAATTATATTTTTATCAATTCATGTTTATTATATAATATTAAAAATGTCAAATTAATGGTTTTACATATTTCTATAAGTCAATTTTTTTCATCTCATATTTAACATAGTACATTTTATTTTAAATCCTTAGAGAATTTTTATTTTACTATTTTTCCAGAATAATGAAATATGTAACCATAAAGCATTGCAAAACAAAATCTATTTCGATAAAAGTGTTTATTTGAGGCGTAAACTTCAAAAAGTCTTTAACAAAGGAGATAAACTTGGCGAAGTGTAGACAGGGAAGTTTGTGTTCAAAATTAGGCCATAGCTTAAACAAAGCAACAAACATTCTGGCCACGATTCTCGCCGCTATTACTTTCTTTAACCGGCGTTTAACTTAAAGCCACTTACGTAGCTCGAAAACTCTAGCCGCTCAGAGTCACCATTTCGAACCGTTCGAATTCAAAGAGTTGACTGTATTTAGGATGAAAATATATGTGCTAAACTCTCAGAAGATAAGTCTTTATCGTGTCATGCTTTTAATCAATGCATTAGCATTACCCGCGTTGACACTAAGGAGGATCGGATGTACACCCAGCACGAATATTTTGAGTCGAATCTTCGAGTCGAAATGTTCGTGCTAGGGCCTCTGAAAATGCTTCTTATTATCTACACTCTTCTTCTAGTGTTATCCTGGTCTTGTACCAGGGTCCACTTAGATTGGAGAGGATGCGGTTGTGGGGCGAGTTAAGATGGCCGATTGCCGTCTGACGTCATCCCCGGAACCCCACAATCTCTACACTGTCACGGCTAACATCACTCAGTGACACGAATCGGGATTCACTGTTTTACGTGCTTTTCAAAACACGGAGGATGTCGGATATTTAAAAACCAGAAACAGAATTAGCTCAACGGTGGTAGTAAACGTTATAAGAATAGCCGAATGGCGCGCCTTAAAATTTAAAGATTTAGTAGTCAATTCCTAATGGCTAATATGATGATGAATGAATGATATTAATATGACAGATAAAAGATAATCATGAAGGAACAACAGAGGCTAAGTTCGCGCAAAAAAATCCTCTAAATTCAACAAAATCATTTAATTCAGTGCCGACAGATTCGTGAGTGACAGTAAATTATCTATATATTAATACGTGAAGCGAAAACTTTCGCAAATTTGCGCGGACGGAGGGGTATAAAATTTGGCACACTTATAGTTTATATACAGAAGTGTGCGAATACTAATAATTTTGTATAATATGCATTATTAATACGTAAAACTATTAAAACAAAACCTCACGTACACCAATGCGAAACGATTACACACACATCTGTACATTTTACTATAAGATTGTGTCAAACTCTATTCATGACAATCGTATGTATATAAATTGTCAAACATAACAATGTTGTTTTACAAAGAATTTTTATTTTGTATATAGCCGTACATCTGAATATAGTAAAGCAAATCTAAATATTTTTGACCGAATTTCGTCTAACTAGCGATGTCTAGTATAATATAAATAAGCGGACGTGTCAATATGCTAAGCAATTCTGCTGTCCCTAGCATTGTAATCTACACGTATACTGTGACGAAGCTCAGGTGAAGGGTTTATCACTAATCCCGGACCAAATCCTCAATGTCGCCCGTTTGTTATACCACCTCGAGAAATTACTGCTTTGCCTTCCCAACTCTAATAAGGTTTTCGCTGGAAACAAATATTAAATACACCGAAATGAAAATCCAAACTTAATTTCCACCAACAAATTTTCTATAAAGCAGCTTTATTTTTACTGAAGCTATGGCAGCAGTCACGCCATCGGTTAATATTATAACATTACAACGTTTTTATTAACAACTTGTTTCGCCTGTATGTAATCAAACTTTTGCTGAGCTCACAAAACAAATGAAAATTGTTTCTTTTGAATAAGTAATATTTAGTCAATATCACTTTCAATTGCATTAATGTAGCTATGCGTAGTCTCTTACGTAGAGACGATAATGCCCCAAAAAATTCAATTAGTATAATCTTTTTATCATAATAGGTTTATTACTTTGTTACATATAACATTTGGTTAAATGCTACTAAAATAAGACTATTCCTAAGTAGAACGCTACTTTTTGAGTCTCCAGAGGACACTTGTATGTTATTTTTCAAATGTCTCAAAAAACAGCGAAAACTAGGCGTAAATAACATCCTATTCTACTTCCTAATAATATTATAAACGCGAAAGTTTGTAAACATGTATGTATGGATGTCTGGATGTATTTTTAACGCAGTAGTCTTTCACGGAAAAACTACTGAATGGATTTTAATAAAACTTTACAATAATATAGTTTATACATCATAATAATATAAAGGTTATAAATTATATTATTGTGTGAATTGTCCAAAATATAAGGATAAATGTCAAGTGAATATGAGAAAATCTGCCACATGTGAGCTATTCTGGCGTGCGCTGCAAAAACGGTTTGAGTTATACGTATATAGTATATGAAGAAAATGTTTATCTTAAATTGTTCTACAAAAAAGCCCGTAACCACATATTATAAGTATTAATTAAGGATATTTCTCTTTTTGTTTATTTTAAAATGGTATTTAATGCTTACTAGGAGGGTGTGCGAATGTTAATATTGTTTTATATTATGCATTATTAATATACTAAATTATTGATATAAAACCACACGCACACCAATGCCAAACGAATTACACACACATGTATATGATGACGTCAAAGCATAATCGTGACAATCATATGTTATATTCATTGTCAAATAGAAATCTCTAGTATTATAAAAAAAAGTAGCAGCGTTTTTATTTAGAACTTTTAAAGGGGAACAATTTCGTCATACATGATCTTTGCGAAACTGTCACCGTTTACGCGGCAAACGCAGCGGAATCTCTGAAAAGGAAAAAAGCCCCGATTTTTAAATATTCTATCAGTCTTATCATAATGATATACAGCCTATAGTCTACCTCGATAAATGGGCTATCTAACACTGAAAGAATTTTACAAATCGGACCAGTAGTTCCTGAGATTAGCGCGTTCAACCAAACAAACAAACTTTCAGCTTTATATATTAGTATCGAGTATAGATAACTAATTATTTACCGCGACTTTGTCCGCGTAAAATCAGTTTGTAATGAAAATAAAATCAGATTACGTATTTTTTAGGGTTCCGTAGTACTACAAGGAACCCTTATAATTTCGCTGTATCCGTCCGTCTGTCTGCCCGTAAGGTGGTCCCCCCTAGCATTTCCAAACTATTAGACGTAGAGACTTGAAATTTTCCTGTCATAAATTATAACTGATCTGAACTGAATGCATAATGTCATAAAAATAAATTAGATTAAAAAAAAAATTAAAATTATAAGGTATTCTTTACAATAGTTGTAACCGTATTATTTTTGAGCATTTCAGTTTTCGTGAAAAATCCCTGAATATTTCTCGGATAAAAAGTACCCTATGGCCCCTTCTGCATTACAAGAAAAATTAGATAGACGAATCTGGTTAAACACGAATTTGAAAACAATTACGAAAAAATAGTTCCAAAAAAAAAGAAAAATGCATTAAACAGAAACTAGCAATGCAATAATTATATGACACTTATAAGTCATTTATTTTAAGTTTAGGTTTCCATCATACTTTATATCAGAGGATGTCTACTAATATATATACCAAAAGAGCTCATTTCTTGAATTTCGGCAGCGTATCTGCGATATATTGTAGTTGTCCATGGGCGTCGATAGTCACTCAAGTGAACTATTTTTTTGGGGGAATCTATTAACACTAAAGTTCGCCTGTTGGTCAAAATTAGGCCGTAAATCTTTAGATTTCTGTACAGTATGCTTACTTAAAGCTATATACAAAATATCGATTCTTCGTATAGTCTACCAAGAAAGTGTTTTACCAATTTAGATGACAGCTCCTAGTCAAATAAAATTTTGCTTAAGGTCTATTATTAATTTAATACACTTATTCTAAATACGTTTTTAAATATTAGTATAAAAATAAAAACATTTAAAAATATATAAAAAATAGATGTTTTTAAGGAGGAAGGCTATAGGCCTATATCACACATACACACATCACACTAAAAATTTTACCTAATTTTACGCAAACGAAGTTGCGGGTAACAACTAGTATTAGTATATACGTATATATTACTTTTTTCTTCAACCTTATTTGCTATTCTAATTTAGTGCGTTCTTCACGAAGTTATGTTTATTTTGTACGATATAGGATTCTATATCTTCATCCAATATCTCGTGCTTTATAAATATTGTAAGATAGTGTGACATATTGCTACAATTTATAACATTTGCGGAACCCGCACGTAGTGTTCAGGGCAGTATACCGTTACCCCTCTGGGGTTTTAGGCCTACTTTATTATAGAAATAGAAATCGTAGAGACATCGATTGACAAACTGTTCCTATATATTTTCACGTGTCATCTTATGAATCGATAAACACCGGCTGCGCGAAAAAAAAAAGCATGACTCGTTGTCACGTTCCGCCTGAGTTGTACAAGCGAGAGTGCGGAACAAGCGATAGAGATAGAGATTTCGGCAGATCTTCACGGAGTTTGCTTCAACTGCACAGTTAAATCGCAACGATTTATCGAAACGTGTGTAGCGACTATAAAGCGTTTAAACGAAGGACAAAATGCAGAATGCGCATTCAAAAAGGATATCACATTTATTACACTTTATAATCTATATATTCAAAAATTAATCGCTGTACGTTAGTCTCGCTAAAACTCAGAAACGGCTACACTATATCGAATTTTGTTAATTTTGATATTGAATTTTCTCACATAGAAAATGAGACTAAACATTTAATTTTATTTTCTAATATATTACTACGAATTATATTATAATATTATTTTGTGGAGATTGTTTTAATGAAGCTGGCGATCTCAAAGTTGGCATAACTTTGAGATCGCTAGCTAGATCGCTAGCCCGATGTGATGGAGTGGCGAATTTATCAACGAATAAAGCCTTTTTACCAACAAGAAGGTTTTAGTTGATTATAATTCGCCACAGATTATTCTATTTATCTTTCTATAGTTTAAAACTATGTCGCTTCCCGCTTTTGCACGCTAAATAAATAAGAAGCTCCTTTTGTGTTAGAAGTAATGAAAACTTGCTAGTGCTCGCTATTTGTAGGTTTTAAGCATTTCCATTCAATGTTACTTTGAGGCTAGCCAATTTGACTGCGTGCCAATACTGGAATTAGTTTGTTAATAAATTGGGTGTTGAGTGAATAACATTCGTGTACCAGTGATACGACCTACCATTTTCGATTATTCTTCATCTTTCCAGGAAAAGATTTTTCCAGACCTTACCTTGGGTACATCCTTTGTCTCTGTGGATATAAGACAACTCTTCCAACCCCGCACTTTCCATGCACAAAAACCCACACCCTTTTTTTTTTTTTTATGTTACAAGGGGGCAGCCGAGCAGGCAGAAGGCACCGAAGTGTCTCCCGTCGCCCATGGACATCTGCTCGACCCAGAAGGCCTGTCGCAGCCCCTTAGAATAAAATAATTATATATATAACGTTAAAAATAGAACATTGCTCGATAAAAAAACGTCGCGTTATAACAGCGCTGCCGTGTGAGCAGAATCTTGGAAATCCATATGTTATATTTGAACGCTTTTTTATCGCGAAATCGGATATCAACCTTTGAAATCATTTAAGAAATAACTTTATCCTTTGTCAGCCACGGAACCCTTCAATAAGCGTGTCTTGACACGCTCCTGGCCACTTTTATTATTATAAGCTTCAATGTGTTAGTCACACCGTGTCTCTTACTACATTTAAAATCTTTATTGGACCCGACCAATTAAAAATGAATATCTAATTTACTCTTGTTACGCCATAACATGCGAACGGCTTAGTAAATACTAATCTAAGATAGGTCTTACTTATACTAAAGCTGAAAAGTTTGTTTGTTTACTTGAAAAATTCTTTCAGTGTTAGATAGCCCATTTATCGAGGAAAGCTATATATACCTATCACGCCAAAATGGAATCTTATATTTTTTACCTAATTTTACGCGGACTACGTCGCAACCACAGCTAGCAAAATAAATAATTCCCGCATTTAATAACAAAAGAAATAATATTCAGTTCTTTTTTAGTTTTTTTTTATAATAATTAAATATTTTTTATGAACTTTTTAAAATAATTATGTTACATTGTAAGTCTCATTAGTCTCGTTTAAGTTTTAGATTTATTTTTGTTCACAGTCGAAAAAATATTCTTTCTTTTTATTCATTTCAAATGAAATTTTTTTTTCGTGTATGTTATACAGAGATTTTTTAAAAGATTACGTAATACGATACCAATTCCTAGCAAGGCAATAGGCGTCGACCGGGGTCCGTCGCTAATATTTATTATCCTTTATAGTATTATTTTATCACAATTACCATGCCACTGTTGTCTCGGTTGATACACGCGTGAAGTCGATAGACGCAAGGAGACACGTGCGTCCTCGACGGCGGCACGATCTCGACTGACTAAAAATCGCGAGCTTTATCAATGGACAAACAGTGTTCAGGCGCGCGCGCTAGTATGCGCCGCCACTTAGATCTATGCTTCCGTTAGGTTATTAGTGCTGTTTACCTAATGTTTGTTTATTGCTCTGATCAAACGTTTTGCTGCTTGATCGCAGTTGCTGCTCCCAGCGCTACGTTCTGATAAACATAATACCACTCTGTAGTAAAACTTCGGCCATTCTTACCACTTCTATGTATGTACATACTGTAGGTTCCATTATTGTAATTGTTTTAATAAACATAATATGCTCTACAGCGTGACTATATTGTAATTTCTAGTTAAACATCGCACAACGTTTTAATAGGAACAATGTAAAAAAATACTTGGGTAAAAAGTAGAGTTGGGAGTTTAATATTGGCACCACTGTAAGTTTAAATGTTATATTTTTAGTTCAGTTATTTCATTAGTTTCTTTGGTATTATTTAACTATTTGTTAATTAAAATAATATTTTAATTCGTCGTATGTAAACTGCCAATTTAAAGTGAAGTATATGAAATCTATATCCTGAGATTCCTGCGTCGTGAGAAATAACTTATTTTCTGAAAGATGAATTCCTTAGGGTCTGATTAGTCTTGTATACTTATGAACACCTGCGTACGTGTAAAGTTGTAACTGTGACCCGTAGACATGTATCAGAAAAAAGAGCTACTTAACTTATTTTTAATTTCATGTAAAAAAACATAGTTTTGTGAGACTATATTGCGTGAACTGTCTTACGAAATAGATCAAAATTATTTACTACTGTACTTTTAAAGATATTCAATTGTATATCAAACGATCTTTATAATTTATAACTTATTATAATTTAAAAACAATTATAATTTATAACCTACAGTAACTATTTTTATCTTTTACATATATAGTAATATGTAAAAGATAAATTATAATTAATACGGCCATTAATACAGCCTTCTTTAAAATAACTTTGTAACTAGGTAGTTAATTGTTTTATCTTTTATTTATTTTTATCTTTTTATCATATTACTAATATGTAAAAGATAAAAATAAATAAAAGATAAAACAATTAACTACCTACTTACAAAGTTATTTTAAAGAAGGCCATATTAATCCTTATAATATTAAATACGCTAGATACGGTATACATTTCATGCAGATCAAAATTGCTTTTTTATATTTTAGAAGGGGCAAACGAGCAGACGGTAAGTAACTACCGACGGGGATCTAATAATCCATTAGGAATTAATAGAAACTTAGATAAAATTCCCTTTCACCCATTCTTTACCTTCTTCTAGATATGTATTAACTCACGCACACATATACATGTTATACAAATAAAAGCGTGCGAAAAACAAAATCAAACAATAATCGTGAAAGCCATCCGAAAAACACCATTTTCCCGTCGCCCGCCCGTTAAAACTGCATGGCGTTTGCGTTCCGTTGCTTTAATAAATTTCACTTAATGGCTGGCTTTTTCGCACCTGAACCGTCTGTTTTAAAGTGAATTTACCGCCTCTTTGTTAGCTACGTGTCTGTTAATTCGTTTACTCTTCGAGGAGGACCCTAATGGGTTGCTTTTCTTACAATTAGCCGCAATTAAGATCCTCCGTAAGGAAATGGTGAATTCCTCTCTTTGGAGGCGGACTTTAATCGATTGTACGTGTCTGAATCAATTGCAGTTGAATAGGTTGTATATTGTCTGTGTTGTCTATGGTTCCTAAACGATTCTTTAATTAACGTCTACGCTCTAGCCATAACTTAGAGGTTTACTTATATGTCTCTTCCTTTGTTTAGTCCTTATTCCATTTCACTTGAGGTCGCAGCCACTTTTAAGTTTATAGTTCGGCAAACAGGTTTCAATGTGAATTTGGTCTAAGAAATAAGATTCGACGGATGAGTCAGAAGTACCTGCATGCGAAAATTAGGTGAGCTTTCGAAATGCAATCTATCTATATCTATACTAATATATAAAGCTGAAGAGTTTGTTTGTTTGTTTGAATGAGCTAATCTCAGGAACTACTGGTCCCATTTGATTTTTTTTACGCACCTATGCACGCACGCACGCACGCACGCACGCGCACACACATACGTCCCTCTACGGAAGAACGAGACCCCATTAGATCCCGAGATCCCATACCCAAGAGATGAAAATAGGTTAAATTTATTGGAAATAAATTATTTGTATTTCTATGTATAGATTAATGAATTTAAATATAATAAAAAAAAACACTTAGTAATACTTAAAATGATTATAATCCTAAATACATTTTTAAATATTATTATAAAAATACAGACATTTAAAAATATGTAACAAATAGATGACATTTCACGCCGATCTTAGGTGAGAAAGAGGTGCTGGTACCCGAATACCCATTTCGGCTGCAGACCAAATGGACTGCTAGTGTTGAGATACGTCTAATTAGATCAATAGACAGGAGTAAAGGAAGAGATAGAATAAAAGGATATAAAGGTAGATGGGGAGGAGAGAAAGGCTGTGGATACTACTGTCACGGACGGTATAGGGGGAGTGAAACTAGCAGCTAGGGAAGTCCAACGTCGCGTACCCGTATTGGACTTGACCAGTTATGATAGATAGATAGATAGAGAAATTTATTTGACGAAAACACAAACTTAAAATTTTACAATACAATGTTTAAAATCTGAAATAGTATTGAATGAATGAATGAATGAATAATCTTTATTGTACACAAAATAAAAAAAAAAACAATGATTATACAGTAAATGCAATGGTAAAACAGTACAATCAGGCGGTCTTATCGCTAACTAGCGATCTGCTGGTACTTTGCAGTAGGTAACAATACAATCACCCTTTGAATGTTGGGTGCATAGAGATGGAACTATGGAACCGTTAAATTATTTCATGGTGTAATAAAATTGAATTATCTGTCTAATCTAATAATTTTCCAATGTCGTTATTTGAATCTATTTTTATATCTAGAGCTTTTTTTATTATTACTTTATTTTAATGTCTATTAATAACATAAAAACCGCGTGTACAGATTTTATCAAGATAGGCAACGCATCAGATCCGTGCTATCTATTAAAGATAACTCTTCCATTTTTATTTTGTGCGTAGGAAAACTTTTTGAACGTTACCATTACTTCTAAAATGATTTTAAAACACATATCTTTGGTTGGAAAGATAAATTTGATCATAAACATCAGCTTTAGATTTTAGTTCCTAGCTGTTTGTATTGTCTATTCAAAAATATACGGGTCTACCTGCTCTCCTGTTTATCTGAGATATCAAGAAACTTAATTGTTACTTTCAACTTTCTTTTTTAAATTACATTATTCTCTTAGAAATTTTCATGTAACTATAATTTCTTATTTGTATGAAGTAAAAAATGATTCTTTTTAAGCCTCCAGTTAGCAGAGTTCTCACACAAGGTCGTTAAAAACTTTCAAGAACCGTCACACCAAGACGGCTTGTAGGAAACGGCTAATAAGATGGGTGTTTGAGAATGCAGCGAATATTATATATAATTGTGAATATGTATATATCCACTGTGTATCCAACTTTGTTCCAGGTCGAAGGGGATCTGTGCCAGCTTCAGGCCACGCAGTGGCAGGAAACGGCACAGGACCGCAAGAAGTGGCGTCACTTGTTCTCCGAGGCCAAGGTCCAGCTTGGGTCTATGCGCCATCGCAGTTGTAATAGTAGTAACAAATATAAATATCAAAAATAAAGGCAAAATCTGTAAAATTTACGTAAGTCCAGCCATACTGGCACGTTGGCACAGTGACCCAGTGGGGCAGGACATAGGACTATATGGCACGGACGTCTGTCCCTATGGTAGACAACTAAACGCCTGTGTTATAGGTAACAGCCTCCTTTTATACACAAATATTATTTTGTAGCAAATTTATAAAAACACATATGTCCGTATAGATAATACACTCAGACTCGAGGCGGGAATGGATCCCGCAACGCCGGAGCAGATGGTAGGGTCACTGAACTGCGCCAACAGGTCAGTCAGTTTGCCACGTTCAGATGCATCTCCTACGTTCTACGTAATTAATTTTGAGTGGAGAGGTATGTAAATGTAATCTTAGAGTCGCTGACCGTTACCTGGCGGGGGAAGCCGTGTCAAACGTAAAGTGGGTCAGCCCTTGTATTCTTGAAACCTTTTGATAAATACCGCTTTCGACATTTAACATAAACCGGACGGTTAACCGGGTGGTAATATATTTCATTTAAGTCAATTTAGTATTAAATATATCTAACACATAGCTTTTTATCGTATTTTGTTAAAGGCGGATACCTTTCCAGAGTTTTGGTCAATTCTGAAACGCTTTATTAACTTTTATTCATGTAATACTGGTCCGAATTGAAAAATTATTTCAGTGTTAGATAGCCCATTTATCGAGGAAGGCTATAGGCTATATATCAGCACGCTAAAATTTGTCACCCCATTTTACGCGGATGGATTCACGAGCAACAAGTAGTGTTCGATAATATTATTATTAATATCTGGATTTTTACACACATACACATATGCGCGCACCCACCCACGAACGCACGCAGACACACACACACGCAAGATTTCCTGCTTTAAATTCGCAGGCATCACCTAACAAACGACATGTCAAGAAAATCTTCAAAATTGCTCCAACATTCCTTTGAAACTTAATCAACTTTGAAGGAATCCCAAAACAAATTAGGACACAAATGACACACAACATTTTGTTTGATAGGGGATGAAGCAATTCAAGCAATAGTTAACAAAAAGGGATTGACGTCACAGCGTCCTCGAGTTAAGATGGACCGACGCAAACATTTAAACTAACTTGAACAGTTTTAATTGAACGGGAGCGCCCGTTAGAAGTCTATCTACGAATACAAAGAAAATTTGGTTTAATTAAAGAAATGCAGTAACAATTATTTCTTAACAAATCATGATAATTTTTTCTACATAAGGAGCGAAAAAAAGGATAAAGTTATTCAACGATTGTTGTTTCATCAGTCCTTAATTTGGACGCAAAATATTTCTACTTTCTAAATTACATAATTTCTACGTCTCTACTTGGTCGATGCATGTACCAAAGCCGTGGACAAACATAGTGTTGGAAGTGTGAAAATGCGTCGGACGGGTTTCAAGTTTCGTTGACGCCGCGCTTCGTGTCCGCGTGCAGGCCGGTGCAAGCACAGCGGATTAACTTAACTATTCATATCCAACGGCTCTGTCTTCGTAACACGCATGTATACAACTTGATAAAAAAGTTTCCATCACAAACGTGCATTGTAAAAAAATGGATATTTACATTGAGATAAATCAATAAATATATAAGACTATATGACACGGACGTCTGTTCCTATGTTAGACAATTTTAAGCCTGCGTTATAGGTAACAGCCGTTCAAAGTTATTATAAATGTATATTTATTTATAATAACTTAGAAGACCGCAAAATACAGCCTAAAAGTTAGCTTAAGTATGGATTAAGTATACGAGTAAGCAACATTAATTCCAGAGTTAACTAGTTGGCGCAAACTGCCCCTAGATTCATAAAGGGTTGTTTTAACGACCGTCTTGCTCCATACACTTAGGACGACGGTCGTTGGAAATTAGCAAAACAGTTAAAATTAACACAGTCAGGACACTCAAGTTACTATCTCAGCACAAATTACATGTTAAGCATGATTGTTATTACAGGAATTACACCTCTCGTCGCGGTTATGAACTCTCGATGTGGTTCTTACTTACTTCTTGGAATTATTAATGCTCTTGTTCACATAATCTACTGGTGATAGTCGTAAAGAGCTAATATATATGATGAAATTAGCAAAATAATTAAAATTAACACAGTCTGGGCACTCAAGTTATCGTCTCGACACAAATTACACGTTAAGCACGAATGTTATTACGGAACCGACACCTTTCGCCGCAGTCTATGATCTCTCGAGTGCGATTCATACTTAATTGTTGGAATTACTAATGATCTCGAGAACGTAAGCTCTTGTTGTAAAAAGGTTAGATAAAATTAGCAAAATAATTAAAATTAACACAGTCAGGGCAATCAAGTTACTGTCTCAGCACAAATTACACGTTAAGCACGATTGTTATTACAGTAAACACACATCTCTTTGTGGTTATAATCTCTCGATGCGGTTCTTACTTACCTGTTGGAGTTATTAATGCTCTTGATCATGTAATCTGTTGGTGGTAGTGTTAAAAAGCTAATATATACGGTAAAATTAGCAAGAGAATTAAAATTAACTCAGTCAGGATACTCAAGACCCCGTCTCAGCCCAAATGACTTGTTAAGCACGAATGTTATTACGGAACCGACACCTTTCGCCGCAGTCTATGATCTCTCGAGTGCAATTCATACTTAATTGTTGGAATTACTAATGACCCCGAGCACGTAAGCTCTCGTTGTAAAAAGGTTAGATAAAATTAGCAAAATAATTAAAATTTACACAGCCAGGACATTCAAGTCACCGTCTCAGCACAAATTACACATTAAGCACGGTTGTTATTACAGAAAAGACACCTCTTGCCGTGGTTATAATCTCTGAAGTGCGGCTCTTACTTGTTGGAATTATTAATGCACTTAGGCACGTAATCTGCTATCTGATTTTTTAAAAATGTACATGAGCGTGTCATGACACGCTTATATAACAGGGGCCCGCATCTGATAGGCTATAAACTTAATTGTTAAATAACTTTAAAAGTTGTTGTCCGATGTCGTTCAAAATAATTTTCCTAATGAGTTTTTAGCATGTTGTATGCATGAAGCAGCAGCTTTCAAATAAAAAAGAATCATCAAAATCGGTTTACCAAATCAAAAGTTCTGAGCCAACAAACATAAAAAATACAGTCGTATTGATAACCTTCTACTTTTAAGAAGCCGGTGGAAAAGCGGAAGATCACCTATCACTAAATCTCGAAAACCTCGGGACTTACAAAGATGAAATTTAACAGTTTACAGTTAGGAGACAGCCGCTAAGACGGATTTTACGATATGGCCTAATTAGGAAGGTCTCAGCGCTACCGCAAATTTACGCAGGCGAAATCGCGGGACACAGCTAGTCAGCTATACTATTGTAGAGGGCACATCAAGGTGGAAAGTGTTCAGCGAGGAATGAATGGTGGGAGCGTAGGTCGATATTCTCAACCACCGCTAAGGAAGATCTTCTGTCCGGGCTATTTGGTGTGAGCAGCATAAATAAAAAATACTTTCCTAAACTATCGATCCATGGATACAATTGGTCATAAAACATCTATCACAGATGATAATTTATACAATATCTGCGCAACACTTCAACTCGTGGTTATATAAGCCGATACGAGAGTGACTGTTCCGTCTGCACTTGCGACAAAAGAAATTAGACAGATTTGTGCTACCGCGGTGTCTCTTCAACCCTCGCCTTGCTAACTCCTGGATCCATCCCTCCATAACAATCAATCAATATTATTTATTTATTTTCAAATATCTTTATTTAAATCATAAACAATACAATTAGTACTTACTAGTGTACATAGAGGAATCCTAGAAGAACTAAGCTTAAAGATAAGTTGTTTTTTACGCACTAGCATATTAAAAACTTTAGGCAAAGAGGTTGAAAGAAAACATTGTTCAAATTATGAAGCAAGAAGTTAACACTAAAAATAATATTACACAAACTTGAGCGTAGTTGTATGTTTTTAGACAATAAAATTATAAAATCAATCAATCTAACTACGTTTAAAATAGCTAAAACAACTAGACATCAAGACAGTTTTTTTCTTTAATACTCATTAAGGATTCCCAAGAAAACATTATTTTCCTCAGATTTCCCGCCGGCATTGAATTTTTAATACTAAAATCTGTATGCCTCGCTGTACAGAAGGAGGTATTAAGGACTCCTTGTGCATATGATATACGGGCACAAACTGCGCTGCAGTAATAAATCTTCCGACAGATATCAAGATGAATACGCTCATGAGCCGTCCGCGCTTATCGCATTCCCCTACCAAATTTTAAGCATCCAAGGCACTTTTATGTGCAATTTTTCGTTGGCTCAGTATAACCTTTTTTATGCTAATCAAATTTGTTCTAAAATAATGCATTATTTGTGAGGGTCTTTTTATAAACATAATATTAATTCTTATCCAAAAACTATTTATAAACCTCATAAGTGATAAGAGTGGCACACACGGACGAAGTCGTAGGGAACAGCTAGTTATAGGTATGATTGATGTTAATGATAGGCAGTAAATATCATTTATGTCTATAATATAGCACAGCTTCACTCGCGTATATTAGAAAATTATAAACGCTTCATCCTTCTGCGGCAATGATAGTAAAGCACAGTTTGGATTTCGCAATTACTAAGTTATGGTCGCTACTTTCCAATCTGTTTTAAATTAAAATTGGATTAAACAAATGGCAATGCATCTTAGAGCACACACCAACGCTTCGAGTTGTGAGGCATGCAATTATCAGTTAGTCTGACAATTTTTATACTACAAGAATATTAATATTGAGATAAACGTCTTTAGCCCCTGCTGACTAGACCCTTATTCGTTATGTAGAATGAAGAATGGGTAGTTACCTTCAACGTGTAAGTGAAATGAAAAAAATATACAACAATATTAAGGGCGCATTTGCCTTTAGCGTTGTAAATGGTAGAAATAAAGCAAAATTTGAAAAGCACAACACCGGTTGTACCGATCCAGTGGCACCCGCAGGCAACGAAACTAGATCTGAAGCTCATAACGAGATGCACGAAGTTGATGAGGATAAATAAAATCATAATGATTTGTCTATAGGGAGCCCAAAAGGAAATTTTGGGGTTTTCTCAAGTGCGTCAGTAAGCCATATAGGGAAAATCCTTGTAGCCTATATGTACCCCCACCAAATATGGAGAGTCACAAAGTTGTAAAAGACAACGTCCGTTTGTTGCTTGTCAAATATTCGACCACATGCGGCATGTTCCATTTGAAAGCTCTTTTAAAAAGCTCTCGTGCGAATAAGGGCTTAATTTGTTTATAGAATCTCCGAAAATATTAAAAGATATTCTCTCTGCTTTTGCAACAGTTTTTTTAATTTTAATTGTTGAAAGTTTTTTTTAAAATTATAATTAACTTATATGTTATACAGTTGATTTTAAGTTTTAAATGAATTTTTCAGTTATAAGACACAAGCTATGTTCATTTCCAATAGGTAAAAACCTTATATATTTTTTTGTATATTTCTTTTTGTTGTAAAATATAGTTGGCTGTTATATTTTGGCTGTTGCCAGTTGAATGAAACTATTAAAAAAATCCTATATAGATAGATTTGTTGAGATTTTCATAAGAAAATAGCGGAGTGGTTTCCTTCTTCACCAGATTAGGAGTAATTAAAGACTAAACTGTCGTCATTGATCGATCGCCAATCAGTGACTTAAGTCCTCCTTAGCGGCTGAACCGATTTTAATAAAATTTTATACAAGAGATAAAGTTGATTCGAAGATGGTTTAGATCATTTGGATTTAGTAACTGGCTTTGAAGTATTTAATATATTTATTTTAAACTTTAATATATAATAATAATAACCATTATTGTGTCTATACCAAATAAACTGAACATTCTTGCATTATTGTAATGAACACCTCTTTAGATGCGTTGGGCATTTTTTTTATCTTCACACCATAACCAATACTAGCGCGTTGGGCTACTTATTGAGACGGGAAAAAATCATTAAACTCGCGACACTGTTACCGTAACCGACATCTATGACAAATCGTTTTCATTTCTGTCAGCATTCACGGGGTGATGTTTTTTATTTAATTCTTTATTTAGACACCACCGACCAACTATATTGCTAACATTGAATAAAGTTCTTATGCCGGAGCCAGACATAGCTTCATTTGAATGATCATTTCAATGATCATGTAATGTGGCCGCGGAGTTTGTGTAGCTGCGCAAAGTTCTGTAGTACTTTGTAGTCTTCAAGGACAAAAATGTGAAGTCAACCAAGAAAGTGCTTTACCATTTTGGATGACAGCTCCTAGTTAAAGAAAATTCTGCTAAGGGTTATTGTTAGGAGTTAGAAGTTAATGCTTAACAAGTAAAAATAAGCCATTTAACTAATTGACGTGCGAACGACATTCAACCTTAGCGTGGCAAACCAATTTCTTGGTAGACTATACATAAAATAAAAAATAATAATTTACAGATAGGCAATAGAGCTCCAATGGTTGAAAGGATAAAATTACGGGACTAGGGCGACTCTGTTTCGAATGGCACTAAGTAGCATTGCAACTTGCAGGGCCTGCTGTGAAGAAGCGCGATCCCCCTGGTGTTGCAGTTGTCCATGGGCGTCGGTAGTCACTTAAGAGTACCGCCTGCTCGTTTGCCCCTTGTTGATGAAAAAAAAACATATTTATTTATAATTTTATTTATTTCTTAAAAACACATTACAACTGCTATTACAGGCATTTTTATTTATTTATATATTAGTAAAGATAAAAAGATTGTATTGTTGTTGTTAAATATTATTCTGTGTTATTGATCACGTTCCTTTATACTGTAAAACAGAGTAAAATCCGGCCTACATACCGCTGCGCCGTTTCCAGTCAGATTTTTGTTCAATATTCATAAAGCTATCAAGCCAGCGTGCTCTGTGGCTTACCACAATACGACGTCCGTTTTTGCCACGCAGCGGCATGTTATAGAAAAATTGCAACCGCTTTTTATTTCCGCTTTAAGCGATTTTTATCTCGTCGCGGTTAAATTTCGACAATCTATGGGGTGAAATGGTGTGCAATAAAGAACTGTAATATAAAAATTTTTGCTCTCTTAATTATTTCCACCGACTAAAGACCCCTTTCCGTTATACTAAAGCACATTTCAGTGTGCACTATCGGACACAAAATATTTGTATGAGAACAAGAGACAATAGTAGACGTTATTCATACGATTATGTGTAGTAAGTTAAAATTTGTGACAGAGACAGACAGAGACTCGCTAGGTTAAGTTGCTCTTGCTGCAACCGGGTGACGGATGGGTGACCCATACTAGCGCTGGTTTATATTTGATATTCATCCGGTCGCAGCCAGAGCAACTTAACTTAGCAATCGACTCAAATGCCGACCACTGATTAGGCCACGACCTCCTCTTCATATTACCCTGTCCGTATGAAATAAATAAATATTAAAAAATAAACAAAAATGTATTTGAGTTTACTAAAGTTTTTTTTTCAATGATATAAAATAAACAATATATAGCATTTTTTTCTAATTTTATGAGACCCAGTAGGGATTTTATGGAGGTTAGATTCCGGTTCCAAAAGTTGCGATAAAGACAATGAACTTCCGATCTATTTTATACATTCGGTTCCGATAAATTTAAATTGGAAGTTATAGCTGAGATCGATGGTCCTGGAGGTCGATGATGTTGACGCTAGCTGGTCGAAGTTGGCCTTTGAGAATTAGATTGGACGGAGAAAAATCTGTAATGCTTTTTTTTATTAAATACTAGTTGTTTCCCGCGACTTTGTCCGCGTAAAATAGGGCGAAAAATTTTAGCGTGACGATATATAGTCTATAAGCCTTACTCGATAAATAGGCTATCTAACACTGAAAAAATCTTTCAGATTGGACAAGTTGTTCCTGAAATTAGCGCGTTCAAAAAAATATACAAACTCTTAATTTTTATATATTAGTATAAATAACTTATCTCTTTTAGATACACTCCATTTAATTTAATTTACCTACTAGACTCTATGTGATCTTAAATTTGATTATTTTTATTTTTAGCATTATACACAAGTGTGTAATGCTGTAATGTTTTTAGTTAAGCCTTGTTAGGTCATATAAAACTTTAAATTTAACTATACGAAATAATTACAATACATAATATCATGTTTTGAAAAACACATTGCTCATTTTTTGCCTCAATGATCTAACGCAGTCATTAAAGATATCGACGTTGTATTCTGAACATGTGCGATTATAAATTTTACATGTTCTTAATAGAGACGCTAAATATCTCAGAGTAGAAGATACTACATGCGTATTGTAGAATGTATATTGCAAAATGTGCGGTTCTTGCCTCAAATAAATGCAAATAATGAAGTAATAAAGTCTATTTAAAAGATAGCAATTATAGTTCCTTTCAAGTTGCAGAAACTGCCGATTGCACATAATACTGCGAAGAGAGATATTTCTGCAAACAATTGCACTTCAACAGTGGCTGTGATTAAAATTTCATCGGCACTGCGTCACAAGTTTGAGATCACTGGATTGAATTGCTTTTGATATTTTCCTAAGATAGAACGTTTTCTCACACACAATATCGAAAAGCGAAAGTGTATAAATGTTTCTTTTTGAAGGGACTCCTTTTTTGGGATAGTCTCCGTAGTCCAAAGGAACTTTTATTGTTTTGCTCCGTCCTACCTCCGTGCGCCTGTCCATCCGTAAGGTGGTCTCTTCCTTCACTCTACGAATAATCTTTGTAGAGTCTATCTTCTGATGATGCTTCGGTATCGAAGCGAAACGTGCGTTGAGGCACATCGGAAAGTCAGGGTTGTGCTGTGCTTTGGTGGCAACACAGGAGGAAATTCATTTGATGAGAAATGAGCGCATCCTCGTCTGTAGAATCTTTAATGTAGGGGAAAATTGATGCGAGAACCTTTTCAGTGTACCTAGCTGATTCACGCGACTTTGTACGCAGGAATTCAAGGATTTTGTTATATTTCGAGGGTTTTAATTTTTGTTGTATGGTACTATAATTATTTAAAAAAGTAAAGTAGCCGTAGTAGGAATAAAATATTATTCTCTGTAAAACCTGCCAGTGAAAGTCCCCTTAAAATCGATCCAGCAGTATCCGAACTCTCCCGTAACAAACAGACAGACGGAAAAAAATGTTTTAAGTATACAAACTTTGTTCAGGCAATAAAGAACACAACAGAAAAAGAAACACCCAATATGGTGAAGTTGTCCAGAAGTTACAGGCGTACAAATTACTCGTAAATCTTTTAAACTACGCAACAGATTTTAATACGATTTTCATCAATAAACAAAGTGATTCAACAAGATGGTTTATATATATTGCGCTCGTGCGAATCCGGGGTGGGTCGCTAGTTTAAAACGATTTATCTTGAAAGAAATAGAGATATTGCTTTTCAATATTGGTAAAAAACAATACCTTAATGAAATGTTTCTGTTATGCAAATTTTAATTTCTTGACCTTTTTTCAGTATTTCTGTCTTATAATGAAATCAATTATTAATTTGATAATTTTTTATGATCACTTATGATCATTTTTATGTCTTTGCCTATTGTGAAATGCGTATATTTATCTCATGTGAGAAATAGGTACTGGTACCCGGACGCGCCGGCCCAATTCGGCTACAAGCATGGCGCTACCTCTAATTTATACCAGATTGATATATTTAAGATTATACCAGACACATCCAAAAAAACATATACGCGTTCAAACTTATAACATATAGCCCGTTGGCGCAGTGGGCAGTGACCCTGCCTTCCGTTCCGGGAGTTGTGGGTTCGATTCCCACCTCCAGTCTGGGTGTATTATCTATATATTTCTACAAAACAAAATATTTGTGTATAACAGGCGTCCGTTACCTATAACACAGGCATTAAGTTGTTTAACTTAGGAATAGACATTCCTGTGTCGTATAGTCTTGGATATATTTATTTATTATACACTTCTTACATAACATATAAATACATAAGTTATATATCTATATTATTTTGCAAATGTGACAAACAAAATGCATGCATACATATCATTTTTCATACTTGTAAATCAATTCAAACAAAGTTATAGGTACCTCGGATAATATACTGCTTATGTTATTCCTTATAAAACTTATCGATTAAACTCTTGTCAAAATCGATCAATTCCTCTCGGAAGTTATATATTACAGATAGACACATATTTTAATTATATAAACTCTGTGCTGACCATAACGAACACAATAAGAAAAGCATAAGCATAAAACAGCATAACTTTTTCACTTCGTTTAAATATGTTAAGTCTAAATGATGTTAGTCCATAATGGCCTAAACTTGCTTTTTTGATATACGGCAACTAGTAAAATAAATTAATTTCAGCGTTACAAGCACACCTTAAGTTTTATTTTATATATATAAACAAAACCGATATGACGCCTTTTTCTAAGCGTTTTGTTTAAAATATTTCAAGGCTGCCCAAGTATACATGTTACGGGCATTTATTTCGTTGTAATGTCTTATCTTTTATGTTAATTATATAACGCTATTTGAGAAAATGAATAACGGGTAAAACATTAAGTAATTAAAATCCTTGGCCGTATGTTTTGTTCCATTTAACATATTGTCCGAGATCGTCCTGTGATACACTAGGCCTTACACGTTGGAGCGCGGCTTTAAAATCTTGAGCGCTAACCGGTCGAACCTAAAAAATCTGTTAGGTTAGCAATTGGAAATACAAATTCAATTTTATTTATATTTCAACAAAACTTTTATACCTTTTCCCTGTCGATAGTGACTATTTGCGACAAAGGCACAGAGCGAATCGGTCCCATGGCTGCCTCAGAGCATAGGGATTTCATATCTGCACCAGAATACCCATCCGTCAGATTTGCTATTTCGGTAATTTGTTGGTCTGATAAATTATTGTTCTCATTTCTCAGTAGGTTTGATATAATTTGCTTACGAGCCTGCAAATAAAACCATTTATATATTTTAATGTAATATTTTTATTTTGGGCTTGTTAAATTAGGATATATAAACTTATCTGATAGTCGCCTTTTCTGTGTTTCTTTGGGTATTTTTATGTCGGAAATAAATAAATAGATAGTGATCTCTCAAACGTTTACCGCAACTATAAATCGTAGTTGCAAAACGTAGACCAGATCTGCCAACGCTTACAGTCGCTGGTACTTTGAATTATGTAATTTTGCTAACCACAGGCGCGGATCTGCCGTAGTGGGCACGATGGGCACTCCCACCACACAAATACACATATCAAATGGAAAGAAATCCTTTGAAATGTATAGGATTTTTAATAAAGTATAACATTCTTTTAATTTGAAAAAGTCACCTTAACTATTTTTGTAACGTAACTACAAATTTACGGTTTTCGGAACCTTTCCTGTACTTCAAGATTATTATATACCGTTACCGGCGACTTTGTCCGCGTAAAATTAGGTAATTTTTTTTTAACGTGATGATATGTAGCATATTATAGCCTTCCTCGATAAATAGGCTTTCTAACACTGAAAGAATCTTTCAAATCGGAACATTAGATCCTGAGGTTAAGGCGTTCAAGTAAGCAAAGAAACTCTTCAGCTTTATATATTAGTATAGAAGTATACATTATTTATTGCCTAATTTCATAATTCTAGGTCAACGGGTAGTACCCTATAGGTTTGGGTTCAGTTTTTAATTAAGAGTCTATCAGTACGGAAAATGTGACGTAAACTGGCATACTTTTTGATTGCCTAAACTTAGAGAGCTAATTTTTTTATACAGCTTCAAGGGTCTACAGACCTTAGTATTTAGTATTAATTTCAACTTTATAGCCCTACACGTATCTTGGGAAAAAGGGCCATTTAAAGTTAATAGTGTAATGGCAGAGCCAGACATAGCTTCATTTTAATGATCATGTAGTGCTGCCGGGGACTTTGGGTAGCGTCACAAAGTTTTGTAGTACTTTGTAATCTTCAAGGACAAATATATACAAACACTTTGAGCTATGACTGGCTCTAGCATAAAGTTATTATACAAGATAAAAGAGTTGGTTAGTGACAATGTTTAATTGACTGTTAATTTTAAAGTACATACACAGGAGAAATCTTTGTTTGCCTTAGTCTAAATCACCGCCAACCCTCTTTTTCATTAAAATGTTTAAGAAATTTATAATTGAGATGAATATAAAAGCTCCTTTAAAAATATCAATAAATATTTGTACATTCTAATTCAAATTTGAAACCAATTGAAATATTTGTAATACATCCACACAACACAAGTATCAATGTAAAATGTATAGTTTGTGCTCTTCACAAGTGAAGAAGAAAAGGCGTTTCTGTGATAAATAGTAACGGAAAAAAGAAAAATATTTTGTTTTCCAAGCCATTGAAACGTGATTTAAATTAACTTTTAAGTTAAGTAACATTACATCAAATACATGTAACGCCCGATGTACATACATCAGACGAGCGAATGCTCATTCTATCCATACTCTATCAAATTCTTTTCGTTTGAAAAGACGTACAGCATTCTTTCATTGTTCTGTCTGCGTTCACAAAGTTTATTCTAGTTTTTTGCTCATTGATAATTTGGTGCAGACACTACGAACGAGCTGTCTTTGGGGATGTTGGTCTCCCATGGAACTGTAAGTTCTACAAGTACTACTCGCTTTAGCGTCTTTGAGTAAAGGATAGAAGGAGGAAGTGTTTATAAAACATGACACTGGCCAAATATTTTATACAATAATAAATTTAAATGGCACATCAGTTGAAGGGTCTAGTATGAATGACATCTATTTGGAGTATCAAACAAATCTGCATTTATTTTGTTGTGTTTGTGATATTAAAAACATTATCATATAATCATATTTAGCAAGACAAAAAGACTATTAATTTGTCTACTATTTTTGTTTTTCTATATTTAGCAAAACAAAAAAAGTAGATCATATTTGATTACATGGTATTCTGAAGATTATCAATGAACTAATTAAAAGATGCTTTTTCCATTATTTTTTGAATTATCAAATATATTAAAGCTACCGAACAAGACGAATTAGCGAGAAACTTGTTAGCTGCTGTATTAAAAATAATTCATAGAAAAAGGAGGTCAATACAATTAGATTACATATTAGCTATAAAGTACTAAAGTACAAAGCTGTAATCGCAAATAGGTTTTAGTCAGTGTATACAGTCAAAACCTATTATAACAACATTGTTTTTGACAACAAATTGGTTATTTTCAGCAAAACAAAAAATACAAACTATGGTGTTACAAATATTTTGTGTTGATTAAGCTATGTACCTACCCTCACTCCATCCAAGCAACATCCCTACTGAAAAATTCCCATAGAATCTGATTAAATGGAACAATAATTTTCCTAATGAGTTTTTAGCATGTTCTATCAACATGGACAATTTCAAGTCTCTACGTCTAATAGTTTGGAAATGCTAGGGACCCCCTTACGGCCGGACGGACGGAAATTATAAGGGTTCTTTGTAGTACTACGGAACCCTAAATATTGCGCGGGCGGAGAAGTATAAAACTAGGCACAATTATAATTTATACAGAGGAGGGTATGGGAATGCCTCACACACCTAAAACCTCGCGCACACCAATGCCAAACGATTTACACACACATGAATACATTTCACTATCAGATTTTGTCAAAGCGTAGTCATGACGACGGTAAAAATTATTAACTGTCAAATATTACAAAGTCTTTGTACAAAGTATTGGAATTTTGTACATTGCTTAAAATAAGCAAAATCAAAGATTTGTAGGCGATTTTCGATCACCAGGATAAGTCAAGTTATTACTTAAAGAAACAAGATAGTCTATAATTAATTTTGTATGTATGTATCAAAGAGATATTTATATCATCTTTGACCTTGTTATTAACTAAGCAAGCGTTCTCATGGTTATTGTTTACCGCTAAGACACGTACTAGAAGGCATATCGATGAGTGAAATATCGTTAGTTAATTAAAAGAAACAAAGAAATGTATCTATAATTGATTCTCGAGGTAACTAATGCAATTTTTAAACATTACCAAGACCGCATAAAGACATAAAGGGGGGCGTTCAAGGATTACGTAACTCAATTTTTGAAGACTTTTGGACCCAAGACGAGAATCGAATCAACGACCCCGGTGCGGAGATCAGTATCACTGTCAGCTGGGCCAACGGCGGCCAGTTGCAACTAAATCTTTCAACTCCCTACTTCAACCAAATAATGTTGTCTTTCAGTAGAAAAAACATCTGTCTCTGCTCCTCTTACTGACGATCAAAGCAAAGAAATCTTTCTCAATAGGCTAATTGACTAATTTACAGAAACTAGTTCATATTATACTTTGCGGTACACTAAAATATAAATATTTCAACAAAAAAACAAATTTTATCTTAGTCAATTTTGCGTTTTTATAAATCCATTAAAATTTTAACGCCAAAACACTCTGAATTACTTTGGCGTCTTTTAGACGTAACGTCTTGTCAAACAAACTGCTGTACTTGAACCTTGGAGTGTAGATTAGCAACAATTTGTTTGGCAAGATGTGACGTCATACGCTCAGACAGCTGTTTGATGTCACGTGATTTATGTTCTCAATTTGATTGATTTTTATTTTCAAAATTTATACAATCTGGCATATTTTAGTAATTCTACTTGATTTATGAAATACTTAAACCGCTATCACAAAACAAAAACAAAACAAAAATTTATTTGGACTTATTTTAGTTAAAACTACCCTATTCGGTTAATGCTGATGAGGTTTTTTATTACAATAAAATAAAACAAAAATAACAGATCAACAACAACGTATAATTAATAATTGATATGATCACAATAAATATTCGAAAAATATAATTTGTACATAAATTCGGGTTGCAGCATTACACCGATTTTCCCTCGCATTCATTCGCGGATTAAAGCAAAGTAGTTTAGTTTCTCATGCAGCATCAATAGTTTTGAACTATCGATAATATTGCCCCCCCAGCAAGCCAAAGAAATCCCACTCTGGGCTATAGCTAGTATTGATTTTTTAAACACAAAATTATCGATAGCTCGCCAACACTACCGGTGAGTTAGCAGGAAATCTAGTTCATCTGTACGGGTCGCTGGTATTGCAATCAAATCACGAACCGTGAACTTGTGTTTCCGATGGCGATGATGAATGTGAAATTTTATGTAATATCTGTACTGTGACAGTTTTGCAACTTCGGACCTCTGTGCAATGAGGTGAATGTTGCCATTGAGTAACGTGGAGTAAATAATAAAACGTCCGAACAATGTTATGAAACTATTGAATGGAATTTGATACTTCGTTTTGTTACCACCAACTCAGTTGTAACTACCGACCCCAATCTGCATAGTTGGTATTTTCAACCGACTTCAAAGAAGGAGGACGTTCTCAATTCAACTATATTGTTTTTTTTTTTCATATTATTTTTATGTTTGTCACCTCATAACTTTTGGGTGAATCGATTTTGATGATTATTTTTTATTTTATAGCTGCTGCTTCCCGTGTAGTTACATTTTAAATTTGTCCAGTTACGACAATTTGAATTCGGTATTGCAAAGAAAGAAAGATTATATTCATATTATTAATAGGAATTAAAATTATAATCTAGGGAAGAAACTGAATTTAAGTTCAAAACTGTCATGTTGGTACGTCTTTCAGAGGAATGTCTTTTTCAAGCATTTTTTTTTTCTACATCTATTTAACATGATCATTTTGTTCTCCATTTTAAAATTAATATTTACATTTAGGTGCGAAAACATCCCAAACGAATATAAAGAATCATATAATTAAAATAGAATTAAGTTTTATTCGTCTTTGTATTTTAAGTTATTTATCTTTGATTATAACAGTCGTCTGATATAAGTAAAGACTCAAAAACACGAAATAGATTTTTTGTAAAAGGAAAAAAGGGGTTAGAGGAATTGAAGAGATATATTTTATGTAATTACCACGAAGTAAATGTATATAACCAAAGAGTCTAATGCTAGTTTGTTTTTTTTTGACGTCCTTACATTACCGAATTTGTGGTACATTTGTTAACTTTAGAATATTCAATAGTGTTTTATACCGGAGTCAAACATAGCTCAAAATGCGGACATTTTAGTCCTTGAAGGCCACAAAGTACTACAAAACTTTGAACAGTTACACAAAGTCCCCGGCCACACTAAATGATCATTGTAATGATCATTCAAATGAAGCTATGTCTGGCTCCAACATTAAAAAAATAAATATATACAGGACTATATGACACACGGATGTCTGTTCTTAATGCCTGTGTTATAGGTTACAGCCGCCTGTTATACACAAATATATTTTTTTAGAAATATATAAATACATACATATGGATAATACACCCAGACTCGCCATACATTTGTACATAATATATGCATCACACTGTCACTGTGCTTATATATCTTTAGTATAAATATATTAATTTTAAATATTTTTTTCTTTAAATAAATAATATTAGGAATACTTAATGTATGCCTTATGTTCTCGTTTCAATTTCAATTGTACATCGATAGCAGTATGGGTAAAAGAATGGACTAATTTCGTCCTTTTACCCTTTGAGATACAAACCTCTGATTATACAAATATAGAATTGGATAATAACAATGTTGGAATGTAATATGCAAACAAATACGGCAAATTTATTGAGTTTCCTTAAGAACGCTCTACAATAATGATGTTAATACAGTGACAATATATAGCTATAAAATAATGAAGTATTTTAATATGGTCCTTCGAGCCGGATCATATTAAAACACTTCACTTTTTGAATTTGAATGTATATGTTTATCATTGTACTAGCATTATTATTGTAGTGCGTTCTTAAGGAAACATCAATAAATTTAACAAAATATTTAGTTCAATATTATTAAAATAAAATGTTTATAATTGTTTTTTCTTTCAAGTTCTCTTATTATTATTAGTTAATAAGGATTCAACGACTCTGATAGTATTAAAAGCTTTCGCAATTTGAATAAATGTTGAAGAGATAAGATTGATCGTTTTTGCTATGGGAAATGTAGTTAGGCATTGTTGATATTCAATGTTATGCCATCAATAATTATTAGATTTTTTTTATGGAATAGAAAATATATAGGTTTTAGTTATACAAATATGTCCTACTAATTATAGGTCATCACAACATGCTTAAAAATTATAATTTACATCAGTCACTTAATACACTGTATATACAGATTTACAGATACATAGACACTTATCTACTACAGATATATAGACACTTATCTCTGTTGTATGTTGCCAGTCGCTGGCTTAGAAATCGTATAGGTCTGATTGAACTGCGTCGCTTCAGCAATATCTCATTCGCCCATCGGAAAGTTGTTCACTCAGTATTGATTATTTCAATTTTTCTCTATCAACCAATAAAGATTTATAATATGAGTATATGTATATTTAAATACGTAAAAACTGCTGCCAATAGTATACTCTTCATAATAGATACTATTTGGTTACCTATATTTTGATGAAACTTGTTTTGGGTTCAAATTTAGACAGACTATATGCAAATAAAATTCTTCGAGCGTTCATGCAACTATTTGCATCACATAGACAAGACCTTAACCCACATCGCCTTTAATACAGTTTATTAGAAGATTCAAATTTGCTACCTCTCGTAATTTTGACGACAGTTGGCATTGACGAATGGTTAACTAAAACGAGTGGCGCAGAGTGTCGAGCACAAACTTTTCGAATCGAAATAAGTCAACCAGTCGACTTTACTCAGGATGAAAATGTTCATGCTAGACTCTCAGGAAGCAAGTCTTAATCAATAAATATAAATAAATAAATATATACAGGACTATATGACACACGGACGTCTGTTCCTAAGGTAGACAACTTAAAACCCCACCGCCGTTGGGATATTGTCGCACTCACTCCTAATACAAGCTTTTAATTTAAGCTTAGTAGGAGGGGAAAAAGGAATATTAGACATACCTAAAAAGTAAACCTAATATTATTTAAAAAAAAAACATAGCTTGGTCGGAATGGCCAAGAAAAAATCAACTTTTTCTTTATACAAGAATCTTAACAACTTATTCATTTTTGATATCGATAATCTATTTATACAGAGTGACTGGTGGGACACTTAGAATACTTAAAGAGGGTACTCGGTACTTGATTCTCGTTATAATTATGTTATAAAAATAGGTACTTAATTTTTGAGCAATATATACGTTCTGTGGTTAATTTGCTGTTCGATAAAGTTCGCAAATGTACATACATAAGTAAAAAAACAGGTCAGTTATAAAAAAATGTAATGACGGCTTTAAGTCAGCGATAATAAATAAAATTAATAATTCAGTAAATTTTTTGCTACACCTATTATACAAATAAGTGAATAAGTGATAAGTGAAATAGGTATTTTTGCCTGTCCTAAGCCAGTACTTAAGTGAAACAAAAACGGGACCATCATCGTGCGTCGACGCTAGTATGTGTATGCGTTCCGTTCATAATTAGTTGACTTTCTCTTATTGTCACGTAGTAGTTAATTGATATTTACATTTATTGTTATTTTCTTTCGTCATATATGATCATCAAATATCAGGTCCTCGAGTATCGTGTCTCACCAGTTAACCTGTATATTAATACGTAATCAAATTATATAATTATTCAAAACGTGTCTAAACAGTCCCTAAACGGTTATTATATACTAAATATGAGGGAACGCCATCGAGTGATCAAATAAGTAATTATGTTTTATATAACTATTAGCATTTTATAATCATTATAATTGCTTACATTCTTGCGGGTTTGTTATTATGCAAATTATACAACTAGTCTTGTTTTATTGGAGATTATTAATATGTATAGCTTAAAGTAACATGTCTATTGTATATAATTAATTATTAGCAGTTATGTTATAATGATAATAATTGCCAACACCCAAATAACATAATCAGTGCTTTGTTTTGTCAGATACAAATTGGATAATTGTTCAAGACGTTGCCTAACGCTCCCTAAACGCTTATTAAGTTACTAAATATGAGATAACAATAGATGTCTATTTCATTATTCCACATAATAATCAAATTGACATCTATTGTATATAATTAATTATTAGCAGTTATTTTATAATGATAATAATTGCCAACATCCAAATAATATAAACAGTATATCATATTGTCCGACACAAAATAGATAATTATTGAAAGCATTGCCTAAATACTCCCTGGGTTACTATAAGGGAGGATGTGAGGTGATCAAATAGATATGTATTATATATAATTAACTATTAGCAGTTACTTTATAATGATAATAATTGCTAACATTAAAATAACATAATCAGTACGCCATTTTGTCCGACACAAATTGGATAATTATTCAAAGCGTTGCCTAAACACTCCCTATATATTATATTATTTTATAACAGCTGTTCCTCGCGATGCCCTCCGCGTAATTTTTAAAAGCTCTCAAAAGGAAAACAAACCCGATTTTGAAACAATTTTCATTGGTGCTCCGCTCGTATTGGTCTTAGCGTGATGACATAAAACCTAAAGCCTTCCTAGATAAATGGGCTATCTAACACTGAAAACAATCTTTCAAGACGGATCAGTAGTTCCTGAGATTAGCGCGTTCAAGCAAAAAAACAAACTCTTCAGCTTTATATACTAGTACAGATAAAATAAAGTTCTTGACAATAATTTTCAGCATTAAAAAACTGCAAAGTACGTCCTTAATGCTAACAGATTGCGTTTAGCTTTTGTTTATACAACTGTTTACATCTCTTAAGTTTCCCCATCTTATAGTTCGCCTTTAAATATACCATCTTATAATATAAATAGTAATGTGCCATTTACTTGATGTGAAATCTATACATATAAATGAAATTGGAGGGTCTGTCTGTCACGTCGCAATTATTTGTTTACATATATGTAACTATGAATACCATACATATGACAAATACATAAGTTTAAAAAAAACTGTCTGTCTGTTTGTTCCAGGTGATCTCCCTAACGGCAGGACCGTTTCGACAGGACTTTCACTGGCAGATAGCTGGTGCGACAAGAAGTAACATAGGATACTTAACTGTTAAAAAAGTAATTAAGGTGCCGCATAAAAGAATACCCTCAAAATTTAACAAAATCGCCCATCAAATCATTAAACTACATTATCAGAAGCGTTGCAGGTGCTTTGCTGACATTTGAAATATGAGATTTTTTTTATTTAAGATCTATACGTCGTATAGGTGGCAGCTGGTGCTCCGTTTGCCGATATTCGTTGCAAATCTCAAGGTCATGAACATAACATTGAAGGTATTTTTATAGCTCCCAGTACCCAATTATCCCTAAAAAACTTTTTATCCATTCTGCTTTCTTTATGAGGAATCCGTTCTTTGCATCTACTAACTACAAACTCTTCCTTGCCAAATTTCATCATTAACCGTCCCACGGTTTTTAGAATTTTGTTGTAGCTGATGTTTCACTTTTATAAGTTTAATATATACATTTACATAAAGATAAGATATGGTAAAATCACTAAATTGATATGTTCGGCAAACCACGTGAACCAAGTCACAGACTTCAGTTAGTATTAAATCAAGGTTGGGCGAAGCTCATTCTTAAATGCCACGGTCTTTTTTGGCCCAGAAATTTCTTTGAAGATACCCGTACTATTAGTTTAATTTTGAATGGCGGCTCATTCATTCAATGCAATGCATAGGCGGAAAGAGGTAACTTTTCCTCTTAACCGACTTTAAATGCGAAGGTATCTATAGACCAAGATATTTGATGCGTAGAAGGCGCATGTAGGAATTAGAACCGTATATCTACAAACCTAAAATTGATAATGAACCAAGATTAAGACGCAAGTTAAGCAATGTGTTTTAAGTGACTAAAAATTCAGATTATTGTAAAGTATTGCTCTTTCTTTTTCACTTACAATTATATATGAAATATATTATATATAGTTTTGACATGTGAAGACATATGAATAAAATAAATGTATCTGCTACTACAATGTATCAAATATAGCAATTAACGATCTCAATTGATCAATAGCTCTAGACTATGAAGAGCAAAACCTGTAAGATATTATGTTCTACTCTCAAATATGATGGGCTATTATTGCTCAATAGCTCTTGACTATCAAGAGAGTAACCTATAAGCAATCATGTTCTATTTTCAAAGATGATGGGCTAGTTATTGCTCAATGGCACTAGACTATCCAGAAAGGAATCTGTAAGCTATTATGATCTATTTCCAAGCATGATGGGTTATTATTGCTTAATAGCTCTAGACTATCAAGAGAGAAACCTGTAAGCTATAATGTTTTATTCTCAAACATGATGAGCTATTATTGCTCAATAGCTCTAGACTATCAAGAGAGAAGCCTGTAAGCTATCATGTTCTATTCTCAAACATTATGGGCTATAATTACATCCCTGATAACACTTTCGCTTATAAATGTGTCGTTGGCCTTTGACAGATGAGACTGATAGGCTTGTGGACCTATGGAAATTAGATTCTTTCGTTTACAGATCTACGTGTAGTGTAAAATACCACAAAGAATATTAAAAAATGCCTTTGTACACACAAAAGTCAAAGCAATAAAATGTTCAAAGCATACCTTTCTTGTAAGAACAATGGAAAATAAATGTCGAAATTGGCGCCGCAGGATATTAGTGTCCTTCTGGGTAACGCGTTTTGCTAATTAAGTATTTTTTTATTCTACAATATTTCGGTTTTATTTCTATTGCTATGATCCCTGTAGATTGTACCTGGAAGGCAGCATTCCTTAAAAATGTGCTCTTGAAAGATAGTAAAAGATGATTAGTTGATATTAAGTACTGAATCAGAATATCTTTTATACCTAGTTTAGCCCTACCTTTAGGTATAGGTTTACCTTTAGGCCTATCTCTAGACCTATCTTTATGCCTATCTTTAAGCTTTTCTTTAGGCTTATCTTTAGGCCTTTTCCTATCTTGATCCTATCTTTTATAAATAATTTACTCTTTCCACAAACCACCACCACGGAAACTATGGAAACATCGGAGCTGGTTACTGGTCCCCCAATATTACGCTGGTAATGTAGTGACATAAAATAAAACTTAGACATTTATTTCTTGTCAAAACTTCTCAAAAATTTATAAACTAGGTACTGTTTTTACCATAATCATTCTTAAACATGATTTAACAGATCACAGTTTAAATCAGTGGTCGAAATCGACCGTTAGGTTGAACAATTCTTACCGCGGCCGAGTGATAGATGGGTGACCTATTGTAACTTTAGTTTTCAAACATCCGACCTCCTCTGTTTTCGGAAGGCATGCAAAACAGTAAATTCCAATTAAAATCACTGAGTGATATTAGTCGTGTGGAGATTGTGGAGATTCCGAAGATTACGTCAGAAGGCAGTCGGTCATCTTAACTCGCTCCACAACCACATCTTCAGCAATTTAAGCGAACCCTGTTACTAGACTGGGATAACGTTAGATAGAAGAAGATTCTTGATCATGTTTTGAGTGGAATTTCGAATTTTGAAACTAAATGTTCCGACTTCCGAAGGCGCAAATCAACTGCTGGTATTATACCTAACAGTTCCAGGGAGTACTCTATGTGTGCACTTACCCTAATTACCCTAAAGGCGCGTCCGTAATAGTTGTGTGGAAAAACAAAAAACGCCTCTATAGAGCCTGGGAGGCTCGTGACTGCGGGAACATTACCGCGACTCTGCCAGGTAATAGCCCCGCGAGTTAAGCGTAATTGCATAAAATCGCTTTTGTTGGAATTTCGCTTGCTCAATCAGCGGTGGTTCTTTCTCTTTCAAAGGAAAAAGGCTTTGTTACAACGCAACTATTCTGTCTGACGTTATACGAACCATTTGATCTTGCGTTATGGCTTTGGGCCGCACCTTTTTCTGCGTGGTTTACAATATTAACAAATTTCAAACAGAAATGTAAAAATATAAAAATACTTATAAAAATAACGTTTATAATACAAAATGTTCTAGTAGATCATTTTACACAAACTTTATCTATTATCGGTGTATATAAACGCGAAAGGTCACCTAACATGAAATCTCAAAACTGCGGGACATTCAAAGATCAAATTTGCCAGGAAGGTAGTTAGATAGTAGACATCTGCTAAGAACAGATTTTTCGATGAGGCTCAAGAGCTCTTGCAAGTTTAATTTTAAGAGCCGCGGGAAACCGCTCGTAATTAACAAACTAAAGTATATCTATACTATATATAAAACTGAAGATTTTGTTTGTTTATTTGCTTGAACGTGCTTATCTCAGGAACAACTTGGCCGATTTGGAAAATTCTTTCAGTGTTAGATAGCCCATTTATCGAGAAAAGCTATCATCATGCTAAAATTGAATCTGCTTTTTTTCTAATTTTTTGCGGATGAAGTCGCGGGCACAGCTAGTTAATTATTAGGTAGGCTAATTATTAGGCTAGGTATTAGTTATTATTATGCCCAAAAACGTCACTTTACATAAATTTAATCCCATTTCTATCAAAAATTATTCGGTCGTTATTTCATTAAGATAACGTTATGGACGTTCAATAACGTTATATTAATAAACTCGAAGAGGCAATGTCAGAGTGAAAGTCAAAAGAAATAAATCCTTATCTTCAGATAACGCGACATAGCTATTCACTTCTTAATACCAGACTTACATCACAGTGATTCAACGTAATACGTGTTTTATGTAAATACACTCAGTTTATTCCAATATGAAAACGAAACTCGAGGAAAGTTGACGGCGTACAAAACGCGGGCGCGTGTTCCCCCTCCCTCTACACTCCACGTTCCGAAATTCAAATTCCCTGAAACACCGCCCCGTTAAAGCTATGATTACACTTTCGCGTGATTCAACGGCAGCGGCAGCGGGTCCTGGGACAATAGGTAAGGCGCGAGCACCACAAGGAGCTTCAGCTAGTCCCCATGGAGCACCACAAGGAGCGGCAGCATATGGGGCAGCATATGGGGCAGCAGCCCACCCAGCTCCGATGCAGTTTCCAGCAATGGACTGAAAAGATATTTTTTTATAAGTTTAGGTTCAACACAAACAAGGTTTATAAAGTTCTTGTGACTTATCATCGAAATGGAGTATAGTACAAAGTATTCAGTATTAATTTTGAAAATTATACATCAATCTCTTTGAAATGTCTTAAATAGGCAGATGAATACAAACATCTACTTAGTTAAGAAGTTAATTATAGTATTATCATGAATTGGTTAAAATTTATGTTGTTTATTACCTGCATCACGAACGCCTGAGCGCAAACGAAGAGTACAACTTTAGCGACCATTTTGTTGTTGTTAGTTGAGGACAAACTTTGGAATGACTTAAAAAAATGATCAGATTCTTTTATATTCGTAAAGCATTCTTATCAATAACACTTTTACGAAATTAAATAAACATGTAAATATATGGAATGAGAAATTTGTTACAATTTAATAAAATGTTGATAGACACGTTTCAAACAATTGCAAAATTTATCATTTTGTACTATATAAATATGCATTTTATTAATTAATGTATTAAGTACTCCACGTCGAATACAAACAGCAACATGTCTACCTTCGCCATCCTGATGCTCTGCGCCCAAGCTTGCTTGGTTCAGGTAACTGTGTACCCTCATAAGTAAATATTCGTTTCCCGAGCTGAGTTCTTGTTTTGGGTAGAACTTACATAGCATAGCATATCGCAAATTTTTATATATTTCGATCCAGTTATATGGATTGAGTTGGTACACCTAAATAAATTATCGCGGTTAATATCTATAGTTATATTTCATTCATTCTTACAAAAATTAATTACTAACCAGATTCGAGATTTAATTTATTTTTTATTCGCTTATGTTACTGCCATTCGTAGATGCCAATTTGCGGGCTCCTGAAAATCAGCAGCGGGTGTGGGATAATATTGCCCACCTCATTGAATGCTGAGAGGTTACACCGTTTTTGGGGCATTACACATTATATGTAATAGTTTATTTTTAGATTGTTGTTTACTGTATAGCGTTTTTAGTTAATATTCAATTTACGTATAGAGTTACGCTCAGAAATATATGTAAAACCTTTATGAAATACTTTCGTAAAGTAATGCGATTTTTATAAGTGCGTAATGTAGTATCACTTTGTGATTTTTAATCAATTGATTAATTTCTTTCAGCATTAATTGAGAACGATAAAATTAGGCACCACCTATTATTTATCAAATTCTTTTTTATTTTAATTCGGAAAACTAGTTCAATTGTAAATCCTGGTTTGTTTGGCTTAAAATCTGGCGTATAATACATTTAAAATCGATTTGTTATTTTGGTTTTATCAATACGTCGTAGGCGAAATCGAGTGTAAAAACAAGTTTACTGTAAAGTACCGTATAACTGACAACAGGTCTGTTAACATATTTAACTTCTCAAAGTTTCTGAATGTCATTTCACCTATAATTAACATCGCATTAAGTCTATTATTTAATTCTAAGATACAAAATGTATTCGCAAACATGTGCTTCTTGTTGGTAAAATTAAAAAAAAAAACAAAGTGGTCAGGACGATCACTCGTCCGTTTTTAACCTATCCGCAACAGAGTTACGTTTCGCGCGGAATGTCACCCTGCCCTGTCGGAATATCGCCCATTAGAGAGCAAACAACAACTTCGAGAAAAAACAAAAATACATTTTTGGGAAAAGCAACGAAAACGTCATAATTACCAAAAATAATTGAGGTGTCATGGATAGAAAAACGCACTCTATTTTACTTTTAATAAAGATTAGGGTTCCGTACAAGAAAATAAATACTCTCAAATCTAACTAAATCGCTGAATTCACGTAGACAAAGTCGCGTGATATAGCTAGAAGAAATAAATATTTATACTTTATATTAAAATATTTATATCTATACTATGACATATAAAGTTGAAATTATGTTTGTTTGCTTGAACGCGCTAATCTCAGAAACTACTGACCGGATTTGAAAAATTCTTTCAGTGTTAGATAGCCCATTTATCGAGAAAGGTTAGGCTATATATTATCACGCTGAAATTTTTCACTTAATTTTACGCGGACGAAGTATCGTGGATAAGAACTGGTTTATGATATAAGTATATGCCAACATTGCGAGTTAGACTCTGTATGTACGAGATGGTGGGTGAAATGATGGTAGATGGAGGATTCATATGCAGACGTAAGTATTACAAACAGTAAGAGTATAATAACAAGCGATGGAAAAGTAATGATTTTAGATAATACTATAAACACTAAAGCCAATTAGACTATTAAATAACTGTCGATGGGGGGATTATATGCGGACCTAAGTATGGCATAAAACGATGGACAAAAAATACTTAGATAAGACTAAAAGGCTAAAGCCGATAAAACTATAAAATGACTGCCGATATGTGCCGAGTTTTTTTATTTACAATGAATAATAAGCAACAATAGACCAAAAATGATTTAGATAAGGCTATGAAGTCTAAAGCGGGTAAAATTATGAAATGACTACTGATAGGTGTTATCACGTGCAAACGTAAGTACGGCGATATAACTAAAAACATTTGGAATAAATCTATAATGACTAAAGCTACTAAAACTATGAAGTTACTAAAACTAAAAAATAACAATGACTGTCTATGTCCTAATGCAGAAGATTGTGCAGCAAAGGACAATAATAGACAAAAAGTAAGATTTGCTAATCAAGCTAAGTAAGCTACTAAAACTGAACTATGACTGTAGAATTACCTGATTACAAACAAACCAATTGGTTTGGTACATCTTTAAAAGATTACTGTTACCTTTGCATTGTCATACTTTAGAAATAAAGCTTGCTTTAAATATTATGATATTTTTCAGCGGTCAAGCAAATAGATGAGCCAATAAGAACTTCTGCAATGCCTATGCGGTGAAGTCCAAAAATTGTCTCACCACACATCATGTCCTGCGCATCCCAATACCTGCACGCTGTAGGACTTGATGGCCGCCTCAGGCCGAGCAATTGATGTCGCTATTTTATGGACTTTAAAATTATAGGCCCTTACAACCAAAATATAGTTTGCCATTGAAACGAAATAAACGAGTAAAAACAAAGGTACGGGTGAAATATCAGGCAATCTTATTAGAATTAATCGAATATTAGTACTCAGTAGTATTGATATCGTAAAATACGAAATAGAATACGACTCGAATTTTAAAATTAAATTATTGCTTATTTTAAATTTGAATACCAAGGTATTAAAATTTATAATAAGCAATAATTTAATTTTAAAATTCGAGTCGTATTCTATTTCGTATTTTACGATATCAATACTACTGAGCACTAATATTCGATTAATTCTAATAAGATTGCCTGATATTTCACCCGTACCTTTGTTTATTTAGATATTAATAAGGATAATGGTCGGTCCAAAGTTTCATGTAATTCAAGTTTCTCATTGCAATATTGCGCAAAAAGCATCGATTAATAATAATTAAAATAAGTCTTTCCAAAGTTCACGGACAGCATTCTTAAACACCTAGATGAAAAAAGCACGTATTAATAGTTTTTATTGTTTATAGAGAGGAATTCGATATTTTCAGACATGGCAGGTTACTAGAGTGTCTTCAAGAGAGTGGAAATAATGATAAACTACTGGATTGGTTTTAAAATTTCTTCGCGCAATTTTCTTACGTTATTTCTCCTGACAATAACAAAAATATAAAGCCGAGTTCCTCGAGTGAGGGTCCCTAACCGGGTTGAGACCCTCTGTCTCCCCTCCCAGTAACGCTGTCGAGGCCAATAAGGCCAACAGTAAGAACCACACAAAAAAGAGCAACAAAGAAAGACAACGACTGCCGCTAGTTTTGAAATAAATAACGAGTTAAGCGTTTTAAAATCAGTAGAGCACACAAGTGTACGACACACAAATAGAACTTTCCGAAAACATCCATCATCATCACAGTATTCCAGTATTTAATGCAAATCGGCGACATGAGCAAGCGATTCACGTTTTCGACCCGATTCGGTGCCGCCTCTGTCGCAACGCATAAGGTCAAGTGTACAATCCTTTCTATATTGCTAAACCAACTAAATTTTGCCAGTACCGGCTTATAACCTTTCCAGTACAATTGCAGTATTGTGCCTTGTCGAAAAACTTAAGTCTTAACTTTTAGCACTTCTTTGCCAATCGACGAGTATAATAAATAAGGCTCGGGACACTTTAACAGACGGTTTACGTGATTATAACTCTCTACTTCTTCTGCCTAGAGTTATCGCGTAGTAGTACCACTTAATCCCGGAGTAGTACCAGAGTCCACTTAGATTGCAGAAGATATGGGGTTAATACATGGATAGTTTAGAGAAGAACAATCAGATACATTCTCTTGTTCCACTGGGCAGTTTTTCAGATAGTCTTAATAAATACAAATGAATTCATAATAATATTGCTAAAGTAGAAAAGAAGTCAACAAAGCCGAATGGGCAGGGCATGTTGCACTCGCAAAGGCGGGCTAATTTTGCGAATTTATGGCCCTCCACCAAAGATTGCCGACGATCAGGTACGATGAGGAAAGTGGCGTTACGATCTGGCAGCCTTTGCGGTAGAATGAATTGAAATGGCGCAGGATAGTGGTCTAGGGTGGGAGGTTTTTACCTAGAAGTGGTACACTACACAGTAATAAAAAAATTGAACTGCTATTTACCTCGCGTTTAGACGAAGTCACGGATACGCTGGACATTTTTTTTAAAAGTTTTATATCAACACGATTATGTTTAAATACGTTCTGGGTAAATCATATTTGTTAAATTATCAATCTATTTATGCTACAGAAAAAATTTAAAAAGTAAAGAAACCCCAAATCTCAATAGTTTCAAAGTTTTGTCAACACTTAACACCCAACGGCCGTCGGTCGAGAAAAGTTGGATGTTTAAACTTAATTTTTGTTTATTTTATAGCTTTGGATGCAAGTCCATCATACACTATCTATATAAAACAAACCATAAACTATGTTATGATCAAATTCACGAAAGTTATAAAAATAACAACATTCAATCAACGAAAAAATGTATTCGGTATACAATATTTATAGCAATGAAATGCAGATATAAGCTTTGAAGTACTTTCTTCTTATGCCGGAGCCAGATATAGCTCCATTTGAACAACCATTTCGTTGTAGAACTCCGGCCGCCACCCGTATATCCTGGAACAATTAGGATTGAAAGTCGATGGACCAAATTCTACATGATTTCCGCACAAATCCACAAATAAAAAGAAAGAAAATATATGCAATGCAGCACTTGAATGCTACTTAGGCGCTACCGCCATTGCTAACAAAGCAAAAAAAACTTGTATAATTCTCTCTGTACTTGTACAGAGTGTTTTGAGACAAGATTCTCGAAGAGCTGATATTTGACGATCATATGAAAAAGAATAACATTAAATATCAATTAACTACTATGTGAGATTAAGAGAAAGTTATCTAATTATGTACGCAAAGCATGGATATAGCGTGAGGTCACTCGCGAGTTACGCAACAGGCACAGGGAGCGGGGCTTTCTTTGTGAGTACACACCGCAAACGTAAATTAGTCACACGGGAACGACGTAAGGCCACTTTTAACTTAATTTAAAAAAAATGGTCAAAAATTAAGTACTTACCTATTTCTATTACATAACGAGAATAGAATACAGAATACTCTCCTTAAGTAACAATAAAGAAAATCGCCTACTTGTTTCCCTAAGAAAGAAACAATTTCCCCCTTTTTATGTTACTATTAGTTTTCAAATTACTAAAACAAAAAACTTTAACGGTACTACTTCGGTGTCTAAGCAAAACGTGCATTTAATGCGTGACAGAACAGTATAGTGCTTTCGTTTTTGCCATGTTAATCACGTAATCCAGCAAAGTAATAATATTTTAATAAAGAGGTAAAAGAGAATTTGCGGGAATCCCGAACTTATTAGCTATGTCTAATTTTTTCGTCATAGGATTTTTGTCAAAATAATTAATGATGTTTCGCTTTTCTGCGACCGATAAGGGACACCTTTTACGTTTCTGAGACATTTTAACTTTAATCTGTAACAATAGTGACGAGCAGAAGTGTTTACATTACTTTCCATCAAAAAACAATGATTGTTTTACGAACAAAAGCGTGTCGAAACATGTCGCGTCATGAATCACATACTATAAGATTTGGAGTTATATATTGGTGGGAACTTTATATAAATGTTTTGGGTTGACAAAATTCGTTAATTAGAGGTATGTATACTTTTCTTGATAGTTGAAAATTCGTTATAAAGAGGTTGTTCGCAAAAAATGTTCGCTTTATAAAGGTATATTTTATATTGACCCTTATGGACAATTCAAGGGGATTATGAAGAATTTGTTAAATCGAGGAAGTCGTTATATTGAGGTAGGTTATATTAAGGTTGCACTGTATAATATTGAAGGGTCTCTCTGTAACGTCGAAATAATATCTTTTCTATTGTATATGACTGTATACGATACCTATAGCAAAAATGCAAGTAAAAACATTTTAGTCTATCTGTGTGTGCGTATAATTGCGGGATATCGAAAATCCCTTTTTTAGTGGATGTCTAATAAATATAAACTAGCTCCTTATATTATCAGTTCAGATACTTTAGTTTCAACTAATAATTTATTTTAATGAGATGTTACTTATATGTGTATAATGAGATCAATTTTATAATTCTATCCATGTCTACGAGATACATTTTCTTACAATTAGCTTGGCATATAAATTGCAATACAAATAATTTTATTTCAACCGACTGGATCATTGTGTTAGTAAGTATAAGAATAATAAATTAGCCATATATAGGTTAATTACCTTATTCTAGTTTTCCTTTATAACTTGTTATAGCTTACGAATCAATATGCTTTTCAGCGTAACTGTACCAAGGTGAAACGCGAAATACGTATTAATCACAAGTAATTACCCCTAATAAACCGTTTCAATGCTTTAATGAATGTATTTCTGTGGCGCATTTGGTAATACTATATTATTTTAGCGAAATACACATTAAAGACACTCCTTGATGAGATTGTTTATTTTCATCAGTGAATACTGGTGGACTCGGCAAACATAGAACATTACTTTTGTTTTCGAAGGAAATTAAATTTTGTTCCTTAACTCTTTACATCGCTAATTTTTTCGATGGATCATGATATATACAACAAATCAAATAAAATAAAAACTCTACATAAGCATCTTGAGTTATTAAAATTAAAATTAATTAGAATAATATAATGTCGATTAAATTAAAAATTTTATAGGAAGATAGCGTCTGAGTTTATTTCGGACGGATCTCGACTCGAGATGTAGAGAAAATGCGAATACGTAATACAATGAAACCTCGATATAACAAACTTTAAAATATTCAACGCGTAATTTGTTATAATGCGGTTTGTTGTAAGGAGGTTAGATTGGTAACGATTCGTTTTAATGAGGTGTCTGAACCCGCAGAAACGTGAATGACTATTGTACAATTGAGTGGGAATTATTGATAGGAATTATAGAAGGTTGAAAAACATATTCTGCATTAGCTCCTATGGACGGCTCTAGGGGATTTTTGAAGAAACGTTAAATCGAGATGTTCTTTATATTGAGCCTTGTTATATCAAGGTTACATATACATATACATATATCTATGCTAATTTTAAACTCATTTTATTATGTTAAATCAAGTTTCCATTTCATTGTTTTTTATCTACATTTTTTTTGTCATTGTTAATTTTAATCTTTACTTTTGGAATTTTATAATTAGTAGCGGCATAAATATTATTAATTTTATGCGTTGTGACGTAACGGGCGGCGCAAATGTTAATTTTGATAGAAAAGGGGGCAAACTGAAAATCAGCGCTATGCTCTGGTACAGCATATGGCTGAGTTTGCCACCATTTGTCATGTGCAAAGGCATGCATGTAGAACTAAACCTATGACCAAAAATTGATGTCTGTAGGCATTGTTTGGCAATAAATATATTCTCACTCATATTATGTTATCAACGAAAGTCTTTAATTTATATATTTACTACAAAAATGCCTCGCTAAATAAGCAACAGTTTCGTAGCCAATTACAACATTAATCAATAGAGCTGGGTACATAAATTATATAGATATAAACGGCAAATACCGCGAATGTCAAATTGATAACGCGGCCGCGATCATCTAGAGGCCATATGTGAAATCGTTGGGAATTTTGCAATTTTAATTTTATTTATAACGCTGCAATGCAAGTCACGAGATAAAGCGGATGCAGTGTTGTGATTTCGAAAAATGAGATAAAACATTTTTTTTATTTTCATTTATCCAATTATATTAACCACCCTGGAAGGGTATTAGGTCAATAATAATTAATTTATAATTTCTAGTCGCGTAGGGAGACAGATGCTTCTTGTTAAATCAAATTAACATATTCATCTAGATTATAAAAGGAATTTTCAATTAATTTTTTTTTTTCATTCTCGAGTAAACATATTCATGTCATTTATATTTCGAAATTATTCTGGCAGGTGAGGCAGGTGAAAATTTTAATTGATATGGGCTCTCACAATGCAATTTTAGTTTTGATTTCTGGTAGAGAACTGTCTTTTTAATATCAAAAAGATAAGTGAACTGAGTTTATGCCAGACTCTTCTCGGTGGTTCGAATTATTGATGACCAAAATAGCGTATAATTAATGGCATAAGTTGCGATGCGAGTCCTAGCGAGGATCGCAAACAGAGACGCTACGAGCCTTTTTTGACCAAGTTATACAACGTTGTATACGATATTTTTTGTAAGACTAGACTAAGTGTTTGAAATAAAAAAAGAAAAAATGTTTTG
>JANCMC010009603.1:8467299-8620359 GCA_024363005.1 Charaxes varanes
CCATCTTATACATGTGCCGAGGTTTTGAAGACAACAACTTAACAGTAATGTCTGTCTGGTCAAAATTTCTTCAGGTAAACAGCTAAATTCGTCGTCATTATTGAATGAAATATCGAAACTAAATAAAACAGCTAAATTTTAATTAATCTTTTTTGACCAACTCTTTGTAAGTATACATTGTGAAAATAAACGCGCGGCAAACGTAAATATGTTTTTTTTTGTCGTGTCACGTGCCAGGCTCTTCTAAACTTTTAATATTTCATGGTCTATGGCACAATAAGTGTGTTATAATAGCGTCATTACGATACAGTTAACAGCACTATTATAGGCCATAGAGTATAGACTTTTGCATCCATTTAAAAATGTGCAAGTTATTGTTCGTAAGTATGTAAATGACAGATTAAAGTACAGAAGTAGAAAAACAATTTATATTATAGTTTAATGATGCTATATTTTTATAACGGCAGCATCAACCCCCTAACAGCCAATAACTTGCGACGTTTGCGATAAAAATCGCTCGTGTGTGCCTACTTTAAATTAACCGCTGGAATTTTAGATTTGATATGGAGACATTACCGCGACACTTGCTCGCTCTTTACGTTTAACTGCTAATGTATCGTGTTATTATGTTTTTAGGATTCCGCATATATACAGCAAAAACGATTTCTCTCTTAATTAAAACAATTTATATTTATTCCCTTTTAAGCAGTTTAGTGAATTTTAGTTATATCAAAGTAATCTGAAAGTAGCTAAAGAATATAATAATAATAAAACATTAAATAGAAGTCAATGGAAATAGGAATGTAGATTTTTGTTTAAATTTGTTGCTTTAGGGGTTTTCTGTTAAATATATGTACTGGCCGAAATGTTAGTTGTTTCCTGCATCTTTAGTGCCAATGAATTTCTTCTGCAATATGCAAATTTAATATAATACCTAGATTGTGATGCGTGTTTTCTTTATCAGCGCAAAGGATATACATACCGAATAACATTTTAGCCGGATGTGCCCGCTAGACGCTGATAAACCGAAACCGCCCCGATACTGATCGCCCGTCTGCGCCTGCTTTAAATTAACCGTCCACGCACTACCCGCTGGAATTTTAGATTTCATACGCAACACATGCTTGCTCTTTGCAGATTACGGTCACACTATGTCACTCCTCTCTAAAGACCTCTGGCAATATAACAATACATAGTAAATAAACTTTGGTTGTATTTTTATTTAGAGTGGAAGATTTCCAATTTTTATTTTTATTTATTTATTTATTTAACATTTTAACGAGACATATTACAATCATTGTGATCAATATGGCACGGTGAAACCACCGAGGTTTGTCTCCATGATATGGGAGATGTCGGCGACGAGTCGCATACATTAGTTTCTTAAAATATAAGCTTTACTAATATATAAATTATGTTGACAACTCTAGTTACAAGATAATCTTTTAATTGGTCAGCTACATTACTAGAAATCTCGTTATCTCCTAAACCAATTGTATTATTAAAGTATTAATAAGGAAACATAATAAAAAAGGTACATAGTGATACGTGTTTTCGATCTGAATTTAAAGCGTATACCGCTTGACATTTCAACCGGACGTGCCCGCTAGACGCTGATAAACCGAACCCGGCTCGATACCGATCGCCCGTCTGCGCCGGCTTTAAATTAACCGTTCACACACTACCCGCAGGAATTTTAGATTTGATACGCGACACACGCATGCCCTTTGCAGATTACGGTTAACTAGCAGAGGATACAGCTGTTAATTTGCGTTTGTTACTCATTGTTTTAAGATCAATGCGTTTTATACGCGAAATTGTATCGTACTCAGTATTTTATTATTGGCTAGCGTAGATGTTATTCGTTGATATGCTTTGTTGTTTATAGATTCGACTAGTGGTTGAGAAGTTCGACTACAATCATATGGAAAAATGAGAAAAATGTAAGTACTTCTATCGCTATTAATTCATCGAAATACTAGGCGCTAAAAGGGTTCGCAATCCTCTCATCCGTATGTATATACGTAGTAGTTGTGAGTCTAATGGCAAGTTAAGGGTGTAACTTAATTAATTATCATATTACTTTTACGTCCAGGGGCTTAATCTGTTAAAAACGAACATATAGTTTGACCTAACCAATGAGCTCACTAAAAACGGTTATAAAACCAGCTTATACGCGGTAGAGGTAGGAGCAAGGGGTATTAAAAAAGAACTCTTGAGAAATATCGATATAAAATTAATAGCGGTAAGTTTCAACGGTAAATGCGCGGTTCTACTTACTTTTTCTCGATAAGTGCAATTTGTTTGCAACTAAACTTGCCGGGAGCTCGAATAAGTTTTTATCCGTTTCATTTCTTTGGTTTAACAGAACTTGGTATTTTGTGAAAAGCTTTATACGATTTGATGTTGTTTCTTCATTATGTCTACTCTGAGTTGTCCAACTAATTGTCTTTTTGAGTGTCTGGACTTAATTTTAATGTTTAAGTTCTTGAACAGCTACTTTTTAATGTGTGGATCTCTGATCTGATTGCTTTACATTTACGAAGATGAGATAGTTATATTTTGGCTGGACTTTAGCATTGGTGCAGTTGGCAGTATCCCTGCCTTCCAGTCTCAATCTCAATCTATATGTATGTTTATATTTACACAAAATATTTAATAATAAAATAATATTTGGGAATAACAGGCGGGTGTAACCTATAATATAGCCATTAAGTTGTCTACCGTAGGAGCAGACGTCCCTGGGTCATATAGTCCTATTGTATTATCAAGGTTCGATGACACTATGCGGAGAAGATCGTAAAACATTAGCTAGTTTATAAAACTAATCTCAGTACAAGATCAGTAATGTGAGTTTAAAAGTATTTTAAAGTTGTGAATTCCGAGACACGTCTAGGTAAATGTTGTTCAGAACTTTGAAGTCAACTGAAGAGGAAGTAGTTGCGACTTCAAATATGTCACTGAGTGTTTTAGCCCTGAGATTGTAAAGATTGTGGGGGTTCCGGGGATGACTCCAGACGCTAGCCGGTCGTTTTAATTCGCTCTAAATACCAAACCATCTGCACTTTAAGCGAGCTGGGGTATTAAAATAAAGCTAGGTAGAAGAAGACTACATAAATATAAATTATATTACATGTTATATGGAGTGCCGGCTTTACGGAACGGCCGCTCCAGACGCCAAGTCCAGGGGGCGCTTTAGCTTGAAACGACTCTTAATATGTGGTTATCTTAAATATATTTTGAATTAAAAACATAAACGGGGCAAGTTAAGACGCCATAATGGAACCTCGCTCCATCCTAAAATTTTTCTCGTGCCGGCACTGATTTTATAAGTTCGTTTTAATTATATATATTAATCAACTTGAAACTAAAAGTAATGTAATTCAAGTCCGTTTCTAGTAATATCAATTTTGGCTTTTCTTTTTTATTAAAATGCGTAAAGCTTGCGTGGATAAACGTATGTCTCTGAAAAGGACCATGATTTCTATTCGGTTTTAAGGAACATCATAAAGTGTTTAATAATTTATTTATTTGTCGTAAAATCCATCATACACGCATTTAGCCATTTCTGGAGTAAACCAAAATAGTAAGTAGGAGTTATACAATAAACATTTCAATTTAATAATATATTAAAAACTTTTAATTTTCAAATTCAATTCCATGTCGATAGTCAATAATTATGTCAATTTTTAATTTAATTAATGTCACTACGGGGTTGCGTACCCGTAGTGGATCGAACCAGTTATCGGACAGATAAAGGAAGATTCACCCCCTGGGAGTAAAATATGTATATAATATTGTGTTTTTACCACGTCGACTTAAGATCGCTACACACAAGTATTGCGCTACTATATATTTGCGAAACTTCGTCTTCTCCGAATTAAGTCAGAAAGTGATCAATGTAGAGACGAATCGTTTTTAATGATTGTTTTGCGTTCTCCAATAGCAGAACTGTTTTACAATTTGCTGTAAAACATTCCTCCATTTACAGAGTACTGCTTTAAATGTCTGATTATAATATACTCTTCTCATTACATGCAATAAAACTGAGATAAAAAGAGTAGTCAAATTTTAATAAAATGAGTAAAGCAATTCTTTTTTCTGACAAACCATTTGAGTGTAATTTTTTATAGATTTCATTCTGTATATGCGTATGTCACTGCACTACTTTAAATAATATAGATTTGGACGGATTTTAATACCTGACAGAACTTAATAATAGCAATAACGGCCGACTGATACACAAGGAATTTTTTTTTAAATATACTGGTGAGACACTTACGATACTCGAACCTGATATTTGATGATCATATATGAAGAAAAAATTAACATCTAATGTAAATATCAATTAATTAAAACGTGAGATTAATAGAAAGTTGTCTTATTATGTCCGGAACGCATGCACATACTAGCGTGGACGCACAATGATGAACCGTTTTCACCGAAAATGCGACAACCAGTTATTCCGAGTGAAATTATTTAATGAAACGTCATGTCGAGGGTTCGGGAATATAATGTTTTATGGCTGTTTGTTTCGTTACATCGTTTTATCATCCTTATCAGTCATTGTGTATATACATATGTAGGTTCTGCATAAATTCACCTGTGAATGCATTATGAATAATGCTCTCTATACCTTTATTAGCAAGTAGGCTAAATTCTACTACTCATTTTTACAGCATGACAATACATTTTCATTTTAGATAGAACTGTTATTCACGGGCGTCAACGGTCACACGGAATCTAATTTGCACGTGTCTAATTGCCCCCGTCTTTTACAAGAAAGGCTTTAATAATAACGCCAAGAAATAATAAATATACCAAACAATGGCTATTGTATTTAGTAACCACAAAAGCATTTATTTTGATAGCCTGATATGTCCAACTTCTGGGCAAAGACCTCCACCTTGTTGGTCCCTTTTCTTCTTCCACTATGAATTTAATTTAAATAAAAAGATTCCTATGTACATATGCAAACATAAATTTAATTTGATAATAAGTAATAAACAAGTGTTTTGTTACAAGTACGGATCCTTAAAAAACATTGAGGTTATTAGAGATCTAAACAAGGCCCTGGGAGATTCAAGCCGGTTCAGTCACATCATATAAACCAGTGTAAAGGAATCGGAAGGAGCACGACATTGTCATCCGACGGACAGAATCCCTGAGGAAATTCTGGTGAGTGTAGCATTATCTGGATCGAGACAAACGATGTTTTGAGAGCTAAGTTTACAAAGGTTCCAATGCGCCCTGCACTGAGAAGAGCCCGCAACAAATTCAACTAGAAGGTTCCTGGCAACTTCCTCCACATTCATGTCATTCAAATCGAGTGTGCATTGCCATGCTATGGCGGAGTCAATGCATTGGACAATTTTTTTGCAATCAAATGATGTTTTATTTAAACAAATCTTTACACGCTCTTTTGAATCAACAAATAGCAAAACAACTAAAAGCTACCACTGATTCGGAAAAGTTAGGTCGCAGGAAGAATAAGCAAGAAACTCGTTGGCCACTCTTTTAAAGTAGTTTTTTACAAAAAAAGAGTTCAATACATTTACTCAACACCAAGCAGTTGTACCCTTCTTCATTTAAAATTAATTTTTAAAGAAAAATAATATACTAGTACTTTGTCTACTTGAACGCGCTAATCTTAGGAACTACAGGAACGATTTAAAAAATTCTTTCAGAATTAGATAGCCCATTTGTCGAAGAAGGCTATAGGCCATCTATATATCATCATACTAAAAATTTTCACCTAATTTTACGCGGACAAAGTCGCGGGTATCTAACTAGTTCCAGATATATTATGAGACTAATCCATACTGGAAAAGGTGTTCTTAACATAACGAGATTAAAAGAGACCAAAATAAAGAGTCATTCACACAAAGCGTATTACAAAAGATTCGACCGTAGCTCACTCCCCATCAGACACAGGAGTGTAATTAATTACCTCCAAAACGGTACACAACCCCACCGCCGTTGGGGTATCGTCGCACCCACTCCTAATACAAGCTTTTAATTTAAGCTTAGTAGGAGGGGAAAATAGAATATTAGACATACCTAAAAAGTATTCCTAATATTGTTGAAAACAAAAATCTAATTATATATTAGTAGTAGAGAAAAACAGAGTGAGATAAAACACTGAAAAGGAGTCAAATAGTAACAAACAAACAGATTCACTTTTGCATTTATTTAATTACTTAGGATGGGTATATGATAAAGAAAAGAGGGCAATTAAAGAGCAAGGTCACAATCCTACGTCTAGTTTAAAAAAAAACTGTTGACAAAGTTTGTTGAATTATACTTTAGTATTTTAAATACAGACTTGTGTCATTGAGACTCTACTCTACAAACCATTTCCTCTATTGCTTGGACATTTATTTATATACTGAGTATAAGATTCGATAGCTCTATGGTAAATGGGATGGACTGTAATTCGCAAGGTACACTCGAAAATACCGGTTTAAACCGATTAAAACCGGTTACAGGTTTTATGCGGTTCAAACCGGTATTGTAGTACCCATTTTTAACACAAGTTTTTAATTTAAGCTTAGTAGAAGGGGAAACGGAAATTTTGGACATAACTAAAAAGTATACCGAAAATTATATTTTTAATTAACTTATTGTGTCCTACTGCTGGGCAAAAGTCCTTCTCGGTCCAGCTTCCTCTTTCCTGGGCCAATCTCATTGACAACTTTCTTACAAAGACATCCAAATTGCCCTAGCACGAATATTTCGAACCGTTCGAGTCGAAGAGTTGACATTGGAAATACTCATGCTGGGCCCACAGAGGACCCACCTTAGTGTCAATGCGGGTTTGCATTAGCAGTGACCAAAAGCGTGACACGATAAAGGCTTGCCTCCTGTGAGTCTATTACGAACATTTCATCGTAAATACAGTCGACTCTTCGACACGAACGGTTCGAATTAATCGTGCTAGGGTCTCTGGTGTGACTGTAAATAAAGACCTTCTACACAAATACTCGCGTAAAACACAATGAAATCATACAGTACTTAAAGTATTAAATAACGCTTAATATGCGGCAATTCCCGCCCACATCAAAAGAGTCATCGGATATAATTAAGCACAAACTTAGTAAAGAAAAACGACGCATGTTAAATACCTGTTTCAATAATAAACGGAAAAGGATGCATCATAAGCGATCCTGGTATCTCGTGGACCGTAAGAACGTATTAACCCCCCAATTTATAGTCATTAAGGCAAATCGACCTGAATGATGGCAATCATCAATAATTGGTTGTTCTTTTAAGCAAAAAGGTGTTACACACAAGAATTTCGACTGCGGTATTAATAACTCGTAAGAAGTACCATTTCTTTAAATGTTATTTAAATATCATTCTATGGCGCCATGGACGTATAATTTCTACCAATACTACTTTTATTTAAAGACTATTCTATGGCGTCATGGACTTATCGTTTCTATCAATATTCCTTTTATTTAAATAGTATTTTTTTTAGTTCGGACCAGCAGTTCCTGAGATTAGCACGTTCAAGCAAACAAACAAACTCTTCAGCTTTATCTGTATACTAGCTGTTCCCCACGACTTCATCCACGTGTGTTACTCTTACCACTTAGAGGTTTAAAAATAGTTTTTGGATAAGGATTAATATTATGTTTATAAAAAGACCTTCACAATAGTGAAATATTTTAGAACAAATTTGATAAGCATAAAAAAGGTTGTACTAAGCCACCCTTAAAAGATAGACATATGTTGTCGCGAACTTTTATTTAGAAGTTTTAAAGAGGAACAATTTTGTCATACATGACTTTTGCGAAACTTTAACCATTTACACAGCGGAAGCTCTCAAACGGTAAACAGAACCCCCGATTTTGAAACATTCTTCATTGTTGCTCCGATCCTACTGGTCTTAGTGTCATGATATATAGCCTATAGCCTTCCTCGATAAATTTCCTATCTAGTACTGAAAGAATTTTTCAAATCGGATCTGTATTTCCTGAGATTAGCGCGTTCATACAAATAAATAAACGAACTCTACAGCTTTATATATTAGTATAGATTCTCAAATTTAATTTACGAGTATCTTGTAGACGGTTTGTCTACTCTACCGGATACGTCATGTTCACTATCGGATTATACAAACATCTTTATGGTAATATAATCTTCGTCGATGAAAATATTCTTGTGTTTGATCGCAGCTCCACTTACCGAGTCCAACAGTAAATCCATTAAAACACTCGAGTTAGTAATAATCGTGGCTACGCTTCTTATTTGGCGACGTCGCCAATCAGTCGCCAAGTGAGTTACCTGTCCTAAATATTAATGTGAATTGTTTGGATACGAAACCGGCGGCGTCGCCATGGCGTCTCAGTCAGGTAACGCTGTAAGTGTAGACAAGTGGAATAGGGATGGAGGGAGCCTTACAAACTTTTGTATACAACGAAATAGATCAAGCCAAACATATATACTTTTGCTAAAATGTTTTTCAAATAATATAATTGCGAAAAGGAAGCCCAACCAGTTCCGATTCTTGGCAAAGTCTTCATTGCTATATTGTATGATATTATCAATTCTGGATCTATGTGGACGGTTGCCAATACAATACAAGGAATCCTTGCTATCAAGATTAATTATCCTAACTAATCCCAATCCTAGCTTCCTAAACAGTTGGTATTATAAATGAATGTCGGTTTACTTATTTGTTACGCCTTTTATTCTAAACCATTGGACGAATCAGCAGGAACTATTTAATAGGCGTTTTAAACAACCAAAAAAAGAATCTTCTTCTTCCTAGAGTTATCCTAGTTAAATACCAGGTCCTGCTTAGATGTGATTTGCAAATTTGACATTATTAGAATAACCTTGACATTTGAAACTCTAAATTATTTTATCCATTTTTTTTATCCCGCTAATTAAATAAAATTTATTATAATTATCTAATTTTCTTGACACCTTCCGACTTTAATATATTATAAAATTATACTAATATAAAATAATTTATTTTCTTAGTGTTTCTACTGAGGAGTTTGCCAGCGCTCCATGAGGAGCATAAGTGGTCGCCAGGCATGGGAGTTCAATTTATTTAGATTATTATTTAGTGGTAGCGCCACACTTGCAGTCCTTTTGGTTTGCAGACGAATTGGGCCGGCGTTTCTGGAAACCACTACCTCTGTCATACATAAGTGGCGGCAATGCTGTCATGTCAAGTGATGGTATTGTGGTCGCGATTCGTTTAGATTGTGAGGCGTTTGTGTATGTGTTAATGGATGGTGATGCATCTGCGAGCCTCCTGGTGATGCAGAGAGGTTTGGAAGTCGCTTAGGTGAACCGCCTGAACGCCTCTTGTATATACAAAAAAGGGGCGTTTTAAAGGTAAGAACCTATAGTCTTCAATACTTACTTACCATCAAAGAGACTTCTTTGCCACCTTCAAAAATAATTACAGAAGGTGACTGGCCAAGATTAATTAATTATATAATCTATCTTAGTCGGCCTTATCTAAGACAGCGATCTATTCGAGAATAATTTAATTAACAAATTATATCAGCAAAATAACAAAGTAATATGTGGAAAATAAACTAATTTGATATTTTTTGCGCTTAGGTTTGTTTTGGTTTGTACAGACGAATGAAAACTGGTGTTAAAAATATATTAATATCCTTCTTGCATATAAATTGTTTGACATCACGGGACAACGTCTGGGGGGGGGGGGGATGTAGGGGAGAGAGGCATAAAAAAAGGAAGGGCTACGCGTCCGGGTACCAGTACCTCTTTCTCACATAAGATCGGCGTGAAGTGGCGGCAATGCTGTCACGTCATGTGATGGTATTGTTGTCGCGTTACGTTCGGGTTGTGAGAGGTCCCGGTGGCCAAAGCCTTATTTAAATGCTGGGATCGCATCTACGAGCGATGATGGAGCAGATGTACATGGGCGTTGGTAATCACTTAGGTGAACCGCCTGCCTGTTTGGCCCTTGTCATATTAAAAAAATATACATAAAACAGCATGACCTAAACTGTAAAACTTATGATCCTTAATTTAAACTCTTTAAATAGTCAATTTGTCAAGAAATACATTTTTTTTATAGATCATGTTATTGGGTACGCACTATTCACTTTTAAAAGCAGACATTTAGAAATTACACAACACAGAAATGCACTTTAATTTATATTTATAAATGCATATATTTATTTCTGTACAACTTAAACAGTCCTTCCTCTTAAAAATGCCGCGTCCTATTAGGGGCAAAGCGGTGGAATGCACCAGATGAATCCGAAAATATAACAATTGTGGTCGCATGGAATGTGTTCATATGATCCCAAAATAAACGGCAACTCGCATCAATCAATGTGAGCGAGTTTAACGAACCACAGTGTCAATATCGCTTTCGTAATGAACACGCATGATCAGCGAAAATTAGTGATTGTGAATGCGAAAATTATGTCGCATCTATACTCTATACTGATATATATAGCTGCAGAGTTTTTGTATTTCCTTAAACGCGCTAACCTTATGAACTACTGGTCCGATTTGAAAGAAATATCTCAGTGTTAGAAATCCTATTTATCAAAAAAAGTTATTATAGGTTTAGTTATTACACGTTACAATTTAAGCAATTTTTTTTTACCCAATGATACGCTGAAGAAATCGTGAGCATAGCTAGAATATTATACAATCAGACTAAATTATTAAAAGAAAAAACAGTGGCACTCCGGGAGACGGGAACAGAAGTGAAAACAAAACTAGAATATTTAATGACGTCAGTAAGGGTAACAGTGTTTCACGTTACATTTACACAATATACATATAATAATAATAAATCTTTATTTACAGGCATCTGGGGCCCACACATATTACAAAAAAAATAATTATATAAATGATTAAAAATTAAATTACAAATTAAATGTCATCAATCAAGGGTTTAGACTTAATCTTGACATACAAAAACAAAAAAAAAATATAACTAATGAGAAGCGTTCGGTGACGATGACGTGAGTTACAAGACATTAAATCACTCAGAAAGTGGTCACTGGCCTAAAGAAGTTTTTACTTCAACTATACAAATCTTTATTGATAACCATATTTAATATTCTCTTATCATTTTCAACTACTCGTAAATTAGTAAGAAGATCGAAGAATCGCGAGAAGAAAAATATGATTGAGTATAATGATATTGTAGTCACATGGAATATGTTCATTGATCCCAAAATAAACAACAACTCGCATCAATCAATGGGAGTGGCTGTAATGAACCACAGTTTCAATATCGCTTTTGTAATGAACACGAGCGATCAGCGAAAACAAATGCTGATGGCGAAAATGAGTGATTGCAAATGCGAAAATGATGTGGCGTTTATTCTCTTTATACGTACAATATAAATAAAAAAGGTCCACAGAAATGTATTAACAGCCTTTGAGAAGTTAATAACTTCTTGAATGTGTTTCTATTATGCAATTTTGTAGTGCCATTTGCCTTTATTGAAACAATGAGGAACAATTTGTTATTGCAAATGCATAAATGTGACAAAACTGACTTTCTTTTTATTTTTAACTTTATATGTAATTTTAAAAAGTGTTCTATACACACTTCATAATTATTATCAATATTATCATAATTATGCCCTTCAAAATTTACATGTTTAGTCCAAAAGGGAGCATCGTCAAGAGATAGCCAAAAACAAAGGTAACTATCGACCGACAAAATTCAATTGTTTAAGTTACTTATACTTTACCCTCTTTGCCATATTACAATATTTAATATCTATTCGAGTACGACAATTATAATGCCGGAGCCAGACATAGCTCAAAGTGCTTGTAGATTTTTGTCCTTGAAGACTACAAAGTACTACCAAACTTTGCGTAGTTGCACACGTCCCCGGCCACACTCCATGATCATTGAAGTGATCATTCAAATGAAGCTATGTCTGGTTTCGGCATAAAAGCTAATAATTACTATCGATGAGTTTGCAAAGTTTTTTTAAAATATATGAACTAATCAATATAATTTAATTCACGTAACAAATTAATTAATGAGACACAGTTGCATATTAAATTGATTTAATAATAACAATAATAATTATTATAAAAACCAACAATAATTAGGTTACGGAGGCGCTTCTACTATTAACGCATAAACTCCCAATACAATTATGATAATTAAATCAAGAAATAGACGGAATTTAAATATATGAAGTAACCAATTAAGTGAGATTTGTTATATAGTCAAAATCAACAAGTAAGGAAAAAGAAAACGTGCTTGTTTTGATTGCAGTTACTGTAGAAAAATTTGGTGAATACATTCCGATAATTATCTGGGTACATCGTAATGGATTCCATATAAGACATAACGGAAATTGATTATCCAATCACGAGCAAGTGAGAGCGAAAGTGTTCCACTCTAGAAAAACGGCGGTAAAATGAGCGGATATTATACATGATATTTTCTTTACAAAAAATGCGATGCTTGGAGTTTAATATAATATAAAGAGGAGGACCAATTTATCTTTAGTAAAATGTGATAAAGGAATTTTATGCTATAAAGCTTATAAGAAATTGTGGAGGTTTCTGTAAAACATCTTAAATGAGTGATCAGTCCTACTAATATTATTAACGCGAATGTTTGTCCATAGATGTATGGATGTATGTTTGACGCAATTTCATTTCACTTGTTATAAAACTTTACAATAATTAAGGCTATAAAGATAAAGATGAAGATATTGTGCGAATGGTCCAAAAATATAACAATACATATCAAGTAAGTAGGAGAAAATTCTGCCATCTGCGAGTTATTTTGGTGTGTGCTGCAAAAACCGTTATAGTTACACGTACATAGTGTATGAAGCAAATGTTTTTCTTACATAGTTCTAGAAAAAAGCCCGCGACAGTACATATCTATCTTTCGTGTTTAAGACATTAACGCCAAAATAGTGAACCATTATAGAACGAGAATAAGAAAGGGAAACGAAACGGAGACAATATTATAGGATAATAGAATTTAGTAAGGAGTAATTAACTCTACATTCGGGCTGGACGGTGTATACCGGGTCCGCTAATAATAAAATAATACCCTTAGAAGAATGTACTGGAAATTGAAAGAGCAATGAAACTTAAAAAAAAATTATAGACGATAAGCCAGAAGATAAGGTAAATATCGGGTGGGCAGGCTCTGAGTGAGCAGTGGACTTTTTTTTTTAATTAGTGGACTACTACGGGCTGATGATGATGATGAAGCCAAAATAACCTGGATAAGTAGAAACATAGCATCAGTACCATATTTATGTAATAAAATACGCCCTTGTTTAGATACCACATTAATATTTCAATATAAACATTGAAAAAACCATACATCTTAGATAGATTTTAGAGCCTCGTTGGGGTATTGTCGCTCCCACTCCTAATACAAGTTTTTAATTTAAGCTCAGTAGGAGGGGAAAAGGAAAATTATGCATACCTAAAAAGTATTCTTAATATTCTTTAAAAAAAAAATTCTGTGAATTCTATAAAATCACTAAAAAATAATAAAATAGTAATAGTACAAGCAAAGGATATGATAATATTGATCTTAATGAAGGAAATGCCACAGGTACAAGTGCGCATTGCATTATGTAATTGCAGTAATCAAAAAATGTGTGAATTATGAAGTTCAAATTCAACGATCATCAATCACCGTGTGTGAGAGTCGCATCATTAATATTGCTTTTGTATCAAAATTGAGGACGTTGGAGAATTACTGGTCATCGACGATTCATAATTGCAAGGTATGATTGTGTATAGACTTATAAAGTCGGGCCAAACCAAATACACTCGTATAATAAACAATCAATTATTAAGACGTATCTACTTTTGGATACATTAAACAAGTACTTAGACGCTAATGGAAAATTAACAGTAAAATTTTTTAGTCGTAGGTTTTATATTTAGCTAGGTCAAAATATGCAGACGGTTCCCGTGACTTACTACATTTCTCCTTCCACCGTTGTCCCCTCTAGTACCAGGGCAAGCTTAAATTGCAGTGGATGTGGCTGTAGATCGAGTTAAGATGACTGACTGCAATCTGACGTCACCCCTAGAAGCCCAAAATCTCTCAATGAGTTACCACACTTCTTCTTCTTCCTAGCGTTATCCCGGTTTAATACCAGGGTTCGTTTAGATTGTAGAGGATGTGGCTGTGGGGCGAGTTAAGATGACCGATTGCCATCTGACGTCATCCTCGGAACCCCCACGGGCACAGCTAGTATTACATATTCTTCTTCTTTTACGTTTGTTTGATGGCTTTCCTTAGTGCATATGCACAATTTATTTCGTCCATGTAACGTTCAATGGAGAAGACACGAAGGTGATTGGGGACAAATGTAAATAAAAGTTTTTTACTCAATATAAAGAAGGTTGTTGAACTAAATATATTTTATACAACAACACACTAATTTGAATCTAATAGACTAGTAAAAATATTATAGAATAACACAATAAACACGGCAATATATATGTAAAATAACACATATTATAATTAGATTTCATACACTTAATAAAATTTTAATATCACTTAATAATAAAATTTATTAAGTGATATGGATATAAAAACCTTATAAAAGTAACTTAAAATATTAAGGTTGAAGGGAATCGGGGTCCAGACACTCAGAGCGGGTCTCACGACTACCACCCGGCCACCAAGACGCTATTTTTTGCGAATGTCGCCCAAGACGCCATCTTGTGTTGGAGAGTCGACACTAAGATGTCGCCTGTCAATATTGGAATGGCGGCACAGGACCATACGAAACTCATTTATATATCTGGTTAGTATATTTACATGTTTGTGTCAAATGTTAAAACTTAAAAAAAAGAAACTATGAAAAACTAAATTAATTTGCTTATATCCGCGAATTTATACGAAGGAAAATCAGTGCAATGTGGCTATCCATAAGTCTCACTACCGAATCTGCCACCAAAGCATAGCACTACACTGACTTGAAGCAAACCATCGTTTATTGACTGAGATATTTATAATAGTTTTACACAATGTGATGTTGTTTTGATTCAAAATCGAATGAAGTAAGAGTCAAGATTTTGTTTTTTTTTATTTTTATTTTCCTTTAAATTACAATTATTGAAATAAAATTCAGAGATCCAACCATTTTTCTTTAATGTAACGTAAAAAAGAATTTGAATTATATTTGGTAAAATTTAAATTTTTCCGCAGTTACATGTACTAGAGATGGCCGGCTGGTCGAAATTCACCTACAAACCTTTTTGCGTATATATTTGTACATATATAGTTAGTACAACGGCATATATTGAACTATTCACAGAAAAATAAAATTTGCCAAATAATATTATAGCATTCTGTTGTCAAGATTACGTTTTAATATCATCCAATACATGAGTGTGTAAATCGCTTAGCATTGGTGAGCGCGTGGTTTTATTTTAATAATTTAGTATATTAATTTTGCATATTATATTTAAAAAAAACTTTGAGCATTCGCACACCTTCCTCTATATAAACTACAATTGTGCCAAATTTCATACTCCTCCGTCCGCGCACTTATTGTAAAATGGTTCCTAAAGTTTTCGCTTCAAATATTAATATATAAATTATATAGGTATAGTCGACCAAGAAAGTGCTTTACCATTTTGAATGACAGCTCCTAGTTAAAGAAAATTTTGCTAACGGTTAATGTTAATAATTAACGTAATGCATAACAAGCGAAAATAAACCTTATAACTAATTGACGTTTAGTATTTGAGATTTTTTTTTTCTTTTACGAAGGAAGGCGATGATTACCGCAACACAGTTGTTACTTCTGCGGGACCATCGTTTGCATTTGTTGTGTACTACCTACGTTGTTTCAAAGTTTCTAAAATAAAATAAATAAATTAATTAATTAAAAAAAAAAAACAAAAAAAAAACTGCACTTCTTTAAGCGCGATGTGAAGAATTTTACATTATAATTAGAGTACCAAATATAAAATGAAGGGGCCGATAATTACAGCAAGCTGGCTTAAGGAATTCTGCTAACATTAATCAACACGATGGGTAATCATCCAGACTATTAGCCAAATAAGTACTGGAGGCCAGGAGCGGGATTAATGCTGTACCGGTCCAGTGAGCTCCGTTGGAAATACTTAGAAAAATAGTCCCCTTCTAACGGATATCCTCTATTAATTTTCTATTTCTGTATCGTCCCGATTATATCCCGGGATTCCAGTTTTCTGTTATTTTTAGTAACGGAATGATGTCTATTTTTAAGATACTAAAAATCACCCACAAAAACACAACGGGAATATCTTACTGAAATATTTATATCTAGCACTAGCGGACCCGGCAGACGATGTCCTGCCCGAACCTTGGGCTACTTACTATTTACTTCTATTATCCTATATCATCCCCGTTCCCGTCCCCATAAGTTTAAATTGACTCTACATTTTAGTTATAAAACGTTTGTATGGGAAAAAGAAAAGGGCTGTTTTTAGGGTTTTCCCAGCAAATCTCATGTGAGAAAGAGGTCCTGGTACCCGGACGCGCCGGCCCAATTCGGCTACAAGCATGGCGCTACCTCTAATTAAAAAGTTTAAGTTTAGTACCAAAATATGTAAGGTTCTTATCAAAATATGCTTAACATTTTCGCTTCCTTCTCAATTTTAAAGGCCTTTCTATACACATACATTCTATACATAATTACAGATCTATTCGTATAATTAAAATACTAAGTGATTTTTTTTTGATAGGGCTGTCAATTTCATTGCCTATACTCTATATTTAATAAGCAATTATTATACTTATAATCAAATATTCTTTATTAGGTATGTAAATTATGTGTAATAATAATTGATCATTATTATTAACCTTTCTTCACTGTGAAAATAATCAATTTAATTTGCTTTTATTATATATAAATAGCCTCGATAAATTGAATATCAAATCATAACTACGTTGGAAAGGATTCTGGTTTCTAAGCAGGCGCAGCCCAACCTTCATAAAAGGTGACGGGCAAATTTCCATTTTTTTAATATTCTACCAAAGATTTTCTACCAAATGCAAGTCGCCCAACATATAAACTTGCTTATGATCGATATAGGGTATTCCTACAAAGAATATAGTTCTATAAAATAAAAATTATTGATTCATTTTAAATAAGGTATTGGAAATAGTGTTATCAGGCTTTCGATATTATTAAACCGTGACGTCAAAAGTCTATGAGAGTGGTGGAAATGCCCGTCGTGCCCACCACGGTGGATCCATACGGGAATGTCCTGCTGTCAGCTGAGCGATTCGCGCACACGTTGGATAAAACCATAGCACCACACCGCATTGCTTTAAATTCGCGTGGCATCGCTTCGCAGTCTTCGCTTTGAATCTCCTACGTAGGACGTAGCCTTAAGGATTTTCGGACGTCGGATGGGGTGGGCCATATGGCTAACGTGTTTCTTGCCGATTCTTCGAGTGCCTCGACTTTTCCGAATCAGTGGAAGATTTTAAGGTATTAGACGAAAACGTCTTTTGATTTGATTGATTTTATGACGTTTAAAAACTATTTTTCCTTTATAATTAATAGATTTTAAATATTTTCTGTTGTGTTATAAACAGTAAGAACGTTATCAGGATACTGATAACTAAATATGTTCATAATGAGATTTTTAATAATAATAATAATAAATTTAATATAAAACGTTAATTTAATATTCCGCTTATACATTTAGAAATTTTTAATAGGCATGACGACGGTGAACAGAAATTATTTATTTATCTGATAAAATAAGACACATAAAGCTTAACAAAAGTATTTAATTTCATATTGCGAGCGAGATTAATAGGGATTAACAAAAAAAAGTAAGTACAAAATACAACCCATCAGAACGTATGACGTCACTGTATGTTATAGTGCGTTCCAATAAGAGATTGCAACGTTTTAAAGGTCAGCTAGTTCAGCACGCAAGGGATGTTCTGGCTCGGGGTCATTTACAAGTGCAACTAATGCTTGGATCACTGAAACGGCGGCGGCAGTACATTGAATTTGGTTACGTTGTAACGAGCCCTCGTCATGAATTGTGTATTGAGCTGATCTTAAATGCGATCACGGAGCGCTCATTTGGTTTTGTATTCTGATCAGCTTTACTATCGGCAAAGTTTTGAACGCAATCATTTGATTCCGATTGATGAGCTAAACGAGTTACCAAGTAGTGAACAGCTAAATTGGGTCGCAATACCTCAATGGTAAACATGGTGGGCTAAAATTGGTGGGGTACGTGTTTCGAATCCGACTTCACTAGACAAAGGAAGATGACAGAATTTAGAAGTTTTAATGGTATATGTGCAACCTTGTGATTTTTTGTAACTTCATCGTGCACAATAAAATTTCAACCGACTAATAAAATTCACAAAACCCGAAAATAACTTTTTCAATTCGTCGAATTGCCGCGAATAAATCAAATGTTTTATTTCTATTACGGCTAACATTTGGGCAGACGTTGTCTGTACAATAAAATTAAATAAAAAGTTACGCTTTTTATTTACATATATTAATGATTCCTAATGGATGGCGGCTCACGTAAGACAACTTCAGAAATAAAATGTGTCACTTAAATCTACTTTAGTATTCAAACGCAAAGTCTATTAGAAAGGACTTCTAGAAGCACTAATAACATCATGCCAAATTCACGAGGTTTAACGCCTTATTTGCTGATATTAATTGATTCCTACCAGAGTATCACATTCCTATTTTCTTAGCTCTATAACCTCTCTCCATCACTGCAGTCTTGTCGTGTAATTACATAATAAACACATGAATTTTGGATACAAATTAATAACTCAACTCGCACAAGGTTTAACTGTAATAAGTTTTTATGGCCAATGGCCTTATATTCTTAAAAATAAATATTAAACAAGATATAATAAACATAAATTGTGAACCTTATATATCGATGAGTAAGAACTTTAGTGGCTGTCATAAGCGTTCTTATTTAATTAAAATGAAGTAATCTTAGGTGTAATTGAAGGAAAGTACGTGTTCGTGATAGTGAAAAGAAGAAATAGAATAATCTCAGATGATAACAGAGGTCAGGAGTTATTTGTCGCAGTCAAAGCGCCAGCCGTCCCTCGTGGATATAAACCAATTGATTACAATTATCTTCCAGTTTTAATTGATTATATAACTTTACTTGTAAGGTTGAAGGGTTCATGACAATAAATTAATTGCGCGCGGGTGCAGTTAAGATATTATAGTTTTAATAAATTCATTTAAATTTATTGATAAAAAAAAAAACAATTCACTGATCTTCTTGTGTGGACCCTGCCTTACCGTTTAGGGTGAGTTTACACCCGAGTCTAGGTTTATATATATATTTAATGTGTAACAATGGTGGATCCCGGAACGCATGTAAATGTCCCGATTAATGTCTGAGTCATATTTTTCTTTGGATTGTTGAGATTTTGGGGTTTCTGGGGATGACGTCAGACGACAGTCGGTCATCGTTACTCGCCCCACAGCCACATCCTCTGCCGCCTGTTATACACAAATATATTTTTTTAGAAATATATAAATACATACATATAGATAATACACCCAGACTCGAGGTGAGGAATCGAACCCACGACCCCCGGAGTGGAAGGCAGGGTCACTGCCCACTGCGCCGACGGTCCAGTCAAATTACTAGCGGCTTCCGATACGCAAGCCATTTTCTTACCTCCAGATAGTGAGCGGCTCTGCAGACATTTTGTGCAAGGAAGGTAATTCCTTATAGATGTTTTTAACTTATAGATGACATTTTCGAACATGATAACCTTATTATATAATGACTAATGTACCTAGTAGTCATTAAAAACAAATAATTAACAATTTTATCCCCCATGAAGAGAGATTAGGAACTTCTAATAACTATCACATCCAATTTACATACAGCATAAACAAAAGAAAGATAAAAAAACCGTAAATTGTTACAATCAAAAATGAGTTTTATATTTAAATAACAAAGTGCCTTTTATCTTATCTCCGCGGTCGTGTTATCGTGTCATACTTAAATGCATAATGTTTTATTGTGCTTCGTACAAATTTAATGTTGAATGTTACAGATAAAAATGCCATAAGTCTCTGGCAGAGTCAATTTATGCGTTTTCTATTATGCGGTAACAATATTTTATGTGCTATATGATATGTCTAGTAGCACATGGTGTTTGCACGCGTCGTAATCACACTGATCACAATGTACTTATATAGTTGTTACCCAGTCAACGGTCGTAACACCATTCCGCCGCAAAATGGCCAATGATTGATTGATACATGAAATAAAAATATGCATCAAAAATAAATTATTCAAGATAAGAGTTTTTTTTAAACAAGGTCCTTATTTCCGTAAATAATTTAAACACGCGTATTAAAATTGAAACGTGGAGCAGTGAAGGGTTTATGAAAAGTAATTTACTTTATACGTATCAGATCTGTATATTCCGAGAGCTAAACCGCCAACGTCGCCAAAAATTTTTTATCGCGAAAAACCTCCTTAATTCATATCTTCCGCTAGAGGTGGACTTTTTTAAAAAATAAGTTATATTTATGTGCATGTTATTTATACTAGTTGTGCCCGCAACTTCGTCCACGTAAATATAGGTAAAAAAAATAGATTCAATTTAACGTGATAATATATATCCTATAGCTTTCCTAAATAAATAGATTAATATCGTAAAAATAAGAATATCTTATTTGTTTCTATTAGGTACTTTGAGAGTAATATATCAGTCGAGGCCTAATTCATAGTCCAGGATATAAAAGTAATTTGTGAACAGATGTTCGTAATGTCAGTTTCACGAGGCACTCATAAATGACTAACTAGATGAGTTTAAAATGGATTGGTTTTACCATATATTTTTGTTTTCTTTCAGTTTTAGTGCTATTCATTTTTCAAGTGAACTTTACCCAACCATACCAATCAAACTAAAAACCTTCCAAAGAAGGACACGTATGTATAGCTTTTGTAACAAGTGTGTTAGATTCAGAGTACATTTTTATGTTTGTTACCTATAACACAGGCATTAAGTTGTCTACCTTAGAAACAGACGTCCGTGTGTCATATAGTCCTGTATATATATATTAATACGTGAGGCGAAAACTTTCGGTATCATTTTAAGAAAATTATGCGCACGGGGTAGCATGAACTACGTTGTACGGCCCTGAATGCGCATAATCGAATATTATTTATATCATAAAATAATATTAATGCGTTATAAGAGCACCGTGTTATAGGGGGGATTGCAGTATAGAGAATGGTGTGCGAATGCCAATATCATCCACTAAAATATTCGATATTAAAGACGAGACCGAAACTAGGAATAATTGCATGAGAGCAGCAAAGAAGGATAGTTTTTCATATTTTGCATAAAGCCAACTTAAGGTCAATTTTATATCGTGAACAAATACAGCCAACTAAGTAAATAGCATTATTAGAGAGAAATAACAGTTACATTTAAGGGCTGCTTTCATATATTTGAAGGAAATTAGGTTAAATTTAAAACTGTAATCGAGACTTTGTTAATTTCAAAAGTGTAAATGTACCTTCATCAGAGGAGGTCTCGGCATTTGAGTCGATCGCTAGGTTAAGTTGCCCTTGCTGTGACCGGCTGATGGATAGGTGACCCATTGTAGCACTGGTTTATATTTAATATCCGACCTCCTCTGTGTTTCGTAAGGCAAATGTCTTGAATCAGGGGAACCAGCAACTTTTTAAGGTACCTATTGCGAAATTAACGGACACTTGTCTTAAGTCACTAATTGAGGCGACGAACTCTTGACGTTTTTTATTATTAATCTGATGATCCAAATCGACTATAGAATGTAAAATAGAGAATCTTTCACCTTATTTTAGTGTATTTTTAAGCATGTTTTTTTGTAGAAGACTCTTTGTATACTACTAGCCAGGGGAAGCAACTTTAGGAGCATTAATCTACTTCTGGGTTGCCAGATTTAACTTAGGACTTCTGCCTGGAATTATTTTCGTATTTATTAGGTCTTACGTTATGACCCGGTTGGTAAGAAGACCGTATAAAATTTATAAACCGATCTAGTCGTAACGTTATAAATAAATAATATGGCCAAAAGCGTGTCACGACATGTTTATATAGATGGGTTCCGTATCTGATACGCTATAAACATATTTGCTAAATAACTTCAAAACTTGTTGTCCGATTTTGTTCAGAATAATTTTCCTAATGAGTTTTTAGCATTCTTTATCACTACGGAAAACTTTAAGTCCCTACGTATAATAGTTTGGAAATGCTAGGGGGGGACCACCTTTCAGGCAGACAGACGGACAGACGGATAGAACGAAATTATAAGGGTTCCTTGTTTTGAAAAAATTGATATTCTATAAAGAGATAAAAAAAAAGTATTATAAAAACATCTGTTCGGGAGTGCCGACGGAATGGAAAACTTGAATATACAGAGGCTGTGCTAGCGAGTGGTGTCGGTACGGTAAAGGTTTTTCGAGTTTAATGTGTTATTTTTAATCCTAAAAAAGCCCATGGAGGCTTTTCTATTATATAACTACTCAATAAGATCCCGTCATAAAAAAATTTAAAACTTAGATTGTTTAATAAATTTAAACCTAGATAATTTCTTCGATTTTTAATTTTTTGCTAACTTCCAAAATTACCAAAGGATAATCAATTTTAAAACTTTTCTTACGAGACCTTATCGAGTAGGTATATAAAAAAGTCTCGAAGGAGCAAAAAAAATTAAGCAAACATACATAACTCGAAAAAAAAGTCAGCCTTCCTCGCGGCATTTCACTCATTATAGTGCAAATAATAACTTCCAGAAGAAATAAAATCAAAAATATTCATTTTTGGGAAAAGTCCTCAAACTGCATACGTACCCAAAAAATAATACATGAACACAAATTATTTTTTTTTTAAAGAATACTAGGGTTACTTCGAGGTATGTCTAATATGGACTCTACTGAAATTAGAGATAGTGTATGTTAGGAGTGACTACGAGGACATCCCAGAGGAACGGGGATTTAACTCGAACACCTTAATTTCAGTCCGCCCTCGATGGAATTTACGAAATCAAATTATTTTAGCTGAAATATTGAAAACTGTTTCCACTTAACGCTACGTTCAAGTGATAATGATAATGAAAAACGGTGATCGAAGGCTTAACGCGCTCTCCGAGGAATGGGCGAATTAATTTATTACTGCCAGCTACAACGGCTCTGACACCCATGATATTTTATCTTTGCTCCATGCAGCGTATTAATCAGAGTGAGTAAATATATGATGGGTTGTGTATTGAGTAATGATAACATTACTGCGTATATGGAAGAAAAATATATTTGTGGTGAAGCTGTTTTCTACAGGCTGTGATAAACAATACCTCGTGTGATATGGAAAAAATAGGTCGATTAAGATATCATAACACTTCCAGCACACTTATGGAGGGGGAGCGAAAGGAATATTTTGCTGTGCATATTATATCACCCCCACAACCTTTTCTTGAGAAAACTACGCGTAGATAAATTGAATAATCGATCACTAGCAAAGTTATAGTTTATCACGTTATCAGGCACTCAGATTATATCCGCTCATCTCATATATTTTGAAAACTGCGCAAGTACTTTACAGCACTACGGACTTTACTAGCGACCTAGTCATTTAATCTCTAGAATCTCGGATAGCCCTTGCACTCCCACTCACTAGCGGAAATATAACATGACGTGGGTAGTATTGTTTTCTGTTTGATAACGGTATATTCAGATTTCTAACAAAAATCCAATGCTATGTCTTACTTTCTATTATTTTCCCCTTTTCTTTCTCTCAAACATAAAATCTTGTGGTGCTTTCAATATTAGACGCTTCGGCTTTAAATATTTTTCCTTTAAGTAGAATATAATCGTTTCGATACCTAGCACACGTATAACCCATCAATTGATGTTGAAATATTCCCCACACGTACCACGTACTGAATGTAAGTAAAACACATCGTATTTTAAACGAACTGCCTTTATAAATCACCTATTAGATTATAGTCATGGTTATAAAACCATTGTGTTTATTTCACCTATATCTTTAGTTTCATCACCAACTTCATTTATGTTTACGTATATGCATGAATGATCGAAAAAGCTTCTAAAACAACTGTCTGTATGTAGATTACATTAACCTTGAATTTTATTATATTAACCCGACTGTCTTTGTTGATTTTATAACTTTAAAGGCTTTAACAGATTTAATTTTCTAACTTGACTAAAAAATACCAAAATATATAATATAAATTGCATTCTTGGGTATTCCCATAATGTTACAACTTGCAGATCTTTAAAAGCAGATAAACAAATTCTTAAAAATCGAACAGCGCACTAGCCGCTCCCCAGGTGATGTAAGAATCCATGGGCGACGATGACCACTTATATGATAAGTTTGCTCGTTTGCCCGCTTCACCCATAAAAAACACATGTACAAAAAATAGATTTACTAAAAACACGCGAGTGTTTTTTTTTAATTGTAAATCTCTACTTATTAGTGAAAAGTAGTAAAACGATCGTAATGAGTATACTAATTTTTGGCCGGCAACGCATCTGCGAACCTTCTGGTTGTACAGTTCTCTAAAGCCGTCGGTAGTAACATAGTAGATAAACTTACTCGTTTACCCATCTTCTTCTTTACATATTATAAAGAAAAAGCAAATAACGAGAAAAGCAACGCACCTGCGAGCCCTCTGGTGTTGCAGTTGTCCATGGGCGTCGGTAGTCACTTAGGTGAACCGCCTGCTCGTTTGCCCCTTTCTCGTATCGGAAGTTGTATACAAAATGTTGATTCTTTGTACAATGACATCTATTGTTATATTTGACAACTAATGTCATATCGACACTTTGACGCCATTATAGTAAAATTTGTATATGTGTTTAAAAGCAATGGCATCGGTGTGCGTGTGTGGTTTTATTTTTTAAAATTTCATCTATTAATAATGCATAGTTTATAAATTATATTAGCAATAAGTACACTTCTCTATATCTATAATAATATGCAAAGTTGAAGAGTTTGTATGTTTGCTTGCTTGCTTGCTTGAGCGGGCTAAAGTCAGAAAGACTGGTCCGATTTGAAAAAAATCCTCAGTGTTAAATAGCCCATTTATCGAGAAAGGCTGTATTCTGTATATATCATTATGCTAATTTTTACCCTTTTTTTAAACTTATTTTACGCGGACTAAGTCGCGGACACAGCTATTAAAGTATAATTGTGCCGAATTTTATAAACCTTAGGGCGTAATTTTCTTAAAATGGTACTTTTCATATTAATTATACATTAATGGCATATATGAGTCTGAGGAGGACGTGGCCCAATCAGTGGTCGGCATTTGAGTCGATCGCTAGGTTAAATTGTAGAAATCGTGGAGGTTCCGAGGATGACGTCAGATGGCAATCAGTTATCTTAACTCGCCCCACAGCCACATCCTCTACAATTAGAGGTAGCGCCATGCTTGTAGCCGAATTGGGCTGGCGCGCCCGGGTACCAGTACCTCTTTCTCACATGAGATGGTAATGCGTGCTCCACTTTAGCACTCCGAGGATTTCCTCTGTGGAACAATAATGATGTTGTGAGTACTTTTTGTAGATACTTTTCTATATAGAAAAATAATGAGTTATTTGCGCTTTTTATAGATACTTTCTTCTGAGGAAGAATAATGATGTTATAAGTACTCTTTATAAGTATTTTCCTCTATAGAACAATAATGATTTTATAGGCACTTTTACAGGTACTTCCCTCAGTAGAAGATTAATGATGTCACAGGCACTTTTTAATTTTTTATTCAGTCACGACTATTGATGGAAAATATTTTTATTATATATATACGACCGCTGAAAATGATTAATATATGTTAACAACTCAATAAAATTAAGATCAAACATCTTATGATGTGTCTATTATGATGTTAAATAAGAGAAGCTATCTGCCTAAAGTGGTGATTATAATAAAAATCATCCCAAGGCAGATCCAGCCTCTTCTAGGTCACCTATTTCTGCATCACAACAAATTTCAAGTCCTACTGTCCGAAGTGACCAAACCATCAGTCAAATAATGAAATTATTTCTGCATTTCTATTTACCTAAAAACTTTGAACTCAATTTTGAATCTGCTCAACATAGGACCAGGCAAATCCGATCCAAAAAAGTTTTTGAACTAACAAACTTAACAATATGGCAAGAAAACTGTTTTTTCTTACCCCTCTGCGTCAACTTTGTGGAGCATAATTTAGTTGCGACAACCAGCGAGTCCCGGTTGAGGAGTGACTTTAGTTTAGTTTTAGAAAAGTAATTAGGGTGCTGCACAAAAAAATAAAAAAAAAAACCTTAAAATTTTCCCACACTATTCTTAAAAAAAAAAAACCAACTTACTAGCACGAATCGAAGTGAGTCGACTCGTCGACTTTACTTAGGATGAAAATGTTCGTGCTAGGCCCACAGGAGCCAAGTCTTAATCGTGTCACGCTTTTAATCACTGCTAATGCTATTCGCGCTGACACTAAGTAGAGAGAAGAAGTAAACGAAAATTACTTAACTTCAGAGGGCCTATCACGAATATTTTCATCCTAAGTAATGTCGACTCGTCGACCTTTGGTCCGAAAAATTCATGCTAAGCCCTTTGAAGTTACGTAATTTTCGCCTATTTAAAATATTTTTCAGAAAAAAAATCAAAGAGTTGTTTTAACGCTTGATTATATTGACTGTTACTCTTAGCGCACAATTTCTATTAAAAATGTGTTTAAAAATATATTCTCAAAGTATGGAAAAAAAGGTTAACAGTGGAGGTCCATCAGTAAATATTATAAGTCAGCAATAATAAGCTAAAACACTACAAACTTGCTTAGCTTGCTCTCGACAATTACCGGAAATCAACTGCAAACAGTGAGTCAAAATCAATTTGAACAATGCTTTGTGTGTGTACAGTCTAAAACTGCACGCCACTCCAAAGTATTCACCTCTACATGCAAAATAGCGTGTAGACGCAAACACGCGAGCTCATCAATATCATTGGCTTACAGGCTCTTAAGAGCTTAAGTCAAAGCGAGCCCGGATTTAATGACTAAGTCTTAAGTAAAACTTTCTAGACTGTAAAATCCCCTGGTCGCAGCCAGAGCAACTTAACTTAGCGATCGACTCAAATGCCGACCACTGATTAGGCCACGACCTCTTTCAATCATCTCATAAATCATAAACATAAATTCCCATCGATCCAATTTAACTATGAATATATCATATCTCTTCCTTTTTATAATTAACATATTGTTTTTGAATCACTTTTGATATTTATAATTAACCATACTAATATTTGAAAATTATGCAAATCATCATATTACTAACTTTCTTTATCACTCGTTTGTTCCGTTACTCTAGCTTTTCGATGTATTGTATTAAATAATAATTACTTGTTGCTGGCTGCCTATCACCGAAGCGATTATACCGATAATAATACCAATCACCCACCTTGTGGCCTTAATCCATGTTAAATAAATTGGTACTTTTTGTATTATTAATAATCATAATTACACATAACACCTTAAAAAGCTCTCGCTTGATTGTTGGGTCAGGAGTCGGACACAAAGGTGGTATTGCTTGAGACGGCACGTATTGTAAGGAAGTATCTCAATCTGGAGCCCTAACCACCGGTTGTTTGGTTCCTTGCCTCGCTGTCGGTGGACATCTATTTTTTGTATATTTTATATTAATATTTAAAAATGTATTTAGATAAAAGACAGTCAATAAAAGTGCCGAGATACACCTAAAATTTTCGATATTGTATTAAGAGTGGTTACGACAATACCACAACTTTAAATAGTTTTAGTGATAAGCAAATATAATTTGGTAACCACCGGCACGATTGCGCGAAGACAAAGTAAAAGCAGAGGGTAGAAAATGGATGCACTTGGCGAACTACAGAAGTACATGGCGTGCTCATGAAGAGGCCCTAGTCCAGCAATGGACTAAATCGGGCTGAGGATGATGTTAATGTAAATATGGAAAATAATAGAATAACCTTTTCTTGTACACAGCTTAAAAAACAATACGGGTGAAAGATTAGATAATACGAAAACAACAAACAGGCGATATTATCGCTATTCAGCGATCTCTTCCAGACTACCTGGCTATTTATAGAATAACGGTAGGCATTGTACGAAAATATACGTACAACGAATTAATTAAATAAATACAACAATAAATATGATACATATATAAATTAAACGAGGAATATGTATGTATAAGGTCGTCTTAATTAGCTTCAGCTACTCCAATATATGTTGGTACGTACAAATAACCGCAATACTACTAATTAACGACAGTAAACTGAGCAACTCTATAAAGAGGCTATGTGTCCCTTTATATAACATTGTGTATTTTAAAAAACAACTTGATTTAACACATATATAACTTCGTAAGGCATTAATTGAATATTTATGCGCGAGTATACGTTTTTTTAACAAAATTCCAGATGCCATATTATATCTGTCTATAGTCAAATATAAATTTAAACAACATGTTAAAAACACGCTTCTGTTGGAGCAATTAGGTTTCGCTCCTTGGGTCCAGATGAAACTTCAAGTTCCGACGTGTTTATTGATAAAGTACCTGTCTATCTTCACTCGTCGGAACGCCTCTCCACGACTTCCGATTGATCCTCAATGATCACAAACGAGAAGGCGATATATATCATACACATAGTACATAATATATATTTCCGTGGAATGTGTACTTATCCGTTTTAGTAGCAACTTGATTATCTATATAGAAGTCTAAATAGTAAACGGATCGATGGTGGATGCAGAGTGACATATTTTATAGTATTCGCCTAGAGATGTACTTAGTAGGGGAAAATCAGTGGTGGGCATTTGAGTCGATCGATAGGTTAAGTAACTTTTGCTGCGGCCGGGTTATGGATGGGTGACCCATTCTAATTCTGGTTTAAAAAATAGTCAAAATAATCCAGTGTTGCAATTAATTAGTTGAGGGGCGTGCGTTCTTAGATTGACACATCTATACTTTCACATTTGTAATATTATAAATAAATAAATTTATACAGGACTATATGACACACAGACGTCTATTCCTATGGTAGACAACTTAATGACTGTGTTATAGGTAACAGACGCATGTTATAAACATTTTTTTTGTAGAAATCTATAAATACATACATATAGATAATACACCCAGACATACAGATATTACAGCCACTGCCCACTGCGCCAACGGGCCAGTCAAAATATTTATAAGGAAGTAACCATGTGTTAAAATTTAAACACTAAATAAATGAATATCCAAACTAGAAGCGGAAGGTTCGAGAAATATATCTTCAAATTATATCAAATAGAGATAGAGAAAGTGATTTGCAGATGTGAAAACAGAAAATAGAAAACTCGGCGTCCGATCTCTAGAGATGTTGGAAACGCCTCTCAACGATTTCCGATTGCTCTTCCTTACGATGAAATCTGTAGGTCCAGAGCCAACCGTTAAATACGTCATTGTATAGTACAAAAATTCTACTATGTATGAAATATAAACATCTTTGCTTAAATCTGACATTTAGCAAAGTAGTTTTGTATTTCATGTATGTCATGGATTTCAGCAAAGTAACGCCTGATTCTATCAGTTAAAATTCTACTACACTTGAATTTTATTATATAAACATACTAGCTGTGCTCTCTTGTAAAATTAGGCAAAAGTATTTAGCATGATGATATAAAGCATATAGCCTTCTTGACGAGCTATCTAACACTGAAAGAACTTTTCAAACCGGACCATATGTTCCTGAGATTAGCGCTTTCCAGCAAACAAACAAACTGTTCAGCTTTATATATTTTTATAGACTATTACTATTCCTGACTTCTTATCACAGGAACTGTAAAAATTTAAACAAAATCTGTTGAGTCAAGTGGATGAAATCTTGGCGAAAGCTAACCTATCTGTATAAAAGGGGAAGGGGAAGTAACACGAAATTTGCTACCGACTGGCGCGGGTAGTCAGATAAAGTTTGGTGGGGATAGTCGAAAACAAGTTAATGCGGGAATTCAAATACCGGCTGGCGCGAATAGTTGGATCCAGGTTAGAGAGGATAGTCAAGTATAAGTTAGAGTGGGTAGTCGGTTACCGGTTGACATGGGTAGTGAAATACAGGTTGGCACGGGTATCCAGTTAACGATCGGTGCAATGCAGTCCATTAACTAGTGTTCATTCAAACTTTCTACTGGCACAGAGTACCTTGATATCCGTCGATTAATATAGAAATCCTATTTCTAATTAAACGTATACACATAATTGCTGTCAACAAGTAGTTTTTAGGTGAAAACTTTTCGCCGTCTCCTAAAAATATTGTAGATGTGTCAATTGATTCGGAATTGCATGTAGTTAGTTTTTTGAAAGTTCGAAGAAATAAAAAAAAAATTAATAAAAAAACACCTAAAACAAAAAAAGGGTTTGATGTTTTGCCTATTTCTCAAAAACTATTCAAAAAGACAAGGAAATTTTCTAAAACCAAATTTTATATGACAAATCCGACGCACGACTAGAGTTTACTCCTTACATCTTCGCCCACCTTAGTCCACCTTAGCCCACCTCCGCCTACCCACGCCCACCTTAGTCCACCTTAGCCCGCCTTTTCCCATCCTCACCTCCCCCTCACTCACCTTTCCACATAATAGCCCACCTTCGCTCACTTTAGCCCACCTTCACCCTTCTTGCCCCCCCCTTTCCCTGTCCTTTATGCGTTCGGTTTAAGAGAAGTGGTGTAACACTAGAACGCATAACTATTTTCATACTACGGGCCTTATATCGTCTCCTAAGGAGTAAACTCTAAGAAGTCTGACTTCTAAACACTCTATCTTCATAATAGTGATAATTTAATACTGAAAGTATGCCTCTGCGCATTAATTCAGGTATGGGGACGTGGCGACTAAAACGACTCATGCCCGCTACACTCATATCGATAAATCGTTGCGTTTTAATAATGCAGTTAGAACTGCGCAGTTTTATCGATCGTGTGTGTGTATAAAAAATCGATGTCGATTGAATTGCAGTTTTATCCTTGCGTTTGAATGGCGAACGCACAAATTTGGCAGTTTTTCACGTTCGATTAAATGCACAGTTTTTTAAACTAACACCATTAATCGGATTTTTAATTTTTTGTGACTCGTTAGTTGTGTATCTTGATTAGAATATATATATTTTTTAATATATTTAAATTCGAACAGCTAGTTATAATTATATGTTAAAATAAGTAAGCTACACAGTCTTTTTATTAGTCTTTGCCTTCAGAATTTTGTTACTAAGTACATTAAACATTAAAATTTATTTCAAAAGAGTTTTTTTTGGATCTGTTTTAAATGTTTTATTTGTTTTATTAATCAGCCATTTTGTTTACAATTTTAGAATATACGATTGGAGCCTCTTTTGAGTAAAGAATTACTTGTGTTAGGGACTCCGCTCTTCCATAAATATGTTACATATCATCCGGCCTAATTAATAAAATGTATTTAAATTTTTCATTTCTTTATTATATAAATAAAGTATTTTTGAATTCGAAGAAAACAACCTTCAGAAAACACCAAGGCAGTAAGAAGCTTAAAATAATAGGTACTTTTATACGATTTAGTAGACGAAGTTTTATATTATTGGACTTGCTATTCCGTTCCGTTCCGTTCGCCTCCCCGATTACATTTTTCGTAACACTCTTGTCACGCATTTACCAGCTTATTTCCCAATACAAGCGTGCGTAAAGAAGTTTTACTTCGAAAATAATCATCGAAATCGGTTGATAATTTGAAGTCGGTTAAAAAGATAGCTCTATACTCAGGTAACCTGTAATATGCGCGGGCGCCGCTTGTGGGCGATATCGGCGCATCTTCCGCCCGCGCGCCGTCACCACGCCAAAACATGCCGCCAGATTTTTTACAACCTACCTTAATGTTGACGCTGTTAATCTACAAGTGCCTTTATTTTTATATCGCAATTTTTTATATATAAATTATAATACTGACTGTTCCTGCGAGAAGGACGTAGCTTTTTCAATGGTTGGCATTTGAGTCGATCGCTAGGTTAAGCAGTTTTTACTACGGCCGGGTGATAGATGGGTGACCCATGCTAACACTGGTTTTCAAATATCGAACTTCTTCTGTATTTCGGAAGGCACCTAACAGTAGGTCCGGATTAATATCACTGAGATATTTGTCCTAAGATTCTAGAGATTGTTGAAGTTCAGGGTATGACGTCAGACGGCAATCGGTCATCGTAACACGCCCCACAGCCACATCCTCTGCAGTTTAAGCGGACCCTGGTATTAGACCAGCATAGCCCTAGGTAAAAGAGGACTAGTTTTTGCCGCGACTTTCATAGAAACTTGCGAGAGGCCTCTTTAATATGGCCCAGCCGAAAAATCCATTAGCGGATGTCAACTAAATATAAGCTGCTTCCTTGCCAAATTTTATCTTTGTATGTACCGCGGTTTTTGAGATTTCGTGGTAGGTGATCTGTCGCTTTTATGTATATAGATAGATAGATAAACATAGATATGCGTACCGCTATCCTTAATACAAATTTAGGTTAGGGTGGACTAAGTTTTATAAGCTAGCTTTAAATTCGAAAATCTTGCTAAACGTGGGCCTCGCAGTGCGATGCTCTTCGACCCTGTTGTAACTTAGTATTATAAAAATAATTAAGTTTATAATAATGAAAAATTAATTCCATTCAGCTCTTTCATTTCGGAAAAGTCCAAAACTATTGTTAGTACAAAAGACACTAGCTAATGTTATTATAAAAATATTCCACAAAACTTGATGATACTAAAACCCTAACTAGGGTTTTAGTATAATGTAAAAAAATAAGAAGTAATTGTCTATCTGTCATTAGTTATGTAATTAAAAGGGTCAAATTATTTTATTCGGGCTCCGAAGCGGCCATGTAGAATATTTAAGGTCTTAAAAGCTCGCAAATTAAAAAATAAAGATAATGAGTGTGAAAAGAAAAAAGAAGTTGAATTGCCAAACTACCTCTACTTGTTTGTACGTCCCGCGGTTTTCGAGATTTCGCTATAGATGACCTTTCGCTTTTATGTATATAGATAAAATTAAAGTTTACTTGTTAGAAGGACTACTTTGTTCAGTTAAGAACTCGATTTCGCTGGTATTAGGTACTATACTGTAATCTTCTTTAAAAACATGTTAAAGGAATTCAATATTATTAAAATATATAATTCAATAGGCCTAGTTTGCCAGGCGATCGATTAATGGTTTCTTTTTTATTTCGGAAATAGGATGGGATAGGAAAAAATTTTCCTTCTAGACATAAAAGTCCCTTGTCCTTCTCTGTAGCCATGTTTATAACTTAAAAGCCGAATTAAGAAACAAACAAGACACTCGCACTTATAATATTAGTTAGGATAACATTTTAGGACGGCCTGCAGCATCAAAGCTTTTTTCTAAGTACTAGCCGCTACACACGTATTGATACACACGTAATCGTTGCGAAAAAACTATGCACTTTAAACTGCGCAGTTTTATCGATACCTGTGTATGAAAGATCGTTGTCGATTAAACTGCATAGTTTTATCGTTGCGTTTGGATGGCGATCGCACATTTCGGCAGTTCTTCACGGAGCTTTAGAAACGTCTGATGTAACTGCACAGTTTTTTTCGCAAAGATTTAACTGCACAGTTTTTTTTTGCAACGATTTATCGATACGTGTGTAGCGGCAATAACGTAAGTTTAGCGCAGAAGTAAGTGGTGAAGTGAATTTATATCTTTTTATTACTGTCATTTATTTGAAAATCTTACTCTAAACACAGGTGCTCGTAAGACAATGGGGTCCCATTTAACGTCACTGAGTGATACGAGTTGTGAGATTGTGGGGGTTCCGAGGATGACGTCAGACGGCAATCGGTCAAGTTAACTCGCCCCACAGCCACATCCTCTACAATTTAAGCGGACCCTGGTACCGGGATAGACCGGGATGAAGGTAGGAAGAAGAAGAAGAAGAATAATTTACCTAACATCATAGAGTAGAGCTGCAGCAGAGTAGCACTGGGAACCCGCGCCCGCACCTGAAGACGCCGCTGCGGTGTCGTTGTGTGCGTTTCCTCCAAAAACTAACATTACACCTACGAGGAAAACATAAATATACTAGCGGACCCGGCAGACGTTGTCCAGCCCGAAGGTTGGGTTACTTACTATTTATTACTACATTTTATTATCCTATAATATTATTAATTATACCCTTTCCCGTTCCGTATATAAGTATAGCTAAATAACCTATATACGGAGTGCAGCAACAACTGCCGGGTTGATTTGTGAATGTAAACCATTCACCGGGCACCATCCAAGCGAATAAAAAAAAATATTGAATTCTTCGGTCAAGCAATTTAGGAGGAGTTCAGTGACATACCCACGTACAGTAGAATTATACATATAATACATGGTTGTCAATAGTATATAATAAGCGGAAACTTCCTTTTTTATCGTGGAAGTGATTATTTTCAAAGTTTTAATGGCGGCAATGCTGTCACGTCAAGTGATGGCATTGTTGTCGCGTTTCGTACGGTTTGTGAGACTTCCCGGTGGCCTAAACTCGTTAGTAAAGGCCGGTAACGCATCTGCTAGCCGTCTGGTCGTGCAGATGTTCATGGGCGTCAGTAGGCACTTAGGTGCCTGCTGCCTGCTCGTTTGCCCCTTGTAACATAAAAAAAAACTGTACTTTGATATGACATAGTAATTCGTCAGGTCTGGTCGTAAATAAGGTAGTAATTAAGTAAGTGTTATACCAGAGCCATATATAGCTCAAAGTGTTTGTACATTTTTGTCCTTGAAGTCTACAAAGTTCTACAAAACTTTGTGCAATTACAAAAAGTCCCGGCCGGCATGATGAATATTTAGAAAGAGTAACGATGTGTAAAAGGTCACTTGCAGTAACTATTCGTCAGAGGAACAGACTATGTCAAACATTACACTATTTTATTTATTAATATACCTATAAAAATAGACACAACATCAAATAAAAAAAATATTGTACAGACAGATAATAGTAAACTATTTTATTTATTTATATACCTATAAAATAGACATAACATTCATTAAGGAGATTTGTGTACAACGGATTAATTTATCCCCGGAAAATCAAAACTGTTATAGGCTGAGGAGAACAAAAAAAATATCTAAGTATTATTTTAAAATATTTGAAAGTTAAACAGTCTATAATGTGATACTCTTTGACAAATAAGAGCGGGAAGCAAAAAACAAGAGCGCCGCTGCGTAAATGGTTAAAGCTTTCCTCTTTAAAAGTTCTAAATAAAAGTCCGCGACAGCGTATGTCTACCTTTTAAGGTTGGCTAAGTATAACCTTTTTTATGCTAATCAAATTTGTTCTAAAATAATGCATTATTTGTAAAGGTCTTTTTATAAACATTATATTAACCCTTATCCAAAAATTATTTTAAAGCCCCTAAGTGATATGAGTGGCACACACGGGCGAAGTCGTGGGGAACAGCTAGTATTAGAAAAGTACCTATAGGTACCTCACCCATATCAAGAAACGTGATAGTAGACCAAAACAAGAAAACTCGTTCTGGAATACGTCTACAAATATCCATGAAAACCGGGAAAGTTTCGCTGGAATTAATATTCAACATGCGAAACATTAAAGGGGTTATATTTTATACAATGTCCTGAGGGATTTTAAATATTAATTGGGAACATACAGTATAACGAATATAAAGTGCCTGATCAAAGGATTGTTTTAAATTAACCAACGGACTAATTATAATCCTATCTATACACAAATAAATAAGAATGTACATTCTGTATCTTCGCGAAGGTCATTGCTTAATCAGTGGTCGGCATTTGAGACGATCGCTAAATTGAGGCAGTTCTTACCACGGCCGAAGTTAAAGACCTACCTCACCGAGACGCAAGACGGCGTTTCAATTCCTTTCTCACCATACCTTAACTTTGATCAACATCTTGAATACGTTGTGATGCTCTTATAATAAAAGAAATGCTACGGTATAAGGTATGGACTGAAATCCGCAAGGTACCCGGTTCAAACCCCACCGCCGTTGGGGTATTGTCGCATCCACGCCTAATACACGCTTCTAATTTAAGCTTAGTAGGAGGGGAAAAAGGGAATATTAGACATACCTAAAAAGTGTTCCTAATATTCTTTTACAAAAAAAAAAGAAAAGAAATTTCATCTTTGTACATCCCGCGGTTTTCGAAATTTCGTGGTGGATGACCTTTTACAATTTATAGATTAAATTACGAAAACTCACGTACTTCTACACTTGGAGTTTCCTTACCAAGCCTGTGGCAAGCAGAGGTGCTCGAACGGGAACAGATTGGGCATCAAGATCACCAGCTGCCACCAGTTACTCCTGCACATGTCCCGCTCACGCTTGACCACCGCGTCCCACATGGGGCCGGAACCAAAGTGGGGGACCCACGTCATAGCCAGACCCATCACCACGAGAACAGCTGGCATTAATCTAAAAAAAAAAATAATTTAACCAACTTCAAAAAAGAGGAGGTTTATTGCTTTTTTTATTAAAGCCCTAACAACTTATCGATGGAAATATAGAAATCCCTAGGTTAGGACCAGGTTGTAACCCAAATTTTACTGGTTTATCTCACATACTATAAAATTAGCTTAATGGGGGGGGGGGGGGGTTAAAATTGGACATCCTGAATTACTCGGAAGATTCAAAACATTAAGATCGGAAGGGGGGCGGGGGGGGAAAGGGGGTAGATCCCGGGGGGACCGTTCCCACCAGGGACGATTTCTGGACCATATCACCAAGTTCTCATTGGGAGGTGAAACCTATATAAGGAAATAAGTTACAAAGATATATCCATTAAATCAAATCAACATTCGTTTATGCATAAAACTAAAAACCTAACTGCAGTTAGGTTTTTAGTGTACACATTAGCATATTATTCAAATAAGCAGGCAATCGTTTTCTATATGAATGGATTGTTTTGGCATTTACATTTTGGCTCTAATTATATTTGTTTCATATCTATTTAATACTAGCGGACCCGGTAGACTATGTTCTGTCTCTTATTATTTACTTCTATTATTCTATATCATCCCCGTTCCAGTTGCCGTTCCCGTTTCCGTTCACATTCCCGTTTCCGTTTCCATTACCGTTCCCGTTTCCAATCCCGTTCCCGTTTCCATTCCCGTTCCCGTTTCCATTCCCGTCCCAGTATAAGTTCAAATTGACTCTACATTTTAGATATAAAGCGTTTGTATGGAAAAAAGAAAAGGGCTGTTTTCAGGGTTTTCCCGGCACTTATTCGATTTTATCTCAACGTAAAAACCATCCTTAGACTTCAACGAACATTTAAAAAAAGAATTGGTTAAATTGGTCCAGGCGTTGTGAAGTTATGCGATTACCAACACATTTTGCGATTCATTTTTATATATATAGACTATATTATAGGGTAAATAGTTGGACTAACTGCATATACATTTACGTAGTCAGTTTAACTATATACCCAACAGTATAACTAAAGTTTTCGCTTTACATATGAATATATAGATTATGTTTAATGTTTTAAGATATAAAAAGATAATATGCCTCAAAGTGCCATTTCTTCGGCATCTATCCAACATAGGCACACCCTCCAAATCGTGACGTGAAAGGTATTAGTGAAAACAAAATCACATGACCAGTAACGTATAAATATAATTACTTTATTTTACGTGCGTTGAACCAGTGCCAAGGATTAACTAAAGTACCAGACGACCGGAAGCAAGCAACGAAACGAAGCAAAAGTATAGTTACTGTAGTGTCAATGTCAATAAAGTGTCATTAGAAGTAAACGTTTTTTCACAACATGGTGGCAGCGGTAAAATTCAAAATTTTATCGGTGTCAAAGTCCACTAACTACTAGTTTTGCTATTACTTTAAAAAATATGGGCTGCAAAAATAAAATAATTATAAACTAAATATCACCGGTTGGTCGGAACTCGGTCAGAAAGCATATTACATGTGTGTGTAAATCGGTTGGCATTGGTGTGCGTGAGGTTTCATTTTAATAATTTAATATATTTATAATGCATATTTTATTACAACATTAACATTCGGACATCCTATTTTATATAAACAATAATTGTGCCAAAGTTCATACTCCTGCGTCCGAGCAATTTTTGTTAAATAATACCGAAAGTTTTGGCTTCACGTTTTAATTATGTAGAAAATTACCTCGACAAAAATTACATAATGAAGGCAGTCCTGATGAGCGAGCTAACGCGTGGACCTGAGCGCAGCCAGAACGAGTGTGGCGAATGAATGTTGCTGCCTTCAGTGTCCGCGCGATTGTTGTAGCCGCCAGACGTATTTTTCTGTATGAACATCTTAAAACGATTTATAAAATGGGCCTTTTAAGTGCTGCTATTCTAGAGAAGAGTCTTTTCTTTGCTTTGCGTTATTTACGAAAGGATAACAAAAGGTCGTCGATTGGTTTACATTACTGTGTGCTCTAATATTTCGGCCGCCAAAGCCAGACTCCGTAGCTAGACTGCCTAGTGAGCGGTTAGCCTAAGCTAGCCACTGAGTGATCGTGAAGGGGATGAGTTTGCACAAGGATATGGTCCCGAAAGTATTATAACTAAGCTGTATTTTTTTTTATAAAATGCTTATTATAGAATAATAAAATAATAGTTAATGTAAGGATAATCACCGCATATATATAATAAATAAATAAGAAGCGCACCGCGCAAAAACATCGCCAGCGGCCATCTTACGCGATGGCAACAATACTAGCTGTTACCCCAACAGTGTCCGCATTGAATTCAAAGATTTCCTTCACTTTCAAAGACTTTTGAACCTAAAGTCTGTTACTAAAATTAAATTTGCCTATATTATCGTCGTTATGCATATCTGACAAAAATCGTAAAAATTGTTTTTGTTAGTAGTAACTTCACTAAGTTACAACTAGTAACTTGACGGACAATTTTATTTATTTGTATAGAAAATTCTATTAAATTCTATAAACTAAATTCTAAATGCACGCAGCCAGAGCAACTTAACTTAGCGATCAACTCAAATGCCGACCACTGATTAGGCCACGACCTCCTCAAAAATATACGACGTAATTTATAAGTTACTCCTTATGAAAACGCCTATATAAAGAAATTTTAACATTATTGGAGAATTTAAGTCTAAGATTTTTTCATCATTCAAAATTGACTCAGATCTATACTTACTAATATACAAAGCTGAAAAGTTTGTTTGCTGCAACGCGCTAATCTCAGTAACTCCAGAGGGCCCTCTGGAGTTACTGAGATTAGCATGAATTTTTCGAAACGAAGTAAATCGACGAGTCGAACTGTTCGAACGGGAGTAAGTCAACGAGTCGACTTTACTTACGATGAAGGTGTTCGTGCGAAGCCCATAGGAGGCAATACATATATAATGCAACCAGCCTTGACGTTAAGAAGGGCCAGCTCTGGTCCTAGTATGAACATTTCCATTCTAAGTATACTCGACTCGTCGACTTACTTCGGTTCTAAAAGTTCGTGCTAGGTCCTCAGGTTCGATGCGAAAAATTCTTTCAGTGTTATACGAAGTGACGGGTAACAGCTGCTTTCATATAAAGTTTGATAGTTTCAAGCAACAGCGAGTAGGAAATATATAGATAAAGATTTATGTAAATGTTTCTCAATTATAGGTTTTTTATGTTAGTTAAAAGTGTACAACGAATATCACTTAAAGTGGCGTCCGTTAATATAAATGTTAAATAAAAATTAATTAATTTAAAATTCATCGCACGACGGGTGCGGAGATCCGCTGCACCACCGACACTATATACTTCATGCACATCATCAACTGCTTCGAGGATGAAGGCAAGCTGATTATAGATTTGTGCTCCTATAAGGATGGGAAAATTCTAGAAGCCATGTACGTTGAAGCCATTCGTGTACGTATATTCAGTGAACCATATTTTTCAAATTAATTTATTACAAGATTTTCCTACGAATTTCTTACGGTCGGAGTTATTCCGAAGAAATTGTCACGTTAGTTCATGATGTTCAGTGGCTTCATAATTTCTTCATTACGACAAAGGTCAATTTGATTTTTTAAATCGATTATCCTATGGAATGCTATAATTATTATGATAAAATACCTATTCTAGTTATTTTACCAGTGTTCCATATGTCCTACATTAAGAAGAGGTGATAAACTCTGTGTTATCACTAATTAACAATACTTCATATACGGTTTTATATAGCAACGTATTCCCACGTTTTTTATCATGAGAATATAATTTGTATTATAACGTATAAAAATTATAATACTTAAGTGAAAGGTCATTTATTAGGTACTTTAGATAATTATGTGTCTCAGAGAACTTTAATACGAACAATAAGCAATTTTCAAAAACATTGTAAGATTTATTAAATAACAACAAGAAAAACAGTGAACAGTATGAAACTGTGATAAATTTAACAGTATCATAATTGTTACACCAGTCCATGCAAACCAACCCTGACTACGGGACATGGTGTCGAAGCCACCGGCAACGCATCTGCTAGCCTTCTGATCGTGCAGATGTCCATGGGCGTCGGTAGGCACTTAGGTGCCTGCTGCCTGCTCGTTTGCCCCTTGTAACATAAAAAAAACATTAACTTAAATATTAATCTTCATCCAAAACCAATTTTTTAAACCCCTAATTGATTAAAGTGGTCCACCAAACAACGACAAAATCGCGGGCTACATCTAGTATGTAGATATACACATTTCTAATGCCGTAAGCTGCTAAGGGAATTTGTAGAATATTGTAGTATAACGACGTTCAGTAGAATACAGTCGCTTTGCTTTGACTGGAACGGCGGTCCGTTTGATGTGTTTAATTACTTTGTTTGCTCTCGTCCCGGCTTATCCTTGTTATGATAGCTAAGGACCGGAAACGCTTTCCAAATCTGCAATTGTTTATGTAAATTTTGAGGCAATGCAAATATGATTCCTTTGAGATAACAGTAACTGGTTAAAAGCACATGTATCTTTCACAGTCAGTCATAAATGTTTAAATTTTTAAGTAAACCGCTATTAGTTGCCGACAAAATATGATCTATTAAGAAAACTGACTTTTCACAATTTAGGAAAATTATTGCTTTATATTGAAGTTATACTGTTCAAAAATATATATATCAATCTATATATAAACGGCTGAAGCTGAAAATCAGCGCTGCGTGTCAAAGTTCTCTTATGACGCCCGGGATTCGCTGAGCTGCTTTGCCTATTTGTAGGCTGCTGTTATGTTTTAAATATAATTTTAATGTTATTGATGGTACTTTTATACATATATGCAGTTACAAATAAATGAATGAAATGAAAATGTATGAAAATAACTTTATTCTGAAAATAAAGCTTTTCTTTCTTTCTATATATCTATATATACATATGTAAGCAAAATGGTCCTCAGGAGAAGGAGAATCATGAAATCTCAAAAACCGCGGGGCGTAAAAAGAATGAAATTTGACAAGAAATGTTTAAATAGTAGACATGTATGTTCTAAGAACGGATTTTTCTATAGTGCCGGTGTAAAGAGTCTAAGGGCAATTTTAATCAGGCGAAGTCGCTGAAAAAAGCTAGTAGTGTAAAATAATTTAGTAAGTAAAGAGGTCAAGTTTGAACCGGGACCAATGGAGACGGATTGTCCAACAAAGTGGATCTTGTGATCACGATCCTCAGTAATGAGGGAACGGATAAAGAAGAAGGTAAGGAAAATCCATAGCGATATAAGAGCAATGAAAATTCGACCAAAAATTTTAACAATAACGTGTGAATTCCGCACACGTCATCGCTTATCCGGAGAACCAATCTGGACAGCATAACAAAAACTTCGCTGGAACTCTACACAAAAGGGCCTGGAAAAATAGTAAAGTGAAATAGGTCGCATTTTACCTTTGACTGTGAACAGAACATAATATTACATATAAAAAAAGGTGCGGTGAATCGAATGCTTATTTTCATTTAAAAAAAATTACAGGTTAACTGGCAGACTTCAAGAGCATACTCATTTCTCAAAGGCCGGCAACGCATCTGCGGTCCCTCTGGTTTTGCACTTGTCCATGGGCGTCGGTAGTCACTTGGGTGAAAGCCGGCTGTTCGTTTGCCTCTTATTATATAAATAAAAAAGACACGATACTCGAGGACCTGATATTTGATGATCATATATGACGAAAAAAATTAACATTAAATGTAAATATCAATTAACAACTACGTGAGATTATGAGAAAATTATCTAATTATTTACGGAATGCATGGACATACTAGCGTGGATGCACGATGATGGTTCGTTTTCCCTCCACACTTTATTCATGCCTTAGGACGGGCAAAATTCTATTCCACCCATTCGAATCGCTTATTTGTTTAATAAGTATAGCCCAAAAATTCACTGAATTAATTTTATCTATAGTAATTAAATCTTTTTTGTACGTGATCAGTTTTCTATACGCTGGGAAATGCTTTTACTAGCTAACGTTTCCGAACACAATAAACCACAGAACGTAAACCACACTTTAACTAATTTTATGGTATGGTCCAAAATTAAGTACCTGTTATTATTACATAATTATCACGAATATCTGTATTCTTCACTAGTCACCCTGTATAAATTGAAATGCAGAGATATAGCCAATGGAAAAAATTATGTGCCCAAAAACATGGAAAGCCAGAATGCTTTCGAAAACAGTAGAGAAAATAAGCCTCGTCTTCCATGGTTTCGCACACAGCAAAGACTCGCGTTTGAGTGTGATTGTGGTTCAAGTCATGTTCGTTACGCTTCGTTCGGTTGCACCTCTTCTTCGTGAGCTCTTGATAAGCTAAGATATAGACCTCTCCTTTCTCCTTCATATCAAAGACACCCTCCAGGTCAGTTTTTCCTTTCTCACTCTCTCTCTCTCTCTCACACACGCACACGCGCACACACACACGTCAAATTCCACGATATGATGGTTTCACAGAAGGTGCAAGCGCTTACCATTTCGGTATACATATCTCTAAATTTTAAATCATAATGGTAGTATCTTACTCAGTGGTCGGCATTTGAGCCGATCGCTAGTTTATGCAGCTCTTACCGCGGCCGGGTGATCCTTTTTAACACTGAATTTCAAATATTCGACCTCGACCCGTGTTCCGTGAGGCATGTAAAACAGTCTTGATTAATGTCTCTGAGTGATATTTAGTATAGATATATTCTGAGGTTGACGCCAGACGTCAGTCGGTTATCTTCCGCACCCAAACCCACATCCTCAGCAATCTAAGCGGACCCTAGACCCTAGACCAGAATATATATAACCGGATAACGTTAGGAAGAAGAAGAATGATAGGATTACAATATGTACCACTTGGTCAAAACCCATCAAACGTTGCCCTGTAAACAGTTAGTTATATGGCCGACGATCCGCTCAATTTATCAAAAAATAAGGCTGCAAAATCTATTGAGAAATCTGTGAAAGAACAGGGGACGTGAAACCTTTTACGCTACAAAGTGAAAATAATATTAAGAGAAATAATCACTCTTTCTCCAACGTCTTTTAAGAAATAATATCGGATATTTTGAAGAGTAAGTAGCCCTTTTAAGCGATGCGCGAATGTTTATTATGCCGGAGATAACTTCATTTGAATGATCATTGACATGCACTGTGGCCGAAGACTTTTGTAGCCCCGCAAGGTCTTTTAGTACTTTGTAGTTTTCGAGAACAAAAATGTACAAACACTGATCTATGTTTGGCTCCAGCATTAGTATAAAACTGATATTATGCAATTTATGAAATTATTATGCAATTTAAAAAATCGATAAAGTTTAAGGGCATTTTTCACAGCTTGTGGATAATTTTGTAGCCTGAATGGGCTGAAATCCCTTAGGCCCTCGGTCTTTTCAAACCCATCCAAAAAATAATACTGCATTAATAACTTATCAACAGATAATATAAAAATGTGTGATGTTGTCATCAATAGATAAAACAAGTGACAAAGTGGTAAAACGGGTCTTTAGTTTACAATAAATTTGGTCAAAATTGCAGAATCGTTTACTTATATCTATAAAGATAGGGGGCAATGACGAGGCCAACGTTTTTTCTAAGTGGGCACGAACGGGCTCCTTTCACCCATAAATATTGGAGTGTCATATATTTTACGACCCATCCAGCTCGAGGGCACTTCCAAAGGGCCGAACATCCACATTGAGTGGACAAAATTACCTTGCTCATTTTTACAAACTGGATTATTTTAAGCCGTTGCCTTTTTATCTTTTAACTTACATGACACTTTTCCGTTGGCTGTAACTTATAGGCCGTCGAGAATACCTACTTTTTTATATTCTTATTGAACGATATTAGAACCTCGACTTTAATTTCGGATGAATTCTTTAACGTATCGTTATTATTTTTATTCAAACCCAGGAGGGAGTGGACCTTTCTTTTTAAATGTCCGATAACTGGTTAGATCCACTCTGGGTAGGCAATACCTGACCACCCTAGCTGCTATTGTCACTCCCCCTATACCGTCGGTTACAGTAGTATCTACCGTTACTAGATATCTAGCCATAATGGACGAATACTTTTTCTATTTCAATAAAAGTGTGTCCATGTTTAATTGATAGACTGTAACTGGTTAGCAAAATTAATATATATTTGTGCACGTATAAGATTTTCTTTTATTTATATCTGTCTAATCTATACCTATATATAAAGCTGAAGAGTTTGTTTATTTTTTTGCTTGAATGCGCTAATCTTATGAATTACTGGTACGGTTCGAAAAAATATTTCAGTGCTAGATTGCCCATTTATCGAAAAGCTATAGACTATATATCATCACGCTAAATTTGAATCTATTTTTTACATAATTCTACAACGAATAAGTCGCAGGCACAACTAGTGTATAATAATGAAATAAAAATTGATTATCCAAAATATCATTTTCCAGTTTATTTTCCCAACCAACATTTGTGCAATTTAACAGGTCGTCAGAAAATCATTGATTTCGGTGGTGTAGCTTTCGGGTTGCAGCATTACACCGATTTTCCCTCGTATTCATTCGCGGATTGAAGCAAAGTAGTTTAGTTTCTCATGCATGTCATGGATTTCCGCAAAGTAACGCCTGATTCTATCAATTACCTGATGATTTCGTTGATGTAGTGGTTGATAGTTACCTGGCAGATAAATTAAGTAATAGAAAACGTACTCTCTCTTCTCCATTACTGTGTGACGCACATAGTGAGGTCAGCCCTTCAAATTTTCTTCCGCCACTTCACCCTATTCTTGACATCGTCTTCGGAATTTCTACACTTCCTCATGTCCTCTGTCACTACATCTTTCCATCTTGTTTCGGGCCTCTGTATCCTCGATGGGGGACAGGAAGCTGTATTGCCAGATTCCTCACGAAGTCTTATGGAATCCTTTTCACATGACCATACCTTCGCATTCGGGATTCCTGCATCTATTTCAGCGATATGGCGTACCCCGAGGCTTCCTCGCATGTCATTGCGGACCTTATCGAACATAGTCAACCTGAGCATAAATACTCGATAAAAAAGCATCGTGTTATAAGCGCGTTCGTGTGAACATAAACTTAGGAGTTCGTATGCTCTATTAGAACGCTTTTTAAACGCGCGGTAAAAAAACTCTCATGCGAATATATCATCATTAATCATGCGAAAGTAATAGACCTTAGCCCTAATTCGCACGATAGTTACAAAGGTGTTGCGTTAAATCTTGGCGTTAGCGTTTTTTTAGCGAACGACAATCGCCTTGAAACTGAAATCTCGTCACGTATTGCAAAAGCAGCAGCCTACCTTTAATTATAGTTGGCAGCATCTATTGGGCAAAATCTTTTAGGACCAACCTTAAATACCTAAAGGCTTAAATTTAATCCTCGATAGTCCTTATTGCCGTGGTCACTACGAACACAGAGAAAAAGTAACACATAGATATTTTATGAGACAGAGAAATTTCTAAAAAACCTTATTTGCGGATTTTGTAGACACTGAGATGGTATAACCACCTTGTTAATTATATAGATATCAATTTTATCTGCCTTAAAGTTTATAAAATATATTTTTCGTCCTAGTTTACAAACTTTTCTGAATATATTTATATACGAACAAAACATTTGAAAATTAAATAAACAGGTCTATCATAGAAGTGAAGCTCAAGCCCAAACTATCAGAGGTTAGGGTTAGAAAAGAAAAGGAGGAAGAATTAAGGAATGCCCTCACAATGTGTGCCGTTTCAAGCAATATTGCCTTCTGTATCCGGCTCTTGATCCAATTAACAAGCAAGAGTTTCTTAAGATAGTTGTCGAAACTCTTTGCTGTAAGACCGACACAATGGTTGTTGAATCCACAACCATTGGTGTATTGGTAAGTACTTTCATGAGCTAGATATTTATTTATAGTTACATTAACATACATGGCCATAAATTATTATTGTTATCAATTTATTACTCTGGAGCAGAATTAATCTACAATCTATTACATATAGCAATAGGCTGCGTGGTCACCGGCGAGTTAAAAAAATGTGGAACCTTTTTGTAGACACTTTCTATGTAGGATGACATCGGAAGTACGTAGTTATACTATACTCTTTGAATACGTGTTATTTCTACTGTCAGTATACAAAGTTTTTAGGTTATTTTATAAGATTGTATAACGTTAAAAAACCATCACTTTAAGTAAGTGTTAAAGGGTTTTCAGTTAGTCAAATGATATTTACTTCTGAGATGGTTTAACATTACTGGACATGTACATTATAAGGCAAGAGTCTTTGCCCGAATCTGAGGTTTATAAACCATTACTTTATGTCTAATAACTTTTTTTATATATCTAATTCTCTAAATTGTAAAAGTCACAACCAATTATGATTTTTGTATGGAAAGTTGTTGTCACCTTATAAAAATTTTAAATTACTATCTCTTTGTGCCTCTCCACTAGTGAAGGTTGGCCGTCATCTTATACAATCTACCCTCTTTGGTAAAACGAAACAGTTAGTCAGTATTGGTTCTGCTGGCCACTCCCGGATGTTCCTAAGCAACGACATTTATCTTCCACCGACTCCACGCTTTCCCTCAATTTTGCCCATCATGATAACTTGAAGTACAAAAACACCTATAACTCAAGCTGTTAAAGTGTGTTACTTTCGGTGTTTTGTTTCACTAGATTATATTCTTTATTACAGACGATGTTAAAGATCGGCGGGGGCGCGGCGCTGCTCGCGGCCATCGTGGCCGTCTTCGTGGTCGCCACACTATTTAAGATAAACATTTCCTTCATACACTATAAACGTGTAACTCTAACGGTTTTCGCAGCGCACGCCAGAATAGCTCGCAGTTGGCTGAATTTTCTTCTAGTAACTTGACATTTATCGTTATATTTTGGACAATTCACACAAAGTCTTTATTATTATATAGCCTGTGTGTTATTTGTCTTTATAATTATATAGACGTATAATCTATATTATTGTAAAGTTTTTTAAAATCCATTCAGTAGTTTTTCCGCGAGAGGGTGTCAAACATACATCCAGACATCCAGACATCCATACATCCATGTGTACAAACTTTCGCGTTTATAATATTAGTAGGATACCCGTTATCATGTGGGATGCGTCACGGGAACCTCTTTATTTAAAACGATTATAAAATCAAAAGTATTGAAGATATATTTTTTTTTATATAGCGGCACATTGGAACATTTTTTCCTTTAGTTTTAGAAAATCACATCTTAAAGATGGTCACCATTCTGCTCGATATACAGACGGTCAAAAACTAGAGTATTGGTCCACTTTACTAAGCATTTTCGTATCGATATTAGCGATGGTATTTTTTAAATTAGTCTACGGTGTCCTACTGCTGGGCAAAGGCCTCCTCATCTTGATCCATCATTTCTTGGTATGACAAGTGTTATTCTTAACCTCCTTTAAGGTTTTTGGACGGTCAGTATTCACCACAGATTAGAGATATCGCCAAAGACCACGTTTTTTTTTAAAGTAAAATAAAGCACTTGAGAAGAACCAAGACAAAACTGCCGATTTGGCCAAAAAGTCCTTGCATGAATTTTCTCAGGTAATATTCTATAAAAGTACCTATTTCTTCATAGACAAGGCAAACTGCTTTAACAAGACTAAAGACTTGTACCACTAGTCTCAAGACTGATTGTGTTTTAATTATTATAGTTCTTTTTTACATTTAATTTACGATACTATCTTTAATCTTTAAAACTTTGCATTGGGTAAACTTTGGGTAATATTGCAATTTAAAATGTCAAAAAAATAGAAACCGATAATTCATTTCCGTATTACACTCTTTCATAGTTAAACATAATAAATACACGACTTTTTGAATTGCATCACTAGCTGGTTGCGCAAACGGCACAGAAGCTGTCCCAGGTGAGACAAGAGATACAACCGTTGGCGGACAGTGTGAAACCAGTGAAGCAGGAATTTCAGGAGATACAGCAGCAGTACGAACAGAAGAAGAGAGTGTACGAGGCGGCCTCAATAAATATCGCTTCGCAAATGGAGCCATTGAAGAGCCAAGTCAAAGAATTATCCGACCAATTGAACAGCAAGGAGGATGAGTGGAAGAACCTGAGACAGAAGATCACGAAGGCGGAGAGTTTGCAGGAGGTTGTGATGTTAGAGATGAAAAACTCGATGCAGTCGCCGCGGAAGCCGTCGAAGATGGAAGCCTTGAAGTTGAGGGTCACTGAGGTAGAGCAGACTGTGAAGAATTTGGAAGCGGTAATATATTTAACAAAAACCCTGATACTGTACTCGGGTATGTTCGTTGAATTCAGTAAATTAACCCTCTACGACAATACCCCCCTCCCCCTTTCAATACCCAAGTTTGTAATACACTAATCAAACCTTTTCATTTGATACCCCACTCGTATATATTCACTTCTTATAGTTTATTTGAGTTCCCCACTTTCACCACCCACAACTTTTAAACGGCTCAACCGATTTTCATCAAACATGTCTAAAAACACTGGCACAAGTATGAACTGAGGACGAAATTTGAGACAAAAAGTATATTCCCGTTTATATAAACATAATTCTTCTTTACTGTGTCTGTTATTATTCTTCTTTTCCGTAACTTTTCCATACCTCATGGTGGTGGTTTAAGCCTTTCGAGTCTGCCTTCATAGTTTCGTTTTATCCTTCGGAAACCCTGCAATATCATATTATGCTAAGAGATTTTATTCCTGCTCGAAGTTGTGTAGTCGTCTTCTATCAAACCTTCTTCTTCTGGTTTACCTTGATCGATATAATATGGGGATCGTTGAAAGTCAAGTTTACGGCTTTTTAAAAGTACACATCAGTACATTTAAATTGCAGACTTTGATAGACTATGATAACCGTGTACCATTAGATGAGAAGGTTTGACGAACGATTCATTTTTCCCTCTTATTGTTAATAAAATTATAGCGTTATGAACTACGCGTGACTTTTCGATGTCGTTCTGACATGTATGTGGCAGGCAATCTGTATAATTCCACTGTTTACATGCTGTGGGGCGAGTTAAGATAACCGATTGCCATCTGACGTTATCCTCGGAACCCCCACGATCTCTACAACCTTACGATTAATATCACAAAGTGATATTAATTGGGTCACACTGTTTTACGTGCCTTCCGAAACACGGAGAAGGTCGGATATCAAATATAAACCAGTGCTAGAATAGGTCACCCATCTATCATCCGATCGCAGCTTAAGCTAGCGATCTATTCAAATGCCATCACCGATTAGGCGACGACCTCCTTAAAAACTTTTATTGGTCTAAAAATGGAGGAACTAATATTTGAGCTGACGCAATACATATATATCAAAGTCCGTCTTTCCGTCCGTATGCGATGTTTTTCTTTCTACCGGATGCTGTGAGCATGATCTCTCTCGTGACCTTCGTGAGATTTATTTATCTGTTTACGATATATTGGCAAATGTATGGTCATTCAAATCTAAAGATGTTTTATTCAAGTAGATCTTTACAAACACTTTTGAATCGTCAAGGATTTTAAAGGCTACCACTGATTCGGATAACTCGAGCCACGAGGAGAATCAGCAAGAAACTCGTTAGCCACTCTTTTGAAATAGTTGAAAATGAGTTTAAGATTTTTCCCGATGACACGTAAAAATAGATAAACACCCGACAGACGAAAATAATTGGGGTGGCAATTGCTCTAGCCGTATCTAAGTTCTTGTGAAATGGCGAAGAAAAAGAATACCCGATGAAGTTTCTTGTGGGCTCTTCTTGCGAGGAGGCTCGCGTAAATGCGACCCGTTTACGCACTTAGAACGTGTACGAGTGTCAGCTTTTGTTTTACACTTAAGGTGTGCCTATATATTCTCTGGCACGTTTCTCATATCACGCGACGCTACTTGATACATGTTATCTTTAATAGTGTAATTGTGCTTGTCGAGTAATAATAAATGACGATACAGTAGAGTATCGATCTCTAACACTGCCTAAGTCTCGTCGAAATCGGTCCAGCCGTTTCGAAGACAACCCGTTTCAAATAGATAATTTTAAAAAAAATTGTGTTTATTTTATAGGTATCGTATTAAATGCACTAGAGATGGTGATCTCTAGTGGTGGGCAAAATTCAGCCCCAAATCAAGTATGCAGAATTTAAACTTTTTGTATAGTCGACCATGAAATTGGTTTGCCACGCTAAGGTCGAATATCGTTTGCACGTCAATTAGTTATAAGGCTCATTTTTGCTTGTTATGCATTACGTTCACTTCTAACAATAACTCTTAGCAAAATTTTCTTTAAGTAGGAACTGTCATACAAAAGGGTAAAGGACTTTCTTGGTCGACTATAAAACTTGTACATGTGCGTATAAATCATTTGGCATTGGTGTGTGTGGTTTAATTTTGATAATGTAATATATTTATAATGCATTCTTCTTCTTCCTAGCGTTATCCCGGTTAAGAGTTTCGACATTTCATAATCAAGCTTTACGTGATTTAAAATCAGACTTTTGAATTTCGGTTGAGATAAAAGAAGGGATGGTTCGTCTTTGTATTAAAGATTTTGATTGAGTTTTAATGCTAGAAAATAGGGATCATATTTATTCATAACTAATGGCCTCGACAGACATTGCTTTATCAGAATTTAGGTTTGTCTCTTATAAGGTATGATTGCATCCAAGACGCAGACTCTCTCTCTGTCCCATGTGCCTCCTTCAGCGATATGACGCTTTTACTAAAAGAGGCAACAGTTGCTCACAGCCTCGCTAGATGCCTAAAACCTCTAGACTGAAAAGAAAAATGATGTCAACAATTGATAGACGATTTTGTTGCAAAAGGATTCTTATTCTATACAGACGAATGCATTCCGTCCAGTAGAAGTGTTCAAATCGTCTTAAATTTTATCAGTGGAAAAACGCATGTGACATTTTTCAAAGCATCATGTTAAATTTTTCTCCCCATAAAAAATATTCAAATTAAACTAACCCGATTCTTTTATGGTAAGGCAGTTACTCGCACGATATACTCAAACCGTACAATGTATCAATGATTAGTCCGCTACATTTGATCCGACACGTACAGCGCTCAGAGAGAATCGCCCGTCACGTGCACGACTCTTAAATTTTCTACGAAGCGAAGTTAGTTTGAAATAAAACATTTTATCGTATAAAGTAACCTTTGCTGGGTGCATCGTCATTAAAATTAAATTGGAAGAATACTGAGACGAATTTCTTAGCATTCCATGGATTCACCGTGCGGGTGCCGGGTCCATCGCGTTGCAGAGGAAGGAACCAACGGTTCGAAATGTTCGTGCTAAGACCTCTGTACAATCGCTATCTATTGGAAGTATACCGAAGATGCGATCTAATGTATCTAATCTTTTTAAGTATATTAAAAATATTCCTTTAGAGATTTTCTTTCCTTTTTTTAATCCTTTCCTGAAATAATTGAATAAAACAAAATAGACACCTTTCTGGAACCTTTACGAACCCGTTCATTGCAAAGGATTCTTAGAGGTTCCGATTTGCATGAAATTTTGTGTCTATGCACACAAAATTTCACCCAACTCGGTCCAATGGCTTAGGAGTAGGGTGACAAAAACTAGTTCAGTCGATTTTTATATAAAAAGATATCGATTCCAAGTATAACGCGGTAAAAGGAATTAAAGCGACTATTCGGTACTTGTTAAAGCAGACCTCAGTAATTGGTATTCATTTCAACTTTATAGCTTTACGCGATCCCAGAAAAGAGAAGGTTTTGACAGTCAGCCAGATAAATGGACGGACAACTAAGTGATTCCATAAGCATTCCTTTAAAGGTACGGAGCCCTAAAAATTGTTCAAGCACAATCTTTATTTCATGCTTATTTCGACAGGAATACGGAAAGATCTCAAGTGTACGAGCCTATATTGTTTTTATAACAACCTAAAATATAAAAATATTTTTTTCCTTTATTTTTGTACCAATTACTTTAAATATGTTACATTATTCATGAAGCCGTGCGTAAGAGTATGTAGTATATGTGTAATAAAAAAAATGTATTTTAAGTTTGTGAGACTTCTCGGTGGCCTGAACTCGTCATTAAAGTCCGGCAACGCATCTGTTAGCCTTCTGGTCGTGCAGATGTCCATGGGCGCCGGTAGGCACTTAGGTGCCTGCTGCCTGTTCGTTTGCCCCTTGTAGCATTAAAAAAAATCAACAAAAATTGATAAATCACTCATCTGCCCTGAGGAAATAAACAGGAATTAAAGTTTTAAAATAGCGTATTTACAAGCTTTGATATCATAAAAGGAATTAGATATCGGATATGAAAGAACAATGGGCCATTTGCCAGCAAACCACCGCGAACAATGGACTCGGCATCTCTAATAGAAATGTTTGTGTCAGATGTTTACGCTTAGGTGGAATCGCACAATTTCATGAGTAGGCTAAATTAACCGTTAAATGGCTTTAAAGTATTTAAAACATTTACATAAGATATATATTAAGTGTATCTTATTGAACCCAATAATTTACGACAAATCGGCTGAGCATCTGTAACAGAAATGCTTATATCAGATGTTTAAGTTTCGATAGATTCACACAATTCCATGATTTATAACCGTTAAAATTACCATGTTGTATTAACAAATGTTGGAATGTTGGAAACACTTATATGCGGAAGAGTCTGATGGCAGAGAGATGATTGGTTGCAGCCATTTGCCAATTCAAGGTGTGATTGCTGAAGATAGTGGAAAAGTGTAAACAAGTTTGATTATGTGTAAAGTGTAACCCTCAACAGTAATACAATAAATAGGTAACGCCCATTAAAAATACATATTATATCTAACAGATATGACTTACAAAATTGACGTAAGTGATATGTTTATGCATTGTTTCGTTAACGAAGATTTACTAACAAAAACCAACATATCTGCAATAGAATTGTATACAACAATTGAATATGCTTAGGTAGATCACGCAGTCCACGTGTAATATACACTAATGTTTAATAGGAATAACGAAAATGTTTCATATTATTTAGAACATTGACATAACAAATATATATTGTTTTATAAATGACGTGAGAACTTACAGAGCGGATTGCAAAAACCATTGTTTCTTTTTTGATGTATTTGCACCGGGTGTCGCGTTATAACCGATTATCAGAAACAGTTGGTCCTAAATAAAGGTTGTTCAATGCAAAAGTGGTTTTTCTCAACGCTATGAATATTTTTTTGTATTATCATCAAACAATGTTTTATGTTCTTTTAACTTAACACGTATATCCCTTTTCGTGTAATCTGTATTTATGTTGATAATAGAAAGATTACTTTTCCTATTTGTATTGTGCAAGGCGATATCTACCACGACTCATCAATATTTTCATTAATCTTAATATGGTATTGAACTTTGATTTCACTTTTTCTTAATGTAAACTATGAAATCTACAATTGAAACTATTCCGTTAAGTTCTAAATGAATCTAACATTTTCAAATTGTCTTCAACATTTAATAACATTTTTGTACTATGATAATAATTATATTTTCGTATGTATTTTTGTTATCGTCTCAGCAATAAACACTCTATTCATATTTGCCAGGCTTCCTCTCCATAGACGACGATTCGATCAACAAATGACCACCGGTAATTTAACAGTCCCATGTTAATGCCTCGTGTACAATATTAATTAAACGCTTCCCGTGTTCCGTGAAAACGGTACAGCGTTTTGTATTAATTAACTGGCAATTTAGTAGAATCCGTCGTCTATAGTCCAAACCGTTACGCGTGGGCTGAGTTTCCCAATTCATGAATGAAGTTAAAGCGGTCCGCCCACACGAACGTCAATGAAAAGTTGTATAACGCCGGAGTGTCTGCCAATATGGTTACAAAATTTGTCGTTTGAACGCTCTGTGTTTGTAGGAACTATTATGCCATAGACACACTTCAGAGCTGGTCAATATTTTGAGTAAGTAAGGTGGCAAACAAGTATATGACCTACCTGATGATAAGACATCGTTGCCTAAAGACGTTTGCAAATTACACACTTTTGTCGCTTGTGTGTTCACATGTACCGGGCCTTTCCAAAGAGCCCTGAAAATCTTCTATAAGATGGATGAATGGAGCATTTGTTCAGGCGGCTATATTATGAAAGTCACATTTTTAAACAACGGAAACAGGCTGTTTTCTTGGCGGTCCGTACGTAGTGTCGGTTCGGGAACACCGGAGGCCCTAGCACGAATATTTCGAACCGTTCGAGTCTAAGAGTCCACTTCAAAAATCGGACGGACCCTCCTTTTTATCATCGCAGGTTGCATTAGTATTGATTAAAAGTGTGACACGATAAAGATTTGCCGTCTGTGGGTCTGGAACGTACATTTTCATCCTAAATACAATCGACTTTTTGACTCGAACGGTTCGAAAAGTTGGTCCTAAGGCTTTGCTGGATAATGGCACACATATCAATTGTGAAGGTAATAAATTCAGAGAAAATAGCACAATTGTGGATTTAAGACATTAAACGTACAATTCTTAAGTGACGTGGAGTGGTAAAATTTAAGACACTCCCCGTTATAATACATTGTTCATCGCTGAATAAGAATTGTTTAAGGTCTATTATGTAACCTGCTGCGCCTATGACTTTGTCCGCGTAAAATAAGGTAAAAAAAATTAGATTCAATCTTAGCTTGATGATATATAGCCTATAGCCTTCGTCGACTAATGGGGCTATCTAAAACTTACAGAATTGTTTAAATTGGACCAGTAGTTCCAGATATTAGCGCGTTCAAGGTAACAAGCAAACTCGTAAGCTTTATATATTGGTATCAATACTCTGGCCAAGTGTACTCGGACCTTTATCAAGTAATTTGTAAATTGTTTTTTTGAGTGCGACGTGTTCTTGAACTAATTGTTGTTCGGTTATGATTGGCCATCAATCATAATTCTTAATACATGTTAGCTGTGCGAGATATCGCGTTACCATTTTTTGTAATAACAAGTATATGTTATTGATGAAGAAATATTGGTTTTCTCTGAGTCCAATGAGTACTTTTTTAAATTCTTTTATATTAAAAGGTGCAAACCGGCAGGCGGTTCACCTAAGCGACTACCGAAGTCCACGAACATCTGCAATAGCAAGAGGCTCGCAGATGCATTGCTGGCCGTTAGGATAGGTTAGGGCCACCGGAAAATCTCACAAACCGAACAATACCATCACCTGACGTGACAGAATTACTATAAATTCACGCCGATACGTAAGAGGTACTGGTATCCGAACGCACCCAAGTCGTCAGCAGACCAAAGGATTATAGGTTATAGGAAATGCCCTGTCTGATGATAGTTTGTAAATCTTTGGATTAGACTTATGTGCCCATGTTTCATCCATGATTAATGTATTGAAACCCGGAAGAGACGACCCAATGTGGCTGCAGATTAAAAGGCCTGCAAGCGTGGCGCTATCTCTAATGAGTGCTTTTAAAATTCAATACTCTAAAACCAAGATATATTGATTTAAATCCGTTGAGACCTTGGTTTTAATCCCGATTGAGCTGAAAGTAAGAACCTGGTCATGTGCCGGACTGGACTAAGAGAAATTTTCCAAACTTAACACAAAGATTTCTGCAAATGTTATATTTACCTGTAACAAAAAAAATATTAATTAGAATTTGAGGCCGTAAAAGTTATCTTTGCTTCGAAGCATTTGTTTAGCTGTGTCTTGACTAAACGAGTAACGTTGGGCTCACGACTTTTTTGTTTGGAGAATATGCACTTTCCTTCGGCGAAGCACGTCCTGACTGACCGAGGAATTTGCCTTCCTGGATATATATATTGAGGCTGCTTCGCGAGGCTGCTCGTTAAGTTAGGACACAGCCATTTGTTATGCGTAAAGCAAAAAGTGCGTTGCAGTGCACTGCTTTGTTTCTAGTGATAAATTCGAGATAAAACATTGTAATGATTTCTTCATATGTTAACTATGCAAAGTTTAATTTAACTCCTACTTGATAAAGGCTTTCGGAGTTGAATAACCATAACACCACTGAATAAAAGGTATCGAGTGTAATAACGCGTGGTACCTTTCCACAGTACAGTTAGCCGGCTCTAGCGGTGGGCTATAAAATGATTAACACCTCGGCCCATTTGATCAAAACCAGCGATTGCTGGTGGAGCCGCGAGAAAGTTACTGATGGTAGACGTGTTTCTCGTTTGTGGCGAATACCACTACGTGTTTATGACACTCTGTATATTCATCATAAAGTGGCTGGGAAATGAGTGAGATCTCATGAGACCATAGGCTATTGTGAAAAGCGTTACATCGTATGGGATTTCGCATATTATATATGGTAGAGAGAAAGTTGTTAAACAAAAGAGAATCAAGTGAATAATAATATAGGGTTCCTTTACAATTACAAGAAATCCTTATAATTTCGCTCTGTCCATCCGTCTGTCTGTCTGCCCGTATGGTGGTCCCCCCCCTAGCATTTCCAAACTATTAGACGTAGAGACTTGAAATTTTCCATGTTGATAGAACATGCTAAAAACTACAAAATTCACCTTTTTCATAGTAGATAAGAGGAGTTGTCTAAAATGTGGAGTCTGTGCGTTGATGTTATACTTGAGAAACCAAACGACAAAGTCTAGATCTCCCTTTGCAAATATTTCCGTAGACTTTGGCGACTCCACTATGAGGGACATAGACAAAATCCGATTCTGAAAGAAAGAATTAAAATTTTTGGTGACTTATTTAACAGGCATGATTATGTGCAATCTAAGCGGACTTTGGTACTGGACCGGAATAAATCTAGGAAGAAGAAGAAATTTTAATAGGCATGATGACAGTATTTTTTTCTATGTAACAAGGGGAAAACTAGTAGGCAACAGATTGCTAAGTGCCTTCTGACGCCCATGGACGTCTGCACGACCAGTCGACGAGCAGATGCGTTGCCGGCCTTTTATGTAGAGTTTAGACCACCGGGAAGTCTCACAAACCGAACGAAACGCGACAAAAATACCATCACTTGACGTGACAGCATTGCCGCCATTTCAAGCCGATAGTTTATGTAAGAAAGAGGTAAAAGTAATCAGAAATAATTTCAGTTATGTATTTATCGGAGAATATAAAATACATAAAGCCTAACAAGCGTATTTAGTTTTATATTGTGAGCAAGATCAATAGGGATTAACAAAAAAGGTAACTACAAAAGACAACAATCCGCCATAATTTAGAAACTAACTTATGGAGCAATCGTGGTATTAAATATTTGGGTGTTTCTTTTAAATATACTGGCAAAGTAGACGCTCTTTATAGTGATCACTAACACTCACCTTCACTGCCAGTGTTCCCTCCCCTGCCTAGCCAAATCTGGTATGATCTATATATATATCCTACTAGTGCGGCTTTAGATGTCCTTTCTAGTAATGAAAATTTGGTTACGAAATATGTTTGGAGTTAGTAAAGAATAAAAACGGATTCTTCAATGGGGTCAAATTAAGAGCAAGCTAAATTATACTCGGACGATGAAACAGCTAGTATTATAAAATATCTACAGATTTACCACTCACGCGAGCACAGGTAGAATACTCTTCGCCTCTTGGCCCGAACATACCTCCTAAATTGTGCTTCTGTCCAGTCAAGGTTATTTGTACAAAACGATTGCCAGTTGTTTTATTATTTTTTAGCTGTTTAAGAAAAAAGTTCACATTATATTGTAAGAAATATGTACAGTTTGTTATGTATATTTGGAATAGATCATTTCCTAGTGTTTATACTGACTCGTCTGTGCCTATATATCTAATATATAAAATTCTCGTGTCACAATGTTAGTTACCGTACTCACCAGAAACGGCTCGACATATTTTTATGAAATTTTATACACATATTCAATAGGTCTGAGAATCAGCTACTACCTATTATCCATACTCCTAAGTGATAAGGGTGGCCCACGCGGTCGGAGTCGCGGGATACAGCTAGTATATATATGAAATCTATGGACCTTGCAAAGATGTAATGACAAGAGGGTCGATTGTAGTTAGTGGATCTACGCTGAGACACGACCACAGGTCGGTAAACGATCATATTATGACGAGGATAATCGTTGTTGTTATTATCACATGTATCATTATACTAATAGGTTTCCCGGCATAGCTCGCGTTCGACCTTCTAAGTCTTTTATTAATTTGTTTATTGCTACTAATGCGACATTTTTACAAAATTTGATAATAATTTGACAAGTCAATCTACTTTTCTTAGAAGACTGTACTTTTTACCGAGGCTTCGCTCGCGTAAAATTGCAAATGCCCTTAAGACCTTATCTTAATCTGGCCTTATCGAAAAATCCCTTCTTAACGGATGTCTACTAGCTACAAACTTGAACTTGCTTGACAAATTTAATCATTGTACGTCCCCCGGGTTTTCGAGATTCCTGTTATATATATAATATATTTATTTATATAGAAATTTCACTACATCCTTTTTTGTTACCCCTGACGATAGGTATCTACGACTTCACGATGATCAGTTGAGTGGTTAAGTAAGAAACAAACAAAGATACTGCACAGTTAAGAATACGTAGGGTAGGAATAATTATTATACAATATTTATAAAATAAATAAACACATTTTAATTAGTCCTATGAAAAATTAAAAGCCAATTAAATAAACGACTCAAAAATATCGCTATATATTTTTGAAACGAGATTGACTTTTGTAAAAGATAAAAACAAGTGCCATTACCGGTTTAAATTATTGTGAAAGTTGCTTGAAGCCACGTCACTATTCTGCCAATATTTTGAAGCAAATTATATATGACACACGGACGTCTGTTCCTAAGGTAGACAACTTAAATACTTATCTTTACCTTTTTCAAATCGGACCAGTAGTTCCTGAGATTAGCGCGTTCCCATAAACAAACAAAGTCTTGAGCTTTATATATTAGTACATATAATATGATTATCATAAAGTCGTTACTGATACTGAAGAAGTAGGTTCGTTTTGGTAGCTGACATCTATACTTTGCGAGAATCAAAATAATAAGCAGTGAAAACGAAACCGTAGGCAAGAACTGGTATTAAATATTCTACGGCCTCATTTCAAATAAAAAATTAAAGAAAAATGTATGGTTTGTACGTCAGCTATAATGAAAGCAGAGTGGAAATTCAACTCAACAACTTACATATGACATTACTGACATATGAAAGACATCTAGTTGATTGGATTTATGACACAACAAGGACGAAGATTATAAGAGTTTGGGTCATAAAAATGGAACACATATTTTATTCCAGAAATCTCACTACAAAAATTATAATAAAGAAAGTCCCATGTACGTAAAAAGGTAAGCCCTACCTTTGTGTAACTGTATTTTTGAGTAGTGTTTTATAATGTGTTTGTGTAGTGGACTCGACCGTTGGCGCAGTTTGCAATGACCCTGCCTTCCGCTCTGTTTCAATTCCTACCTCGAGTCTGAGTGTATTATCTATATGTATATATTAAAAAAAAATGGGTATAACAGGCATCTGTTACCGCGCAGGCATTAAGTTGTCTACCTTAGCAACATCGACTGCCGTCTTACGTTATCCCCGGAACCTCTACAATCTCACAACCAATATCACTCAGTGACATTAATCGAGACCCACTGTTAAACATGCCTCCCGAAACACGGAGGAGGTTGGATATTTGAAAGCAGTGTTAGAATGGGTTACCCATGTATTCTAACACCTGGTTGCGGTAAGAACTGGTTAGCCTAGCGATCGACTCAAATGCCGGCTACTGACTAAACTATGACCTCATCTAAAAAAGATTATTACAATCCTTATAAAAATTTGAATAATAAAATTGTATAGAATGTAGGCAATTGAATAAAGAAAACCTTACAAACTTCCACCAAATGAAATTAATAGAAAGAGATAAAGTGAATATAACGGGAATGTTTATATTATGATCCAAAATAACCACAATTTTTATTAAGATCTTTAGAATTAAATCAAACTTCTCTTATTTGCAAGATCGTATATGGTAAAGCATGTAACAGTAAATATACAACGTCATACCACATTCTGGCGTGCAAATTTTAATGCAAATTTTAACAAATTTTAGATTTTAAAAGTGATACTAAAAGAACGTATGTAGCATAGAGAAACAGGTTGTCTTCACAAAACACACTTATATTTGGATATCATCGTAAACTCAAATAGTAAATTTTAACAACAAAATATTACACAACTGTTTTAAACCAAATGTATATTTATGACGATCACAGGCCCTTGTAAGAAAGTCTATGTATCTAAAGATATATTTGACTTTAAATTAGCATTTACAGATATATTTACTGTAATACTATAAAATGGTGCTCTTATAATGCATTTATATGTTTTATAATATATAATACTATAGTATTCGCATTAGGTGCCGTTAAATCGTGTTGTACGAGAATAATCCAATTCATTTTCCTATAATGTGAATTAAGCCTACCGTGTTATACGGGTGATTTCTGTATAACATTTACTTGAATGCTACCAACATCATAGTGCTAATTTTCGGTCACGCACTTATTCGTAATGTCTGCTCATAAATCACATAATTTACTAAAGTTTGCACTTTGTTTGAATAGTCAACAAAGGAATTGGTTTGCCACACCAAGGTCGAAAGTCGTTTGCAGGTCAATTAGTTACAAGGCTCATTTTTGCTTGTTATATGTTACGTTAATTGATAAAAATAACCCTTAGCAAAATTTTCTTTAAGTAGGAACTGTCATCCAAAATGGTAAAACACTTCTTTGGACGACTATACAGAGATGTCACAGATGAGTGAAATGACAGCAAAGTATGTGACTCCTCAGGCCAACCATTTGGGGCACAGTACAACTGTTCCCTCTATTTATTAGCGAAATATGCATAGTAATTAGCTTTTTTGTGCTCGAACACAACATTGTCAACTTACCGCCATCAAAATATTTGCCATCGATGAACTCCTTCGATCCAGACTCCTCCAGACCGATACCGACCAGTCTTATATTGTTCTTCTTCAAGATTGGTGCAATTTCACCCAACTGTAATAAGCGTTAATGAAGTCGCGAAAGATCTCCAAGCTCTCGGCAAGACTGACTGGCGTGAAACAGCGCAAAACAGAGCCGAGTGGCGAGGCCAAGATCCTCTTCGGATCACTGCGCCAGAGTAAGTAAGTATGTACCTGTTCGGAAAAAAATAGAATTCGAAAGGAAGGAATCAGCAGAAGAATTTCGAGATTCACAAAGAGTTAAATGCATAGCAAGCTGGTGATATATAAAAATAATAGTTGCAACTATTTGTAGTAGATTATTGCACCGAGCGGAAGGTGAGCCATTAATGCACGAGCGTTATACTGGTGCCCGATCGAAAGCAAAGGCACAGTTAACACTCTGGCATCAATTACTCACTTAAGCAAGGTGCGTAATTTACTTTTCTTTCAATTACATATATCGCTCTTTATTGCCCTTTTTTAAACTTTTCTTGCTAAATATGCAGTATCAAAGTTTAACAGTGGTATTGAATACGCGCCATTTTTTTTTTCGTATTCGGTCGATTTTTATTTTCAGCCAGTATCCTTTTGATCCAATGTATACATTTTATATGAAACTTAATGGAAGACATTAAACTTCTATGACAAATTTATAGAAAAATAAAAAACAGTGTACGTAAATAAAAAATAATAAATAAATAGTGTAAATAAAAAAACGTAGACCAGGTAGGCCGAGATAGAGATGGCGCGACGACTTGGACGCTTTTGCGGGAAAGGAGTGGATTGGTTTAGCTCTAGATAGAGGAGAGTGGTCTAAGAGGTGAGAAAGAGGTACTGGTACCCGGACGCGCCGGCCCAATTCGGCTTCAAGCATGGCGCTACCTCTAATTAAAAATCTTATTCGATTTGATTGACCGATTACGTTTTAGGTGTAAAGTGAGTTAATGATACAGGCAGCATTGTTTCAATGGCCTCTGTCAACCTATCTAAGAATTATTTCGAAATTTCCATCCAACGCGGAGATTCAGCTATTTTTATCATTTTAACTAAAATAGGTTTTTGTTAAAGAGACAAAGAAATAACAAAATATCATTAAAATAACATTTCAATGTCATTTATCACTTCATTAACTATAATTAAAACACATAATACATTACTTTGTCGCTTTTATCGAATGGCAAACGGAATAAGTCGTAAATGACAAAACGTTTTTTGCGTTTTCCCAAAAATCACTTTTTTAGGGTTCCGTAGTACTACAAGGAACCCTTATAATTTCGCTATGTCCGTCCGGCCGTCTGTCTGCCCGCAAGGTGCCCCCTCCCCCCGCGAGCATTTCCAAACTATTAGACGTAGAGACTAGAAATTTTCCATCTTGATAGAACATGCTATAAACTCGTAAGAAAAAATATTTTGAACGAAATGGCACAACAACTTTTGAAGTTATTTAACAAGTACGTTTATAGCATATCAGATACGGCACCCTTCTATGTAAGCGTGTCTTGACATGCTCTTCGCCATTTTTATTTGAGATAGGTCAGTTTACGATTAACCTTGCAATATATAGGCGTATTTTTGTTACCCATAACACAGGCATTAAGTTGTCTACCTTAGGAACAGACGTCCGTGTGTCATATAGTCCTGTATATATTTGTATATTTGTATTTGTATACTACATTGTATTATCCTTTAATATTGTCCCCGTTCCCGTTTCCTTTCCATTTCCCGTTCCCGTTCCATAATAGTCCACTATTTTAGCGTTAATGGCTTTAACATGAAAGATATATAAATGCTGTCGCGGGCTTCTTTTGTAGAACTATTTAAGATAAACATTTCCTTCATACACTATATGCGTTTAACTCTTAAGACTTCTGCAATGCAGTGCCACGCCAGAATAGCTCGCAGATGGCAGAATTTTCTCCTACTTTATTGTTATTTACCGTTATATTTTGGACAATTCACACAATATCCTTAAAACGTTAGTGTGATGTGTAAACTATATTATTGTAATGTTCTATTAAAATCCATTCACTAGTTCTTTCATGAAAAACCGTCAAACATACATACAGACATCCATACATCCAAACATCCATGCACAACAACTACAGCGTACAAGCTTACGCGTTTATAACATTAGTAGAAGAATAGAATCGAATCATCCATCAGCCATCTGCATCAATTTACAACCTATTTGGCTTGATACCGACTTCAGCACATCAGTAAGTGCATGAGAAACTAAACTACTTTGCTTTAATCCGCGAATGAATACGACGGAAATCGGTGTAATACTGCAACCCGAAAGCTACACCACCGAATCCGCCACCAAAGCGACAAAAAAAAATTAGATAAAAAGTTCGAGAAGTGTCATGGAACACAGGGAAAGGGCAAAGTTCTGTCCGTTATCTCTTTATAATATTTCCTCACCATGGCTGTAATGGGGTAAAAGTTTAATTCAGCAAATTTTTTCCATGTCAAACGGGTTATATGAAAGTTCGTTCAAAAAAACCTTGATAACTCAATGATAGAAGGAAGGTCTGAGACCCGCAAGGTAGTTAGTTCAAATTCCAACACCGCTAGGCTATCGTCGTGGACTCTCCTAACACGGGGACTCAAAGTTAATATAAATAAATAAATATATACAGGACTACATGACATATGGACATTTGTTCCTAAGGTAGACAACTTAATGCCTATGTTATAGGTAACAAACGGCTGTTATACACTTTTTTTGAAACGTATAAATACTACATCCTATATATAATACACCCAGACTCGAGGCGTAATTAAACCCCACGACCCCGGAGCGGAAGGCAGCGTAACTGCCCATTGCGTCATCGGGCCAGCCTAAGTATTTCTAATGTTGAAAGGAATAATAATGAAGACAAAAAGTATATCTATTTCAAGTGTATAAGGCAATTAAATTAAAAAAGAATAACTAATAATAATTCTAATCTTTACTAGCTCTTAATATTAAAAAAAACTGTTTTTAAAGTTGCCGTCTCTTTTACTATAAATACAGATTGTCCCAAGTAGGTGAATGTCACGTGTGAAATGCGTTAAATAGCAAATTTTATAAGGTACCAAATGAAATAGTATAATATTTCATTTTGAAATATTTATATAGAGTGTATGTCTTTTAATCCAGGTGTTTGAACGTGAGCCTCTACCGGCAAAAACGCCGCGGTTCTGAGGGGACGCGGTACTGTGACAACTCGAATATGTTCTATTCATTTTCGTTCAACGTGAGTTATTGTCGAGTTTTAAAAAAGACAAATTAATATGTCCCTTGTACCTAATCTGCTCGTGAAACTGTAACCGTCCCTACCTCTGACGATCGATCGGAGCCATACGAACTGAATAACACACCCAATCTTACTAATAAGTATTTTTAAGCAATCTTACTTGTAGGGGAACATTCGTAAGACTTTTTGAGTATTTAAGGCAAATGCAAACGTAACAGACAAACGGAAACTTACCTTCATTATATTACTTAATACTGTATAATATAAAAATTAAAAAAAAAATTGCGCGGTTGAGGGACCAGGAACGAAGTTCCTTATTACTTCAACTCCAAATGTAATTCGAAATTTGTTCTGTGTTTAAATTTTTATTAATTTGCCAAGTCAATCTATTTTATTTATAACATAAAATGTTTTTAATATTGATATAGTGACTATAAAGATGTTGTTAGGTTAGCTAATTACGTAACAACTTAAGAAAGAAAAAAGAAACAGTATATAATAGGGACTGAATAAACTAACCTACTTTTCCCCTTTTCCCCCTTTTCCCCTTTCGCCTTACGTTCCAAAAGCAGCTTCAAATTTTCAGCACAAGTTTTCTAATAAAAAAAGAATCGTCCAAATCCGTTCAACCGGTCGAAAGTTCTGAGGTAACTTAGAAATCATAAAAAAATCAGTCGAGTTGATAATCTCCTCCATTTTTGAAGTCGGTTAAATATCTATTACGTTTCAATAGGTATCTAACCTAAAGCAAACTATGCCACGTCACGCGATCTGCGTGAGATCGTCACGGGATAAAACGTGTGCGGGGAAAAAAAAGATATCATCTCGTTTATTAAATGGTCTAATTTGAGGGGGAAGGTTTAATTTGTTTATTTGGATTGTTCGCTAAGGTGCGACCATTAGATATGGCTTAACGAGATATCTCGTTCTTAGTCTTGTGTCTGCAACTATTATATTACTTACTTACTTACAGGAGTGGCTTAGAAACCCAAACTGAGGTTTGGTCTCTTGCAAGTCGCCCGCCCGGAGATCGCGCAGAATTAACTCTACGTCTTCACGTTAGTGTTATATTAGTCCAGGTAAATAATAACGGGATTTCTCGTCAGGATTGTGGCTGCAAGTATTTGTTAGTACGGGTAAATCATAATGAGATATCTCGTTCTTAGTTTCGATGCAGCCACCATTATTGTCAAAGTAGGTAATAACGATCGATATCAGTCGAAATGACTTTAAAAATAAAAAATATGCAACTGGCAAGAGACAGTACAGTATTGTGACAAGTGGCGCAAAATCCTATCGAACGTCAAAAATAAATTTGAGCTAGTAGTAGCCAAGTAAGTCAGAAAAAATCAGAATTTGTCACTACTTCAGAATGCTGCTATGTAAAATTATTTAATAAAACATTCGATACGTTTTATGGGAGCGACATAAAAAATGTCTTTCTCATAAGAATTTCATAGAGATTTATTAATTGGCTAATTGCAAATGAGGCAAAATTCCAGCATAAAAACATCTGCCGCAACCGCTCGTCTCTATATAAAACAAAAATTTCTAATCAGCTTTCATAGGTGCCTATTCTGAAGCTGGGGAGCCCGACATGGCTTCACTTTAATAATCACGTAATGTGGCCGGGGACCTTGTGTAGCTGCGCAAAGTTTTGTAGAACTTTGTAGTCTTCAAGGACAAAAATATACAAACACTCTGAGCCATGTCTGGCTCCGGCATTAGAATCAAGCCCGCAACTCGTACAGGATTGTATTTAACATCGAAATTGATACAATTCCAATTTGCCTAATTTTCGAAGATTTTTGCCCCATTTTCCGCCCGGCCCCGGTCGAAAAATCTCTTTGATATGTTTTCTTCAGATTATCACGACTGACTTAATTATCAGACGAAGCCAATTATCCGATTAGATAAATTCAATTAACCCGCGAACCGTATCCGAGAATGGATCCAATTTAGAGTATCGATTTATTAACATTATATTAAGTGGTTATGGAATAATAACTAGCGATCGCCGGCTGGTCGAAATTCGTCAAAAAAGTATAAATATGCGTCCAAAAACTTATTATTTATTCTTTGTACAACAACATTCTTATATTTGACTGTTAATATACATTCGGTCGTCATGATTGCGCTTCGACACCTCAGATCATAGAAATAGTTTCTTATGATACAATATTATTATATAAATTATTAAAATAAAATCACACGCACACCAATGCTGGATTTACACACACATGTATTGAATGATGTCAACGCATGTTATATTAATTGTCATTTTTTTTCTGTGAATAGAATATGTATGCAAACCTTTTTGCGTACATATTTTATTCACTGATTTGTGGTCTAGTATCTATGAATAGTGAATTATGCCGGAGCCAGACATAGCTTCATCATCATCCAGATCATTTGAATGATCATGTAGTGTGGCCGGGGACTTTGTGTAGCTGCGCAAAGTTTTGTAGAACTTTGTAGTCTCCAAGGACAAAAATGTACCATCACTTTGAGCTACATATGCATGTGTGGCTCCGGCACTATAGTAAAATGTACACATGTGTGTATAAATCCTTTAGCATTGGTGTGTGTGAGGTTTTATTTTAATAATTTAATATATTTATAATACATGTTTTATAAAAATATTAGCATTCACATATCCTACTTTATATAAACTTTAATTGTACCAAATTTCATACTCTTCTGTCCGCACAATTTTCGTAAACCGGTACCAAACATTCTTGCTTCACGTATACAATATACAGATAAATTATTGTAATATAAATGAATGTAAAAAATACTAAAGTTAGAGGCCCAGATTTATGGTATTAAATCTCACTTATATTTTTATGTACGGGTAAAATTATTATAGGGGGAGGCACGAGGGTAGCGTTTTTAATTCCCGTAAAACGCAATGTGTATCTCAGGGGAGAGAAGACAAACATCCTTACGGTTAATATTATAGGTAGGTAAGTTTATTATCAAAAATTGCATTCGATACTTTTTTTATTAAAAAAATACATGGCATACCTCATATTATGGCTTTAATTATGTATACAAATATATTTATGCTATACTGGCTGTTTCGTCCGCGTTAACTTGTGAGATCCCCGAGATGCCCTAAATCTGGCCCTGTCGAAAAGTCCGAAATTAGCGGATGTCTACCAACTATATGCTACCTCCTTGCCAATTTACTTCTTCGTACGTTCCGCAGTTTTCGAGATTTCGTGATAGGTGACCTTGCGCTTTTATATACATACCTGCCTATATATTGCCTATATCTATATTAAAATATAAAGCTGAAGAGTCTGTATGTTTGTTTGTTCGCCTGAGCGCGCTAATCTCAGGAACTATTGGTCCGATTTGAAAAACTCTTTTAATGTTAGGTAGCCTATTTATGGAACGCTCACTTAGCAATTGTTCACTTAATTTTTGTTGTTACACGCGGTCGAAGCCGCGGCTAACAACAAGTAACTTTATAACATTGTATTATGTCGTTCTCACCTCTAAAAAGCTTTTCGCTTAGTTTAAAGTAATTGAAATTTTTTGGCATACAAAGGTATTCTTAATATATTTAAGTATATTAAGTCAAATTACAGTATCACTAATTCAAAATATCAATAAGATTATAAATCAAATGACTCAATGATTTAATTAACAAAAAACACCTTTCGCGTAAATAAATGTAATTCACTTCCTGGCCAGCTGGTAATTCGTGGAACAATGGCCGCCAAATTTCCGAAATGAATAAAAAATGATCTGTCAAACGGGCAGGTTTCCCGCCAATTTGGTTTCGATTCGCGCCCTCGCACCGCTTAGGGTGACCACAGTGCATTTTTTTTCTAGGACATTATATCAGCGGATTATTGGAGTAGGATATACTTTGCGATATGTCTAATATTTTAGCTACCCCTGTAATTAAGTTTAAGCTTGTTTTGGTAGCGGGCATGGCTATATTTAACCAAGCACCGTACGGATTTCAGCCCGAACTTTTAACGTAGAACTAGAAGACTATCGAAGTTTCAAAATACTATAATAATATTTAAATAAATACTAGATAGGACTATAAACATACGGTCCTATTTCCTTAGGTAGGTAACTTATTACCTGTTATGTGTAACAGTCGACTGATACGCAATTTTAAAAGATATAGACACACATATATACGTATACTTTTATATCAAAAGATAAATTCGACAAAGGTTATTCGTAAAGTGATTAGTAAAAACACAGCTAATAAGAAACTTCATACCTCGCACAATTCCTTTGTGGAATCAATTACCAGCGCCTGTATTTTCGAACGGATACGACTTAGGAAAATCATTTTGAGTAATCGGTACAACTGACCTTGGGTAGTCCAAGTTGATGGTGTGCATCTTCATGATGGACAAACACAGCGTCACATTCGGCGTAAATTCGTAGCTGAATTCGGCTCTGACGGCCTCGTTTCTCTTCACGTTGGTGGAGAGACACCAGTCCATGCAAATGGAGCCGCTGCCCGCCGAATCCGAGTTACTGCTCAACATCATTTGATCTTGCTCCGAGTTTGACTTCTTGTTCATAGTTTGCATGAAACAGTCGTCGCAGACGCGAAACTTTACGCCGCTGGGATACGTCGGGATCTGTAATAATGAATTAAAGAATTCATTACTACACTGGGGTACTATTTAAGCCCTCATTCGCACGAGAGTTAAAAAAGCGTTGCGTTAAAACTCGGAGAATTCATTATTACACTAGGATACTATTTAAGCCCATTTTCTCACGAGAGTTAAAAAAGCGCTGCGTTAAAACTCGGCGTTGGCAACTTTTTAAGCGTCGTCGTTACGAAAATAAACCGTATATTTATATTAATAGCGTTGAAAATAGAACATTGGTCGATAAAAAAGCGTCGCGTTATAAAAGCGCTCCATATATTTTTAACTAAAAAAAATTAATATGTTTATTGATAGGAAAAATAATTTCAGAGAATCAGGTGTTACTTTGCGGAAATTCATGACATGCATTTCCTTCAAAGCGAAACGTGCGTTGACACACATCGAAAAGACAGTAACTTTCGGGTTTCGGTATTGTGCCTATTATGACGTGCTGGTTACTTATGAGGGAACCAACACGAGGCCTTCTGGTTTTGGAACTATTGAAAGGCGTTACGATAGGAACGGAGTGCTGCAATACGACTGTCCCGGCTATTGGTATACGAACGATCCCAACGCAGACCCCGATGAATGGAATGATTAGTTTAAATAAAGTTTTTTTTTACATATTTATCGTTTTTTTTAAACATTTTTTAGGCCACAATTATGTGCGTCATCACATAAATTTACAATTTTGAGAATTTGCAAAACCAACCTAGTCAAACCAACACCAGCAAATATCGGAAATGTAAAATAACCGGCCATATCTTTTGATTGCGTAAACTTATAGAGTCGATTTCTTTACACCTTCAAGGGTCTTGACACACAGACAGACGGACGGACGGACGACAGACGGACAATGAAGTGGTTAAATATGTGTTCCTTTTTTCCTTCGAGATTCGGAACCCTAAAAAGCTCAAGCCAATAAACGTTGTGATAAACAAATGTAAGTATCTGGCGATTACGTGACCTTCTTAACCCATCGCAAAAAAACATTGATAGTAATTGCATCCGTTCGCCAGTTTTTAAGTATCAAAAATATATGAAAAGACTGGCCCGTTGGCGCAGTTGGCAGTGACCCTGCCTTCTGCTCCGGGGGTCGTGGGTTCGATTCCCACCTAAAGTCTAGGTGGATTATCCATATGTATGTATTTATATATTTCTAAAAAAAAAAAAATATTTGTGTATAACAATAAATTTCATTCGTTACTATCATACATGTCTTTGACGCTGCATGATTTAAATCGTATTTTAAAGTTGTTTTTTTTTTATTTTACTTCCGTGTTACGCTTATTCTTAAATAGATACATGTCAATTAATTTAAACTGAATAACACCAACGGAGAGAATTTCTTTCGGCGTCGCAGAACCTGTGTCGTCTGGGAAAGGTCTTTCCTTTAATTTAAACCTACTAGACATCCTATCTACGAATTTCTGAGAAAGCGGCCCAGAAGAGTCCTTTTAAACTAGTCCTTTTCTGATCCCTGATTCCCGAAGGACTATGGTACATAATGTAATAAGGGTCATCAAATAGTTTTTAAGTAAACATTACGGTTGACTAAAGTTTCTCCATTAACAATTTGGTAACATTACTGTGAAATCGCCTTTACAAGCCTTTATTATATCAGGTTTTTATTTTTATTTCCTTTACGATACTAATATTTCTCTCAATATATATAAAAGCGAAAGGTCACTTATAACGAAATTTCGAAAGCCACTGGACATATATAGATGAAAATTGACAGGCAGGTATATTATAGTTAGTTGGCGCCCGCTAAGAACGAATTTTGTGATAGGGCAAGATTGACGAGGACTACGCGGATGAAATCGCGGGAAACAGTTAGTATTATTAGTACATAAATTTTCTGTGTTTGTCAAATTGACACTGTCTATATGTTTTAAGTATTTGTATGAAGGATTCGGTCAGTTCATTTAACACCTAAAACAGTTTGTTAGAAAAACCAAGCTACATCGAACTCTATGACCTTAAACAAATACACCCATTGATGTGTCAGTCAATGTTTTTAAGGTCAGTGTACATTTTATATGTTATTTACTTCTTTATATACTTAATTATATACCACATTAGAAGTAAAAACAATAAGACATAACGCAAGAAACGAAGATATCCTCTATACAACATTTAGGATAAGAAATTATAATATTATAAATAATACAACAGTTTTTTTAAAAAGTATATTACTAGAGGAAATTGAACAAGTGGTTCACCTAAGTGAATATGCCGGCCTTTAAAGAGGGATTTTGGCCATCGGGTACTCTAACAAACTGAACGAAACGTGACAACAGTACCATCACTTGAGGTGCCAGCATGGCCGCCACTTCACGCCGATCTTATTTAAGAAAGAGGTACTGGTGCGGATGCGCCCGCCCAATTTGACTGCAGACCAAAAGGACTGCAAGCGTGGCGCTACCTCTGCTTAATTAGTTAAATGACAATATACATAACTACAAACAAACGTACACAAATATACATATCGATACCTCTCACGTAAATTGTTTCCCTAAATTCGTATTTCTACATTAGAGCGTAGCGAATCATAGACTTCTGCAAAACTCCTTACTCTATCATTTCCAAAATAATACCGTTTACTTTTGGGGAATTTTTTAAAAGTCTTTTTCTTACCTACCGTTATCCCGATCTAATACCAGGGACTGCCTAAATAAAAAAGGACGTGGCTTATACAATATTTTCTTCTATCAATCGTTATCCCAGTTTAATACCGGGGTCCGCTTAAATTGCAGAAGATGTGGCTGTTGGGCCAGTTAAGAAAATCGACTGCCTACTGACATCCACGGAATCCCCAAAGTCGCAAACAAGAACAATGTCTCTCAGCGCAATTAATCGAGACTGCATGCTTTACGTATTTTCCGAAACATAGAGAATGTCGGATGTTTGAAAACCAGTGATAGAATGGATCCCCCATTTATCAAGCGGCTGCGGAAAGAATTGCTTAAACTAGCGATCGAGTCAAATGTAGCCCACGGATTATGCTACGATCTCCTCACAATAGTATACAGGATGTACAGGAGTATACAGTATATATAGTAATATACAGTATATAATATACAATACATACATAACAAACAAATTAGGCCTATATAGTTGTAGGCATTTTTAAAATAGTAATAACAGTGTCATCTATACTAATATATAAAGCTGAAGAGTTTATTTGTTTGTTTGTTTCCTTGAACGCGCTAATCTCAAGCACTACTGGTCCGATTTAAAAAATTATTTTAGTGTTAAAAAGCCCATTTATCGAGGAAGGCTATAGGCTATGTACCATCACACAAAAATTGAAGCAATTTTTTCTAACCAATTCTACGCGGACGAAATCGCGGGCACAGGTAGTAATAAATAAAATACGAGCTTTATTTTCACCCAAAGCTTTAGCAGGTAAAGAACAATCTATTAAATTATGATGTCTGCTCATCTCATGTGAGAAAGAGGTACTGGCACCCGGGCGCGCCGGCCCAATTCGGCTACAAGCATGGCGCTACCTCTAATTAAATTTATGACATTAAATCAATTTAAAACATTTTTGAGTCTTTGCTTTAAGATTAAACTCCCAGATGACTGCTAACAAGTTTCCCTATAATATAGTGTGCAATTTTAATAAAGTCTAATGTAATTTTAGCAAAGTAATATAGGTTCCGAACGAAAATAAAAAATCTAGAAAAAAAAACAAAATTATCGAAATCATGGTATTGCCAGAGCCAGATATAGTTCAAAGTGTTTGTACAGTTTTGTCCTTGAAGACTACAAAGTTCTACAAAACTTTGCGCAGCTAAACAAAGTCCCCGACCATACACCATGATTATTCAAATAAAGCTATGTCTGGCTCCGGTATTATAATAATTAGAAGGGTACATACAAACTTACTCACTTAACAAAGAATAAAAAGCAACGTACTTGATCGCAGTGTAAGTATACCATCTAGGGATTATTCAAACACGCTAAAATTTAAAAAAAAATGTTCAAATGTCGAGGTTACTGATGTACATACAATTTATAATACCATACTTGATCTTAACGCCGCTTTCCGGGTCTAACTGCTGGTCTACTCTCCAGGGACTTACTCAAACACACGCAAAAATTTTCATCAAATTGGTCCTGTCGTTGAGGTCAATGACACACGAAAGAGTTACAATTATATTAGGACCAGTAATCCCGACAGACATTGTTAACAAAGTTTGTTCGTTCTATCTCTATCACACTTGTCAAAATTACATAGTTACAGAAAAGATAGCAGATTATAATACCTGGGACTAGGCGCGTGGAGCGGGCGCTCCGATCGTCCTCTGGTAGGGCCTGTCCTGACATCAAACTCCCCTCTTTTTTCGTGGGAGGTCAAAAAAGCTTAGCAAAATATAAATGGTCAAATGTCTATTATAATAAACGTTAAGATTAAGATTTAGTAAAAAAATTGATGTATCAACGTTTTATTAGTTTTGTAAGACTATTTATGCATGGTGTCAAAATATATTAGCATATTTAATTCAATTGTTGCTGGGTTTGTTTATAGATTCTTTTATACTTTTTAGATGTCAAGATTAGGGTTGTCAATTGTATTGTGCGATTAAATAAATCAAGTGGCTCATCAACTTATCCTAGCGATCGACTAAAATGCCAACCACGATCTCCTCAAACCCACGACCTCTTCAAGTTCCTACATCTAATAGTTTAGGAATCCTAGAGGAGGGACTACCTTGCGGCGGGACACGGACGCGACGGGATAGACGGAGCGAAACTATCAGGGTTTATTATAGGACTACGGAACCCTGAAAAGATATTTGTTTCTCAAAAAACTTAGGGACCCAACACAACCTAAGATAAATGCATCGGTACTTGGCATCGGTATATTGCTTATATGAGCCCCCTCATAGAATCTTAACAACTAACGTTATTTCGAAAAAGATGGTCGTATCCACCAGTTCCAGAATTCATTGATCAATTAGGTAGAGACAGAACACAGAGCAACATAATTTCCATTACCCGAGATAAAATTGTCTGAGTCGTATCTGTCCGTCCTTCTATAGTTGAATTACGCCGGAGCCAGACATAGCTCAAAGTGTTTGTACATTTTTGTCCTTGAAGTTTACAAAGTTCTACAAAAGCTTGCGCAACTACACCAATTTCACGGGCACACTACATGATCATTCACATGAAACTTTATATATGTAAGGTTTATTGCTACATTATTTAATTAGAGGTAGCTCTCTTCACATAAGATCGGCGTAAAATGATGGCAATATTGACACGTTAAGTGATGGGATAGTTGTCACGTTTCTTTCGGGTTGCGAAAGATCCCAATGGCCTAAATGCCTCTATAAAGGCCGGCAACATACCTCACCTCGATGTCCTAAAGTCTACAACCGTGCGATTCTCTATAAATTTCTTACCTCGCAGAATTCCCCTCTGGAATCAGTTGCCAGCTTCGGTATTTACGAACGGATTCAGACCTTCACGAAAAGAGCATACTCATTTCTCAAAGGCCGGCAACGCATCTGGGAGCTCTCCAGTGTTACAGTTGTCCGTGGGTATCGGTAGTCACTTTGATGAGTGCCGACTGCTCGTTTGCCCCTTGTTATATATTAAAAAAAACTTGCGACCCGTCCATGGGCGTTTGTAGTCACTTAAGTGCTCAATGTAAAATAAAAGAACATATATGTGCGTTTTATTTGTTTGACTATTTTAGACCAACCTAACCTCAACATAACAAACCTCAGTTCAACGAATTACTTGATATAACAAATATTTTCTTGTTCACCTCCGATTTGTGACATCTAGGTTGCCCTGTATTTATATAATTCATCTTGCAACTGAATTAGGTTGGCGCCTCCGGATACCAATACCTCTTTCTCATATAAGATCGGTATGAAGTGGCAGCAATGCTGTCACGTCAAGTGATGGTATTGTTGTCACGTTTCGTTCAGTTAATAAGAATTTCCGATAGCTTAAACCTTAAAGGCCTGCTCGCATCTGCCAGCCTTCTGGTGGTACAAAAATTTCAATGGGTGTCGGTCGGATAGTCACTTACCGCATGTTTGTCCCCTTGTAATATAAAAAAAAGTTACCTAAAGAACATTTTTAAAATAGAAGAAGAGAGGTGTCAGTTGTCACTCATTTTTATTTGTTACTATGTTCATACTAGACTAGTATGAACAAAACTACATGCCTGTATATTGCAATTATATTTTACAAGGGACTTTTAGCAAATGAAATAGGAGTGGCATAAAAGCAGTTGCTAAAATATGAAGTCTAGTACATTTGTAGGATTACCAGAACGGGCCGTATTTCTGTCATAGTGGTTTCGTTCGTTTGTCATCTTCTATATCAGCGTTAACTCATACAGCCGGTGCAGGTATGGGATCCAACGTATTGCTGAGGTAGGAACTAAGGCAGTACTTGCGACTTGTCACCTAGATATAGGTTTAAGAATACGTATTCGACATTGAATAATCTTTATTTATTTAGAAAATCGACTTCCAATCGTTAAAACTGGACCAAATTGAAATGGGAATTACACGGGAAGCACTAACTTTTAAAAAAAAATCATCAAGATCGGTTCCCTTACTCGAAATTTCTGTGGTAAAAACATAACAAGTACATATATAAACATTTAAAAGTCGTATTGAGAACCTTCTCCTTTAATGAAGTCGTTTGAAAAGTCGAACCACAATGATCTGTATCATTCTTATTTGGATTCTAGAGCACATAATACTGACTTACGTGCTTGCAATTTGCAATTTCGGAGCGATGCATTATGTGCAATTTAATTGCTAGGGTTGATTCGGGAATTATCCCACTGGAATTCTTAGAAATTAGTTCAACCCCCCCATTGCTACTTAGTTTCAACATTGAATAACGACAAACTATTAAAGAAGAAATTGTTATTCTTGATATATAAAAGGAAATTATAAGTTTCGCGACAGATTTGGATACGGTCGATAACTTTTTAATCTTTAGATTGATGGCCTCGCCTATACGTATTATGCTTTCACAATTATGAGAAATTGTTGATATTTCACCATAATTATATTTTATAGCTTCGTGTGCCCAATTCTTAAGGCCGACCCTATCTTAGGGCGAACGGAGCGGCTGCTCTAGGCTCTGAGTCTACGATGATAATTTAAAAAGTTATGCTTTACCATAACAATGATGAAATCGAGCCAACACCAGGCGTTTGTGAAATATGTAATAAAAGTAAAAACGTAACTAAGAGGTAAATAACTAAGATTAAAAAGATCATGTCAAAAGAATAGAAACATTTACCATACCAAGACAGGTTGGCTGGAGTAAGCAAATTATGTACAAGCTTAAATTCACAAACAATACCAAACTGAGCTGTTTAAGCGGTGCGATTCAAACAATGTTCCATCTTTTATCGATTATTATTCATAACCTAACACCTGCACTCAGGAGGAGTTAATGTAGCTACGTTCTGGTCCGTGGCAATATAGTGTTTGCTTTGAAACGCTAAGGAGGATATTTACCATACTCGTATATCTATAATACGCAATAATGTATCCTTCGTTGCCTTTATAATCTACAATACAAACGTAGATACTCTATAATCCAGCTTTTTTATCATTTCAAGTTATCTTTTACACGAAAGATTTTTCTATGCTATGCATACTCATAAGTACTAGAGATCGCCAGCTGGTTGAAATTCGGTCATAAATCTTTAGATTTGCCTGCAGCATGCTTATTTAACACTATATACAAAATTTTAATACTATTATATATACTTTTTTGACCAACATCATTGTTACCTTTGACAATTTGTATACTCTTACATACGGTCGTCATGACTAACCTTTGCCACCACCTTATAGTAAAATGTATATACATGTGTGTGTAAATCGTTTGGCATTGGTGTGCGTGAGGTTTTTTTTAATAACAATATTAATGATACATATTTTATAATCATATTAGCATTCACACACCTTTGAAACATTAGCATTGTTTAAGATCCCACAGGGTTATCTGCACGGTACCAAAACACGATTATTACACAACGGTCTACGGATAAAGCATCTTATCGTGACTCTGGCAAAAATACTTAAAAAACAATATTTTAATAAAAAAATTGAATAAAATTGGTTTCATTTGGGTCTAGTTGTCATAAACTACCTCAGGTATTAGTTAAAGGTAGCGCCACGCATGAAGTCTTTTTGACTGTAACCGCATTGGTCCAGCGTGTCCGGATACCAGTACCTTTTTCTCAAATAAGATCGACGTGAAGTAGCGGCAATGTTGTCACGTCAGGTGATGGTATTGTTGTCGCTTTTCATTCGGTTTGTGAGACGTCCCAGTAGCCTAATCTCGTCGATAAAGGCTGGCAACACATCTGCTAGCCTTCTAGAGGTACAGATGTCCATGGGCGTCGTGTAAGTTATATGAAACGCCTGCTCGTTTGCCCCTTGTAACATAAAAAAAGGTATGGTACCTAATAGTAATTAATTGCAAGCGTTGAAATGGTTGATTATGATTCATTCAACGTTATACCTTTCTGTTTAAATTAAAGTACCAATGAAATGCAACATACCCAGTACCGCATGCTACATCTAGCACCCTGACACAGCCGTGTTTTCGCAATAATCCCGACAGAAAGTCCTTGTAATTTTGTGTTCTTTCATTGCTGTCACCGATGTATTTCTTCCAGACGCGAGCCGCTTTGCCGTCTGCGTACTGGTCTTTTTCTCCAAGTATTAAAATTAATCGCTTCTAAAACAGTACTTGGAATAGTTTTTATGTAATAGATACACTGTGCTGTCACGTGATGATATTTTTATTTCATTTCGCGTTTCGTTCAGTTTGTGAGGCTTCCCGATGGCCTAAACTCGTCATTAAAGGCTGACAACGCATCTGCTAGACTCCTGGTCGTGCAGATGTCCATGGGCGTCGGTAGGCACTTAGCTGCCAGCTCATTTGCCCCTTGTAAATTGAGAATAAAGAAAGAATTTTCGATAGGGCCAGATTAAGGATGCCTAAGGGCTCTGGCAATTTTACGCGGACGAAGTCGCGGGAACCAGCCAGTTAACAATAAAGTGAACCATCCGCCCGTTTGCTCATTATAGAGAAAAATAAAAAAATGCTCTGTAGTATAAGGTTTCTAACAACGACAGGGTTTTTAAACGTTGACAAATTGTTCAATCACCGTGAAATAACCCACGACGAGCAGACTCCAGAGAAAAACTATTATGGAAACCTGTCCTGGTTCACGACTCGTTGGAAACTCTCCCGAGGGTACCTACGCGGTTCAATGAAGATCTCTATAGTCAACCTTTTTTCAACCTAATGTTTAAAGACATAAGGTTGATGTTTCTATGGCCCTCTCTATCATTGTCAGTTTATTTGTCAAATGTCAAATGGCTGGCACGTGAGAGTTATTTGTACATGATGTACTAGTCATGTTTCACGGTTTCGATTGCATTGGCATTTTATAGGCTAGCCATCTGACGTCATCCTCGGAACCCCCACGATCTCTACAACCTTACGACTAATATCACAAAGTGACATTAATTGGGCCCCACTGTTTTACGTGCCTTCAGATATACGAAGCAGGTCGGATATCAAATATAAACCTGTGCTAGAATGGGCTACCCATCTATCTACCGGTCGCAGCCAGAGCTACTTAACCTAGTGATCGACTCAAATGCCGACCACGACCTCCTCAAAACAAAACAACAACAGTATATAACAATTTGTACGAAATTATAATACTACATTGATCACATGTGAAAAAAGACCATACTTTTATTTTGTAAGAGAAATGTGTACGGTAAGAGAGTTCCATATCTAAGGCTTTTGTATAGGAACGCTCGATTTTAGTTCCAAATAAGTAGATAGTTCCACAGATAGGTAGTTCTTCAAGATCTTCTTCTTCCTAGCGTTATTCCGGTTAAGTACCAGAGTGATCTTAGATTGTAGAGTACTTCGCTGTAGTTGGCTGTAGGAAGTTCTTCAAGATATCTATCTGTAATTTTGATTATTTCATTGAACCCATTGAATTAGCTCAAGTGAAGATAGATAATCTGAGTCATGTTTACAGCACTTAGTAATCTCACACTTAAAATAAATATTGAGTGTATTGCAACAAATTAAACGTTTGTTTATTAAATTCGTCATCATTCTGCGAATTATTGGTATAGCAATTGTTGCTTAGGAGCTAACAGCGTTTTATCAAGAATTTGTCGCGAACATTTTGACTGGCTCGTTGGCGCAGTGGGCAGTGAGGCCATGCCTTCCGCTCTGGGTTCGTGGGTTCGATTTCATTTCATACATGTATGTATTTCTATATTTCTAAAAAATATATATATTTGTGTATAACATCCCTTAAAGGCCGGCAGCGTATCTGAGTGTCTTTTAAACCCTTTATATATAAGAATAATAATTAATTACCTGGTCCTTGTGTACGTAGCCGCAAGCGGCGGGCGCCTCGTCTGCGCCGTCCTCGCAGTGAGGGTGGCCGTCGCAGAGCAGGCGAGGAGCTAAGCACAGCCGCTCATCGCATCTAGTATGGAAAACTAAATATAAGTTCGGTTTCCTTTTTAGGCAATTTCATTTAATTTCAATACTAGCGGACCCGAAAGATGCTGTCCTGCTCGAAAGTTGGTTTACTTACTATTTCCTACATTCTATTATTTTATAATATTGTTAATTATTTTGGCGTAAAGGGCTTAAACATAAAAGATAGAATTATTCTGTGGCGAGCTTTTTTGTAGAACTGTAAAAGATAAACATTTCCTTCATACACTATTTACGTGTAACTCTTACGTCCGCGTGTTATATGTTCCTATGTATATCTATGTATGTATATAGATAGATCAGGCGTTACTTTGCTTAAATCCGCGAATGAATACGAGGGATAAATCGGTGCAATGCTGCAACCCGAAAGATACACCACCGAATCCGCCACCAAAGCACAGCACTACACTGACTTTCCGATGTGCCTCAAAATCGCTGAAGACTTCTTGCGTCTTTTCATATTCGAAACTAGTGGCGTCCACCATTTCCAATGGGTTTTTAATAGTTAATCGCGTGAATATTGTACCATTGCTGTCTTGTGAGTACGGTTATCAACGAGAAATTTCGTTTAAGTACGAAAATAAGATATTCAAATTCAAATAATTCTCGGTTGTTTTTTGCATCCGTTCTTGTTGGAAATTATGTGACGCAATGTATATTTCTGTATTCGTTCCATGCATTTAATCAATTCTCCTACATCCATCTAAATGTATGGATATACCGGTTCCATATACTGTCCTGTATTTACTCCATTCATTACACTATTTAAATTAACTCCTTACTATATTTGAGATTATATTGGTACCGAATATTTTTTTATGTATGTACTCCATTAATTGTTTTAGATTTGCTGCTCCCTCCTAAACTTATAGTAATATCGATACCGTATAATATTCTTGTATTCCAGTAGTCTTTGCATACATAAATAAATAATAGAACTAATTGAGAATCATTTCCTATCTTGAAGTTAATTAAAATAAAATAGTTATATAACTTTTGATACATTCCTTCCTTCAGTCCGATGATGTTCACAGCTGGACATAGCAGTGATCACAACAAAGTTATCCCTATATAGAAATTACCATACCAACTAGCTAAGCTAGGGGACTTGACTTATGGCTAGCGTAGCAAGCCCCTATGCCAAAACCTGAACAGATGTGGTACACTGTGCTGAAAAACTGTAAAGACAATATTATCACCAGGATTTTCTTCTTCATCTTCCTAGCGTTATCTCGGTCTAGTACCAGGGTCTGCATAGTATGTAGAAAACGTGGCTGTGGGGCGAGTTAAGACGACCAACTGTCATCTGACGTCATCCTCAGATCCCCCACGATCTCTACAACCTTACGACTAATATCACTCAGTGAAACTAATCGGGTCCCACTGTTTTACATGCCTTCCAAAACACTGAGGAGGTCGGATACCAAATATAAGCCAGTGCTAGAATGGGTCACCCATCTATAACTCGGTCGCAGGGAGAGCTACTTAACCTAGCCATCGACTCAAATCCGGATGACTGATTAGGCCACGACCTCCTCATAATATTATGACGAGAATATCACACATTATTTAAAAAATGATACGTGCTAAAATGACTTTCACATGAATTTTAGTCAAATGTCATCTTTGTACGGCCCGCAGTTTTCGAAACATCGTGGTAGGTCTTTCTTTATGTTACAACGGGCAAACGAGCAGACAGCCAAGTGCCTACCGACCCCCATGGACATCTGCGCAACCAGGAGGCTAGTAGTTGCGTTGCCGGCCTTTAATGACGAGTTTAGACCACTGGGAAGTCTCACAAACCGAACGAAACGCGACAACAATACCATCACTTGACGTGACAGCATTGCCGCCACTTAAGGTCAGTCTCATGTGAGAACGAGGTACTGGTTCATCCTGTACATCCGAGGTACTGGTTATCCGGACAGGCCGGCCCCAGAAGGCCAGCAGATGCGCTGCCGGCCCTTAATGACGAGTTTAGGCCATCGGGAAGTCTCCCAAACCGAACGAAATGCGACAACAACACCATCACTAGACGTGACAGAATTGCCGCCACTTCACGCCGATCTCATGTGAGAAAGAGATACTGGTACCCGGACGCGCCGGCCCAATTCGGTTAAGTAGTCTTATATTTTCTATTTTTCCTGACAATAACAAACGCAACAAAAAAGAATTGGCGAAATCTGTCGAGCTGTTCACCAGTCATGCCGTGATCAAGGGAAATTAGGGTATAATTTTATATATTTAGATTACAAGAAACTTAACCTATTGTTAGCAACAGCAAGACAATTAAAAAACATACAAATTAACACATAAAACATAAAATTTAACATTACTTGGTTAGTACATAAATCATGTAACAGTGGTTCAAGTATTGACAATCACTCCAATCCGCAAACGCTCTCAGGATCCTGCTAGAAATGGCCCGAACATAACGCACCAGGGGCGTATACCGTATTCGCATACTAGCTGTAATGTCATAAATGCGTTAACGAACTGCCAGCATCGCTCGCTCAACTGAAAGTCTTTTGGTATCGGTGTCCATAGCTCTTATTATTAATTCTGATACTCCTTTTGTCATCTTTATATTAATACGTGAAGCAAACATATATATGTATAGTTTTAAATAAGCATTTTTTTTTTTTTTTTTTTTTTTTTATGTTACAAGGGGGCAGACGAGCAGGCAGTTATTATGACAGTGCGAATATTTTTTATTCAACCTTAGGATAAGATCTACGTAACCATCCTAACCGCGACAATGTCACTCTGTATTATTCTATTTGACAATTTATATAACTTACGTTCGTTACAATTAGAAGTCATCCAGAACCCCAATTTTACGATTTTTGAATTCCCCCTTGTCTTTGTCACACTTTCGAAACCCTCACCCCCTTGCTGTGACGTCATATACTTTAAAAATAAAAATAATAATTTATTTAGCATTTTTTAATTATTGAGTTATTTGCATTATGAATTATATAATTTGCGGTAAAGAATACCCAAGTATATTTAATTTAAATTTTCGTTCTACTGCTTTTAACCTATCCGGAACAGAGTTACGCTTCGCGCGGAATGAGTGATATTCCGTCGGGGGAGGTTGACATTCTGCGCGAATTGTAACTGTTGCGGATAAGTTAGAAGCCGAAGGGCGATCGTCTTGGGATTGCTAAGGGATAGGGGAGATTGGCAGCAGTGGGTTATCAGGGCCTGAAATTGATGATGATTGCGAATCATTTCGCAGGGTTAGAATATCCACGACAATGCCCAGTGCCAAAGCTCGTGCTGCGTTCGTTTTTTCTGCAATGGGAATAGTCGTTGGCATAATTAAAATTATCTATCTCTCTTTTCTAGGTAAGAAAGGAAGATATGCGGTGATACCGTTCAACTTTTAGCGGATTTTCGCTTAAATGCGAGTTAACGTATGAAATTGTTAAGATCGATTCGGCCCTGCTTCCGCTCGGTGAGTAGCGGCCTTTAATCTCGCCTCGAGTCTGGGTATATAATCAACATGTATGTATTTATATATTCCTAAAAAAATATTTGTCTATAACAGGCGTCTGTTGCCTAAAACATAGGCATTAAGTTGTCTACCTTAGGAACAGAGGTCAGTGTGTCATATAGTCCTAAACATTTATTTATTTATACATATAGAAGAAAGAATTGGGCCGGCGCGTCCGGGTACCAGTACCTCTTTCTCACATGAGATCGGCGTGAAGTGGCGGCAATACAACAACCGCGTTTGTAATTTTACAATTATTTATTGATTGCAAAATAACAAACAATTACTAACAAGTATACTATTTTATAACAAATTACATACACCGTAAATTAAATAAAGGTACATCAAATGAGTAAGGTACGTAATTGAAGGAGGAATCTTATCGAGCATTGGCATGGCATGGTATAAAATAATCTCTGCTATCTTCTTCTTCTTCATAGCGTTATCCCGGTCTAGAACGAAAGTCCGCTTAGATTGCAGAGGTCCACGTCCTTAGCGAGTTAAGACTACCGATTGCCATCTGACGTCATCTTTGAAATCCCTACGATCACTGCAGTCACGACTAATATCACTCAGTGACATCAATCGGGTCCCACTTTTTTACGTGCCTTCCGAAACACGGAGGAGGTTGGATATCAAATATAAATTAGTGTTACAATGGGTCACACATCTATAATCCGGTCGCAGCGAGAGCCTTGGCGCAGTGAGCAGTGACCCTGCCTTCCGCTCCGGGGGTCGTGAGTTCGATTCCTACCTCGAGTCTGGGTGTATTTATGTATTTCTAAAAAAATATATTTGTGTATAACAGGCGTCTTGTTACCTACAGCATAGGCATTAAGTTGTCATATAGTCCTGTACATATTTATTTATTTATTATTTGTAGAGTGCGTACAGCCTAAAAATACACGCTCCTCCAAAGTGCAAATATAATGTAAAATAGCGTGTATATGCAAACACTCAAGCTGGTCAATATCATTGGCATACAGTATATGGTTGAGTCTAAGTTTACAGTATAAACGCTGCAGAAACAAGCAAGCGTTGCAATTAATTATTGGAGGAGCGTGCATTTTTAGACTGAATCATCTATACTTATTGTTCCTTGAACTACTGGCTCAAAAGTTCATAGCATTAGTTTTTTTTTTATGGCACGGGCCAAATGGACAGGCAGTAAAGCATATTATAAGTTACTGCCGTCTACTCAAATCTCAAAGGCATTGTCGGCCTTTGAGATTTGAGTAAATTATTTTTTTGAGACTAGCTGTGCCCGCGATTTCGTCCGCGTGAAATTAAGTAAAAAAAATAGATTCAATTTTAGCATGATGATATAATAGCCTATAGCTTTCTTCGATAAATGGGCTATCTAAAACTGAAAGAATTATTCAAATCGGACCCTTAGTTCCTGAGGTTAGCGCATTCAAGCAAACAGATAAACAAACTCTTCAGCTTTATACAGGTATCTAACTCGCATCGATTTTGACTGTATTTTCACTGAAAGATAAATGATGTTCTACTTTATTGTATTATTTTTTAGAATAATACAGGCAAAATTTGTTCTTTAAAAAAAGAAAGAATTACGCAAAAAAAATTAAAATTCTCCGAATTCAGAAAAATCCTTGAAATCAACTCGTTCAAAGTCGTGGGTAACATCTAGTCTAGTATAATCGTTATATAACAAAAACTATAATTCATAATCAGTCACGTATAAGGAAAAGTATCGGTAAAGCGAACCGTTCCGTTGGGCATATTGTTTCCACAGCCATTACCTCTGTCCGTGTGATAGGGATGTGCCCATTCCTAAATGAAAATCGAAAAACTTGACTCTGACTCACTCACTCAGGTTGCTGAAGAACTTACATATAGATTGTTTGTCCATTACCGGAACGGCGTCTTAAAAATTTGCTTGCCGTGAAGACGGTGTGAATAGAGCACCAGTGGCCGAAAATGTCACAAACTTAAGGAATATAATAGGCGTGTGTTTTAAAATTGAGCATATTAAAAGTGTTAGTACAAGTACTGGCTGATCGGACAGACATTGTCTTGCCCGATTTATGCTTATACGATATGAATAACGCTATCTATTGAAGGTATTCTGAAAATGCGACCAACTTTGCATCGTTAATTTTTTTTAATATTCTTCTTCTTTTAAGTTTTTCTTTCTTAAACATTCCCAGATCCAATATAAATAAAACAAAAAAAGCACAAATTAAATCGGTGCATTTAAGTTATAGCGAGAAACGTTCAAAATTTGGAATATACCCGTCAGCATCGCCAGCTACCGGGAACAATTGTCTTTTCAAGCCATTTACAAACCTCTCGGATAGGCACAAAATCTTATCGAAATCGGTCCAGATTTTTAGAAAGAGTAGAGAGACAAGGCTTGTACCATCGATTTTTTTTATACCTAAATATTTAATTATGATTACTGCCTTGCTATTTGCTAAAATGAATCATGATAAAAAAAGGATATGCGTAACGAAACGAATCATGTACCATATATATCTTTTTGAATTGTTTGTTTTACAAGATTATACTTGAACACGATTTTACGTAGATAATATGCGATGACGTGGTTTTTTTATAAATAATTTGATTGTCAGATTTATCATGATGCACCCAAATTAAAATTGTTTGATAGTAATTTTTGATTGTGTAGTTAACACTTAGTGAGTTTCATTTCAGAAGGAAGAGCCTGGTATTCCTTAAAATCTCATATAATCATCATATATTCACAAATCGAATAGAACCTATACCAATATCGAGTCATAAAGGAAATTCACATCACTACGGCGCACATTAACATGTTCAACAAATAACCTACAAAATAGTGTTACAGGCAGTATGTAACTCTTTGGCTCCACGCTTTTGCATATGTGCTACAAACCATGCGAAATAGTCTCATTGCTATCTATAGGTGACGTGATAGATGTTCAAGAATATAAAGATAAACGTTCATATACGAGAGCAGGACATCCTTATCACCGGACGTGTTTTTGGAACAAAAGTTTGTCCATTAAAAATAAATTGAGTCAAAAGAAAGTGAGTGAAAAACCCAGTGAAATAACAAAGTGTCAGATTTCAGTATTGGCGCGTAACCAACACATTCATTAGAATATAATCTGGACAACGGGCTTTCGGGTTATCGTATATAATAACTTTGTGACAGGCAATCAAGGGATATAATACATCACGTACGAGATTAGATACGTAAAATTTGAACCAGATATTGTACGATTGGCTATTGATTAATTACAGGGATAAAAGGGTTGATAGGAGTAAATTAAAGGTTATTTACTTTGAAAGTGCGCGCGCGCAGTGTAGAACGAGGAGCGACAAAATGCGGTCGCACCTTTGTGTCGCAGTCTGCGCCATTTTGCTGACAGGTGCGTTTTGTTTTCGTATTATTGTAGCAAGTAAATGCAATTAGGCTTCAATGTCCTTCAAGTTCAGTGTCGTAGACGCTTTATTGCGCTTTGGTAGAGTCGATGTTGTAAGCGGTTCCCGCAGTGGATATATGCACAGTAAAAGCCTTTCTCATTTTCCGCAAAGCCGTGCAAACCGGTTTGGTAACCTCATTCGTTCATATTTAATTAGTTGGTCGTGTCGGCCTTGATATTACGTACAATGATGTGTAAACTATGCCAAACTAATAGCACAAAGTAAACACTTATCTACTTTACTATTATTTTATTATAAGCAACGTTTTATAGTTGTAACTACTTGTATAATTTTATCAATAAAATTTTAACCATTTATACTATGGATACAAGTTATGTAAGAAATGTTTGACTGAATGGTTAAAAACCAATAACTATGTTCAGACAGAACTAGTTTTGGAATACAAAAAGTAAGATCTTTTATTTTTCTCACAGGAAAACAGACACACACATACACACACACACACAAACATGCGTTTACATACTACATGCATAATGTTTTTGTTTCGGATAAATGTACTGTGGAAGAGCGGGTCTTTCTGACACGAGTTTTTTCTATACACTCACTAGAAGGACCCAACCTTGTTAACACTAAAAATCTGTCATTTTGCTGAAGAATAATATACTATTTCATTTCATTTCATCTATAATATTGTTTTTCTCAGTGAACAGGTTGTCTGTAATTCCTCCCTCTGTATGTGTACCTAAGAACTTTATTAGGAAAATTCAGTGTTAATATTTAGTCTTTAATCATATGTTAATACAAAAAAGGTTAAGGTTTTAACGCATTTTTTTTTGAAATAAGAATTCTCATTTTTTTTTTTTGTTATTTTTCATAATCTGTCAGAGCATATTTCATTTTCCCTGCGTTGAACTAAGTTGACTGATACCTCAAATCACTAATTAATCGAATTTTAAGTGAAGTCATTAAGTTCTATTTTCATAAACAAAGTACGTTATCTATGGTAGCAAAAATATTTGAATTCCGAAGGCGATTAAAAAAAATTTAAAGGTTTCAATGAAATATGTTTTTTTATTATTTTTATATACTTAAATTATAAGCACTGATGGCTAAGAGTGAAGCCCCTGTTTTATACAATGTAAGAAATGTCTTTTGGCCTCTACAAGGCCATTACAAATAAGTAAGGAATTAAAGGACCATCAAAAATAAAGCATACTGATTACTCTAAGGCCGGCAATTCATCTGCGACTCAGTTGGCTTCGGGTGTCAATAGTCACACATGTGAACCATCTATATAAAAACATTCATTATAATATAAAAGCGAAAGATCCTGTCAGGAAATCTCGAAAACTGCGGGACGTACAAAGATGAAATTTGGAAAGGATGTAGTTTAAAGTTAATAGATATCCGCTAAGAACGGATTATTTGACAGACCCTGATTAAAGTTTAATTTTAGGCGCACGATGTCGCGGAGAACAGTTATATATAATATATTTTTTATTTCATTACTTACTATATAATTAATAATATATTTATCACTATTACGTAAATTGTAATTTTTGTACGCCATTTAATGGCATTACACAAAAACAAAACGAATTTCTCATGTCACCCCTGTATGTATAGCCTACCAGTAAGTGATTAATCATTTAGGATGACAGTTTCTACTTAAAAAAAAAATTTAGGAATTTTTATCTATCATTTATTCAATACACTTATTCTAAATACATTTTTAAATATTAGTATAAAAATAAAAACATTTAAAAATATAGTGTTTTTCCAGACGACTTTTAAAAATGTTTAGGGATTTTGAATGTCGGATTTCTCGTGGAAGCAAATTCCAAAGTTTGATAGACTTTGCCGTAAAGGATTTGCTGTAATATGAAGTGTGACAGACCGGAACTCTTAATATATTATCACTTTGAGATCTGAGGACATGTTGCGATGTAATGTTAGAGCCAAGGAAACTGTATCGCTCTTTGAGATAGGAAGGAGTTAAAGGGTTATAAAGCACAGAGTAAAGAAGATGAAGGAGATGTGAATCACGACGAGACCTAATCGAAAGCCACTTGAGTTGCGAGCGGTATTCAGACACATGATCAAATTTACGAAGACCATATATAAATCTAATACATAAGTTCTGTAACCGCTCAAGCTTATCAAGTTGGCTTTCCGACAAGTCTGTATAACATACGTCAGCGTAATCAAGAATAGGCAGCAAGAGAGAATGAGTCAAGGAAATTTTAGTTCTTATAGGAAGGAGATACTTAAATCTATTTAGATTACGGATTGTGGCGAACATTTTACGACTTATCTCGGTTATTAAAGAGATGTAATAAAAATTATTTTATTTGTAACCAGCGATTTGGAACGTTTAATCAAATTATTTCTAATTTCAAAGCGTTTACAGCTCACGAGGAAATAAATATAAGTAATGAATAAATAAATAGCCAGATATAGCGCTGTGGAGATATCAAACTATTTATTGAAAAACATTTGATTTTGAAATTATTATTAATTCCCTGTCTGTTTGTCCGGGGTAACCTTTAAAAAAAAGTGACACAAACTTTTTAGTATCAAATCAAAAGATTTTTATTCAAGTAGACTTTTAAAAGGTTTTTTGAGTTAAGTACACGAGGGCACTAAAGGCACCTTTAATATTTGCATATTTATAAATGACTTAAATAAATAAAAGTTATCGCAATAAATGTAAGTAACTTTACGTACCGAAAATAAACTATTTTATGATCCGTCCGTGTTTCTTTGTTTTCATTTTTCTGTCTGTCTGTTTGTCTGTCTGTCTGTCTGTTTGTCCGGGGTAATCTTTAAAAATGGTGACACAAACTTTTTATTATTAAATCTACTTGAATAAAAAGATTTTACCATACAAGTAGACTTTTACGAGGTTTTTTGAATCAAATGTAATGCTCATGGTAATTGTGTATGAGTGTATGAAGACTAAAGTATTTTTCCAAATCCGCGAATATTTTTTTTTATAAAACAAAGGGCAAAGGGGCAGGCGGTTCACCTAAGTGACTACCGACGACCATTGACAACTGCAACGCCAGAGGGCTCGCAGATGCGTTGCCGGCCTTTGAGAAGTCAAGTAATTTAGTTTTCCTGCTACTGATGGATTTCTGCAATGTAACGCCTGATTCTATTGCCATAAAGTTACCATATACAATAAAGATGTAGTAGAGAAAAAAATAGAAATAAAGAATATTACGGATACTTTAAGGATCTATATACTATACTAGAAGTGCCCGCGGCTTCGTCCTTACTATCTATGTGATCATTCAGAATAGGTACTCAGCTCAGCATTTGCTGCAAATTCTGTCACTATAAATTACTTTGTAAAGAATCTATTAAAAGTGTATCAATCCGTAAAATACACAAGTAAATGAGCTTTCACATTATGTTATAAGTTTTCGTAAATTAACACCTAATATAAAGTAATAAATTATTGGTGTACGATTACTACCCATAGATACAAATTGCTTTTTTTTTATAGCTGTACTAGCGAACTAGGCAGACGTTGTCCTGCCGAAACGTTGAGTTACTTATTCCCGTTCCCGTTCAAAAGCGTTAAGGCTCCATTAGAAATACTTTAATATGGTGGTTAAGTATTCTTACATTTTCTAATTTTCCGCGCAATTTGCTTAAGTTTTTCTTTCATAAGAACCTCCTGACAATAACAAACACAACAAAATCGGTCCAGCCGTTCACGTATGATGGCGTGACCAGGGGAAATAGGGATTCATTTTTATTTATATTATATATATTTATAGGACTAGTCATAGTTGTAGAAAAGTGACGTATGTTGTAATATTAATAATAATTATTAAAGTAATTTCAAATATTTATGTAATTTTTTTGGCTTGCCTTTCTCAACCTAAATCTATAATATTGAGAATTAAAAAATTTAAATTTGTTTTTTCTGAGATGAAAAATATTAATCCAATAATAATTATACAGTTTTCTAAAGAGTAATTTTATCACTAACACCTATCAAACCGCCGCTGTCCTAGTGACTCTGCCTTCTGCTCCGGGGGTGGTGGGTTCGATTCCCGCCTCGAGTCTGGCTGTATTATCTATATACTTATGTTTGTATTTGTGTATAACATGCGTCTGTTACCTATAACACAGGCATTAAGTTATCTAACTTAGGAACAGACTTCCGTGTGTCATATAGTCCTGTATAAATATTTATAAAAATAATATTGGACGATGTCAAAGCATAATCGTGACAACCGTATGTTATAAAAATTGACAAATTTTATTTTTCTATGAATAGAACAATACATGTGGTTGTACGCAAAAAGGTTTGTGGGCGAATTGCGACCGGCGGGCGATTTCTAGTGAAAATAGAACCAATAGGAAATGTCGTTAGAAATGAGATTGCTTCCTGTCAATTATGCTTGTTACTTTATTCAAAGATAGACATGTCCTTACTCTGTCAGTATTCGAATTTTGGATTAGATCAATATAATCCATACTAATACATAAAGCTGAAGAGTTTGTTTGTTTGCTTGTTTGAACGCGCTAACCTCAGGCAATACAGATCTGATTTGAAAAATTCTTTCAGTGTTAGATAGGACATTTATCGAGGAAGGTTATAGACTATATATCTTCACTCTAAGACCAATAGGAGCGGAGCACCAATGAAGAATGTTTCAAAATCGGGGGTTCTTTTTCCCATTTCAGAGCTTCCGCTGCGCGCGCTGCGTAAATGGTTAAAGTTTCGCAAAAGTCATGTATGACAAAATTGTTCCCCTTTAAGTAGACATTTTCTGCCTGCTCGTGTGCCCCTTTTAATATAAAAATATATATGTATGTTATTGACGCACATATTATATTTCGTATGCGTACTTTGAATTCCAATGAAAGTCAAAGCGGCATCTGTTTAATGTTCGTTACAAGTGGCGTGTAAAGACACTTCGGCACTTCGCACATGGGTCTGGAGTGAAGTGGCTTTTGATCAAAATCCACTTCAATTGATTAGCAATACATACAATCTCCTCTTTGACTATGAATTACTTGCAGCTTCGCTCATTTGACAATATGAATTAAGACCTTCTTATTAATAAATTTTTATTACAATTTAATAATTTGGTGACAGAGTAGTTTGTTTATAAATATAATTCTAAAATTTCTCAACCTCAATAAAGCCTTTAAACAAATTCATCATTTTATTGCCTTAATAGAAATAACTATATTTCAATTGGTAACAATTAAAACTTTTAAACGATTTCGTCAGATTTGGGTCAAAACTAAAGAGTTATTCAATTTATAATTAAATCTTTTGGCAAACACTAGCCTAGTATTCTAAAACTTTATTAATTATACAGTAAATATCATTGATAGTTTGCTAGTGTTATAGTAGGCTGTCTTGTGCGTCATAAGTATTTTAAAATACTATTACTCTGTACCATCTAGGATAGAACTTTTTTTTTTTATATAACAAGGGGCAAACGAGCAGGCGGTTCACCGAAGTGACTACCGACGCCCATGGACAACTGCAACACCAGAGGGAATTCGTTGAAAAAAAGCTGTCAGCCAGGTGACAGCCCGTACTTTGCTGTTACTAAGCCCTCATTTGCACGAGAGCTTTTCTAACGTGCGTCAAAAAAGCGTTCAAATAGAACATTACTATAGATTTCCAAGTTTATGTTCGCACGGCAGCGCTTTTATAACGCAACGCTTTTTTATCGACCAATGTTCTATATATACAATTATCACATAATATGACATAAATTGTACAAAAATGTAATTGACTCCCTTTCTCATACAAGGTGAGAACCACGCGTTTCAAAATCGCGTGGGAACCGTGCGGTTTGTTATTAATATAGACCGCTCAATAATCGCCGCCAGCTAAACACTCAAGATTGCGATGTGCAAACCGCACGGTTTGTAATCGCGCGGTTCCCGTCGTGTCTGAATAAAGGCTAAGAGATATTTTTCTTCAAAGTATTTAATAAGAAAAAGACTTTTTCAGAAAAAGATCATTATAATAATCGCCTTACAAATGTCTTAGACCTTGGGCAAAAATTCCGTTGAAAGTCGGTTAATGACAATAAGAAATAGACATTTCTATCTCTATTAGCTATTGTTTAGCCTACTAACATTGTATAGACGGTAAACACGGCTTTTTCTAAAATATGCTGAAAGAAAGTTAAACGTCAACATATTGTGAAATGATAAGAGAAACTAATTTAGAGAAATTTCTTTATTAGTAGTGACAAAGGCTTGTAAAGTCGATTTTTATGTATAAAGATATCAAACTGTTTAATAGCTTACAAAAGGACCCACCTTCCACGATCTCTACCACCTCACGAATAATATCACAAAGTGACATTAATTGTTAGTCATAAAGTGACGTTACTGGAAAGAAAAGAGACCCACTGTTTTACGTGCCTTCCGAAAGGAGCTAGAATGGGTCACCCATCTATCACCCGGTTGCAGCAAGAGCTACTTCATCTATGGATCGACTAAAATGCCGACCACCGATTAGGCCACGACCTCCTCACGGTAATAGACTATATATAACAGCAATAACAAAACTTGTGCGTATATGTATTCGTTTTCATACAATTTGTAAGCAAAACTTGTACATGACGGAAGTAGAGAGAGAGAGATGTATATTGAAGCATGCAAATTTATCTTAAACAGTTTGATACATTCATGTATGTTCATTTATTTCATAAACATGAACGTTATCAACATATCTTTCAATTATTTTTTTAAAAAAGAACAACAATCCATCAATCACCGATATACACGCACCGAGTAGATTAATGTACTTTGCGTAAATCCCACGTTAACACCGTTACTACTCGTGTCATTACAGTAATATAAATAAAATAAAACAATTAAATAAAATAAAATAATAAATTTAGAATAAAACAATTTTATCTTTCATCACTTTAGTGTGTTTATCGTTTATACTTTCTTTCTATAATTATATTGTTTATATTAACTTTATAAGTATGTTTTTATTGTCCTTCTTTTTTTCCCCTTTGGTACCTGCACCGCTTTATTTATAGTCGCAAATAAAAATGACTTGCTAAAGCACGTGTATAATTTCCGAACTAATGTATGCACGTGTATAATTTCCGAACGACTGCACCAAATTGGATAATTTCTTTTTCGTTGTGTTCGTTATTGTTAGGACAAGGTTTGTATTGGGGACGCTAACGGGAACGGTGAAAAATGATATAGGTTAATAGAATGTAATAAATAGTAAGTAAACCAGCGTTCGGGAAGGACAATGTCTGCGGGGTTTACTAATTACATATAAATGCCAACATTCATGAATATTGGTTGACTTGGTAAGGAGTTCAGTAAGAACATATATAGTTACACAGGATTTTTTATATATATGGTATCTATATATAAAAAAGTTGTCTATTATATATATGGTATCTATAAATGAACCAGTCCATCCATAAATCTTAGTGTGTTCTTAGTTTTTGTAAAAATAAAAGAGAGAGAACTAAGTTATAAACAATGGCAAAAAAGAGCTTTATATTAGATAGAGTTTAAAAATTTTAGATGGCAACAAAACATTTAAAGTTCAAAACGATGACAACTTTTAGAGCTATTTAAAAAAGTTATTCATGAATATTAAGAAGATCATAATATATCATATATAATATTTTTAAGACAAGATCAAAGGACATAAGTTTTGTCGCTTTGGATCTTGAATAAATTCATCATTTATTATTGTCTTATAAATCGATAAACCCCAGCTGCACGCACGAAAAAGTATGACTCATTGTCACGTTCCGGGTGTTGTAGTAAGGATGTTGATTCGAGTGCCGTTACACTACGCAGTGGTAGTTGTGGCGCTGCGGTGCGCTGCGGCCGAGGCTAAGGTGCGACAAGGGCGTGCGACGGACCGTTCCAGTTTGCGGGTCACGAACACTCGCGAAGCTATCTGCCTCTACTATAATTGAATCCACCAGCGTGGGAGACTCGACATGGCGAAATAAAATAATCCATATCAGTGCCATTGTTAATCTTGCGAGTTATAACAATAAATCCCATCTGAGATTTCCTTTATTGTTTAGAATAAATTTTATATCGTATTCGGATTAGCATCCAAAGTGCCTTGTTTTAAAGCTGTTTAAATCTGTTGTCGATGGTTTGTTGTTGATAGATGAGAATGTTTCTATTTGATATTAATTTTGTGATTAGTTTTCTCTTGGGGATTGAGTGATGGTTTTCGTGTTGTATAATAACATTTGCTCGCTTTATATTTTTATTCTTCGCAAACTGAAATTTTAGAAGTAAGTGTACTTTGGTTGACATGTAAACCAGCTCTCTGTGTACTTTTAGAGATAGTCATATAGACTCTTATCTATACTAATATATAAAGCTGAAAGGTTTGTTTACTTGAACGCGATAATCTCAGGAACTACTGGTCCGATTTGAAAAATTATTTCAGTGTTAGATAGCTCATTTATCGAGGAAGGCTATAGGCTATATATCAATACGCTAAATGTTTTCACCTAATTCTACGCGGACGCAGTCGCAGGCAGCTAACTTAAACCAATTGTAGTTATTTGACATATAAGGATAATAGAATAATACCGCGAGAGACCAGTCCCTTATTACTACTATCCTTCCAAATTCTGTATTGTAGTCGTACAAGTGTCTATAATGAAACGCAGAGCGACTAACTTCAATATTAAACGGTTTCTTTGGTTTTGTATATTATACAACAAAAAACAAAAGGAACGAAATGTTAATAAAATTGTATATTTTATTAACATTTCGTTCTTTTTGTTTTTTTAACAGTGTTTATCGTATATATAATTATACATTATTACGACTATTACTATAATACTAGCGTTCCCTAAAACACGACTATAATCTACTCATTTCTTTGTAGTTCTTGCAACATTGTGCTACGTATTAATCAAAGTATTAATTAAGATGGTGATAATTTTAAATGCCATTCATAAACGAGACGGGCATATCGCGTCACGCGTCATCTAGGTATGCGTGTACTTAATTGGGCATTTTCTCTGGTAAAATATGACCTATTAGGCTGTTAGCTGTCCACACTTAATTATCATATCTACCACTATGACTTTAATACCAATATTAGAATATTTGATAGAACATTCTTTATTTTTCCGGTACAATATTATATAAAAGACGTTAAGAATTATAGTCTTTGCTACCTTTGTGTTATGGACTATATTTTCATGATCAGGATATCTTTACATTTACAACATGACATCTTCATTGCTGTAAGAATTATAGTATTGAACATTATTTATATAATTATCTCTATAATACATGCAGCAAATCTACCCATGAGAAGCCGGCGCGGGTTGCAAGTTTTTAATAAAATACGTACAACTGTAAATGCGTTTACGACTCAACGCATTTTTTTTGAGGAAAATAACACTTTTATACTGCGAGTGACGAACAAAATTCACGAAATTGCATACGGAAGTCTTTTATGTTCTTGCCGTTGTGGGGAAAATGCAACAGCATTTTGCTACAAACACGTACGCATACGATATCTTTCAAGAGGCGTTGTAGATCATTCTCGTGCGCATAAAAGCTCTCAGTAGCGACCAAACGGGTTCTACTTCTCGCATCGCCACATAACGCAGCCGGATGGACGATAAAGACCGACAATGAAACGTCGGCTGAATTATTAACTTTTCTAACGACATAAAATTGCTATATAAAAACCGATTTCGTAATTATTGAAATTAAGAAACTAAGTCCAGGTTCACAGGTGACACTAAACTTATGCGGTGTAACTCAAGTAAGATGGCTCATTTTTTACGTGCCCTATGTGCCTTAATACTTGCAAGCAAGAGGACTTAGATAAATAGATAGATAGACTTAATAACCACCACTAATAGGGTAGTTGATGTGACACGTTCAGGGTGCAACAATATAGTGTTTGCCACTGAGACGCTTCGAAGAAGAAATTAATGTACAAAAAAATTATTAATTAGTGTATACTTTTTGTTATATAACTTGGGCCATATGATAAGTGGTATTCACAGTAGATAAATGATTACCGACGCCCATGGACAACTGCAACACCAGAGGGCTCGCAGATGCGTTGCCGGACTCTGAGGAATGAGTATGCTTTTTTCTTGAATGTCCCTAAGTCGTATGGATTGGGATACACCGAAGCTGGTAACTGGTTCCGTTGAGAAATAGTGTGAGGTAAGAGGTTTTTAGAGAATCGCACGGTTGTTTTGACTATAAGTCAACAACCGAAAAAGATGTTTGGAGATGGCAAAACTTTGTTGGTATAAGTTCGAGATTTAAAAGTATGTTAATTAAAAAGATATTTTCATAGCTAGAACGTACGTGTTATTAATTCGGTTAATCTTAGTAATCAATGGCTAAGAAAAACTGTCTTACAGCTTATAAAAACATTAAAGATAAGCAGTGGTTGATGAAATTTAATACATTGATAACGTGATCCTTCTACGAAATAAGGCGGCGTGTCTGGTCCCCGGAAACAATTGGCTTACGATTTAATTTTTTCGTGTCAATATTTATATTATAAGCATACCATATGTTAATTGTACAGCAGGATGTTTTAAATCTCAAATGCCTAAGTGTGTACTCCATTTCCTATAAGACATTTGTAAGTATTTTTGTTAAGGATAAACTAACATTTTGAGTAAAGTAAAGGGTGAGTTTGAAAAAAGTATCTCCAGAATAAAAAAGGTAACGGAAATTAAAGGTGAGTTTAAATATCTGTCTTCAGAAAAAAGTACAGGGAACATTTTACTAACGTTTTCCTTTTCAACATTACTTTTTAAAGGATACTATGAGTACATCAAATATACCTAATACTAAACTTTTTATAGTAAGACATGACAAATATTAGGGCAATAATCACTAAAATGTTTTAATCAACGTTTTTTCATTTACATTGAAGATCATTGGGCCTTATTTGAGTGGATTTGCATCAAAAAAATAATCCAATATGTAAAACTACGTCTTAGAACGCTTTAATCAATAACGTAATAGAACAATAACTTTAACTAATGCTTTCCATTGAGGTTGAAATGTTTAAACTTAAAAGCGAAGTCATTCGCGGTAAAACTCGAATGGTTTGAATCATTCAATGTAAAAATAATGTTATTTTATTATTTAATTAATATCACAATATTTTTTTTGCTATATAAACTATAGCTAAAAGACTAATCAGCCATTTAAGTTTAATGAACACAATTTAAGAAACACATTTTATTTTATCAATTTTAGATCACAATTTGACGGCGCATAGCTAACTTTAACGCCTCTATACGACACATTTGCGTCGTTCACCAAAACGTACCTTAAGTACATACGTACGTTCGGCTTAGAAGATTATTTTGATAATATATTAATGTGAAGCGGTCGTAAGTTTTCTTGACAAGGAGAGAGGGACGTTTTATTTTTGAAAATGACTACATCACTCACTGATAACGTGCTCTCGGCGTCACCAGAAAAAAAACTGTTACGCTCAGTATTATGTGTCACATACCATTTTTAAATAACTAAATACTATTCGGTTGACATTGATGGATATTTTACAGGCTTTATTGCCTGTTAGACGTACTGGAGTGTTGAGGAGGTTAATTTATGTAATTTAGAAGCTTAGGTCGGGAGCACAACACGCCGTCGAAGGTTAGGTACTTGTTTGTGTTCTTAATATGTACGTTTTCGAATTCTGCATCTGTTTTTTCAACTTTTTTTTGTGTCCGTCTTTATGCTTTTTGTTTTTATATAGAATCTTTTAAAGGAGCCATTGTCGTTTTTGCTAAAAGTGTATACCTCGCTATATCGTTATTTATAGAATATGTAATTAACTCTACATGCATTTTCCTGCTCGAGTTTGGTTTTGATTTGTAGGTTTGGTTGGCCTCAAAGATCCATTCAAATACAAAAGGAGAAACAAAATATATTAATTTTATTCCATACATTAAAAATATTTTAATATTGCGATGAGGTAGTAGGTTTATAATATGTGAATGTATTTGTTTTATATCATACTAGCCGTGCCCGCAACTTCGTCCGCGTAAAATTAGGTATTTTTTTAGCGTGATGATAAAAAAATACCTAAAGCAAAGGAAAGCTTATATCTTTCCTCGATCAATGGCCTATCTAACAATGAAATTATTTTTCAAATCGCACCAATAGTTCTCGAGGTTAGCGCATTCAAGCAAATAAACAAACTCTTCAGTTTTATATATTAGAATAGATTAAAGATTTTATTCATATAAAGCAAAATAATTTGTTAACAAAGTCTCAATCTACAGCTACTTGCCCCAAATATATCCATATAGGTACTCAAATCATGAATTGTAATATCCCTAAAATTCAAAATTATTAATTTTTAACCTCATCAAATTTAATGCAAACACAAAAAGACGGACATATCAATTTTATTCATATTTAGTAGAACACCTAAACACTTCAACTTTTAGTGGTAAATAAATCAAGGTCACATTTCGTAACTTTACGTGCTCGAAACGTGCTATAAGCTTCAAATTGCAAACGGATATTTGCTAATACTAGCTGTTTATTGCAAAATGGGTTCTATGTAAGTAAGTTTAAGCGCAATATCAAAGAGTGTGTACACTCAGGGATTGATATAGGATATCGGTCGCACAATAAAAGAGCTTTTAAAAACATCTCACTATCTTAGCTATTGAGGCGGTCGTGTTACCGGGCGTGTTTTGAAAGCCGTTACGATTACGTTTCCAGCGAAGTGTGGACTTCGGGTTACGTTTAGTATCGTCATATGAATATCGCGCTCGGATGTTTGGTCGGAGACGCTCGTTCATTAGCATTTTATGAGTGATACGACCGATAAAAGCGGAGTAAGACGCATTCAACGGGTCGTATGATATGATAGACGCACCGGCCCGTTGGCACAGGCCGCAGGAAGTTGGCATTCGGTTATTGGGCTATATCCATTCAAATCGGCGCATTCTGATTCACTGAACGAGCATTATGTACGTTTCAGATGTTCGGATGACTATTTTGTTTGTTTTACGCGTTTGAGAGCCAATAACTGACTATCGCAACGGGTATAATTTAGCCCCGAGTGACTCATAAGTCTTGAAAGTCACCGCGCGCTTTGCATCCGATTTAGGTATGTATACATTTTTAATACAAGGTTTTATATTTAATTTTCCGGAGTGCGACAAATCTTGTAACTGAATTTAATAAAAGTTTATCTTAACTACTCGTAATTCTGGTAAGATTTTGCGTACGCGTAGTTTGGATGATAAAGCCACGTAATTAATGAATTACTATATGATAATTAACAATAAATGACGTTAATAATTAACTACGTGGCGTCATTCTTAACTAAATTTGAGGTTCACCTGAACGTAATCGAAAAAAAAGATAATTTTATTTTGGATTAGGCTATTAATTTTTTTCGACGCTCTTGGAATAGCCGTGAGAACATATTTATTGCTTACTCCATACTAGTAAATAAGGTGGGTACATAAATTCGATGTAGTTTAATACGGGAATAAAAACGTCGTCAATTCGTAAGACACATCAATCCCGTTGTAACTCCATCGAGAACGCCGTAAGTAACTATTTCAAATGCCCAAATTATACGTAAATATAAGACCCAAGTATTGTACATAATATTATATTTTAATAATATTGACATAAATTCCATATTGAACATTGTTTTTTTTTTTTTTATATAATAAGGGGCAAACGAGCAACCGGTTTTCACCCAAGTGACTACCGACGCCCATGGACAACTTTTTCTTCCTAGCGTTATCTTGGTGTAGTACTAGGCTCCGCTTAGATTGCAAAGGATGTAGCTGTGGGACAAGTTTAAATGAACAACTGCCATCTGATGTTATCCCCGGATTCTCCACAATCTCTACAATCTCATAACTTGGTAATATTGGTCCAAATTAACATCGGAACCCACTGTTTAACGTGCCCTCTAAAACGCGGACTAGGTCGGATATTGGAATATCAGTTTTAGAATTGGTCACCCATTCGTCACTTGGTCGCAATAAAAGCAACATAACCCAGTGATCGCCACTGATTAAGCTACGACCTGTGACGGCATTTAAAGAAAAATATTAATAAAATTATAAATATTAAATATCTAAATTTTTAATATTAAATTATTAAAATTATGTTAAATGCTATTGTAAGGAGGAGTACAATAAGTAATTTTTATGTAAATAACATATTCGAAAAAAATAATTTGACTATAATATTACGCATTCATTGGCAGGTCGTCACGTTAGCACCGAAATTACTATAAGGGAGTGATAGCGGTCGACGGGCGTAAGAACGTATCGTGACTAGCTATAACTATAACCCTATGCTGGTGTTTTTAAGAATACAATTCGAACGAGCGCCGATATCCATGAAGGTGTGTCTTGGTGTTTAGGATGTTGGATTCTATTATGTTAATGACTTCGGCCATTGATAAGTACGTCTCCCGACTCTGTCATCATTGAACTACTGAAGTGGTATTAGTGCCTACAACGATCGGTCGCAGCCAGAGCAACTTAACTTAGCGATCAACTCAAATGCCGACCACTGATTAGGCCACGACCTCCTCAATTCTTAAGGTTATTAAAAACTTGCGCTATGAGTGTTTGTGTCAATACCCTAAAAACGTTGGGGTTTGATCCAGGTACCTCGCGGATTCCAGTCCGTCTCTTCTACCGATGAGTTAGTGATGCTCTACTTTGAAGTAGAGCATCATTTCTTTCGGAAATATACCTAGAATGTTATTAAAAGTCTATAATTTTAATTGGCTTCAAGGAAAAGCGGAAAATATTTTAAAGGTCGTGTTTGAGAAGTACTTGATAAGAAAGATCAAAGGTTAATCTTGTTATAAATGAGATTAGACGTTGAACGCACATGCTTAAGAACGCTATATTTGAAATTCTTAATTTTCATTAATACGCTTAAATAAATAGAGATCACCGATTTGTCGAAATTCGCCCACAAACCTTGTTGCGTACATGGATATACAGGGCAACCTCGATTTAACAAATCGGAAGGGAACAAGAAGAAATTCGTTATATCAAGTAATTCGTTGAACTGAGTTCGTTATGTTGAGGTTAGGTTGGTCAAAAATTCGTTATAAAGAGCTAAAAGAATAGTTTTATTATTAATAGTTAAATCTTTAACAATAGTGACGAGCAGAATTGTTATTTTACTTTCCATCAAACAACAATGATTGTTTTACGAACAAAAGCGTGTCGAAACATGTCGCGACATGAATCACATACTGCGTTTTTAAAATATTTAGAAAGTCAAGAATTTAATTTCAAGTTGATAAATGTCGATAGCTAGAATAAAAACTTACCAAGGTAGAAAAATTAGAAAACCGCGGTAAAAACTTTTAATGTAAGAGCATTTGTAGACTTCTCCCGCCAAAAACTCCCACAGATTAAAGATATAAAAATTAATAATAAGGGTAAAAACACAATTTTAAAATTTATATTAAAGTCCTTGCCTTCCATAAAGAGTTCTACTACAATTATAACATAACAAAGCATGCATAGTTTTCAAACAATTTTGAATTAAGATTAATTTCATTTTTATCTTAGACAAAAATTAAATAATCCTATACATTTAAACCTCTTACCGACTGCGTATAAGGTTTTGTCATATGTGCTACTTAGAAGACTGGAACCATACGCGGAACAAATTTTGAGTGACTATCAGTGTGGGTTCCGTCGTAACCGAAGCACTATTGACCAGATCTTCCTCCTAAAACAGCTAATGGAAAAACGATGGGAATACGCCCAAAGCATTCACGCTTTATTTGTGGACTTCAAAAAAGCATACGATAGTATAGACCGAACCGCTATGTACACAATACTAAGAAATTTCAATATCCCCAAAAAGCTAGTGGACATGGTCGAAATAGCCACGAAAGAAAGCAGAATGCGAGTAAGGGTGGACAACGAGCTAACGGAAGAGTTCGCAGTACTTACCGGATTAAAACAGGGTGATGCCCTGTCGCCTATGCTCTTCAAATTTTCGTGCCCTGCATGCACATTAGTGTACCTTTTTCCTGAAGTTATGTTTTCCACAACACCGGTCGTAGATGGACCTTGCTATGATTTCTTGGGTTTATATGTTTTATGAACGTAAGTCTCGTCAAGGTATACAATTTGCTTACCCTCTGCCCATTTGTAGCAATTGTTCGGAGATACTTGTGCCTCCATGCAGCGATATCATAACGCTCTATTAAAAGTGAGCGTTCATTTTTGTTGTGTTTGAATTCAAATCCATTTGAAAGCAATATATGTCGCAGTGTTTCCCGACAGCCACGAAAACCAATGGACTCTTGTAAGTCTGTCAAAAGACTCCTTGTTGTGTATGTTTTTCAATTAATTTATGAACTTTTAAAATAATAAAATATATGAAATGATGTAAAGATGTTATATTTACAATCACAAATTAAAAAAGTAACAATTATTCTCTAAATGATGTTCTCAAGATGTCGTCTTTAATGTCTCTGAGAAAAATAACAAAACACGGAGAGACGCCCGCTCTTCAATTATTTGTCCACCAGCGCCCCCGTCGGGACCGCTCGGCGGCTGTTGGAATTGGTCGCCGTTTCAATCAGGCGCGAACACTCCTTAATGTTGGAACTCCTTTTTTTTACGATATAAAATTCATTGACTTTGTTTCGTATAGCTTAAATATCAAAGCTATCCAAGTTTGAAACAGTTTTCATGTGAAGGCGTTTTTTTCCTGGTGTACTCCATACATCTTCATTGACAGAATGGAATGATTGAAGGCACAGTTTTATATCCTGGATCTGATACATATCCCTGTTCACTGATCACTTATTATAAACACGTAAAGCGTATACAACATCAAAAAGTAGATTTTAAAAATCTTATTTTAAGAAGCCTAATTCGGTTACACTACTCCAGCAGTTGTCTATGGTCAGTCTATGCAAGAAATAATGTACTGTCAAAAGAGATGACAATAAATAGTAGCCATGTTTGGCATAACATAACTTTTTGATTATATGAAAAATACTTTTTATATAATCAAAAACAATATTGTATTTTATTTATAAATATATATATCTTAGTAATGAATATATTATAATTTCCATACAATAATTTGTGATGTCTTTGATTTAAATAGATCAAAGTATTGATGATAACGGCTTTCAAAAATTATTAACTCTTATATTACATATTAAATATTTAACTGCTGGAGTACTGTAAATAAATATGTATATGTGATTGTGACGTCATAAAAATATAAATACGTTTCAAGTTTCGTTAATATTAAACAGTTTGAGAGTGGTGCCCTCTAGCCACCGCGCTGTGTCAACACAGCGTCTACAAGCAAGATGGCGCCATTGATGATAGAGAGAGATGCTTTCGCCAGATTTTTATTTGTCCAGTCCGACTTAGAAGAATGCTGATATCTGAAAATAATATAGTTTTGGATAAAGATTCGTCTTATACGATTTTATTTTTAGGAAACCTTGTTAATGAGTAAATATAGTGGGGAAGATAAATATGATAAATGTTTAAAAGGACGTAACATTTAAATATGATTATTATAAAATTATCAACACAATGTAGTAAGTCTGTGGCCATTACAAAATAATAGACTTCTTTGTGTTTATTTAAATGAATTGTCTGTTTCTGTATAATGTAATTGTATTGTCATTGAAACAACTATATTTTTACGTTCAATCTTACTTTAAATTGGCGACTGTTGAAGTCTTTGTTCTCACAAATTTAAATAACTGAATAGTACAATTTAGACAGTTTTCTTTAACTTTTCAGTTGTCAGAAAATTGTCCAAATTCAATTAAATTTAAATTCTATCTACTGTTATGAATACAAATTTGTTATAGTTAACTTTATGCGAAATAGCGGCAATGCGGTCATGACAAGTGACGATTTTTGTCGCGTTTCGTTTGGTTTGTAAGAGTTTCCGGTGGCTTAAACCCTATTAAAAGTAACTTAAAAGAAAATATTTAAGTTCCATTGCGAATATTTGTTTGTAAACATTGTTGTGTTTTGTATACACAATATGTAACTTATACCGGAAACTAATTATAAAGAATACTAAAAAATGTTTTAATCGGAATAGCTCACCGATTAGGATCCACAACAACCTTCTGTCCTACTTTAAAAATGGACGCTTTTCCCACCTGATACACCGTGCCACTGAATTCATGACCAAGTGGCAACGGTTTTTCTTTGGAGGCTGGAAACTCGCCCTAGAAAAAATTTAAAGAAAGAAAGACTAAACAAAAAATTACCGCAACTGAGTTTGTTATGTAACAACACAATTAAACAATAACAACAAAAAAACATAAATTACAAAATAACAAATTAAGAGTCCTGCAAAATGTATGTACAAATAACAGTTGTTTATTTCGTGGGAATGACCCTTTAATCCTTCCAGTGGAAAGTTACCCTTATCGCTTTCAGACAGTTTTGACACTGATCCAAATTCTAGGACGGCTGAAATTTACCAAATTAGCTTTTATGTATATTACTTTTTTGTCTTCGTGGCCAAATTGTCTCTCGAATATGGTTATGTTTAGTATCAATTTCGTAAACACTATCATTTACATTATTTACACAGATTTCACGCATATGGGTTCAATTTTTAGGGTTCCGTAGTGCTACGAGGAACCCTTATAATTTCGCTCTATCCGTCCGTGCGTCGGTCTGTCTGCCCGTAAGGTGGTCCCCTAGAATTTACAAACTACTCGACGTCGAGACTTAAAATTTTCCATGTTGATAGAACATGCTATAAACTCATTAGGAAAATTATTCTGAACGAAATCCGACAACAACTTTTAAAGTTATTAAACAAATACGTTTATATCGTATCAGATACGGAAACCTTCTAAATAAGCGTGTCTTGAAGAATCAGAAATCTGTCATGAAGAAACAGAAACGATGGGGCACTTGTTATGCGAGTGCGATGGGCTAGCTAGAATGAGAATGAATCTCTTTGGCGTGGCCTACCCAAGGTCAGAAGACTACGGTTCATTATGAGTCAGGAACGGGGATAATATTATAGGATAATAAAATATTGTAAATATATAGTAAGTAACCCAATGTTCGGTCACCGTCTGTCGGGTTCGCTAGTGGATATACACGTATATCCACTAGCGAACGAATATATACACGTATATAAAGGTTATGTATCCATAAAGAAGATGGCAGAAGAACATATATTTTATCATTACCTTAACCCCGAATTTGTCTAACATTTTTTTTGTACTCTGTCATCATTACATTTGAACGTTATGCTTTAGACAAAATGTAATAAAAAGTAGGATAGAGTAAAAAAATCGCCATGAGAGTGCAAACTAACTGTCAACGTTTCAAGTAAAAGTATCTGTAACGCTAAAAACAAAGTGCATTTTTATGTTTGCACAATACAACGACCACTTTCCACTTTAAGAAGCTTTCAAATTTTACGATCACGTTTTTAAGAATAACAACAAAACTTTTTCCTTAAGAGACATTTCAAAATAAATCGTTTGACCTTAACATTAAATAGAATTTTGTGAAAAAAAGAACGGAAACAAAAAGAGATATCATCGGATATCCGGCAGAAAAGAAGCGCCTTTTTAGGGTTCCTTAGTACTATAAGGAACCCTTATAATTTCGCTCTGTCCGACCGTCAGTTTGTCTGCCCGTAAGGTGTTCCTCCCCCCCCCCCCCCCCCCCCCCCCCCCCCCCCTCCCCTCGCAGCTGTGAGGATTTTCTTTCTTTGTACACAAACCCCATCCTAAATCGCATGTATCGCGAGGATATACTGAAGGCGTTGGTGGGACTAATTGATACGAAATGTTACTTATCTATACTAATGTATAAAGCTAGAGTTTGTTTGGTCCGATTTGGAAAATTCTTTCAGTATTAGATAGCGCTTTCATCGAGGAAGGCTATAGCCTATATATCATCACGCTAAATTATTTCACCTAATTTTTTCGGTGACGAAGTCGCAGGCACAGCTAGTCATATAAAAAACAAGAATGAAATCGCAGCTAATCTAGTATGACAATCCTTCCTTTGTATTCATTTAATAGTCAATATAAAAAATAAAGTATTAAACGCTGTTTAAACATTTACCTATAAACAAGTCCATTTGAAATTCGGACAAAATCAAACTGTTCTGCAACGTCGTTGAATCAAATTCGTATCTTTATTTTGTTTATGTTTAGAACGGTTCGTCATAATAATAATAATAAGTATCGATTATCTTTACGTTCGCTCGGGAGCTACTGAAAATCGGCTGTGGTCATTTGTGACCACATAAAAAAGCCGAGTAGTCATCCTTTTTGGAATTGTTACACAACTACCTAGTAATAATATTAATTATTCATTTTTTAAGGTTTAATTTTTTTTGTGTAAGTCGTTAAATTTTTTTTTTTGTAGTTGTGTAACTTTTTTGGATAAAGTTTTCATACACTCATTCATTATCGATTTTTAAGTACAAGATTTTAAATTCGTTACTATACTAAGAAAAGGAAATTTAAAAAAAAAATGCTTAAACTCTTCTTGAGGTTTTGTATAGTTAAACTAGCTGTAACCCGCGACTTTGTCTGCATAAAATTAGTTTACCCTGGTACTAGACTGGGATAACGACCGATAGAAGAAGAATCTATACTAATATATAAAGCTGAAGAATCTATTTGTTCGTTTGCTTGAACGCGCTAATCTCGGAAACTACTGGTCCGATTTGAAAAATTCTTTCACTGTTAGATAGATCTAATTATCGAGGAAGACTATAGGCTACAATTTAATCTATTTTTTACCCTAATCTTAAGCTGACGAAGCTAGTTTTGAATAAATGGAATATGAATATGCGTGGTAACCCTACAAACGTCTAGTTGCAAAGTTTTTACTGTTAGCCCCGACGTATTGTCGGTACATTAAACGTTAATGCTTCAGCTACACTATGAAATTTAAAACTGTTTCGAAACAATTGTGATTAGACCGAATTGCGAACTGTGTTTGACAGACGCCTGAACTTTATTGCTCTAGCCTTTTATGCGATACAGAATAGTTGATGAATAATATCAGACTCCATATACCGACGGCTGAAGAGTAGACTAAAAACCACAAGAAGAAGAAAAACTTTTATTTGGTATAAAGAACACTGTACATAAATATAGCTACATAATAATACACAATTTACCCTCAAAAACAAAAAAAAAGCCCTTATAAATTATATGTATATCTATATACAGTGAGATGCCCAAAAAGGTAAACCTCTCAGCTTATTTGTTGGAAGATGTATAATCCATATGTATGTATTTATATATTTCTAAAAAAAATATTTGTGTATAACAGGCGGCTGTTACCTATAACATACGCATTAAGTTGTCTACCTTAGGAATAGATGTCGGTGTGTCATATATAGTCCTGTATATATTTATTTATTTAATGGTCTTACCTTCCATGGTGCAAATTTTCTAATAGATTTTAATACAATACCAGTATCCTCAAACACATTCCATTATTGCCATCTAAATCCCATAAGGCTTTTACCGCGTCCTCGACGTAATTAAAACATAATTAATGACGCGCCTGACGTAGGTATGTAATGTCCGTTATTTAATATGAAATGATTATTTTTATAAACACCTACTCTGAATTTTTTGAGTATTTTCAAACTATTCATTTCATTATTTTCTTTCTTCCATTTCTTCCAATCCTATGTGAAATAATGCGAAGAAAAGCAAACAGACAGATGTCAAATAGGCCCAGCCGATTATGAGTTGTAGCGAGAAAAGTACCTTATTTAGATTACATACCGAGAGCAGCACCTCCTACCGGGTCCAATTTCTCTGCAAACCGTCTACAAACCCCTTGGAATATATACACAAAATATTTTCTAAGTTGGTCCAGTGCTTTGGAGTTGTAGGGTGACAAAGGCTTGCACAGTCGATTTTTATCGTTGGGAGGCCGAGAGGGGTTTTGTGCAATGCTCGAGCGCATCAGAAAACTATATAGGAAGTATCCTTGCACCCGATAATGTAACCCCTCCAAATATGAACTCTTAATATAGCCCCCCTTTAGAACGGATTTTTAGATTAAGATAAGGTAAGTTAATTACACGGAGATAAGTTTATGTTTCAATTATATAATGAATTCAGCGTGAAATGAGAAAATGGGAGAGTCACAGAGTTCTAAAAGAAAAGCCGTCTCCTCGCTTGTCAAATATTCGAGCGCGATTATTTTTGTTTCTGACTGTAAAGGAAATTCTCTAAGGGTTACGCAAAAAAATATAATCTGACTAATTTCTCAAGGCAATGTAGCTAAAACCAGCACGCGCTCCATAGAATCACGCTTCTGGCGTTATGTACAACACAACCTTACCTTAAAATAAACTTTTTTTGTTTCTGCACCTAATTTACGTAACCAATTGATCCCCATGACGCTATTATGCATAAAGAAAATTATATGTAATTCTCCAGTGCACTGAATGGATTTTCATCAAATTTTTTGTGTTTTTATTGTCATGTCTAATTAGCGAATCCTATTTTTAGTCTGCCATCTAATATAATTAGTTCTAATAATGTCGGGGCGGCTGATTACTAAGTCGATCAATAATCGACTGCGCCCTGATGGATGATCACGGATATCTTGGAGTCGAGTAATTTTCTCCTAAGTTGCGATTTAGAATCTAGATAAGAGTATACGAGGCAAAGATAAATGTACTACAAAGCTTCTTCTGTAACTTTACCCAGTCTCTTGTTGGCTTTTTTGTATAGTGACTATTTTAATTTATTTACGTTAATTTTATATTAAGTCGTACTTAAACAGTCAGTACTAGAAAAATATTGCGCGCCATCAATGACAAATTGTTATAGGACTAACAAAATGTAACGTCTTATGTATCACCTACAATTTTTGCAATTAATATCTTTATCTTTAAAAATACTAGAAAAGTGGAAGGCAGCATACAACACTTAGTGAATATATATATATATATATATATTTTTTCTCCAAGTCATGTTATAATGATCTGTAGAAGGCGCGGCGCTAGCGGTATACGCCTTGCCTTCTACTATCTTAAGATAATTATTATTATGCATTATTTAGTTCATGAAATAGTTTAGTGTATGAAATATAATTATTAAAACTATGTACAAAAATAGCCATCAACATAATATAGTGAATATATTATATGTTTAATATTGTTATCAGGAGGTCGTGGCCTAATCAGTGATCGGCGTTTGAGCGGAGCACGAAATTTAATAGCTCTTGCTGCGACCGGGTGATAGACGGGTCACCCATTATACCACTGGTTTATATTTGATATCCGACCTCCTCTGTGGGCTCGTAAAACAATGGGATCCGATTCATGTCACAGTGATATTAGTCGTGTGGTTGCAGAGATCGTGGGCGTTCCGAGGAAGACGTTAGATGGCAATAGGTCGTTTTACACGCCCCACAGCTACATAAATACAATCCAAACGGACCTTGGTACTAGACCGGGAAAACGCTAGGAAGATAAAGAAGTAACGATTTTCTTGAAATTGGAAATAACAGTAACTACGCATAAGTACTTAATGTATCATCGACGTATCTGTACACTGTCTTCTTGCTACCAGATCTTGTTATATCATACACGGAAAGCAAGATAAACGATCTCTTCTGTAATATCAACTTTAAAATCGCATAGCGGTCAACTAACACGTACTAACTTGTTCACAAAAAGGATAAATTCTCTATAGCACGTGCAATAACCAATACGATTCATTTATAACTATGAATTACAGGGAGGCACTCTAACAAATGATCTAATCGGAGCTCTATGAGGCGAGGAATTTTTCGAACAATGCGCCCGAACCGAACGTTACATTTAAGTCGTTTTAAATTTGACTTACATAAAGAATAGAGATCGCTTTCGATGACCCTTGCTTTAAAGATTCCTGTAATGACTTATCGGATATTTTTTTTATTTTGATAATGTATTTGTACCCAGTTGAAAAAATCCAATGGTATCTAATTAAATGGGACAAAAATCGCAAAGAAAACATTGCACCTTATTGGTTTCTGTGTGTCTTTTGTCCCATTTAATTGGATTCTTTGGGGATTTTTCAACAGGGCAGTTATGCTTTCTGACTTCCTAGGACTTATAAATCTCACTAGCGGACACGCCATATGCTGTCCTGCCCGAACGTTGGGTTACTTACTATTTACTACATTCTATGAATCTTTAATATTATTCCCGTTCCCGTCAATTGCAATTGTCATAAGTTCAAACGTTACATTATAAATAATTTGAATATTTTTTTCTTTCTTAATTTTTTCTTCCATAAGAATCTTCTCCTGACCTTCTCCTACTGTGACCAAGGGAAAAAGGTATTCATTTTTACATGATATGTAATTTTGTTATTTTCCATATACACAAAAGTGTATTAAGACAGTATTTGTTCATTTTTGGGAATTTGTTTGGGATAGTCGACGAAGAAATTGGTTTGCCGCGCCAAGGTCGAATGTCGTTTGCACGTAAATTAGTTCAAAGGTTTATTTTTGCTTGTTATGCATTACGTTAATTTCTAAAAATGACACTTAGCAAAATTTTCTTTAACTAGGAGCTGTCATCCAAAATGGAAAAGCACTTTCTTGTTCGACTATACAGTATATTTATGTATAAATAAAGTATTGATGTTGATATCCGTGTTTTTTTTTAAAGTAACGTTTTTTTAAGGTCACAAAAATCTTTGCACAAATGAGTACCTAAACCAGATTTAATAAAATCTTATGCGAAAACAAATTACACAAACCCAAAATAAACTAGCTATGTTATTCAGCACGAACTAATTCCCCAATATTCCAGTAAGTGAATGAACGGTCATATCTAAATAGATTAGGGTGCCAGCAAAACTGGGTATTTGAGATATATCTCAAAGTAAAAGCATACCCAACGTTATTAGATGGAAGGCTAACGCAAGCATAATATTGTCTTAGGTCTATGCCGAAGGAGGCAGGCGAATATTTTAGCCATTTGGAAGATAATACATTCAAATGGCAGTCAAATTAGCTAATAATACCTTTATAGAACTATTTGAATATAAAAAAATCATTTTCCCATCTTCTATTCGAGAAGATCGTGGCTTAATCAGTGGCTAGCATTTCGTAGTCGATCGCTAGGTTAAGCAGTTCTTACTGTGGCCAGGTTATAGATGGGTGACCAATATTAATACTGGTTTTTAAATATCCAACCTCCTCCGTGTTTCGGAAAACACGTACAACAGTGGGTACCGATTAATATTATCCTCTGACTAATATTCATTGTGATACTGTAGAGGTCTATCGGCAGTCCACAGCCACATCCTCTGCAATTTAAGCGGACCCTGGTACTAGGCTAGGCTAACACTAGGTAGAACTAGAAGATATCTCAAGTCTTCTACTTCTCTTCTCATTTTCTTCTTCAAATAATGTACTCAAATATGTAGGTCTTGGAGGGTCTTACTTCTCAAAGCCTTTTATTAGAAACTTCTAAAATTTTTATACCAATCAAATAAATACTCCCTTAATTAAGAACGTTTACAATAATCTTCTTCTTCCTAACGTTATCCCGATCTAGTACCAGGGTCCGCTAAGATTGCAGAGGATATGGCTGTGGGCGAGTTACGATGACCGATTGCCATCTGACGTCACCCTCGGAAACCCCACGATTTCTACAATCTCACGAATAATATCACTCAGTGACATTAATCGGGTCCCACTGTTTTATGTGCCTTCTGAATACATATATACAGGACTATATGACACACGGACGTCTATTCCTAAGGTAGACAAATGAATGCCTGTGTTATAGGTAACAGACGCCTGTTATACACAATTTTTTTTTGTAGAAATAAATAAATATATACATATAGATAATACACCCAGACTCGAGGCGTGAATTGAACCCACGACCCCCGGAGCGGTAGGCAGGGTCACTGCCCACTGCGCTAACCGGCCAGTCAAATTATTAAAATAAAACCTTGTGTACACCAATGCCAAAAGATAAACACATGTAGACATTTTAGTATAAGATTGTGTAAAGCGTAGCCATGACAACGATCACAAAATAAGAATGTAGTTTGTTAATTATGACATTTAATGTAATCAAAGTGTTTAATGACGTTGAACTAATACCGGAGCCACACATAGCTCAAAGAGTTTGTACATTTTTGACCTTGAAGTCCACAAAGTACTACAAAACTTTGTGAAGTTACGCAAAGTCCTCGATCACACTAGCTGATCATTCAAATGAAGCTATATCTGGCTTAAGCATAAGAATAGATTTTATTAAATAGTTTTAATTGACCGTAAGGTAAAGTAAGGGAATGCAAAACAACATTTCCTGGCCAAATCTGAACAGCTGGCTATCTCTAATTATTATAACTAACCTTGGAAGATTTATTTTATTTTATTTTTATTTATTTTTAAGGGAAACATACAGTACATGTTTTACATAAACTTAATGCTAATAAAACGAATACATAGACCAGTAAATTTTAAGCTTCATAACAGAATTAATTGAAAACAGTATAATTAAAAGCTTTAAAACTTTCGTCACGGAGAATGTAAGAATAAATTCTCTTTATTATGGAATTAGCGAACAAATTCAAATTATAATTATCCGAAGGGACTCACCGAAGTTGCTAGAAAGTAATTTTGAATGGATTATTTTGTTCAGGTTTTAGAAATATTTAAATTCCGAAAACATCTTTATTCTAAAGCAGGCGTCGGCAACATTTATACCAAGCAAGGGCCACATCGTTAACAAATTAGATGCCGGCGGGCCACATTTTAAAGAAATTAGACGTAGGCGGGCCACATTTTAAAGAAATTAGATGCCGGCGGGCCACACTTGTAAAATAATTATATGGAAACAAGTGTCAAGTTATCTATTTATGTAGGTAAACATGTAAGCAATATTAACAATGCTTAATATCAGAATTATACGACAAAACATTACACTCATATAATCTTATTAACTAACTACTATTTGTTTACAAGAAATTGCTGGCCATTTACAAAACAGCTGCGGGCCACAAAGGGAGGGGTTGCGGGCCACATGTGGACCGCAGGATACGCGTTGCCTACCGCGGTCCTAAAGATTTATTGTTATAAATTTATTTTAAAGATTTATTTAAAAAAAAAACTTAAACAGAAATTGATCTACCCACAAATTAATTAACATGATTACGTTTTATTTAATAATAAAAAAACAGAAATAAACGACAAACACTAAACCATTCACTTTTTTCATCCAATACATACATATTTATATGAAACTTAATGGGGGACATAAAACACTTCTGTCGTTTTAATTTATATCAAAATAAAGAACAGTGCAACCAGTACACTTCATACAACATTTCTGCATCGTTTTGAGGTTTAAGCAGAAAATACGACCTTTGTGATCGGTTATGTAGTGATTAAAGATAAGATTACTGCGTAGTTATAAGAATATTAATTTAGTTATGGAGTTAAAACGTCAATTTTTTTTTGCGTGTCGATAAACTTACGTGTATCCAGCCAATATATCCATGAGAGAGCTCTTCCCCGAACCAGACTTGCCAATGATAGCGCTCAGCTCACCGGCAATGAACTGACCGCTTATTTCATTGAGGATAGTCTTCTTGCCTATAAAGAAAAAGTTATATACAGTTACTGTGATTTAAGTGTAAAGACATAATAAATCAGTCGCTGTTAGCAAATTTTAAAGCTTTGAACTCTAGATCGTTACGCACAACGCTGCGATAAGCGTCACGACGCAACGTTTTTCGCTCGTCTTTCACCGCTTACGTTGACAGCGACAGAACAAGAGACCATTCTAGAAGTTATTGTTATACCGGAGCCAGGCATAGCTCAAAGTGTTTGTACATTTTTGTCCTTGAAGCCTACAAAGTACTACAAAACTTTATAAAGTTATACAAAGTCCCCGGCCACACTACATGATCATTGAAATAATTATTCAAATGAAGCTATTTCTGGCTCACAACATAGCGTTTTGTAAAGCACATAACTTTATAGTAAATTGAATGAGGAATTAAAAACAAGATTATCAAAATGATGCCTAAAATAAAATTTTTTTTTCGAGGACTTTATAAACCGATCTACCATCAGTTCTGAAAACAAACCTTTTTGAGAACATAATATATAGAAATATAAAACCTATAGAAACAAAACCATCTTACTAGTACCAACATACTTATAATAGAGAATAAACTCAATAGTAAATATCCTTCTGGAGCCGATCTTCTATGCCTAATGCTTATAGTTTTACAGCATTTATGTTTAAAAATATTGATTATTTATTTATTTATTTTTATTTTATTTTTATTAGGTAATCCAACAGCTTTTTACATTTTTTATAACTATAAGCTAAATATATGTATCTTACAATCATAGTCAATAACGGATTACACAGAAAAGTTCTTAAGTATTAATAGACTCAAAACAATGTAATACTTCTTTTACAACAAACAAGCAAAAGTGTGAAGCTGTAAATAAGAATTATGCAAGTCTTTTTCTCACTCCTTTCTAGGAGGCGTGCTGACCCTCAAGTTGTAAGTGGATGTTTTTTTGCATGATGATAATTGTGTAAATTAAGTTTAAAAAGAAATGTAACTTCAACCGAGTGGTCAGGATACTACGGGAACTTTTAATTTAAAAATTCTTTTTGTTATTTTTTCACTTCTTACAGCAATATTTCGATATTTTAGGAATTTCCGAGGGGTACTGTGTGCCCCCACAAACAACCACCCTAACTAAGATTAAAGTGTGGATTCAAACACAGTTGAGATAACGCATCGATGCAGACCATAGAGACTAGGTACCCATCGTTAATTACATTAACCCGAACGAAGCCGTATGAAAGTATCTGTTGTGCCGCTTTCAACACTTTTCCATATTGCATTGGCATTCAAAGGGTTTCGTCTCTCGACCCTAAGATACACCCTATCTCAGATTTATTTTATATCGATATATAAGCGGGTATAATGAACGTACTTGATTATGTAACACTGTTGATATGTGTATACGTGAAATCGTGCATTCTTTTTCCTCAAACACGATTACATTCATCGATAAAATAAGTTCCATTGACTAATGGCGATATGTAAACACGACCACTGATTATAATCAAACTTGACCGATGACTAAATCAGTTGACGTATCGGCATCTTTCGATGTTGGATCTTATCATTGATACCATATACGATAGGATAAAGATTGGATTTATTCGCGTGAGAAAATCGAGCTACAATTTTAATAAGAGAAGTCGATTAGCGTTCTTCTTCTTCTTCTTCAAGTGCCATCTCTTATCGGAGGTTGGCAACCACCATGGCCTACTGTACTTTGTTGACAGCTGCTCCAAACAGTGATCTCGAACTTAAATTAAACCTAGCGAGCCATATTGACGCCATGCTCGCTAGTTACGCTGGATGGCAAGCAGTTGCCTCCTTCAGTGAGAGCGTCATATCGCTGAAGGAGGCTCATGGAAGAGAGAGGGACTGCGCATGAGCAAGTTATAATATAAAAGTCAGCTCGTATTTTAAATCGTTATCAGTGTTAAACGATCATTCTTAAGCTATCCACTCTTATCATTTTTGATCAATCATCACTGGTCGCTGATGGGATGATTAGTTAGTATTTGTGTCATTTTTCTACCCGCGTAGTTTAACTAAAATCTTTTTGGTTAAATTATTGTGAAAACGTTGTATTAAACGGTATTTTGTAACTGATTATTTATTTTTTTAATTGAAATAGGATCGAATCTGCAAGAATATATATTAAAGCGAAAGACGTTGAAAGTTCGACGATATTATATCTGTCGCAGGTCGAACCCGGTCGAGATTGACTCAAGACTGTAAGAAGTGGTACAAACGGGTATAGGCCTTTACCCAGCAGTGGGAGAGAAAGGGCTGGGGATGATGATGGTGAAAAGCGAAAGGTCACCTAAAACGAAATCACCAAAACCGCGGGACAAAGATGAAGTTAGGAAGGGACATAGTTTATAGTTAGTAGACATCCGCAAAGAACAGATTTTGCTAAAGGACCGGATTAGGGGGGGGATTTAAATCTTAAAATTTTTGTCTATCTTATATACCCTACTTACAACAAATAACTTATTTTTAAATAGAAAGAAAACCGCCTTCAAAAACAAAAAGGCAAGGCGAAACTAAAGGGCAAAAAATAAACAGTACTTTCATACGATTTAGTAGACACTTACTGATGTGCTGAAGTCGGTACCAAGCCAAATAGGTACGTTTTATGCTAATTGATGAAGTAATTAGCATCACATCTACTACATTATAAATAACCTTATTTAACTACTTATTTCATACAAACAATGTCTTCTTAAAATGTCGTTAGTTAATACATAAAATTAATTATAAATAATTAGTTAAGCACTCTGAGAAGTTTCAACGATTTTCATTAGTCATTAAGTATATCAGTTTATTATTTCAAGTTAACAGTCAGGACTAGGTCAGATTCTTTAAGTATTTTATTTAGCTAAATTACTGCAGTATTCTGAAGAAAAAATGTTTTGAAGATATTCTTTCTTTGATGAAAGTTGTAACATTCTTTTGAAATGTTAAAACTTAAGGAGCTTCAACCACGCAATTTAGCCAGCTTAGCTTTGCTTTATATACTAAGAAAGTTTGTTTTATAAACTCATCGGGAACTTTATAAGTTTTACTTCATAAGGTTGAAAAATTTTATTCAAATATTTACTATCTTAAACTCAAAGCCTTCAGATAAATGAAGGGATGTTATAGGTTATAATGTTAATTAAGGTTATATGTTAATTAATACACATAATAATAAATAAATAAAATTTCCAATTAGTTTGGTATCTGGTTAGTTAGTTTCACATTTCGACATTCCTTCATAATAATGCCTGCCTTCCACTCTCAAAGAGAAAGCTTTGTGGTACGTAAAACCAAAATGTTAATAGAAACCACGTAGGTGTGAAAGTGACGTTCTACGTTGTATATTAATATAGATTCCTATGTTTAAAGGCCTTGTTCTCGTTTCATATATTGTGCCAGTATCACGACAAACTAATTTTAACAAGATAACTAAATTGGTTAGTAGGTAATTTTAATTTTACCTTTTATTACTTTTATTACTTGTATAGCGTTTTAGTCTCTATTATGTTAAAAATTTCTTTCTCATATTTTTGAAATTCGAAACTACAACATTTATGTTTAGAAAAGATTTAGGTATCTTAGAATGTTTTTTTTTTTCACTAATCGAGCCTAAGTTTATTCTTACCTGTCAAAGATTAAAATCATTATAACAATTAGTAGGAATACATGGACTTCATTATAGATTCAATATTTCATTAGGACAACATAAAATAAACCTTTAAATAATTATGTTGAAAATGTAAAATCTTCCTCGAAAACATCTTACTCAAAATTATAACTAAGGTGTGAAATAATTTTAGTAATATAGACAAAACAATTATTTTAAATATAATAATTATAACATAATTTACTTTAATAAAGTATATTTAAATCTGACTGTTCAACAATAGATTCAAAATTTTGAAAAAAAATAACAGTATTTAGGAGGTTGTGGCCTAATCAGTGGTCGGAATTTGAGTCGATTGCTAGGTTAAGTAGCTTTTGCTGCGGCCGGACAATAGAAAAGGTGGCCCATCCTAAAACTGGTTTATATTTGATATCCGACCTCCTCCGTGTTTCAGAAGACACACAAAACAGTGAGACACGATTAATGTCACTTTGTGATATTAGTCGTTACATTTGAAACAAAATTCAAAACCAATCTTTTACAGAGCTCGACCAGTAACCTTTTGCATTAAGAGAAAAGGTAGTCGTTGAACTTGACAGATGAATAAGTTTGGGTATTTTAAAATCCATTCACCATAATGAGTACAAATTATTGTTTCTTCTTAAGTTCCTTGGTATTTTTTTTTAGGCAGTTTTCGTTTTGTATAAAAATAATTTATCTATACTACAGAAATTTTCGATATCTATAAGGCAATTAAAAGGTTCATAAGATTCGTTTTTAATAGCATGCAGTGACCAGAGACGCCCCTTGTCTGATTTACTGGATACCTTACCAGCATTAGCACTCCGTATTTATACAAAATTAGTCTATTTCATCTGTTAAAGGCATGGTATAATTATAAGGTAGGCAAAGTAAATGATTATTTTCCTAGTTTTTGAAAACCTTATACAAAAACAGACGGACAATAAGTATAGTGAATCTGCCCCAGCAATATATCTAGTTCTTCTTTTCAGGGTATGTTGGTACTATATGTTTCAAATTAGAATTAATGGAATTACAAGCTTTTAAGAATTTTTTTTAATAAATCAAAAATACTTAAAAATCAGTAAAAACAGATTTTTAGTTCTTTCGATGTATTCCAAAACGGTAGATCCGATACTTAGAGAATCAAAGTACCTTATCAGTACCACCATACTCTTAAGAAGATGAACTAGATATCCTTCTGGTTCCGCTTCACTATACCTTTTACATTAACTAAACACACACACACACACACACACACACACACACACACACACACACACACACACACACACACACACACACACACACACAGGAACACGCACACACACAGACATAAAATGTATTATTATAGCATTGACGTAATCGCCCATAAAATTAACTGTTAATAAATAAATAATAGAACTACTTTCTATATTAAGACATCATATTAATTTGTTATATTTAATAATATTGTAATCCTGTTATGGTCTTAGTATTAAGAAATATATTGTAATGCCGGAGCCAGACACAGCTTCATTTGAATGATCACTTCAATGGTCATGTAGTGTGGCCGGGGAGTTTGTGTAACTGCACAAAATATTGTAGTACTTTGTAGACTTCAAGGTCAAAAATGTACAAATACTTTGAGCTATGTCTTGATAACCAAATAAAAAGAAAAAAAAGTAACACTAACAGCAAATAAGATAACGTTTCCGTTATAATACTTGTTAAGCAAATAAGTCTTAGGTGCGAATATATTTTGTATTTTTCCATTTTAGAAACTAGATTTACACTGTACTTTATATGTCGAAATATAAAGACGCAATTAGCATTCATTTATCACAAAGATTTAACAAAAAAAAATTCATTTAAGGCATCAATTAGGCTTCGATAGCTTAAGGATAAGAGGACTGATTGAAATCTATAAGCGGCTCGATTCCAAATTCAAACCTCGTGGGCCATCCATCATGTCCAATCCTACAGCTTAACTGAAATGACAATTATAATGGTATTGGGACACGCAGGACATGATGTGAAGTGAGATATTTTCGGGACTTCACCGCATAGGCATTGCAGATTGGTACCGTTCGTAAATCCCCATCTGAACATGTTTTCTTTACTGCGGCCAACTTGAATCCGAAGTCTATTCAAAGACTTCCAGACTTGCCAAGGTACTTCATGATAATGACATTAGTATTGGTATTTAAAAAAATTATGTCTTAAATGACTTATACTTAAAATTACTGATATATAGATTCATAACAATGAAAGAACAATAGTCGCGTCTTTTCAATAATAAATTTAACACGTTCTTAGGAATCGAGTTCGCATGTCATTATACTATCTAATTTATTGTTATATTCTTAGAAATAATTTTGTTTAAGGAAAATCAACAAGTAATATGATACCAATACTGTTTGATGTCAAATCAAGGATCTTGCAAAGATTATATATATATTTTTTAACTTATAAATAGTTATTAATTCCTAATAACAGCCCTTTTTTAAATATAATATTATTTTATATTTAAATATTGTATTATTAAGGATAATTATTCTGTATTAATGCTATCAATAAGAAACCGATAAAAAAGCCTTTAAAAATGTATGCACTAAATAATTTCTTATGAAACAATTAGTTTCTACGTCTTATTATTATAAATTGCTTCTTTAGCTTGAGTATGTGTAATTTAATGAGTGAATTCTGTTAATGGTTTTTGAAAACCGAAAAGCATGTAAATTACGATTCTGGATGTTGCCAGGAGTTATAGTGGTCAATTCTTTTTTATACCTCAACCCCATAAATCAGGTGAAAGTACTGAAAACATGCTTTGGAATCCTTATATTGATTGTTTTAGACGACATATCCAATTGTTTCTTATGATTAAAAATAGTTGCAGTTAGTGAACTGCAAAAAAAAACAAAGAATTAAAAAAAAATAACAAAAATTCTTGTGTTCTGGCAGTAGTCGCTCAGTCAAGTCATTTATGGTAGATAGAAATTTGGTCAACAGAAAACATCCTACTGGTTTTGATTTTCTTCGTGACTGTATAAGTAATGCGGCATAAAAGGCCATATCTTGAGATTGCGTAGACTAAAATGGTTGATTTTTTTCACAGATACAAGTGACCACAGACTTCAGTATTGGGCATTAAAGAGCTACGCGTCTGTGAACTTTCTGTTAGCGATATTGACCATAATTATAAAGAAAGGTTATTATTGTCACCCAAATCTGATTGTAGCTAGAAACTGAGTTATTGTATCTTTATGCTCCAAAATGATTAACTCAATTATGACCTTCTATATCAGCATATTATAAATTTAAAGTCCTAAGGTTTTTTTTTAATTATGGCCACCGCGTGTGTGACGCAATCTACAGCAAAGGTCGTGCGAACAAGTTTGAAGATCCTACATTCCTCTGATCTCGTATAATGAGCCAACTTGTAACATCATTTATTATTAAGTTCATCGTCAAATTAACGTTTCATTTTGGATAGAGATTCATCAAAGAGTAGTTTCATTGTAATCTACATGGAAACTGTAATACCATACCAAATTTTGGAAAGCACCACAAATTATTAACATAAATTCATACATTTGAAAAACCCAACGAAACAGAATTCCTTCTGCTATTAAGCGATTGTTCTTATTTAGATATTTCTTTGTTGGTGTCTAAGTCGAGGAAGAAAACTTGAAATTACTACGCATTTATATATAATTTCCTAAGATAAACTGTGAAATACGTTTAAACAAAACTTCGTTCTTGTAAATGTTCACAAAAACGTGCGAAAGCCCTTATACCTCCGGCTTTATCGCAAAATTCCTTCTTAGCGGATTAATCTCTAGTATTTAAAAACTACCTTTCTGCCAAATTTTATTTTTATGAGTATGGCGGCTCATATTTTTACGACCCATTCTCAGATCTACCAAATATGCATCAAAATTTTCAAATGAATCGGTCAAGCCGTTTCGGGGGAGTTTGGAAACAAATATTTTTATAACACGGAAATTTTATATATTAGATTAATTTTAGACATTATCTAAGAGAACGAGACTTAATGAATTCGGATTTCCCCAATGTACTGATTGATATTCGTAAATAACAATTTGATCCCTGACCTGTTGTCTAACTAACCTACTTCTAGTATAAGCTTAGTTGTAAGAGGTAGGGGAAATGAAGATATTAAGTATTGAGAAAAATTCCAAATATGTATACTATACTTCCATAATAATATATAAAGCTGAAGAGTTTGTTTGTTTGTTTTCTTGAACGCGTTAATCTCAGGATGTACTGGTCCGAATTGAAAAATTCTTGCAGTGTTAAATAGCCCATTTATCGAAGAAGGCTATATATCATCAAGCTGAAGTTGGACCTATTTTTTCACCCTATTTTAGACGGACAAAGTCCCAGGGCACAGCTAGTCTTCGATATACGTATATAAAAATCAGTTATTATTCGTCAGTGTCGCTAAAACTCGAAAGTCGAAATATTATAAATTTAATATTAAAAATACTAAAAAATGCTAAATTGGTTCCTACTTTAGTATACTTCAAATAAACTTCTGACTGACGTGATATGTAAAATTAGTATTCCATAATGCATTCGACTAGTGTCACGGTTTATGGAAAAAACATAAAGGCCATTGGTTAATAACAGATGAGCCAAAATTCGAGCAAGTTAACGTCTGCCCCATCCGTTATAGTGCGTCTTTAAATAAATATGCTAATTTTAAATTTTTCAGATGTTGCTCAAAGTTTTACTTGTCGTATCAAGCGTGGCGCTAACAAGCTGCGATGTTTCCCATCTAGAAGAAGTGACCACAGAACAGCCTCCACCAAAGCCCTATGCTTTCTCCTACACTGCTGGCAGGTTCCCAGGACACACGGACAGGCAGCACGCTGAAGTTGGCGATGGCAGTGGGGTTGTTAGAGGTATGTTTATTATTCTTCATAGACCTTCTTTTCAAATCGGCAGTACTTCAAATGGTTACGGCCTAAAACCCGGAAATGCGGCAATAGTATCATCCATCAGATCCTCGCGCATGCAAGGCAAGAGGGTCACGACACAAGGGGTTCCATACACTGGAGAGCCAAACTACATAAACAGTCCAAACTAGAGTATTCCAATAATCCCCACCTGAATAAGTGGTCTTTACTTCAGCCGACCTGTGTCCGAAGTCTATTGAGGGACTTCCATGTTGGCCATGGTAACTCAGATGCAGGAGAAGCATTCTCGGAGATAGGGACGTATGTGTTACGGAGAGAAACAGCTTCGCCAAAGCTCCATTCCCGTGCTCGATGAGTGGTCTGTCAGTGGAGAGACACACTTCATAAAGTTTTCACATTAGTATAAGAATGTATTTTCTGTCCGTGTGAAACGTATACTACGCATAACTTTTTTCAGACTTCTTTCAATGAATATTTTCAACAATATAATAATTGTATGTTAAATGAGAAAACGCAAATAAATAATAGTCTTATGGAAAATTCTCTTAAACAAGCAGCTGGCAAATCTTACATCTGTGTTTACTCAGGAATCATCGAAACTTACGAAAATAAACTAATTCAGATAAATAGGCGTGTTTTTCTGCCGCGAAAAATATGCCTTAAGAAACGTTATAAAAATAAACATTTTATTGCCGTGTTAACAGGTTTAATACAAATATTCTTTTATAAATATTTTTGAAGCCTCAACTCAACGGTACGGTGGCCATTCCTAACAAAAGCTGTTAAAAAAACTTGTATCTATGCCACTGAAACGGCATAGGACTATAGGAAATCTCTTCTCTTAGTTTCCGGGACCAATGTCGTTATACTTTTTTAGCTATATATAACTTTGTCTTGTTCTAAAGGCATACAGTTAGCTGAAGTACATAAGTTTCCGTTTCCTAGTAATAAGCTACATAAGCACTAAACAACATAACACACACCGTGACCGTCACACTCGCTTATTCACTTCACTCACTTGCACTTTCGAACCACTGCACCGTTGTATCACTTATTACATAATATACCATAAAAATATATTTTTCATAAAAGTGATACGATTGTCATTTATTCGCGGATAGTTCCCATTAATAAATCTTATCACCTTATAATCCATATAGCATAAGTATTTAAAAGAAATTAACATTCATAATATATCAATAAAAAATAATTATTATTAAATATGAGTACTACAAAAACTTTCGGTACCATTTTACGAATTTTGCGCGGACGGAAAGCTATTTAATTTGGCACAATTAATGAGTATGCGAATGCTAATATTTTTATAAAATGAACATAAATATATCAAAATATAACAATACACACACACCAATGCCAAACGATTTACACACACATGTGTAGATTTACACATTTATTTTACTAGAAGATTGTGTCAAAGCGTAGCCATGACAACGGCAAAAGTAGAAACTCTACCGTTTTTTTTGACATATATTCCTAAACATACGCATTTTTCTCTAGTAATCCTTACAAAAAAGTCAAAGTCAAAGTCAAAGTCAAAGTTGAAAGTCAAAGTTTGTTTATTCATATAGACTTTACAGTGCTTACTCATTTTAAGTATAACTATTATTATTTTGTTACAATTATTATTACATAATCTGGTGATAAAATTTACGCACGATTTAAAAACTAACTTCACGAAGGTTCTAATACGACTGAGAAGAGCCTGCAACAAACTTAGTCGGGGTAATTCTATTTTACTATTTAACTATAATACTTAGTAAAAATTATAATAGTCAATATTCAGTTTATCACGTCGTGCAGTCTATAAGGGCAGTAGATATTGTGAAATGCCTACCATATTTAAATGTCAACCTAGTTCGTGTTCATGTCGGCTGGGATAGGGGTGGTGGCGCGGAATTAGGAAGGCTCTACGCTACAAACTTAATAAATATTTTATTAAGGTAAGATTATAAATTAATAATTTAATGCAAAAAAGATCGTATACATGCAATCAGTGTCATTCATTTCATGTTTCATTTAATTTAAATCTTATTATTACTCGCGGGCAAATGCAAGGATTTTTTGCAAAGTAACCCCTTGTTCTTCCAATATCTATCTGTATCTACATATATCTATACAAATATATAAAGCTGGAGTATTTGTTTGTTTGTTTGCTTGCTTGAACGCGTTATTTCAGGAACTACTTGTACGATTTGGAAAATTCTTTCAGTGTCAGATAGCCCATTTATCGAGGAAAGCTATAGGCTATACATCATCACGCTAAACCCCGCGACTTCGCACTTTTATCACTTAGGGGTTTAAAAAATTGATTTTAGATAAAGATCAATACCATGTTTATAAAAAACACCTTCGCAAATAATGCATTAGTTTAGAACAAATTTGGTTAGCATAAAAAAAGTTACAGTGAGTCAACCTTAAAAGATAGACATACGCTGTCGCGGACTTTTATTTAGAACTTTTAAAGAGGAACAATTTCGTCATACATGATTTTTGCGAAACTTTAACCGTTCACGTAGTGCACGCAGCGGAAGCTCTCGAAAGGGGAAAAAACCGCCGATTTTGAAACATTCTTCACTGGTGCTCCGCTCCTGTTCGTCTGAGCGTGATGGCATATAGCCTATAGCCTACCTCGATAAATGAGTTATCTAACGCAGAAATAATTTTTCAAAACGGACCAGTACTTCCGGAGATTAGCGCGCTCAAACAAACTCTTCAGATTTATATATTAGTACAGATATAAACCTTCCTCTTGAATCACTCTCGTATAGGTGAAAACCACATTAAAATCCGTTGCATAGTTTTTAACACATAAGCGTACATGAATGACAAGGAGCTTTTTTGTAGAGAGAGATGAATTTCTTAGCATTCCATGGATTCACAGTACATAAATAAATAAAGGAATATGTAAAAAAATGCAAAGATGTACAGATAAGCAGCGGTTATAAGAAACATATGTCAGGTCACATATTTTGCACAAACATTTATGCCATACATGTCGTTAAATTTATAATGGGTTATTAGTAGCCACTGAAGCGTTGTTGAAATCTATTGTGGATTACGTATGTAGTTTAAATGCAGACAAGAAGAAAAATATGAAATTATAGAGATTGTAGGGTTCTGGGGATGATGTCAGACGGCAATCGGTCATCTTATCTTAACTCGTTCCAAAGGTACATCTTCTGTAATTTATAGCCTCAATAGCTCAACGGTAGAAGGGATGGACTGAAATCCGCAAAGTACCCGGTTCAAACACCGACGACGCTTTGTGACTTAAGTCGTTCTTAATACTAAAAAAGTGTTATATTTTATTTAAAAAAAATTAGGTACTTAAATCTCGCGATTAGCTTTTATGTCATACATATTATAAATTGATTGATAAAGTGTTGATGGATAAGTTTATTTTATTGTTTTAAGTACATATAAATAAAAACTTTCTATAAAAAAGTTTTTTATTTAAAATTTATTCTCCATTTAGTAGTGGAAACGCATGAAAAATTTTAATAAAAATTATTCAGCGTTAACTTTAAAAAAAAAAAGTTTTTCTGTGACCAACTGTGATTAAAGAGTTTGAACGATCGTAGTCATATAAAATCGAAAATACGATCAAAAAATTTCTGGTCGATTTTTCATAAAAAAATTTTTTTTTTTTAACTTTCGACTCTAACGATTTACTATTATTATGCGTTTTCCAGAAGTGCCGGGTCCTAAATTGGTTGCGATTTTTCTCTAGAAATATGTTTTGATGGAGAAGACAGTTTTATTAAATTCTAACATGCTTTACCGCGTGTAATACTATATTTAATTATGGTTTCTCTATATTCTACTATTAAATGCTTCCTCTAACTTGACTTTATAAGTTGTATAAAAATAAATTTAATAATATAAGCAAGAAGCCGAGCTGCTATTGATGGAAATACCTTTTTTTTACAGAGAGAACACAGATTATTTGTCAACTCTTTTGGCGTTGGAAAATGATGTATTATTTTCATAATCAAAATAACATATCCGTTTGGAGTTATAATTACAAAAAACCGTTAGGTAATATATTCAGCCGTATATTGAGCTATATACATAAAATGGCAGAATACCGAATAATCGGGGCATCTCTAGTAAGGACATATTATTTAATTGTTATTTACACCTACTTAGAGATTATTTTAATTTTAAATTATTATTTCATGCATAAAAAGAGTGAAAAGTTTTCCTTTAAATATTTGAAGCAACGTACAGTTACGATAAAATACTAATGTTAAATAATTGTACTGAGTTTGTCAAACTTTATTTCTTTGCTCCGCACTCTTAAGAAGTATGTAATTGTAAAAACGAAAATTACGAGTACACATAACACAGAAGCAATAAGAATTATCATAGCAGCTTTATATTGTTAATGTTAAATAAGATTACAGATTAAATCAATTATTGTTAAAAACATACACGTAAAGAAAAAATAAGCAGAAATAGTTTTCTATAGAAAAATAATTAGAATACTAGTAGAAAAGGGCCGCTAGTTACACTTTTCGTTTATTTTTATTGTAGACAAGTGTGTTTCTGATAGTTTAACGATTGGAAACACCACAAATAACTTAGCCCTTGTAGAGAGCGTCAAATTATCAGCGATACCCCTCAAGGTCAGGACAAAAAATGTGTTCTACAGTGGCAATCCAGTAATTAAGGTAATTCTATTTTATAAGGACGGATTCACTAAATATCTTTTTTCATATTGTCGATTTCAATATAAAGCATTGATTAATTATTTTATTTCATAATTAATTTTTTGAAATGTGTTTTTAATCAAATTTTTATAGGAGGATCTTGATTGGTTTTTTCTGTTGTGTTTTCCGTAATACAAAATGTTTTGCTTTAAGTAAAAATATTTCACTATTATTCAAATTCAAACAATGTTTATATACAGTATACACTTTTATCAGTTTTCAAGTTGAGTAATTTAAAAACTATCACTGATTCAGAAAAGTTGGGCTACCGAGAAGGACCAACAAAAAACTGTTAAGAATACTTAAGTCATTAACTATAATCTAGAAAATGGATAATGTATACAGAAGTTTCGTCCTCTCAACTACTTTATTCTGTGTTGAAATTAAAAATTTTGGATTATAAATAAATAAAATAAAAATAAAATAAAATAATTTTCCAGGTATAAGTTACTTTTATAAATTACTAGTTGTTCCCGCGAGTTTGTCCGCGTAAAGTTGCGACAGCCTCGCACAATTGCTCTGTGGAATCAATTACCTAGAGTCTGTCTTTCCGAAGGAATCCTCTAATTAAACCTTGCGGGCGGACAGACGGAGAGACGGAATGAACGAAACTATACGGGTTCCTCGTGAGAATTTTTTTTATATAACAGTGGGTAAACGAGCAGCCCGCATTCACCTAAGTGACTACCGACGCCCATGGACAACTGCAACACCAGAGGCCTCGCAGATGCGTTGCCAGGCTTTGTGGAATGAGTACGTTCTTTTCTTGAAGGTCCCTAAGTCGTATCTGTGCGGAAATACCGAAGCTGGCAACTTGAAAATAAAATAAATAAAATAAAGTTGGTGACTTTAGGACATCGAGGTGATGAGGACTACGGAACCCTAAAAAGATTTACATGTACAAGTTTTTTTTTTACTTAAGCTTTCATAAGCACAATCGCTACGCCGTAAGATATAACTATTTGGAGAATCCATTTAAAATTCTTTCTCATACATAAATGCTTTGAACCCTCAAAAGAATACCGAATGATATGTCAAAGGGAAGACAGCGTTCCTCTTTAAATAAAAAATAGGACTTCTAGACTCGAATATCAAGCCTTTATTGTCCATTGTCTTCGATTGTATTATTATTGAAGGCACTAGCTGTTTACTATACTACCCGCACCCGCGATTTCGTCCGCGTAAAATTAGGTGAAAACATTTAGCGCGATGATATATAGCCTATAGCCTTGCTCGATAAATGGGCTATCTAACACTGAAAGAATTTTTCAAATCGAACCAGTAGTTCCTGAGATTAACGCATTCAAGCAAAAAAAAAGGGTATGAAGCACCCTATCCACTCACGTCTGCTTTGTTCCGTCTGTGAAGTATTACGGATATTTCGCACGTTCAACATTTATTTAAAAAATACTAATATAATTTCTAGTCTTTTATATAATGTATAAAAATGATCAATTGTTATAATAACTTAATCTATTTTATTTTAAATGTATTCTTCTGATATTAATATTCTGTTGTAGTTTAGCAGGATAATTTTCAAGTATTTACGACATAAGGCGTATTATTTTAGCCACTAAGTTACATGAGGTCGTTAAGAAGTAATACGTAGTTTTATTTTTACAACAACTAACCTAGCCAATTATTTCGTATCACTCGAAGACATTATTTGATGTCGAAGGAAAAATGCCTTTTAATTTTATTTAACATTTCAATTTTAATACCGATAAAAAGTCGATTTATAATAAGTCAAAACGAAATCTTATACAGAAATAAAATACATTTTCTATCTACGACTGTCCAAAAACAGGTTGAACAAGAGTTCATTTCGTATAGTGGACCAAGAAAGTGTTTTACCATTTTGGATGACAGTTCCTACTTAAAAATTTTTTTGCTAAGGGTTATTAGTAGAAATTAACGTAATGTATAACAAGCAAATATGAGCCTTTTAACTAATTGACATGCAAACGACATTCGACCTTAGCGTGATAAACCAATTTCTTGGTCGACTATACATGAGTCAGAAATACAATGATATAAATAGAATTTTTTGTTAAATCCCTGTCAGTCTGGTTGAACAAGTGGTATGACTGAGCTGTGAGCCACAGCGACCACGGCGGCAAATAGTACGACAAACTGAAACATACAAAAGATATTCTTTTATTAAATTCAGATACTATTTTAAAAAGAAAACCAGAAAAATTAGCAGTCACTGTTGTTAGTTTCTGTTGAAAGATAGCAAATATGATCAAGATTATTAATTTAAATATCTCATTAAGCATATTTCAAATCCTCAAAAGAAACATCTCTAAATTTTTGTAATGTCGGTTTACAAGCGATAATTTTACGTGATAACACCGAACGCTAAGGCTGATCATGCCTCTTGTTCCGCGCTCTCATCTGCACGCTCAGATCAGGCGGAACGTGACGTGACTTCTTCGTGCGAACAGCCGGCGTTCATCGATATATAAGACATCATCACGTCAAAAAATTAATTCACTGGGTAATTCACATTTAAATTTCGAATTTTGACACGTCTGATTAAATTGGTAAGACATTTGGCAAGTGATATTACAATTTTCCATTCCTTTTAATTTATTCCAATTTGATTATTAATTTTATAATAATTATTTATAAAAATAAAAAAAACGAATACCAATGACTTTGACTAACACAATTATTGATAACGTTGATGAATGGTTCAATATGTCAATATATGAGTGTAACATCTTAAGTTAAAGCAGAATAATTACGCACCTTAGCTGCCATTGTGATTCTTTGTCTACAAATGCGACGCTCTTAAGTACTGTCACTTGTTTAACTGCAAGCGTGGCGCTACCTCTAATAAAAATTGTGTTTTGGTGACATATAAAAACACATAGAATAGAAACATACTATTCCTTCCTTTCTTATTAAATAAGTACACACATACACAAAGTTTTCTATACCAAACGTAAAACAATAAAGTTAAAGAAAAGTAAATATAAATTTGAAAAAACAAGGAATTGTATTGCACAGGAAATGTTAAGGAAGAAAGTTATCGCTGTTACATAAACAGTACAAACAAAAAAATATCCAAAACTGAGTCAAGACATGCTTATGTAGAAAATTCCGTATACGAATCGCAATAAAGATATTTGTTAAATAACCTCAAAGTCAAAAATGTTTTATTAATAAAGACTTTACAGTACTTATGAACGTCATGCGTATTATTATTATTTTTTAAATCACTATTTTCACATTTGGTACTAAATTTCACGAGATAAAAGCAAAGTTTACAAGGGTTCCGACGCGCCCTGCACTGTGAAGAGCCTGCAACAAACTCAGTCGGTTAATTTTTTCGTTATCAGCATTTCACAATAATTCAGACACGGTTAGAGCAATTTACTCCGAAGCTCATCAATCAAATAATCCTTAACATTATAATAGAATTTTTGTTTGAGCTTACCTTTAATAAAAGTTTTAAATTTATTTAAGGAAATCTCTCGAATACTCCAATCAAAATTTATTAAGCTTTATAACACACGTTAAAAACTGCCTGTCTAATACCATACAGAAGATTTTAAAAATTGATCATCCTCCCATCTCCTAGTTTGTCTGCCTCTGTTTCTTTTGCCATCTAGTGGGTACCATTCTGTTATTTGTCTTACCGTGTGTTATACACGGTATTAATTGTGAAATAACTTCAAAAGTAGTAGTTCAATTTTGCTTACAATAATTTCCCTAATGAGTTTTAAGCATGTCCTATAAACATGGATCTTTTTTCTTTCGTTTTCTTTTTTCATTCCTCGTCCTATTAACTTCTAATAATTTTGATATTTTTGCGGGCGGTCTGATGAATGAACGGACGGACAGAGGGAACTATATGGGTTCCTTGTAGGCCTACGGAACCCTAAAAAAGTAACTCGAAAGACTACAGAGTTCAGTTTTAAAACCGAAAAGAATTTATTGAATTTGTCCGTGTATACAGTAGGAATTGTTCGTGTTTTATCGAATCGGGAAACAAAAACTATTTGAGAAGCATTCAAACGAATGAGTTCCGCAAACTACGTCTGAACCGGATTGATTTATTGGCCGAACAACAGCAAGAAGTTTTCGAAGATAAATTCAAATAAAAACAATTGTCTGTAAAGTCTGATTACGGACAATTATTTTACTTGATAATGCCAAACGCTTAGGCCGCTCGTGGAGCTCCAAAGACATTCGGCTCAGGCGGAACGTGACTATTAGTCATGCTTTTTGGTCTGTCCTCCCATGTTCTTCAATTTATCACGTCAAATACTGTATGTGGTTGGTTTTGGAAATCTCTAACCCAAGGTTTCAGTTGCCGGCCTTTAAATAGGGGTTCTGGCCACCAGAAACACTCACAAACCGAACGAAAAGCAACGACGACCACAACCCGAAGAGGTGCCGTGGCGGGAACAGTTCCCGCCGCGTCACCGTTTCGGGATTCGGGTTGGAAACTAGTCAGGCAATACCGATAAAATATACGAGTGAGTTTAAAGGCCGTTTTATACTAAATATGAATTCCGTTTGCGAAATTCTAAGTTAAAAGTTCTAAGGTCCTTAAAAAATTTCGGAAAACCTATCGCAAAAACGTCGTTCCAAAACATCATTGTAACACCAGCTAAGTGTCCATAAAAGGAACCTTATTATATAAGGATCTTAGATATGAGGATTTTCACAAAATTTGAATAAACCTCATCACGTCGTGAAAAAGGTGAAAATAACAAAAACACCTTTACCAGCCAAAAACTCCTGTCCTCGGGGACGGACCCTGGATGTTACTTTGATTTTATATATATCATAAAGATTTCCCACATGATAAAAATAAAACTGCTTTAGGTAAATTTTCTTTTACAATTCACTAATATCGAAATAAGTTACAAAGACTATTATAAAAATTAAAAAAAATATATTATGTCTAAAATAAAAATTGTGTCCTTTTTATAATCATAATAAATATCATCAATTTCTACCAAAGAATTATCATGCATAAATGAAAACATTATGTTTACCTTATAAAATTATTTTCTTTGGATGAATATAATAAGACAATTTCACACACACTCATACACACAGACAAACACAAACACACACACACGCTCACGCACGCACATATTTCTTCTTTACCCTGTGTTATTATAATTACGTTTCTTTTATTTTTAAATTAAATTAACACTTGTCTACCATGTATTATATAACGGTAGCTCAAACCCTTGTTACCATTTAAGACTAAAATATCGTCAAGACATCAAATTACCCCAAACTCCATGTAATTGTGAGGTTTTACGGAGATCATTTGGCCTTCATCATCTAGATTCATTATCACATTGTAATTATCATCTAAACACTAAATACTCGATAAGACGAAAGTTCCGCGTTTTAGGGAGGGCACTGGCTCCTGAAACACAGTTCAAGCTAGTTCAGGAGTCAGTAATTCATTACTTACTTGTACATTACTATTGCTTTCTTAATAAAACAACTTTATCTTTATAATTAACTCGATGAGACTGGAATCCACTCAATTCATTTTATTCTTTTCCATCCCTTCGACAATTCATCTCGTCCCATCCGGTCACAAACTAAACAACGGTACAAAATCATAACCTAACCTAACCAATTCCTATGCCATCCCATAATACCAATTCCACTTCGTCTCAAACTCCAACCGCTATTACATATCCCATAACATCATATCACAACATGACACATTTCATCCCATCCAATTATATTTCCTTCCTATTCCCATCTTATCCCATCCCATCGTATTCTGTTCTAAGAAAGGCAGCCCTACCCACAATGCAGTCAATACCAATAGAATTTATCCCCGCTTGTTCAATTGAAATATTCATTTGTACAAAGATTGTACCATTCAGTGCCGACAGTAGACTGCGAGTCTAGTTAGATTCATCCGCACCCTGAATGAAAACTGCACAATGAAGTCGTTAGAAACAGTCGACGGGAAGCAATTTGCAGCACGGGAAATTCTTTTAAAGAATACAGTCATGGAAGATAACGATGTATTTGCTGGCACATTAAATTGGCCCATATAGCTGCGCAATATGGCCCAATATACTGTGTATGGTTTTCCACAATTTTTCCAAAGTTGACGCGGCTACGGGAATGCTCTCGATACACACAATTGGCGCTCTTGTTTGAAGTAATGAGTTCTGTTGTACCAGATAATAATATCATTGTTTTGTCTCCGTATAGAGGTTATCATGCCGAAAAATCTATTACGTAAATAAAAATACAAAAAGCCAATCTGACTAGAGCTTGAAGTTAGATGATTTAATACATTTAGATTTAATTAAAAATACGCTAAAGATTCTGTAAACACACTATAAATTAAAAAGTTTCATTTCACTTTAACGCCGTATATGAAATAAAGTGTTGTAATATATATTCTAATTTAGAAGTACATGCTTAAGATCGTATTAAACAATTGATTAAAATTTGTTAATATAATATTTATCTAAGTACATACAAATATATTCCATTACATATTATCACAAATATTTATATATTATTTCAATTATTTCACTTGTCTATGATAAAACGTCAGATTCAACGAGAATGGTATAAGATAACAAAGTTATCTTTATTCAATTGTCAATATTTTTTATAAATACCCACATTGTTTTAATAACACGAATTTGAGTTCTAGATGCTGAATGTCTATAAAAGTTGTGTATGAAATGTACTAACATTTAATTGCCTGACGATAGTTCTTTGCTTGAACAAATTAAAAAAAAAAACAATCAACTGTAATTATCTGATTGTGAGTTATGTGTATAAAATTATTAGTGCTCTGCATGACAGTTATATGTTTAAATTTCAATATACTGCTAGAATATTGATTTAATTATATTCAAGGCATACTATGGCCCGCAAGATACAAAACAAAATACGCGAAAGGAAAGAAAAACTAAAAGAAAAAGTGTCTTTGCAACAGACACGCTAAAACAAATTAAAATAAATGAATAGCAAGTTGACACTTGTAAAAAAATCTAGTGAAGAAGCAGAATTGATAGGAAGAAATAAGAATTTTGATAAAGCAATATTGAATAGCGTCAATCTTCAAGTAGTAAAAGGTGCAATGACAACGTACTACACGCAGTACCCAATGCCACATACCTACAACTTACCTATTGCGGCTCCTGAGTGGAATCCCATAGTCCCACTGGAGCTTCCAAATATTTATACATCACCTTATCTCCAATATCCAGTGGCTATTATAACTGCACCTCAAGTTATAGTACCAGCATGCCCATTCACAGGCTCAGTTATTGCAACGGAACCAGTAGCACCCGCTTTACTTACAACTACAGTAGCAAATGCTATCACACCTGTTATATGTGGCGATATATACAACCACTTATATACACCCCCAGTAAATTATACATATGGATCAATACCTGCTATAATAAACGTTGCAAATAATGAAATTAATTTATCTAATGATAATATCGCCTTACGTGAAGCAAAGGTTGATGAAGTTGAAGTTAAATCAACTGAAAGTGATGCAGACCCAATTGAATTATACCTAAAGTTGCCGAAAGACTTGTTTCCATCAGCAAAAATGATTCTAGTCGATCCGAATCCAATAATCGACGAGTTTTGTAAGCTAGAAAATGTAAACGAGAATATTTCTTGGCTTTTAGATCTAGAATTCGGTGTACCACGAGCGCCGGTTACTCGCGCCATTGCTGTTTATGATGTTAAATTTAACAGTATCCATTGCAAGAACACTCCAAGTGCAATTCATCCTGGTTTTGAGAAGTGTAACAGTGATTTTAAGCGCGTACTACTTTTCTATTATGATTGCATTGTATCAAACTGGTACAACGGTTACATGGTTTCTAAATGCGATAGATCAGTGGAGAATTTTCAGTCTTGGTTGCTAATACCAATGCAAGTCCTTGGGATGTGCTGGTCTTAGCATGTAGCATGATTTTTGTTATAAGTTTAAGCATGTAATATAAGCTTCATAATATTTCTGTAAATATTTGTACACTGTTTTAAGTAGTAATAAATTTCTTGCAAATACACATCTTTTTTAATATGAAAATCTTATTCTTAATGTATTAGTTATGACACACTTAAGATGTTCCTAATTCAGATACCATAATAAAATATGTATATTTTTTAATTAGCCTATAATGTCCTACTGCTGGGCAAAGGCTTCCCCACTCTTAGACCTCTATCCAGAGCTAACCAATCCACTCTTTTCCCGCAAAGGCGTCCAAGTCGTCGCGCCACCTCTTCCTCGGCCTACCTGGTCTACGGTGGCTATTGGTGGGAGTCCATATAGTAATAAAATATTAAGTATTAATTTCTATCTGCATTTACTCATTAGTAATAAAGATTTTTTAATAGTAATATTTAGCATAAATAAACTAAAAAGGGGCTATTTAGTCAAGTGTTAATTTCTCATGGGTAACAATAATTTTTTTGATACTATGGTTTTTCTAAATTCAAATTTTTCTAATAGAGAATGACGTGATTTACAATTCTTTCCTGAACGACTTTATGATAAAATTTATCATTTAGCTGAAAATCACGAAAAACTGATTTGAACTGATGTGTAATTCTTAAATATTTAATCCCGCAATAACTGGGACCCATGTTGTTTTAGTGACAACATCTATACAACTAAAATAAAGATCAATTCAAAAATTCTGTTAGTTCTGTTCCATTCTGCAGTTAGTCCTCGATAGTCGGTTCACATTGATGACTGGGCTATAACAGCTTGCAATATTTATTTAATTATTCTAAGAAAAATATCACACTACACTAAGATAAATTCCTTTCTTTATCTATTTTAAACTTTGCCAATTAGATACAAGCTCGTAACCTACAACATTTACGTCTTCAATCAATTTAGATAATGACATCTGTCAATATACAGGGTGATTGATCGCGATAGGTCATTGTCGAGACGTTAGAGAATGTAGACAATATATAATATGTCATAAGAATATTGCATTAATAGCTAAGAAAGTTTCCTAATATTAAAAATATTGAACACTATCTGCTCATGATTTCAGTGATTCTATAAACTTTTGAGAGTTTTTATGTTTAATCCCGGAATCTAATGATTTTTTATAAACTGAAGTAGCCTATTAATTCTTACAACCGTAACTATCTGCCAGTGAAAGTCGCATCAAAATCGGTTCAGCCATTTCGGCGTTCACCCGGAACAAACAGACAGACAAGTGTTTTAAATTGCGTTTTTGTCTTAGGTATCGTATATATGGTAATATGCAATTAGTAAGAAAATAATATTTTGGACGTTACAAACATACACTTTAATTTTATTAAGTGTGTAGATAGAATAAATATCACATTTTACTCTAAAATGTAAAACCAAACGATAAGTGGTGTATGCAAAAAAAAATAATTGAAGTCAAATAGCGTATTGAACGAAATAAATTACTAGTGGGAAACTTTAATTATAATTATGTACAAGATGTTTAAAATATTTCTGTAAGTTACATAATCACTCGCAATGTAACGTACAATTAGAATAATTTCATATAATGAGAATATATCTAGCAGTGGGCTCAAAAGATAACCTTGTTTTTGCCAACCATTATAAAATAGAATAATGATTGTGATGTCGATTAGTAATTCAATCTATTGCTAAATAGAACAAATCGATAGGAAATAAACGTTAATTTTGTGACAGTTTTATAAAACTCTTAGATTTATATTTACTCCTAACATATCTATATCGCAATTGACATGAACTTACCCCTGATTCGCACGAGAGTTTTTTTAACGCGCGTTATAAAAGCGTTCTAATAGAACATATGAACTCCCAAGTTTGCCACACGACAGGGCATTTATAACGCCGTGCTTTTCTATGGAACAAAGTTCTATTTTCAACGCTATATTATATACATATTTGCTATATTTTTGTATCGATGCCAAAAAAGCGCCAACGCCTAGATTTAACGCAATGCTTTTTAAACTCTCGTGCGAATGACGGCTTAAAACCGTATAAGTAACAGACAGTTTTGGAGAAATATTACTGTAATTGTCAACAATACAAAATCGAAAATAGATGATTATAATCAACAACGATAAAATACATTTAAATTTAATACCCGGTAATAAATGCCTAAGATCATTACAAATGATTGGCGTTTTAAAAATCGGTAGTTAGCGTTTTCTAAGAAGTGCACTAATGTTTCTTAGAGGCGACATGTTGCATCTGGGCTAGTGCTGTTAACATGACGTCTACCTATTTTGGATCACAAATGTGCTCTGCAGCGTGGAATGTAGTTTAATATTAAAACATTGAATTACTAATATAATTCCACACGCACACCAATACCAAACGATTTATACACACATGCATACATTTTGTATAAAGTTCGGGTCGCGGGAAGCCCTTTGATATCCTTATCACAAAATAGTTCAATAGCTCTCTGGAAGTCAATGGAAGAGGCCTATGTCCAGCAGTGGACGTCATCGGACTGAAGCAAGCAAGCGAACATTTTGTTCATGAATAGTCGAATATATTACATAGTTCTCAAAAATAATAAATGTAATCGTAATAAGAGTTAAAACTTTGTATGAATTTAAGTTTTTTTTTTTTTTCGTTTTTAATAGTATAGATTGACATTCATAATTAGTGTTCACAAAATATTGAAATTAAATATAACATTTTTAATTTGACTTCAGAGTGTGTTGAAAAGTAAAACAGTTAACAATATTTTGGTGCGAGTATTTACATGTTTTATGAATTCAGCAAAGAATAATGGTAGTATTCAAAAATCAATTGCGTGGCCCCTTTTAAAAAAGTTTGCCGATAAAACAATGGCGTTTTAAATTGTACGTTTCAATATCTCTTGCAGTCCCGGGCTATAATTTCCGTGCCAGTGGAGGCCTTTTACACTAAACGGTTTTATTTAACCTGTAAAATTAAAGCATAATATTTTCTAATACTTCTTTTTCTTTGCTAATTTAATGTAGCAGACGCGGAAAAATAATAAAATTTTCTTCTACGCACCACATTACACTGCAATGAAAATTAATCTAAATCACTCAAAGCACCACCAGGACCTGAAATTGGCCATAAATATGACGCTTTTGTGTCGTACTGCAATGAGGATAGATCTTTTATATCCGAGCTGATTGAGAAAATAGAACGAACACCGCCTCATTATAAATTGTGCATATACGAAAGGGATTTCGAAATAGGGGCTTTTATTTCGGAGTCAATATTAGCTAGTATAAACGACAGTAGGTATATTATTTTAGTTATAAGTAATAATTTTGCGAAATCTCAGTGGTGCAGATGGGAAACTCAACTAGCTGAATATCATAGGCTATTTCTAGAAGACGGTACCTATTACGATCCACTAGTACTGATAAGAATAGGGGAAGTTGAGAACAAATATTTAACAACGACCTTAAAGTTCCTGTTAAAAACGAAGATATATCTGTCTTGGGATGAACAACAACCAGACGTGTTTTGGAAGAAATTAAGAAGCGTGCTCAATAGAAATAGGTAGTAAAAAGTCAAAGAATTCTAAATTTTCTTAAATAAAATATCATTTCCTCATATAATGTTTTATTTCGTCTGCAAACTATCTACTGAATTACTGCTGAACAATGCTGACTGAATTACTGAAACGCCATTACAGTCTCAACAGCTCAATTGTACAAAGGCAACCTGTTAGTAAAGTACGTGGTTGGAATCATAATATTTGATTCCTGATTATATCGACCTGTGATAAGCCTTTCTCCATATGATAGGATTTTTCTTGCCCTCCAAATAAGGTTGGTAGTAAAAAAATAAAAGTCATTACAATAATTGTATTGTATTATTTAGTTATTATTGAATAAAATGAAATTAAATGTCTCTACAGTTAAATTAAATTAATTAAATTTGAAAATGGAAAATGTCCTAAATTATAACTGATCTGAACTGAATGCATAATGTCATAAAAATAAATTAGATTAAGGAAAAAAAAAATTTAAATTTAAATTATATGTCATAGAAGTAATTATCAGATCATCGTCAAGCAGTTCAGTCAGACTTTTACTAAAGATTTCGGTAATTTTCCGTCTGAATTGTGAGTAGCTGTTGTTAAAAATGTCAATTTCGGTTGATATTGCCATCCTAATCCCATTCTTGAGCGCGCAATGTATCGTGAACACTGGGAAGCTTTATATATTAGTATAGATGTTAATGTTTGCTTAATTAATTAAACCCGTGCGAATATCTTGTTAATTATAATGCTAATAATAACAAAGTAACCGACCCGCCAGCGAAGGCCTGCGGTCGAGCCACGGGCGAATCAGAGCGTGACCCGCCACCAGCCAGCGCTCTCTATGTGTATCAGTGGGTAAATTTAGCCATATTTCCACGGTACAATTTATTATTAAAGAAAAGACCGCATCTGTGAGGTTTCCAGTAGTCCCGCCCGTGAACCGCCCGTCAGGTTGGCCTTTGTCATATTAAAAAAAAAATTGGTTGTCTATAAAGCCGGTTTTGGGACGACAATCAAGTTAAGTATAAGGTATGGACTGAAATCATCGCTGACATTTTCTATAGCATGGAGACAAACCTCAGTGGTTTTACTATGTTATTTGCTCACCATCATTGTAAAATATCTCGTAAAAAGGTTAAATAAATAACTGACTAATATAACTAAATTTGATGAGAGAGATTACTTAACTATGTATAAAAGAGGCAGAACAAACATCAAAGAGATTTTATTTTTAAATCCGCTTATAATTTGGGCATGAGTCACGTTGCAGAGCGTTAACCTTTTCACATCCTCCCGATACTGATATAAAAACAGCTGTCATTTTATACCTACTTTGGTGTAGTGTTTTTTTTTTATATTTCTTGTATTATTAAACATGACTATAATAATTTATAGTCGCAATGGCCTTGATCACGCTGCTGGGCTATTGTACTTCTAATACAAGCTTTAAGTTTTTTTTTGAGTGGGGCAGGAAAATATTAGAAAAACCCGAAATACACTCGGGTGCAATTAAATCGCACATTATGACATTCTCCTGTAAACTATTTTTATATCTTTTTTTTTACTGAAAAATTACATATATTTTCTTATATGGGAATAAAAACAGACGCTTTGACATTATGCATGTGTGTATAAATCCTTTGGCATTGGTGTGCGTGTGGTTTTATTTTAGTAATTCAATACTAAATAAAACCTGGCCCCGTTGGTGCAGTGGGCAGTGATCCTGCCTTCTGTTCTGGGGGTCGTGGGTTCGATTCCCACCTCGAGTCTGGGTGCATTATCCATATGTATGTATTTCCCCCTCACGGACACCTTTGGTCTGCAGTCGAATTGAACAGGCGCGTCCAGGTACCAGTACCTGTTTCTCACATAAGATCGACGTAAAGTGGCGGCAATGCTGTCACATCAAGTGCTATTGTTGTCGCGTTTCGTTAGGTTTGTGAGAATTCCGACAGCCTAAACCGCTCTTTAAAGGCCGGCAACGCATCTGTGAGCCTTCTGGCGGTGCAGATGAACACTGAAAGAACTTTTCAAATCGGACCAGTAGTTCCTGAGACTAGCGCGTTCAAGTTAACAATGATACAAACTCTTCAGCTTTATATATTAGTATAGAGTATAGATATAGATTTATAAACGTACAAAAATATTATATTTGAAATATAAAGAAAATTGTGAAGGAAATGGCCGGTAGTGTGATATAGAGGGGGTTCTCGAAGACTCGCGAGGAGCGCGTCCGGTTCCGGGCTTCGACGATTGAATTTTGTCCCGCTACAAACTACATTGATTGTTTTGATATTCCCGATGAAAAATTTTGTGATAGAAGAGTTCTTCAATTGGTGCATTTATAGAAAGTATTTTATGTACTGTTGAAGATATAAATGATACAAATCACTTGGTTGCACTTTGTCTTTATTTGTATCATGCCGGAGCCGGAGCATGGCCATATATTTTGAATGCGTATAGTAGGGTGGATGTTACGGACAGATGATACAGGAACAGTATGGCGGCGTCTTCGATCGTGGACGCCGTCGGACGGACTGATCCTGACTTATATAACACATTTGTGTATACAATTATATATTCAGTAATGACGATTACATTATTGTATACAATAATACATTAAAAAGTGTCTGTTATATTACAATTTAGGTGTTTTTAACGCTCTAATGTAAAGCTGGGAATTTGGGGATACAACAACTTACGTGAGAGGTATCGACATATTGGATAACGTATAGAAAAGCTTTAACTGATAGGTCAAAGGATTGTGCGAAAACGAGTATTTTCACATATTTACCGAATCACTCGTTCGGAAAGCAATATTGTAAGTGACAGCGAAAGGGCTGCCCTATTTGTTAGTGTTTTGCCGGCAATAAATAAAATATACCGAAACCTTTTTCGATAATGAGTTTTTGCTTGTTTTTATCTTTTCTTTAAGGCTTTATGTCGTCTGCGCTTAACGTCATATCAGTGCTATATATGCTTATTTAAAACTGTATTTGTATACGACATTTATTTTAAACATTTAATACATTTATAATGCATATTTTTAAAAATATTTGTATTCGCACACCCCCCTCCATATAAAATATAATTGTGACAAATTTTACAATCTTCCGTTAATAAACTTGTTACGGACAGATGATACAGGCACGGCATGGAGGCGTGTTCGACCGTGGACGTTGTCGAACGGACTGAGCGTGGCTGGCACTAGAACGTACCATAGTGAGCGAGATAGACGCCGTCTTGTAAAAAAGAGACAGCGATAGTGCTATCTCGCTCGCGTAGACACGAAATGTTACTTGCGGGTTTTCCGTTACTCAACGACAAACGCCTAAGAAAAGGATATGGCAGCCCCGCGAGGCGAATTCCTCGGCCAGTCAGTACGTGCTTCGCCCCAGTAGAATGCACGTGTTACAAACGAAAAATGTTGCACGGCAAACGTCCAAGGCTGCCTCGCGAGGCTACTCATTCAGTCAGAACACGGCTATATAGATTTTTAAAAGTGCTTATTAACGTCATATGTGTAATTATTATTATTATAAATCATTTATCAATTTGGTGCTAAAATTTACGACTTACAAGCCAAGTTTACGAGGGTCCCTCGCGTCTTGCGCTGAGAAGAGCCCGCAGCAAACTCAGTCGGGTAATTTTTTGTTATCACCATTTTCTCAATAATTCAGATTTGGATTATAGATGCAAGTTATAAATTAAATTCATTCGTTTTCATCATTAGATTGTGTAAGGAAAATTAAAACTCGCGTTGCATTAATCGTCAATACTTCCTTCCTTAAATACTGATAAGACGATGTGTTTAGGTTTATACCGCATTACAAATTAAAATCGATTTAATTCATTCCACAATCATTAGTCTATACATCATATATTTATTAATTTACAACATTAACTATATTTTGTGTAAACTTGTTATTTTCCACTTTTTTTTTTAAACGTCTTATGCACGAGATGATAATATTTATGTTACGGACAGATGATACAGGAATGGTATGGCGGCGTCTTCGATCGTGGACGCCGTCGGACGGACTGATCCTGGCTCGCCGCCCAACGCTACGATTTCATCCGTAGAGGAATTTAATTTTATCGCTTCTACGTTTCGTGATATTCTGTAACTTCATTAAATCGTAATTGAACGGATATTTCAATTCAATTGTCATAAATATATAATAGACATTAACTTGAGCCGTTTCCCTTGTCAGACTTACCCGAGGTTTTTATTAAAATTTATATAAACCATTTCAAAAGTATAATTATATACATATTAATTCAGAACTCATGAAGAATGTCGTGGAAGCGACCGGGCCGGTGAGATACAGCTCTCGTCGATTGTCAACTGTTTTAGAAAACGAGATCAGCAATTATTATTTTTCTTTGAGTAAATTCGAAATAATGCTTCACTTTTTTTGTAGTGATTATAAATAAATCCAATAAATATTACTAATAGTGAATCTTTAACTTCTATATAATTTTATCCAAAAATATTTTATTGGATTTGTTACAATCCTAATTAGATGAATATTTATTAACTAACATTTTTAATAAACGTATAAGTTACCATATTTGCTAATTGTACGTTAGTAAAACGTACGAATAACATATTAGTAGTATTTCCTTGAATAAAAATGACTTAAAATAAATTCTCATTGCCCCTCTCGTATTGGCTACGTGCATGAGACGGGGCCAAGTCTAATAAATATTTTAATATCATCATATGGCACGTATCTATCCGTGCCGGAATTTAATTTCGCTGCACGGTATTCAATAAGTGTTGACTACGAGTCTTTATCTTAATGAAAAAAAGATATTGATCTATTCTCAACCCTAGCCAATATACACGCAAAATTTCATGAAAATCGGTCGAGCCGGTTCAGAGGAGTTTGGCAACGCACCCCCTGACATGAGAATTTTATTTATTAAACACGAGATTTTTATATATAAGATGTATTTAACGTCATTATTATTTATTGTTAATCCTTTTGCCGTTGAGCTATTGAACTTCAATTAAGAGCAAATACTCGTTAAGGCGATGTTAATAATTCTAAGTTGTAGTTAGCCAGGTCTGACGATCACCGGGTGATAAATCGAGTTACATTGGGATCTACGCTTCAGGCAGAGCCTTTAAATTATATAAGCTTTCAACCCTGACTTCTTAATAAATAAAATGAATTGACAACGCCTGGAAGAGCTTCTGGGCCATGAGAGATTACAGGAAGAACAACCTTTCTGTATATCTGAAACGTAAACTCGTCCACATGTGTATTCTGCCTGTCCTAACCTATAGTGCACAAACTTGGTCATTAACAGAGAAGCAGAAGTCCAGACTCAAGGTTTGCCAAAGAGCCATGGAACGCAGCATGATAGGAGTTAATAGAACTGATAGAGTTCGGAATACCACCCTAAGTGCCATTACTGGGGTAATTGATGTAGGGAAGAAGTCAGCAAAGCTGAAGTGGAAATGGGCTGGGTATGTGGCTCGAATGGACCCGCGAAATGTGGGACAATATTGCGACTTCCTGGATGCCCTCCAATGGCCTTCGAGGACTCTACTAGGATTCCTCTATGTACACTAGTAAGTACTAATTGTATTGTTTATTATTTAAATAAAGATATTTGAAATAAAAAAATAATAATAATAATATCTTATGTAGTGTTTGTAATTACTGTTCAAAAGTAATTACAAACAGACACTGTTATTTTCTTTATACATATGTATACATAACACATTGAGTGAGATTAGAGATTTGGGGAAATAATTGGTTTGTTACGGTATCATGTGAGAATAACACCATAACGTCGTAAAATAAATTTATACATCTGCATCGCGTATTGGTTTATAAAGAACTAGTTATTGTCCGCGACTATGCTTGCGTTTTTCTAAGCTTTAATATATATTTCTTTTTTTATGTTACAAGGGGCAAACGAGCAGGCAGCAGGACGCTAAGTGCCTACTGACACCCATGGACATATGCACGATCAGGAGGGCCTGCTTCCTCTTTAGGAGACGAGTAGTGAATTTTGGCGAGTACGTTTCTATGAGTGACTTCGCATGCCTCATGCCAGCGGCCTCTCTGACCAGGTCCTTAAAGAATTTATTCTGTTTTTTTTGAAGTTCAACTAACAAAATCAACAAGCTCAGTACTTTAAATTGAAATCGATATCCGATCTCGAAATAAAAATAAAATCGATTCACCTTTATATCGTCAATTTCGTGAGGAATGAGAAATAAAATGAAAAAAAGTCGTGCCAACAGCTCCCAGTACATACCTGGTGGTTTTACGTGTATCCGTGCGTAACTATTATTTTAATTACATATTAAAGGAACACACAAACACATCGTTTATCTTATGATCAATTTCTACGTAGCTTCCCAATATGGAACAAAATTTTAAGCCCTGTAAAGGGTAGTCACGTCAAAAATATAAATTATGAGTGACTAAAATAAAATAAATATATGTAGCTTAGCTAATTGTATGTCCCATTTGTTCAAGTTCAAATTTCAAACGATATTGTTTTGTGTAAGTTAGTCACGCGATATTTATCTTTACTTATATACAATAAGAACTGTTCTTGCGTAGCGTATTGTGTTTAAGAATTTCCATCGCATGTAACGGGTTATTTTTCACGTGTACAAACATAGCCGTTAGCGAACGATAAAGCGTATCTTTTTTCATATTTTAAATACATCATATCTAAGAATTATACAAACACATCGATTTTTCATCAAATATTTCACGGGATATTTACCTTAAATCCCAAAACAATAAAAAATAATATCGTGTGGCGTTTCTTAGCGTTTACTTAACGAGCAACAAGACGGATCTATTTCTACATGCATATTACATTAAACATCATCCTGGAAATAACAGTGTTCTTTCCTTTGTGTGTAGTTTTAAAAAAGTAAAGTCGTAACAAAATTATGATGTAACATATGAATTTATGATTTGCAACTGTCTGTTTGTTGGTAATGTACGACTTAACATTTCCGTTTACCCGGCAATTATTGTTTTAATTTTAATTATTGTTATAATATAGATAAATCATCAACTCAGACTCGAGGCGGGAATCGAACCCACAGTCCTCTGAGTAGAAGACGGTCACTGCTAACGGGACAGTCAAATATATATTTTTTTGATTACAAAAAAAAAAACATCCATTAAGTAAAAGAACTTCATTCAACATAACAATCAGACAGTCAAATTTTACATATTTGTCTAAAATCGCAGTCTAACCATGCCGTAAGCAGTTTTCGTCGCGCGGCAAAAACTGCTATCAGCATTTTTCGTTTCGCGACAAAAAACCTTAATTGCTTTCAATATTTGGACTGTCTCTGAAATTAATTTGGCAATATCAGCCCAAGGCCAATTGTCTATTATCATAGAGATATCTCAAAATAATTAGTTTTTAAAATGCAATTATTATAGTAATAATTCATTAGTATAATTTAAGTTACAAAATATTGTATAGTTATAGTTTTAACAAAAAAAAACGGACTTGAAATTGTCGTCACAAGACCAAATTCATGACCAAACGGGAAGGACCAGTTTTCAAATAAAAAAAGAACATCAATCATCCCACAGCTGCAACCTCCGCAATCTAAGCGGACCCTGGTATTAGACTGGCATCACGCTAGGAAGAAGAAGAAGTAAAATTTACATATATAAGTATTGTATAACTTGAAGGTCGAAGAGGAACTAAAATAAAGATGACTTTGTCTATATAGCCTAATTTAGAACAGACTTCCTCAACTGCTTTATTTGAGTAAAAAAAAAATGAACTCTATAAATCCCAGCCACATCATCAAAAGAAAGAAAACAATGCGAATACAAATTTATAATGCAGCTGGGAAATGAATCACGTCACACCGCCTCCTTCGGGCACTGCTGTAAATAAAATGAACAGCAAAACGCTGATTCACAGTTGACTTGAATATAATTTTCTCTGCTGCTGGAAAAGTCTTTATGTATATTCAAAAGTATTTTTCCAATATGGCGCTATACAAAATTATTGGAATTTTTCTATATGAACACGTACTATATTTTCATAAGTTATTAACGCACTCGGACAGCTAAACGTAATAGTAAAAGGATCAATTATATTTTAAACCAAAATTATTTGGGTATTTGTCCTACCTTACAAAACTAATGCAATAACTCGTAAAGTTGAAAATTACGTAATAACAATTATAATAACACGCAATTAAATACTGTATAAATAAATATATAGGACTATATGATACACGGACGTCTGCTCCTAAGGTAGAAAACTTAATGCCTGTGTTGTTATAGGTAACAGCTGCCTGTTATACACAATTTTTTTTGGAAATATATAAATACATACATATAGATAAAACACCGAAACTCGAGGCGGGAATCGAACCCACGGCACCCGGAGCAGAAGGCAGGGTCACTGCCTGCTACGCCAACAGGCCAGTCTAACTGATCGTATATTACGTACTTAGTACATATTATATTTATGGCTGGCCCGTTGGCGCAGTGGGCAGCGACCCTGCCTTCTGCTCCGGGGGTCGTGGGTTCGATTCCCACCTCGAGTGAGGTATGAAGTTTCTTGAAAATCGCACGGTTATGGATTTTAGGACATCAAGGTGGTGAGGGTGAAATTTCAGATTCATGCGAGATGTCCTGTGGTGGAATACAGCCACAATAATTATTGTAGTTCAAATTCCTTTTATCTAAACAGGTTAAAAATACTTTATTTATGATATACAATACCCATAAAAACAATTTTCAACATTATTTAGTCATAGTGCAATGCCTACTCCCGCATACAGCTGTGCATCGAGCATTAATTCTATATATCTTAAAAAGGACACACTTACTTAAACCTACACTTATAGAAATATTGGGTCTCGCCCAATATTTCTGTTATTGTTTGATCTTCTCTCATTATATTACTATTTTAATAGAATTTTTAATAAAACTTAATTTTAAAATTAATCTAAGTAAGATCATAGAAGAGGATATATCGATACCTCCCACGTAAGTAGTTGTAACCCTATATTCCCAGCTTACTGTAGAGCGTTACAAACAACTAAATTACAATATAACAGTCACTTTTAATACATTATGTTTATAGAACTTTATTTCTCAAGAACAATGTACACTTAAGAGAATGTTACAATATTTTTCTTTAATGTTAAGTTAAAAAACAAACAAACAAACAAACAAACTACAGGAATCATATATAATATAATTATTATTTTTTTTTTTAATGTTACAAGGGGGCAGACGAGCAGGCAGAAGGCACCGAAGTGCCTACCGACGCCCATGGACATCTGCACGACCACCGATTGCCATCTGACGTCATCCTCGGAACCCCCACGATCTCTACAACCTTACGACTAATATCACAAAGTGATATTCATCGGGTCCCACTGCTTAACGTGCCTTTCGAAACAGGGAGGGGGTCGGATATTCAAATTCAAATGATATTTTATTCCAGTATCCTTTTACAAGCTCTTTTGAATCAAATATTTGATGTCAAATATAAACCAGTGCTAGAATGGGCAACCATGTATCACCCGGTCTCAGCTAGAGCAACTTAACTTAACTATCGACTCAAATACCGAATACTGATAAGGCCACGACCTCATCAATCGCACACTCATACAAAAATAAAAAAGTGCATAACCGTGAGGGCTCGACTAAATCTCATTCTTATTTATTTTGGAAAGGAAACGATATAACCTAAGAACGCACTAAATACAAACATCTAAAGCTATAAACTACCAGTGAATTAATATAGAGTATATACTATCCAATGTGGAATATTACAATACAACATCTTTGATCTTGTTAAGCTATTTTCAATGTTATGTGTGTAATTTGATGCTTCGGCATGGGAAGAAATGAGTAAAGAAACGAAGGTGATTAACCAATGGTTTTTCATGTAATCGCGCGTTATTTAATTATTGGTATAAGTGATCTTTATTCATTAAATCAAAAATTATTAATAAAACTAAAAACCGTTATAAAACCAGCTTATACGCGGTAGAGGTAGGAGCAAGGGGTATACCAGCAAAATCCCTATACAACCTTGTAATTGACAATGAAAAGTGAAGAAATTTGAAAATTCTTGAAATACGCTTGCTTCGTGTAAAATTACCCACGATGCGGCTCATCAGTTCTGTTTGCTTGAAGTTATCAAACCGCATGCTGGCTCATAATGTTACCTCAGAAACTTTAAACAAATACAAAAAAACACAAATTTTCGAGAGCAATAAAAATATGGAATAGAATAAGAGATACTGGGAATATAAAAAAAAATCTTGAGTAATTTTCTAGACGGCTTGTCCGGTTTTATAGATCTTTTATACAAGAATAAAAAGTATCTTAAAGTTACTTCATGCATATCTAAAAGACTAATTTAAATTAAGCCACATTTACTAAATGTAATGGAAATAATTTCAATAAATAGGCCCTGAAATTCTGTTTACCGCATATATCTTATTATCGTCGCTTTTTAATGTTCCGTTTTGTTAGTTGTTGTGATTTCTTCGTGAAATGTACTCCTATTGATTTAGACACATAAATGCAGTACAATTAAATAGTCTTTATGAGCTACTCACCTTTGTATTTAATATCATTACAATTTAACTCGCAAATCTGTTTGTATTTACTTAGTTTATTTGTCAATTCCTCTGTTTTACTATTTTTGTCATCATACATTTTTTCCAACTCAGGATATTCCTCAAGCACTGCTGCCACTTTTGCAATATGCGGCTCTACTATTTCCCTTCTCAATCTAGATATTGTTTCTAGAACGTGTTTTAAGTGTTCCGGCTGATTTGCTTTCCGTAGTGTAGAAGGCTATGCAAAAATTACTTTGTACACACGTCAACTTTGACCGCTTTGATGTGTCCTAAAAAAAACGACACCGCATGGAAAAATGTAAAGTTTGTAAAAACTTTAAGCGCATACTCAAATTTACCGGCTATACTTAATGATCAAGTGCCAACTTTTTGCAAATAATTATACAAGTTTATACGAAACTTTGCGTAGCTACGCAAAGTCGCCGGCTACATCACGTGATCAAACAAGTGTCCATTTCAATGAAGCTATCGTGGGGCGCAGTCTTTAAACTAAATCAAAGTACTAGTGAACCCGGCAGACGTTGTCCTGCCCGCAAGTTGGGTTATTTATTGACTAAATTCTATTATACTATAATACTATTCTCGTTTCCTTTCCCGTTCCCGATGTCGTTACCGTTCGTGTTCTGTTTATTCTAGAAACTCAATTTTAGCGATTGACTCATTTGACCAAGTTTTACTACTGTCCTTGTCCAGATACTTTCATACTGGAGATGAATTAAGTTCTTTCTTAAAGAAATAATAATAATAATAGTTATCTTGGAGTCTGGTTGGCAATCCTTTTGAGTTTTTCTATAAGGCATGGTCCGTTCTTAAAAGCATACATTGCCCGTAATCATCTGGTAGTGTGGTACACAAGCGTACACAAGCGTCATTGATTACTAAATTAAATCGTTTGTCCATCAGAGTTTCTAATGTAAAAAAAGTTGCAAAATTATTTGTTAGATACTTTAGTGTAGTGCTGTGCTTTGGTGGCGGATTCGGTGGTGTAGCTTTCGGGTTGCAGCATTGCACCGATTTTCCCTTGTACTCATTCGCGGATTAAAGCAAAGTAGTTTAGTTTCTCATGCATGTCATGGATTTTCGCAAAGTAACGTCTGATTTTATCAATTAATTATTACAATGTCGTTGTATAGACGACCAAGAAAGTGCTTTATCACTTTGGATGACAGTTCCTACTTAAGGAAAATTATGTTAAGGGTTATTGTTAAAAATTAAAATATTGAATAACAAGCAAAAATGAGCCTTATAACCAACTGACGTGCAAACGACATTCGACCTTAGCGTGGCAAACCAATTTCTTGGTCGACCATACAAAGAATCGGAATTTTGTATGCAGCTTTGAATAAACATATAGTGCGCAAATCTAAACATTTTTGGCCAAAGTTCGACAAACAGACGATCCCTAGTATTATGTAATATACCTGTTTTTTTATTTTCTTTATCTCCATAATAATCGTTCCAAGGCTGAATATCCACTGATGTGAAGAAAATAGAAAATGTATTGGCTACTATGGAGAATCCACCAATTAGGAACATGGTTACCCTCCACTGGTATTGATTTGTCTGAGAAAAAAAAATTAAAAACTTCAAAATTTTTTTAGTATTTTCAATACTTACATATTATTAGAATCCCTTCTAATTCTTTATTTATTTTACTACTCGTACGCAACTTTGATTTCCGAAAATCCACAATCAAAATATTAAGCTAGGAATTATAAAGGTCTTTTATAAATAATTTAAAAAAAAAAACACAAAAGACCTGAGGACTACCGACAGTGAAAACTTAAATAAACTCTTATGATGAATCAACTGAACTCCAAGCCGTACATTGGCACAGAATTTTGTTTTTCCGGAAAAAGGCTTTTCCGAATTTCATAATTCTTTTTATTATTCCAAAACCTGATTATTATTCTCATAATGAAAATTTTCAAAAAAATGATGACAAAACAAAGCTATATTCCGCTAAGTCAATATTTTATGCCAATGTACGCGTCGATTGTTTTGTTTTTTAAATTAAGTTATTATTTGTTTAAAATAAGATTTAGATTTCACTCTCTGTATGTATTGTTTGTTTTTTTTCTGTATGCAGTGCAATGTTTCGCAAATAAATACGTTCTTGTTCTTATTCTTGGTTTGATACCGTTGTATGGGAGTATATATATAGGAAAGAGGCCACGCGGACGTAGCCCGAGGCGTTGATCAGATTAGGTGAAAGAAGCTCTCAATACACTTCTTTATTGTGCATATAGCCAAGCCGAAGACCGGACAAATTGAAAGAAGACCATCACGCGAGTTTTTTCAATGAGGAGTCACGATCCTCAGTAATGAGGGAACGACTGAAGAAGAAGAAGAAGAATGGGAGTATATGAACCAAGAACGTAGGTCACGTGACCGAGTCGTTGATGACTTACATGGATTGACTCTCCACACAAACCTTCACTTTACTCAGAGTTCAAATAAAACTTACCACGTCCGTCACTATATTTGCTACAAGAATTGGCAACCCAAGCACTGTAATATTGGTCAGAGTGTTACCAAACGCGAATAAAGCACCGCTGTAATTTGGTGAGAGATCTATGTAATTTACCTGCAATAGAAACAAGTAATTGAGGTTTATTTCAAACTAGCGACCCGCCCCGGCTTCGCACAGATTGAATGAATATATGCATGTATTATTTATATATTAATACGTGAACCGAAAACTTCCGGTATCATTTCCCAAAAATTGCGGACGGAGGAGTATGCTATTTGACACAACTACAGCTTATATAGAGGAGGGTGCACATTATTAATACACTAAATAATCAAAGTAAATTTTCTCACAAACACCAATGCAAAACGATTTACACACACATATATTTATATAATTTTACTATATGGTTTAATCAAAGACGATCATGACATGGTCATGACGATCGTATGCATATTAATAATAATATTATTGGTGAATTCAAAAATCATAGTTTAAGTTGAGGAGGGTGCGCGAACGCTAATATTTTTAATAAAGTATACATTATTATTACATACAATTTCCACTAGCTCTCTTAAAATAACCTTCTTCTTTCTGGCGTTATCCCGGTCTAGTGTCAGGATCCTTTTAGAGGTCAAGGTTGCGGGGCAAGTTAAGGTGACCGACTGCCGTCTGACGTCATCCCTGGCACCGTTGTCACGACTAATATCACTCAGTGACATTAATCGGAGCTCATTGTCCTACGTGCCTTTCGGTAT
>JANCMC010009603.1:8620459-8643806 GCA_024363005.1 Charaxes varanes
ATTTATAAGAATGACTCACAAACCACCCAGTGTGTACAGCAGCATGGACTGCCAAAGCCATGACAAAAGAGAAGATAGCCAGGACTGTATTTGTGGTATACGTTACAGTAAACAGTATTAGTGAAGGCACGACAAGGGCTGCAATATAATTTTTAATGTGTAAAATGCCTAATGCGGGTTAGACACTCTGTAGGGGTGGCGACAAGACTTCACGACATGCGTCGTCACGGTATACGGTCACATCACATACCGTGGCGACGCGTGTGTTGACGTGACCATGCAAAGTCTCGCACCATTCAGTTTAGAAGTTTCCTATATCACCTTTCACACATAGATAAATATTATAATTATGTTAACTAGTAATAAAAGAAAATGTACCCTCCATAATATGCTATAGATGGTCAAAACCCTCTGACACATGTATTTTCATACTTAACAGATATAATATGTTTTGTAACAATAAGAAACTGAAATAAACTTTATTATTATTTTTAAAGGATATAACGTTCTTATTTTCAGTCATCTTTCTAACCTGGTGCCTGTCCATGGGTTACAGTTATATCTTTACAAGTATGCAAGTGGTAGGCCTCGCTTACGGAGATAAGACGTGGGGCAAAGCGCGTCGCGTGCGGCGTGGCGACTCGGTGCGGGTAATCTTTTTGGAAACTTAATCGCTTCTTCGTAAGCGCCTTCATACAACGCCATATGTTTTAATTCGGTGCTGGCCGCATCGCCATAAGCAACGCGCGGCGATCCGCCTCTCCGTAAATGAGCCCTTAATAAGTTAGACTCCACTCAGAACATACGGTTTCGTCCTTCAGAAAGTAAGTTATGTCTTACGGCCCTGGGATCTCCGTCTATACACAGTGCTGTTTATAGACGCATTATTACTTGTATATTATGACATATTTTTAAAAAATAAGGGTGGACTAAACTTGTATAAGTGTTTACTCACCAACGGTATTTGAAAGTATTCTTGCCTTTTTAACGCTGAAGATTTTGCGGTTAGTACAGTAATCTGATAGGTAACCGAATGCTATGGCTGAAATAAACGCTGCGATGTAGGGCAAGGAGGACATTATACCGCTCTGAAATTATGATAATAATAATAATAAAACTCTTTATTCCATTAAGTAACCGTAAACCTAAGGACTAAATACTAAGGACTAAATATCTAGAACTAAATACAGTAAGTACAAACAATATCGAATAATAAAAGTAAAAAAAATATGAGTTTCATGATTTCACATTGTTAAGGTAATAAAATCAATTTTAATTATTATTCTTTTTAATATTTATTAGTCAAATTTAATATCTATATAGCGAAAGTCACCTAACACGGAATCTCGACAATTGCAGGATGTTCAAAAATGAAATTCGGCAGTGAGCTAGTTAGTGGCAGATAAATTAGCTACAAAAAAATCAATTCTATGAATTTGACAGGCTGTGTATGTACGACCGTGTGTGTATGTATGTATGTATACATAAATAGTACATAAATATCTCATACAGGAGGGCCATAGCAGATTTGGCTTGACAGAAGAGAAAATTTTTACTGCTTACTTAGCGTTAAATCTCTGTACTTACGTTTCTTATGTTAAGGTTCAAAATCGCGTACATATACGTGGGCACTTGCATTAAAAGGAACACGTAGGATATACCGCTGCCCAGATGAGTTAGGAACACAGCCCACATGTGTGCTGATGTTAGGACGGGTTTCCATGGCACCTTGGGTTTCTGAAATTTAATCCCACCAATGACATTTAACATTGCCACGACGAGATCATATGACTTGCTCTGTCAAACAGATGTCAAAGGGTTCAGAACGAACATTTTCGATATGTTTACTTTTACGTTCGAAATCAAACGTCAAACGAAACATGAATGTAACGTTTTACATAACTTAGTTTAAAAATATTACTAGCACGAATGATATTTGAACTCGCATGTATCGAATCCTCGGCGTTAAGACAATGTAAGTCGTATAAAATGGAAGCAGGAACCTTCACTTGATTAGACTGGCTCGTTGGCGCAGTGGGCAGTGACCCTGCCTTCTGCTCCGGGGTCGTGGGTTCGATTCCCGCCTCGAGTCTTTGTTTCCTTGAACGCGTTAATCTCAGGAACTACTGGTCCGAGTTGAAAAATTCTTTCGGTGTTAGATAGCCCATTTGTCGAGGAAGGATATGTATCAACATGCTAAAATTTAGACTTCTTTAAAACTAATTTTATGCGGTTTAAGTCGCAGGCACAGCTAGTATAAAATATATTGAAAATAATCGCACTTTCGGTGTTAGATAGCCCATTCTTCGAGGAAGGATATGTATCAACATGCTAAAATTTAGACTTCTTTAAAGCTAATTTTAGGCGGTCGAAATCGCAGGTACATCTAGTATAAAATATATTGAAAATAATCGCATATTAAGGGCGTCTGGCTGAGTCTCCTGAACGCACAACTCTACGATAAGGCGTCACGACGCAGCGTGTCGCACTTGCCGCTGACGTAGACAGCGACGGAACCATAGACCACTCAAGACGTTAATCTTACTACTTATTATGTGGCTGACATCGTATGCCGCACAATGCAGCGTTGTGCCTTACGATCGAGTAACCAAAAATTTTAATTTATAAATAAATAATAATAATAAATAAAAATATACAGGAGTATATGACACACGGACGTCTGTTCCTAAGATAGACAACTTAATGCCTGTGTTATAGGCCGCCTGTTATACACAAATATATTTTTTTAGAAATATATAGATACATTCATATAGATAATACCCCCAGACTCGATGTGGGAATCGAACCCACGGCCCCCGGAGCAGAAGGAAGGGTCACTGCCCGCTACGTTATGAACGGAACGAACGGCTAAAATTAAACAAGGTACACAGAAATTCGAGTTTTTGGTAGGGCTGTCGCATATTTTCGTTCAGAAAATAACTTTATATACATTTATTATTTATTTATAAACAATTATTCACCGTTTAATATAGGTACACTTTTAACGTGATGCTGGGTTACATCTTATTTAATAATTGATTTCGGTTTTTATATTTATCTCTTCTAAACTGTGATTTCTTTTTTCTTTCTTCTTATTTAAATTTCTCTATAACTCTAATATCATACTAACATAATGAAAAAAAAAAATTGAAGTTTACATTTTTTTCGACAGTCATATTCAATAAAGAAACAAGACCTAACAAAAAAATAAAAGGTTACCAAATGAAATATCTGTTACAAAAATTGATTTATAGAGAAAATATATATAGTAATACATATATAAAGCTGAAGAGATTTTTGTTTGCTTGATCGGGCTAATCGCAGAAACTACTGGACCGATTTCTTTCAGTGCTAGATAGCCCATTTATCGAGGAAGGCTATAGGCTATTATTTGTCATCACGCTAAAATTGAATCTATTTTTCTTACCTAATTTTACGTGGACGAAATCGCGAGCACAGCTAGTTTGTTATAAACAAATACGCCATTGTAAATTCTTTATTCAATAAACGAAAAAAATATACCAAAAACCGTGACAACCATAGATTTGCATACCTGGGTAGTATTAAAATGTTTGCCGCGAAAAAATTTCCACCGCGTTTACAAAAAATAAATGTTTTTCTTTTTTTATATACACTGTAATGAACTCCTCCCTTCTACTCCGGGGGTCGTGGGTTCGATTCCCGCCTCGAGTGTATTATCTATATATATGTATTTATAAAAAAAAATGCGTATAACAGGCATCTGTTACCTACAACACAGGCATTAAGTTGTCTACCTCAGGCACAGAAGTTCGTGTGTTATATAGTCCTGTATACATTTATTATTATTATTTAAAACCCTAGCAGAGTCTGCGTAAATAAAGATTCACTCTCCGGATATCCTTTAGAGCTTTGTTATGGCGGGGAACGTAATTTGTCATTATTAAAGCGAAACTAAGAAATAAACGAGGCGTGGAGTTACAACATGCATTTCCGTGCATTGCTTTGTACGTACTCATAAATGTTTATTTAGAGTTGTTACTTTGGTGAGAGATGATGGCGTTTCCTCTAACGATCCTTACAAATTAAGTCATTAGAGTGAGAGAAGTAAATCGAAGGAAGAATAAGAATAGGGAGAAAAGACTGAGGAGAGTGACGAACTTCTGCATTCAAAACAAACTGATCTTCTACAGTCATCAGTAATTACAGTTTTCAAATTACGATGACAATTTGAAGGATTTGATTTCATATTTAAGAAATATCAACTTATTTAAGATTTTTCCCTGCCCCCCGCGGCGTCACAGGGGCCGGTCAGTCCCGTACTTAGCAGGGACACCCCTGTGGCGTCGAGACCCACGACGTAAGACCCCTTGTCGATGACATTGGAATACTCGTCTATTGTATACCGACGCCATATTTTCATGTATACTCTATTTTCAACAAGGAATCAAATATGAACAATGTAACATTTCATCCCGTACCATAGAGAAACGATAACGAAATATCGCAGGCTTAATCGTAAACTGACCGATTAGGTTTTAGCTCTAAAGTGATTTAATCATAAAGGCAGAATCGTTTCAATGTCCTCAAACAGCCCACCTAAGAATTATTTGGAAATCTCCATCTAACATTGAGATACAGCCATTTTTGCCTTTTTGACTAAATTAGTTCTTATTAAAAATACAAACAAATAATAAAATATCATTTCAATATCATATACCACTTTATTAACTATAATTAAAATACATAATTTGTTGCTATATCATCGTTTTTATTGAATTACAAGTGGAATAAGTTGTAAGTGACAAAACGTTTTCTGCGATTTTCTAAAAATCTGTTTTTCGAGTTAGGTTAGTAAAGTAAAGTATAATATAATATTAAGTGATTAAAGAAAATGTCACTGAATACGTGAAATGCGTCACGTATTCGACCACAAATGCTCATCAACGTGTTGTTCCTTATAATACCTTACACCGCAAACAAAAAGGTATGACAATATTCCATTCCTTATTTACTTATAAAATATGTGTGTGTTGATATTAAAATCACGACATGGTCAAATAAAACATCAGAACAATATTTCATCCTACATTGCCTTACGCATGATATACAAAACCTAACTAATCAGATTATAATTGATAGAATCAGGCGTCACTTTGCGGAAATCCATGACATGCATGAGAAACTAAACTACTTTGCATTAATCCGCGAATGAGCGTTTCATTTGCGGATTAAAGCAAAGTAGTTTAGTTTCTCATGCATGTAATCAGATTGTTTCATGATAGCCTTAAGAATAACGATAACGTTTTTTTCAATCCATTATTTTTATAATCTTCTTTTTAAATATTTGTAATCACATTGTTACGGTTATTATGAACAAAAGCTATTAGTCAAATGAAGTTTCATTCATTTTGTGCTATAATAACATCGGCAAGAAAATGTCCATCGGTCAAAGTCTACCGTAAAATTATTAAAACTTTTAATAATGTTACGATAGACTTTATTTATTTATTAATGTACCTAAAGCTACATACAGAGAAATACACAGTACAGAGAGGAAGTATACAAAGGAAAACTTATCTCTAAAAGAGATCTCTTCCAGCTTTGCTGGAGTGTAGGATAAATAGTACGAAATATAAAGCTTTCTTTCTTACTTTCATATAATATTTCGTATTAAACCTTTTGTTTTTTGTTAAAAGAGGCCAACGAGCAGGCGGTTATAATAAGCGACTACCGACGCCCATGGACATCTATACTATACAGGAGGCTAGCATATAAGTTGCCAGCCTTTAATGACGAGATTAGGCCACCGGGAAGTCTCACAAACCGAACGAAACGCGACAACAATACCATCACTTGACGTTTTTTTTTATGCCGCCACTTCACGCCGATCTCATGTGAGAAAGAGGTACTGGTATCCGGACGCGCCGGCCCAATTCGGCTACAAGCATAGCGCTACCTCTAATTGGTAAACGGTGTAATGCTACTTGTAATCCATGTAATAAACTAATGAGAGTGATTCTAACCATTTAGCATAAATTTAAATATACACTCGGAAAAGCTATTAGAAATGAAAATGTATTAGAAAGTTGTACGATACTCCACGCCAGACTAAAATGATTGTGAGTGCAGGAGTGATTGCAAAAATAAACACATCTCAAGCTTGTCCATAACAAACGTACATATTATTGTTGGATGAATGTTTCGAGCGTTTTTACAGGTTTGATAAATGATTTATATTTGTTTCGTACATTTAAGTATCAAAAGGCCCTGTCTCTATAATTCAATTTTTTCAATCGTTGATTTATTTATTAAACTTCCCGTTGAATGAATATCTATATTACTCCTTTCCTAGTTGTTTGTAATTTAGGAATTATCTCTTATTCTACCCTTATTACTCCCAATGGGTCATACTGATAGCCCAGTCGGGTTTAAGATCTCCTAATAGATTTTAACACAGTTGTCGCTATCTTTTTTTATATTACAAAGGGCAAACGAACAGGCGGTTCTTCATCTAAATCTACCGATGCACAAGGACATCCGCACTATCAAAAAGCTCGCAGATGCGTTGCTAACCTTTAAATATTTAGGCCACCGGGAACTCTCACAAACCGAACTAAACGCAATGTTTATTCTAATTTTTAAGCCAAGTAGACGGTAAGACGAGGTTGCAACTAAATAAAATGCTTGTAGTTATAACACACTGAATTCTATTCTAGGTGAAAATCATTATACATTTTATTTCAATCTTTTAACAATAAATAATACTCCTGTCAATTGTACTTTACTAACTTTCTAAACGGCTGGACCGATTTTGATAAAATTTTGAAAAATTCTCCATATAGATTAGGTTCACAAATAGATGCGGTAGATAGAGTTGCGTTGGGATGTGTAGATATATTTTTGATTTTTCAGTGTTTTTAACTGTCTTTTTTGGCAATTAGGTTTTAATTTTTTGTCTTAGTGGGAAGTTCAACCCTAACTAATATAACTGCAAGTGCAAGATAATTTTCTAATAAGAGTAATTTTATTTTTAATAAAGATCTCATTTATATAGTAAAAGATTCTTATCTACAAAATTCGAACGGCCTAAGGAATAGACACAATCTCGAATCTGACGTGAAACACCCTTTTTGATTTCCCCAGATCCTAGAATGACACTTCTTTTTACCAGAGCAGAAAACTTTCTTAACTAATTTCAAACTTAAAAATTTATTTAAATAAATTTCGAGAAATACCACACATGAAACTTAAATACATATACCTATATAATATGTGACCTAACCCAAAATAGGTCACGGCTCGACATAAATTCTGTATGCCTTGTATGGTACACAGAGCTGAGACCTAGGTTTGGGTGACGCCACAGAGAAAACCTATCACTCGGCCAATGCATGACCTTTAATCGTCTTTCGCGATCAAAACCAGATTATCAAGACAACATTGGTAATGAAATGGATAATTCGTTTCCAGGATTAAGAATACCGTGTTTAATTTAACCAGACCTTTTTAAAAATCCATTTTAATATATGTATAATAAGTGGTAGATAAGTATTGTAAATGTAACTGAACTAATTCAAAAGAGCGAAGTTTATTTAGTTTTTTTTTGTCAAAATAACTTTGACAAAAAAAAAACGTTTGCACCATTTTTTACAACACGACCATTTCTACGATAATTAAAAAAATCAATCTTCTTTTGAGTATTGCATTTTTCAGCAGAAATCAAAGCTTTATTTTTATTTTTTTATTTTACTATTCTGCCGTTTTACCTTTGCCGTTCTGATAATATGCCAGCCCCATCGTAACCTAATCAGCATCTAACTGCAAATGAGACTCAAAGCTTATATACACATTCCCAGTTGGTGGATCTTCCTTAATGTGTCCGATAACTGGTCCAATCCACTTCGGGTACGCAACCCCGGAGTGCCCTAGCTGCTATTGTCACACCCCCTATACCATCCGTGTCAGTAGTATCCGCATCTTTTCTCTCCTCCCGATCTACCTTTATAAATCCTTTTTATCCATCCCTTTTCCCTACTCCTGTCTTTCTAATTTGAGGAAGACATCAACCGATGTCAGAATACCCATTAAAAATCGAAAAATAATTTTGGCGTACGTCACCTTAAGAGGCCCCCTCTCAATTCGAAAACCCAATTTTGTAGTACACAAATCAAATGGCACGGGTTAATACAGAATGTTCTATTTTGTGTAGGATGATTTCGTTAAAAAAATGTTTAAGTAATATATTTCTTATATCTTCCAGTCTATTATCTTATATATTAAATTCTCGTGTCACAATTTTAATTACCGTATTCCTCCAAAACGGCTTGACCGATGTTTATGAATTTTTATATGCATATTCAGTAGGTCTGAGAATCGGCTACTATCTTTTTTTTTATACTCCTAAGTGATAAGGGTGGCCCACGCGGACGGTTTCGCGGGGTATAGCTAGTAATACTCATATAATTACAGTACATCGCAATCCAGATGTCTTCTGGACCACGGCAACTCAGCAGGTCAGCTGGATCACAGCGCGGAAGGAATTCTTCCCGGAGAGCGATTCGATGCTGACCAACAATGTGAGTTTTAGTATTCAAATATATAAGCTCAGGTCTTTTTATTAATATTTAGAGACATCGCTAGTTTGTAATTCCCATATAAATGATATGGGAAAAAATTATTTTTAATTTGGAATTTCGTTATTGCCAATTCTAAACTCCGGTATTGCTTATAAGCAATATTGCATATGGGAGTCAGACATAGCTTCATTTGAATGATCATTTGAATGATCAGGTAGTGTGGCCAGGGACTTTGTGTAGCTTCACAAAGTTTTGTAGTACTTTGTGGACTTCAAGGACAAAAATGTACAAAGACTTTGAGCTATAGACGGTTTATAATGCAGGAACAGAAGTATATAACTTTCCTTTCTTATCTTTTCTTTGAATATTCATCGGGCATCACTAAATCGTGCATACGGTTAGCATGCCGGAAATTTGAAGAAAAGTAAAAGTAAAGGACAGTTCCATAATATCCTAAATATTTGTCTAGAGGTCTAGACAGATATTATTTTCATCTTTATTATTGGCATTTCGAGTTATTTGCAATGCCATAATATATAAAAGTTTTACACTTTTCCAGATTAAAAGTTCAAAAAATTGCCGAAGATTTATGCTGGAGCCAGACTAGCTTCATTTGAATGATCATTTTCATGATTATATAGTATGGCCGGGGACTTTATGTAGCTGCGCAAAGTTTTTTAGAACTTTGTAGTCTTCTAAGACATAAATGTACAAACACTTTGAGCTATATCTGGCTCCGGCATTATAGACAATATTGTCAATAAATATGTAAAATAAAATAACTTTCCTTTTTATTGTAAGTTAAAAGGATCGATTTTAGTAGTGTTAAATATAAGAATACGGACTCTTTAAATTTTTCGATTTCTCAATAGAAGACAGAATAATTCTACTATGGTTCTAATTATACTGGTCATAAATGAGCCTTACTCTACAGTATATGTATTGAGGCGACTAGTACACAAATCACCAGGATATACTCCCGACGGTAAAGAATTGGATAAAAATCACATGTTCTGCGGTCTGGAAACATGATCGCAGCAAGTGTGAGCTACGTATCGTTTGGAGTCCGATATAACACACCGTCGGTCCTCCTGGCGGATGGGTACTCGCCTCCCTCGACCATTTTGTGATGTAAGAAAACGACAACGGCATTCAAAGTTCTACTCAACTCGGGTTTTTATTATTTACACAAAGTAATTTTGTAAGTGTTACTAAAGCTGTTGTAATGCTTATTTTTGTTTTATTACGAGTAGAATAATGACAATTGTAAAAATAATCGGTGATACATAAGCTAGGTGAATACAATTTTCAGACGTTATTTTCTGGAAGTAACGCTAACTTTCAATTTGCGACAAATTATTTTTTTTACATATTTTAATCAATTATTAATGACTATAAATCATCCCACTTCGACGTCACGCAGATAATGTGTAATAATATCCGCGCCTTGGAAAAAATTTGGGAAACTGTTCCTTAGAAGCTCTTCACGAATGGTCAACGCACATTTCAATTTCCAAGCAATATGGGGCCTGCTATAGAATAATTAAATTATTTTTAAGGTGGTTTTCATAGTGTTGTATCTATACGACTTTCTTATCGTTAAAGTATCGATGTTATACGGTTGCATGTATTTTGAATTTTCGACCCCGTACGTAGAGACTGTACGCACGCTTTGTGCATATTTTGTGCTACAGCTATCTAATTTATCTACGATGTTTTCTTGGCAAAGCATTTTGATCAAATATCATTTTTTATAGTGACTAAAATACATTTACAACTCCTAGATTCAAATAAAAATATACGAATAAGTAGTCAATCCGTGAGTAAGAGATATTATTAGAAATAACACATAAAATAATTATGGTCTTAGTATATGATCAGATTGTATTAGGCCGTCGTTCATGAATCAGATATTAATAATTGATTTAAAAGCGACCACGTGTTAATAAGTGACTCGCAACTCGGCATCCTCATTATGGTCATCTCACATAACAAAAAGGTAGTGATAATTTCATTTTGGAATTATAATCATATTTGCGCCAAGCTTCGAGATAAAAAAAATTATAAAGATTTAATGGCGACATTAACATTGGAATCCGTATGGTACTAGTTTCAATTCCCGATTCCTCTGAGTTATCGTGGCAATTAAGGGTCATCCCTAAATTTCGTCACTAGTTAAATGGGAGGTTGAAAGGCATTGTGTCGTCACGTCAAAATTAAAAGTATTCAAAAAAACATTTAAACTGCTGTTTTCTTTTCATTCTTTAGAATACGTGCGTACAATTGAAAACAATGATGTCACATCAAGGCCGAGGGGTTTCCAAAATTTGACAACCTCTGACAAGGATCAGTGCCGGTCCGAGGTAAATTTCAAGATGGAGCGACAATCAATTATGGCGCCCCCTTTTTCTTGCCCTGTTTGTATTTTATAATATAAGATATATTTAAAATAATCGCATTTTAAGAGTCGTTCTTAGCTGAGGCGCCCCATGCGACACGGTGCCTGGATCGGCCGCTCCATTCGCCCTATGATAGGGCCGCCTCTGACAAGGATTGGGGGGGAAGTAAAAAGATCGTTAAGTCGTGTGACGTAATTATAGACGACCCCTTATCCGCAGCATTAACTTTAATTACAAGCGACAACAATATATGGTAAACTTGATTGTATTTCTAGCATTAAAAAAATGAGTATAATATGCAGCTTGGACGATTAAGGTGTCATCCATTACTAGTCACACGAATTTTGCCATTTCCAACCCCTCTTCCCGTCCTTGTCACATTTCCGACACCCCTTCTACCTTGGTGTGACGTCACATAATCAAGAAAACAGCAGTTTTTTTTTAATTATTTTATACAGGGTGACTGGTGAGAGACTTGGAATACTCAAGGAGAGTACTCGATACGCGATTCACGTTATAATTATGTAACAAAAATAGATATTAGTATATAACCAAATTTCCTTAAAATTAGTTAGTGTGGCCTTACGTTCTGTGATTAATTTTCTGTTCGTAAAAAAAAGTTAGTTCGTTTATCCATTTCCCAGCAAACAAACTGGTCAGTTATAATAACGGATATTATATATGACGGCTGTCAGTCAGCAATACTAAATAAAATTAATAATTCAGTTATTATCTGGCAATACTTATTAAAGAAATAAGTGAATAAGTGATGAGTGAAATAGGTATTTTTGCCTGTCCTAAGCCAGGACTAAAGTGTGAAGAAAAGGGGCCATCATCGTGCGTTCTCGCCAGTACGTCCAGGTGTTCTTTACATAATTAGTTAACTTTCTCTTAATCTCACGTAATAGTTAATTGATATTTACATTTAACGTTAATTATTTTCGTCATATATGATCATCAAATATCAAAGGGCCTAGCACGAACATTTCGACGCCTTGGAGTCGAAGATTCGACTATGAAAATATTTGTGCTGGGCCCACATCGGACTCTCCTTAGTGTCATCGCGGGTTGCATCAGCATTGATTAAAAGCGTGACACGATAAAGACTTGGCTTCTGTGTACCTAGCACGAATATTTTCATCCTTAATACAGTTGAATCTTTGAATTCGAACGGTTCGAAATATTCTTGCTAGGGCCTCAGGTCATCGAGTATCATAAGTGTCTCATCAGTCAACCTGTATAGTATGTTAATAACAAATAAATAGATTTATGGATGACCTCTAAACTGTATGTATTTTTTTTTTAACAGTTAGGGTGTCATAGTCTTAAATGTGTTCGGCTTCAGTGTTGCAAAATATATTTAGCCTCTGCATCGACGCAATCGCTCACCGAATATAAAGTTAATCAAAGACTCAGAATAAGCACTTTACGAATTTAAAAGTTTTACTTAATAAAGTTTTAAACTTCATAAAGTAGAAGCGTTTGTTATAATATAAGGAGGTGTAGTGTGGATGCAGTTACGCATGTTATTTCATTGGAATTTTGCTACTTTAATAACAAAATGGTGTGCTTTGTGAGAGTTCACGTAGGTTTTTATATAATATTTTTTCAGTATATAATTTTTTTTACAGATAACACATCTAGATATGATGTTAAATCACTATGTTAAAGCACAAATCTATTATAGGCGTGATAGATTTTCAGTATAGTTCACCACAAAACTGCTCAGGGGTTAGAATGAGTTAGGGATCACTTGCAGCGACTTCTTTTAGAATTTCAATTCATACGATACCGTAATCAAAATTATTTGTAAGAGCTCTTCTAAATCTATAATTCTAATAATTACTTTCATTCAAATAAATAATTACCCTATACCAAACTATTTACGAAGAAATTTGTATTAATTCCAATGAATTGCATTGTAACTTTATCCAAGGGCACAATGGGATAAGTTCTATGTATAAAACAATAAAACTTTATTATAAACTTAGCGTTTATTTTACTTACCCAATATCCTAACTTGTACAATATATAGTTTTATACAATAATATAAAAATATATATTGTATAAGAATAATGTTAAATTATTTTTTGCTAGCCTACGACTAATCCTTTCTAAATAAATGGATAAGATCCTAAAACGAGTCGCCTAAATTAAGGGGGGGTGGGGAGGTCTGTGACCCCCCCCCCAACTTCCTCCCGCCGGAGATGCAATTTTTTTTATCTAATATCAAAAATGAATGACCATACGTACTGTCATTTGAATCAGGTCTACCCAAAAAGAGTATCTGGATGTTCATAAAAATAACCTTAACCTAATGTCATCATAATTAATTACTTCTAAGCTTTGACTCATCAATCTGTACAATCTTCATTCAAAAATCGCAAAAAAACACTAAGGAGTACATTCGCGTAAACTCAGATCACTGTCAGAAATGTCAAAATGGCCGCCAAATATTTCGGTCCAAAAAAAAACGAATTTTAAATACTAATTATAAGTATTTTGACAGCTAAAAGCTAATTGGGTGGGTCGAGACATACCTCCTTGACCCTCCTACAGTAGCGGAATCCTCAAATTTAAGCGACTCCTTTAAAGATACAACCCAAATAAACACTTTGAAAAGAGTATTTCATAGAACTAAAATTAACAACACATTCGTTCTTTGCTGGCATGTCAAATTTAAATAAAAACTACTTTTGGTAAAAAATATAAATATAATTACATAATATGACACTAAAAGTAAAATATAATTCATTTATTGATACAAATTAAAATAATAATCCATATTATTTTACTACTAGCTGTGCCCTAAATTTAATTTTACCGTGATGATAGCCTTCCTGGAACAATGAGCTATCTAACACTGAAAGAATTTTTCAAATCGGTTCAGTAGTAGTTCCCGAGATATCGCGTTTAAGCAAACAAAGAAATTCTTCAGGTTTTTAAATTTGTATACATTGTCTATTTGAAACAAGGATGTTTGTTCCTAAGGTGGACAAATTAATGCCTGTCTATAGGTAACAGCAACCATTTGTGCACAAATATAATTTGTTTCAAAAATATATGACAACATACATATAGATACATACACATATACAATACATCCAGACTCGAGGCAGAAATCAAACTTCTTACTATATTATTAAATTATTTGCATACTTTTTGTTTGAAATATTTTCTACGGCGACTAATGTATTTTACCTTTTTATTTAATTTAGATGTCCTAGCGGAACTGACGGCAAGCAATGTGAAACCGCACCAGAACGATGCATAGGTAGTCCGTGCATGCATGGCGGGAAATGTCAAGATTTTGGCTCGGGCTTGAACTGTACTTGTTCGCAAGACTACATGGGAATTGGTTGTCAATACGAATTCGACGCCTGCGACGCTGGCTTGTGTCAAAATGGAGCAACTTGTATAGACGAGGGCGAAGGATACTCTTGCAACTGTGCTCCTGGATTTACTGGAAAGAATTGCGACGAGGACATAATGGATTGTAAAGAAAATTCCTGCCCACCATCGGCAACCTGCATTGACTTACCAGGGAGATTTTACTGCCAATGTCCATTCAATTTAACGGGAGACGACTGCAGAAAAAGTATATATTTCTTCGGTATAAATTATATTTATCCTTTCTTGAACTAGTATTAAATTGTTTTTCTTTTTTCAGCAATAAGCGTAGATTACGACCTATATTTCAGCGACCCCATGCGATCTAGCGCAGCGCAAGTGGTGCCTTTTGCAACAGGATCTGCTGATAGTCTAACTATTGCGATGTGGGTGCAGTACACGCAACAAGACGAAGGTGGTATTTTCTTCACGGCTTACGGTGTAAGGTAAGTTCTTAGAATTCGGACCACTAAAACATCAAACTACAAAAAGGGGTAAATAGATTTTGGGTCAAATAAACGTCGCTTGTTAGAGGTAATGTACCCAATTGCATGTTACACAATTTGTATGCGAATATTGACATAGATTACATTATTAAAAATCGCTTTTTTATATTACATCATTGAAAATTGTTTTTTCTATTTATATATAGACAGGCGTATGATTATTTTTAGGGGTAAAGCTATTTTTTATTATTATTTTAATCTATTGTAACTCTGACATTTGTATTGGGTGTTTACTTTTATTAAGGATAAAGAAATTTATTATTATTAAAATTATATATTTGTTCTTTCTTTTTGTTTGGTAAGTCCGAACGTTGGGTTACTTACTATGGTACTACATTCTATTATCCCATAACATTATCTCCCGTTCCCGTTTCTGTTCCATTTTCTTCAAGCTTTTCCTTTGCCATTTCTATTTTCTTAAACAAACCTTGTCCTAGCAATAACGAACACAACAAAAAAGAAATTATCCAATTTGGTGCAGAAGTTCGGAAGTTACGCACGTGCATACATTTCGGCGACTCATTTTTATTTGCGACTATAAATTGAGATGTTAGCTATCCTATCTTTCAAGTTGGATCAAACTGAACACGGTGTGCAAATTTGATTAAAATCGGTTAAGTAGTTTACGAGTCCATCGCGGACAAACAACGTGATGCGTAATCCTTAATTATATGGTTCCTTCAATGTTGTTATAACCAATTTTGACTGTACATTCAATAAAAACTGAATAAATAAAGTTAAAGCTAACAATATTTGGATTATTCTAAAAGTAGTTATGTTCTAAGCTAAAACCGAGAGCATGTGTACACAACATGATTAAGAATAAGTATATATATAGTATATATATTAAATATATTATACGTATATCTTTTATTTTTGTCTACAATAAGAGTTCGCCCTTTGATGATTAGAATTGTAAGTTCATACAATCTAGGGGTAAATGCGGAAGCGGTTCGCCATATTTGATTACTACAGTATAAATGACTAGTTGTTTCTCGCGACTTCGTCGGCGTAAAACTAGCGAGAGCCCTTAGCCTAAACCTGGACCTGTCGAAAAATACGTTAGAATATCGTTATAGGTGACCGTTCGCTTTTATACATATAGAAGATAATGCGTTGCGGGCCTTAAGACATGTTATATTCCTTTCTAGAAGGTAGTATCTAAGCCGTATAGTTTCGGAAACACTAGAGTCGATAAGTGAGGCCTTAGCACGAACATTTCGAACCGTTCGAAGTCGACGAGTCGAGTGTATAGACATTAAATTATGTGCAATTGTTTAAAAAAATAATAATTAAATATACATACATTTGATGAGCCGTATGACGTCCTATATGGCTATGGGTTACATATATTTGATGCGTTATATACTAATGTTTACATTGTGTTAGATTGTAAACAAACCGTATATACCTTTTTCTTTATTTCCTTAATAATATTTTATAAGATTGTAAACTTTAATCCTACATACATACTTAAGCCAAAAACTTACATTAGTTTTATCACTTCGTGTAGAAGTATCCCGACCGATGGTATACCCATTCCATGCTACAAATAACAATTTTTTTGAGTGTTAATTATTTATGTTATAATTCAAATAATGGCACTTTCAAAGAATTTAAACAATAACCTTTCTTTAAAAAAAACCGACTTCAAATTGTTAAAAGTAGACCAAATTGAAATACGGAAAGCACCACATTTCATTAAAAAAGAATAATTGAAATCTGTTCACCCAGTCGAAAGTAACAAACAAAAAATACAGTCGAATTGAGAAACTCCTCATTGTCTGTCGGATAAAAAGAGAAGAAGTTTAAAGTATTAAAAATGCACTCATTGAGTAGTTGCTTAGCTTAGATTTGATTTAGTCCCTACATGTAGTGTCAAAACAATAATATTATTCAAAATAGATAGAAGTACTTTACGTCTTCATAAACTGCAAATAATTTCAAATACGTAATTGACTACCATAAAAACAATTACTAAAGATCGCCTTTAACGCTACACTAATGTCAATTAACAGATAATATTATTTCATAACATTCATATAATGTTATTTTGATGTAGATTATTGTGCTCGTATATCATTGACCTAGCACTCATTGCACTTTATTTATTGAACGATGAAATTGTATATTCAATGCGACTTTATAGTGTCTGATTAAGATAAGTCGGTATGACACTGCTGCCATAACTCGTTAGTGGTCTCAATTGAAAAGCATCGCTTTACACTGAAGAGTAATTGTCAAGCGCACAAATATGCGCAATAAAACTTATATAAAATGGCCCAAGAGTATTTCAAACACGCTTATATAGAGGGTTCCGTATCTGATACGCGATAAACGTATTTGTTAAATAACTTCAAAAGTTGTTGTCACATTTCGCTCGAAATAATTTTCCTAATGAGTTTTTAGCATGTCCTATCAACATAGGAAAAACTTCAATTCTCTACATCTAGTTTGGAAAACCATCTTGCGGGCAGACAGACGGACGGAAGGACAGAGCGAAACTATAAGTGTTCCTTGTAGGACTACGGAACCCTAAAAAGTATTGTTTACAAATTAATAAGGTTGAGTTTCGCTTGACAATACAATTTGACTTTGCCTCTGTCGTCAGTACTTATGACTTTAATGATAAAGCTGAATGTACGATAATATATACTTAATATATAAAGCTGAAAAGTTTGTTTGTTTGCTTGAACTCGCTTATCTCAGGAACTACTGGTCCGATTTGAAAACTTCCTTCAGTTTTAGAAAGCCCCTTTATCGAGGAAGGCTATGTATGACCCTGTACGTATCACCTCGACTTGCAGAAGTTCACAAAAGTGACGTTTGCTAACAGTCCCTTGACTCGCACAATCTTCTTCTTCTACTTAGCGTTATCCCGTTCTCCGACAACAATACCATCGCTTGACGTGACGGCATTGCCGCCACTTCACGCCGATCTCATGTGAGAAAGAGGTACTGGCACCCGGACGCGCCGGACCAATTCGGCTACGGAAGGAAGGAAGGAAGGAAGGCCATAAATTACGTCACACGAATTTTACGATTTTTAACCCTCCCCCTCCCCTCCCTATTTCAAAGTTTGTTACACTTTTTATACGCTTACCCCTTAGTGTGACGTCACAAATTTTATAACTTTATGCATGTATTAACAGATGTTTCATTTTTTTTAACCTTTTTAATTTTGACATGTTATGTCATAAAGCTTTTAAATTGTGGATGAACTCTAAGAATCTATACTAATATATAAAATGTAAATATTTATTTAAGGGTATTTAAATAGATACATAAGACAATGAATCTATATATCTACTATGTGGAGAAAAAACTTTTATTCCCATTTTAGGCAAATAGCGCGAACTGTGGAATATAAAATTTGGCACAATTATAGTTTATATAAAGAAGGGTGTCCGAATATAACTATATTTTAATAAATAAAATATGCATTATTATTACAATAAATTATTAAAATAAAACCACACGCACACAAATGCGAAACGATTTACACACACATGTATACATTTTACTATAAGATAATGTCAAAGCGTAGTCATGACGACCGTTTACATGTCGTTTACGTACTAACTATGTCAGTGTACAAATAATCTAAACGTTGTATACCCATTGTTGTGTATAGGTCTCCTCCCTCTTCGCCACAGTTATCGATCCTTGATAAAAACGAACAGTACTTTGACAATAGTAAAATTATTATTATTTTAAGATGCCGAAAATAAAATCTATCCGCAAATATCACTCCGTGAAATTATTCGAGGTCCACTGTTTTACACGTCATCCGAAAAACGGAGGAGGTCGAATGTTTGAAAACAGTGTTAGAATGGGTCATTCGCCTGTCATCCGGCGGCGGTAAGAGATACTTAACCGAGGAATCGCCTCGAATGCCGGCAACTGATTAAATTACGACCTCCTCACAAAAGATCTGATGTTTATTAGATTACAAAGGATGGCATATAGACTTAAGGTAGCAAACAGGCACGCGACCTGCCCAGAGGCTGCAAAGAAAGTTAGCAACGTGCTCCATATTAATCCAGAAGTTTAAAACCTCGTAGAACAGGGCGAAAATTAAATATTTGCATAAAACAATAATATAATAACAATGTATAATGATTATATTATATTTTTTGTATTCTTGTACCATTAGCCAAATACCTTACTCAGTTAATACCGCTATTGGAACTGTTTTAGCCAATGTACCTTTTTTTCAAATAAAGTGATATTGAATGACGTATTTTGCAAGTCCTACACTTTCCAATAACGCCAAGAATCACATGAAAGTTGCATACCAAGGCTTTTATTATTTATCACTACACAAATAATGATAAAAATAAAATACTATATTAACCACACGGACGTCTGTTCCTAAGGTAAACAAAGTAATGTCTGAATTGGTAACAGATGCCTGTAATACACAATTTTTTTTATATATCTAAATACATACATATAGATGATACATCCAGATTCGAGGCGGGAATTGAATTCACCTTTTATGAAATAATCATTCTACAAAGAATCATGTCAGTAAAAAGCTTGTTTGTAGTATAAAACAAATCTATATTTGATCATTCCTTTCTTTCTTTTCTTTGAAACCTTTGAAATAAGGGAAATGAAATTCAAACTCAAATTCAAATGATATTTTATTCAAGTAGACTTTTACAAGCTCTTTTGAATCGTCAAATATTTAAAAACCTATCACTAATTCCGAAGAGTCGAGGTACGACAAAAATCAGCGAGGAACTCGTTGGTCACTCTTTTAAAGACTGTGTTTAAACTATATTTTTGCATGTGAATTGTAAAGTGCTCAACTCACTCACTCAACTCCATGCAGTTTTATCTTTAATATGGTTTTCGACTGTATAATTCATCTTACGATTAACACGTTGTTTAAATCTAACTATGGACAGATTTAATATAAAGAAATGAATGACCGAATGAATGAATAAAACAATACAAATAGAATTTAAAATGGTAAAGTGGTTTTCCAGTTATAGCGAGACTACCTAATAACGATTGATTTATATACATATATATAATACTACTTAGATTAATACTACTTATGTATATAGACTTTTTTAAAGATTTTTTAATGGTAGACGTTTCAGACAACGTTTAAAGGCGTTCCCTAGACCTACAATAACCTTTTACAATAAAATTATTGCCATCTAGTGGTGGTGTTGTTGTCGCGTTTCGTTCGGTTTGTGAGTCTTCCCGGTGGCCTAAACTCGTCATTAAGGGCAACATTTCAATCTGACAACTCAAATTTTTCAAGCTAATAATTATGCTTAATATATATGCTTAATATATCTCAATGAGAAGTGTTTGAAACAAATTGATGGACTATTATTAAAATAAAGTTAAACATTTTTTTTAAAACATTAAACAAAGAAGATTAAAACATTATATCTTAAAACAAAAGTAAACGCAAGTGTTTAACAATAAAAGCTCCTGATAAAGTGACAACGTCAAAGGATCCTAGTAATGATCGCTTCGAGGCTTGGGAAGTATTGATCCTGACGAGCGAAACCGGTCCGTTCCCTGCCTAACTGTATATAGAAGTAGGTATTTGTGTCTTTTGAAGGTTATATTTAACTCTGAGAAGGGTTTGATTTTGGGTAAACCGCATATCTGTTGCCAAATTTACTCTGTGAAAGAAGCCTTTATGTATATGAGCACTAATCTTTTTCCTTTAAAAAGCTAAAAAAGAAAACAGGTTTATTGTAGCAAATCTATTAACGATTGGCCCCGTTGGCGCGGTGTGCAGCGAATCTACCTTCCGCTCCGGGGGTCGTAGGTTCGATCCACGCCTCGAGTCTGGGTGTATTATCTATATCTATGTATTTATATAGGATTACAGTACTATTATCTGATCTTAGCCGCTTTGTTGACCCCTATCAAATGCCGGTAAACAATGTTGTCTTATTATACATAATAATCAATTTAATTATGTAGTACGTTCAGTCTAAAAAGACCTATCCAAATCTTTTAAAGGTGTCAGTCAATGGTCTTATAGCGAAGAGCTTTAATAAACACCTTAAAAAGCTCTCGCTTGATTGTTGGGTCAAGAGGAGAACAGGAGGCGGTATTGCTCGAGACGGCACGTATTGTGAGGAAGTTTCTCAATCTGGAGCCCTAACCACCGGTTGCTTGGCTCCTTGCCCCGCTGCCAGCGGAAATCTATTTTTTTATATATTTTTAAATGTTTTTGTTTTTATAATAATATTTAAAAATGTATGTAAGAATAAAATATATGAAATAAATGATAGTAATTAAATAATTAAATTTTGTAGAAAAAATTTTGTGCTACTAAGAGTGAAAAGGACATAAAATATGTATTTTATTGTTTTGTTTTGGTAGAGTAAGAATTCTCATTCGGTAAAAAAGACGTGTTAATATTAACATGTAGATACATTATGGCCTGTGTACTGTGTGCGAGGAGGTTGTGGCCTAATCAGTGGTCGGCATTTGAGTCGATCGCTAGTTTAAATACATTCTATCACTAGTTTATATTTGATATCCTACCTCCTGCATGTTCCGGAAGGCACATAAAACATTGGAACCTGATCAATGTCACTGAGTGATATTAGCCGTAAGGTTGCAGAGATCGTGAGGGTTTCGAAGACGACGTCAGACGGCAATCGGTCATCTTAACGAGCTCCATAGGCATATCCTTTGCAAACTAAGCGGACTCTGGTACTAGACCAGGGTGACGCTAGGAAGAAGAAAATAAATGTAGAGATATTTCAATTACTTGTAATATTGTAATATTTGAAATTCAATTACTTGTAATATTGTAATATTTGAAATTCAATTACTTGTACATGTGAATGCAAATAGATATTTTACTACGACTGCGGCTTTTTATTATTTTTTGTCGTATAATTGATTTTAATGTTCCATTTGTATTTGGAGCTTGTCATCTTTGAGAAATTATATAATTTTCTGATTTAAATAACCCGTTTTGTGTTAGAACAACCTCAAATATTTCATAGATCAAGAGATTGCAATATCTATCAGACTGGAATCGATATATTGTTCTAATATTCCTTCTGAGCAACTGAAACCCTATTGGTATTTGTACTACAACTCCATATTATCTATACTAACATATAAAGCTGAAGAGTTTCTTTGCTTGAACGCGCTAATCTCAGGATTTGAAAAATTCTTTCAGCATTAGTTAGCCCATATATATATATATATATATATCTCATCATCACGCAAAAAAATGTATAAACTCAAAGCCTTACTAACCGTGGCCGTGACTTCGTCCGCGTAAAATTAGGTGAAATTTAAATTATGTATATAATTTATGTTTTTTTTTTAGAATTTATATGTATATATAAAGCCTATAACTTTATAATCAATTCACATAATATAACATAATTATTGTTTTTATGCTAATAACGTTTTTTTACTTGCTCAAGAGCATATACAAATTAAATTTAGTTGATATAAAGTTAGACGAAGCAAATACTACATTTGCTGTGATGAAATACGAGATAATATGTAGCCTTGATTGCACTTTGATAACGTTTAATCCAATTATGCCGGTTTTATTTAGCGAAATACCTTTCATACCTATTGCTTTATTAACTACATACTTTTTCTTCTCAAATCCTGGTTGTACTTCTATGAGTCTGGCTTCGTTGAGTGAACTTTCTATTCAGTTCACAAGTTCACTGCTTCAGCTATATCAGGAATAATTTTATCAATATTTTTTATAACATTATTCCTGATCCTGATCAAAAACGCGTAACTTACAAATGCAGAGTCACTTTTAAGTGATTATTAATAGCGTATTTATTAGTCAGTATTAAAATTTATAGAACATTTGTTGTTTTTGGATTAATAATGAGTATATTATTATTTGTTCTGTATTTTATTCTACCCGAAACTAAAAAGACAACAATACAAGAGATTGAAGATTACTTTAATCATTTTATTTGCAGAAAATCGGAACATAGCAATATCAACGCTAATGGTGAATCTGTAAAGCATATTTTTCCACAGCAGCAGGAAGAAAGTTTCGATTTTTTCAAATTGTTTTGAATGTGTTAATCTTGGTGATCCCTCGACCTAAAAACGTAATATAATTTTGTAAAAAACGACTACAATAATTTTTGTCTTTTAATTTTATGGTTTATATTTAATGTGACGTGACAAGTTGTATCATAAATTTTAGGTGTTTGTTTTTAAGAATATTTCATAGTATACTATAAATAAAATAAAATAAAATAAAAGCCTTTTATTTCTTGCACTTTGCATTGATCTTCTGGTTATCAGTTTACAAGTGTTTGTAATTAATGTTAGTAGCTGTTTAAGGTTAATGTATAAACTAATAATTAATTAATATATAAACTAATATTAACGTTATAATTAGTGTTGGTATTATTCCTTATTAATAATTATCTTTTCTTTGTGCAAGAACCCCTTGTTAGCAGGTAAAGGCCTCCTACAGAGATATCCACTTTTCTCTGTCCTTGGC
>JANCMC010009603.1:8643906-8666700 GCA_024363005.1 Charaxes varanes
CTGTTTGTCTGTCTGTCACGATCCTTTTTCTCAGGAACGCCTACAGGTATAAAGTTGAAATTTATATCAAATACTGATATTTGCAGGCTCTTGAAGTTGTAAAAAGAACAATTATCTAAGTGTACTCAATCAAAAGATATTTCCGTTTATTTCCTATACTTGTTTACTTGAAAAGGTAAAAGCCTGGTACTTCCCGTTGACCTAGAATCATGAAATTTGGCAAAAAGCTATATCTTACAGTACAGGTATAGGCAGAAATCTGAAAACCGTAAATTTTACTTCCATCATATCTTTTTTTAATAACCTGGTGAAGTATGACGTGATGGTACGGAACCATTAGTGCGCGAGTCTGACTTGCACTTGCCCGGTTTTTTAATACTTGCTTGTGTTTCTATTTTATTACTTTTCTTATTAAATTTAACGATAGTAATAATTAAATTAGAATTAAAATTCGAGTAAAATAACCTGAAAGCGCGATTGAAAAATCACTAATCACAAAACAGCATGTCGACATTGTCCGTTTTTCCTCTACATTTCAATAGATAGTAACATATCAACACGTACTTGTTATGCAAGTGCTGCAACCTTTTCAAGGATCACTGTTGATGTTCATCATAAGGATATCATGAACATATTTATTGCATGAAACCCTCACCTACTCAGAGACACCATTCACATCAACTAATTGTCAATAGTAATAATTAAGAGACGAATTTCTTAGCGTTACATGGATTCACCGTGCGGGTGGCAGGTCCATCGCGCGGCAGAGGAAGGAACCGTAGCAGTGGCCGGGACTTGTGACCCAGGTGTAGGTTTAAGAGCGCTCTCTTCATATAGTCAAAAGTTTTGAAAACCTTTATTAACTTAAACCTTACATTTAATAAAGAAATTAAATAGAAAGATATCGATGATGCCGTCTTTAAGGTCGTCATATAAACATATTCAAGTAATTCTATAGTATATGCAGGGCCGGCCGCCGACCGCTTCAGGCGCCGTCTTCCAAGGAGGCGCCTCGAGCTAGGGGGACTCATAATATGCGATTGTGTAAAGTATATTTTATGTTGAAAAGTATAAACAGTAAGGGGGGCACCATAATTGGATCTCGGGCCGGCACCGATTATAGTATGTTATAAAGATATTACCGGTAGTGTGATTGCGTCCTTCACCGGTCGAATGCAGAACTGAGCGCAGCGAAAGTGCATGGCGTAAAGTGGTGGGTGGTTCCGCTAGTGATGGCATTGGACTCTCACTATCGAATAATTCCACATTTTGAGCCTGTCTGAGATAACGGCGATTTACCTGCAAACTATGAGTGTGATTTAAATGAAAGAAAAATTGATTCGCCGCCTCAGTTTTTGTACCTGCGGTAACATCTATCATCTACGTCTTTTGGGAAGTTCAATATTTATTTATCCCGCTATCTTGAAACTATCACTATAAAGCGCTGTAATATTGTGGACGACCGATGACGGTACCGCGTTGTATAAATTAGTGACAAAGCTATTGTCTTCCAAGAATACGCAGGTCCGAATGGTTCACCCGACTAATACAAATTGTACGTATTTTAATAAATTGGATAATTTACTCATAGTTATAAGAGATAAACGAATAGCAAAAACTTCTTTAAAAAACTCGGTAACTCTTTTGACATGCTCCAAGATATCGGTTATCACACTAGGAAACTCAAGTACTTTATTCATCTATCTAACGTGGAGATAATATTTATCCATTAAATATTTATTTTGAGAAACGTATTAAATGACGTGATGTGAAACTTCAAGCTCATACTAGGTTAACAAGTTGTAAAAGCCTAAAACAATAGGAAATAACACATTTAGCAACACTTTACTAATCTGATAATTTTATATTTATTTAACTTTCATCGTTACTTATGCCGATAATGATCCAACCCTAACCCCCAACCGAGCACTCTCACTCATTTCTAGAATGGTCGATTCGTGCTGAATGCGAACAGCTAACGGACAGTAATTTTATCCATCGTTCTTTATTAAATACGTCTTTTCGCGAGTGTAGTGCCCCAGTGACGATAAAGATGCTTCCCGTCATGTGCAGGTTTGATTTTTATCGATAGCTAAATATTATTGTGATGTCACTTTACTAGTGTAGTATTTTAGGGTTGACGACGGGTCTTTACTCAAACATATTCATAGGAATCTAACAGTTTTATTATATCAATTTTAAAGATATTTAGTCAAATAACTTTTATCTTTGTGTTTCTTCACAGAGCTATTCTTTATTAGATACCTCACCAATGCAAGATTTGATTATCAAGAGTGAGCATGTGTCTAAATCTGTCTTTGCCACGTTTTATACACTGCTTCATTGCAATGACATATATTAAGAAGCCACTGACACAGTGTTTATATTGTGTTTATAATGTATATTACGAATTTTGTAATTTATAAACGATCTAACCGATTGACGCTATACGAAACTTTTTTAATGCGATAACATTAAACAATAATAGACTATAGATCAAGATAATATTAAAATATAGTATAAGTGTTATAAATTAAACAAGTAGTTGGCTGCCACAAACAAAACGTAACGTAGGTAACGTAGTCGATTCGGTCGTCTTCGACCTCACATAGTTGTTTCGCCGCTAACGTCTCCGATTTTTGTACGCCTCAGAACATGCGTGTTTCTTACGCGATCAAACCATTTGATATTCATGATATCGCGGAGATATTTGAGGTGAAATCTGTCGACTGTGCGAATGTGCTTGCGGTATGGAACCCAAGTCTCGGAGGAGTATAAGAGAGTTGGCAGCACTATAGTTTTTTTTTCTGTGTATTTTAATAATAATTAATGAAGTGAATAATGATATTGTAATACAATTGTAATGATATTTTATTATTAGTTCGTCTTTTTAATTAAAAACTTTTTTTATTTAAAAAGACTAAAATAGCTGTATCTCAGTGTTGGGTGGAGATTTCAAAATAATTTTTAGTTTAGTAGAAAGAGCACATTGAAAGAAGCTGCCTCTATCATTAACTCACTTAAGCGTAATCGGTTAGTTTATGATTAAGCATGCCATATTATCACTTACTAAATTATTCTCTTATTCTTAAGGTCCATAAGTTGGTTCGTAGTTTGGACAAAGAATTAGGATTGCCATTCAAAGAGTCAACGCAGCTTGTCTTCTAGGAACCTTCCCGGATTACACCGATATGAGCTAGCTTTTCTAAGAATTTTCCTTTATATTATTTTGTCATTTTTTAGGGGGTTACAGCTTTGTTTCTTTTTGTCTAAACAAATTTAAACAAAAGCGAAACAGGTACGACTCTCGTCGTGGTCGATAACTAGTTAAGTAGAAATGCTGGCATTAGTGCGTAAGGTTTCAGCTTCAATCCGATTCAATTAAGACACAATTTTGTTTTTGGCAAAATAAGTTTGCTTTTATCTTGTTTGCTTTTGAACCGCAAGTTTCAAAATAGGTGATGTGTTTGCTTAACAAAAATGCTAATTCGTTTAATATACGAGTAAGGGACAAGCAATATGTTAAGTACCTTATACAGTGGTGACAATAGTCCAAGTGAATGTATCTTAAATTATTAAAATAGCGTGAAGAAAATCCAACGTGAAAGCAGGAACAAAAGCAAGTATCAAATCGCTCCGCCATTTTATTAATAAGGGGCTTCGATTTGTTGGACAAACAAATTATCGCCGACGAGACTAACACGAGGGGTGCTATTAAGAAATAAATTAGGCACATTTTCATAGGGTTGTCAAAAATTATAGTGAATTTTTCATTTTACGAATTATTATGTCGTATAAATAAACCGGCGAGGTGCAAGCCTAACTCGCGCACTAAGGTTCCTTACCAACACATAATACTTTACCAGGTTATTTTAAGATTTTTATTCGAGATTTCTTTTTATTTGACAAAGACACTGAATTGTTCTTTTATAAGTAACTTTTGGGAGTTTATGGTTTTCGGATTTTTTGATATACTTGTACTTCAAGATATAGCTTCTTGCCAAATCCCATGATTCTAGATTAACGGGAAGTATGTCACATTTCAGTTGTCAAAGGGCTAAATCTTTTGATATAGCCCTTTAACAACTAAAAATTCGTTAGACGTTGACATACTCAATCTAAATATACACAATAAGATGACGGTCGAGGCTCTTTGCTATGAGACCATTAACGGAAACAACTATCGGAACAATAATTGTTATTATTATTATTATTAAATTCTTATAAATTTACTCTGGTGATCTCGCGGTCATACTGAAGTATATTAAAGTTAGTAAAAAAACCTACATTTCTTGGACAAATTTTCATAAATAGCCATTTAATTAAGTGTAATGTAAATTTATAATTTATATATAAGTTTTGATATTAAACTTGGAAAATTTACACGAATTCTATAATGAAAGTGAAAAATTGTTTCTGTGAATTTATGATACAATATTATGTTAACCTTGTACTTTATTACTTTCAGATTTTAATAAAGTCTGCTTAGTATACTGATATAAACGGTTTTCTTATATTTTATCCAAATTAATCACTACACAGTACACATATATATAGACGAAATTGAAGTGGTGTTTGAGAAAAATGCTTCGCAAATTCAATTTACTAATAAGAAAAGAATCAATATATTATCTATTCAGACAATCTTATAAAAAGATTTATTTAAAAAATAAAATATATTTTCAGTATAAACATATAAATAAAATTGAAGTGTCAGTTTTTGCCGTTGGAATTATTGCTTTTTTTATTAATTGCACCGGCAAGGAATGTGGCTCCCTATTTTATGGGGTTTTGATTTTAAAAGAAAGTATTAAAGTAAACATGAATCCATCTTAGATGTCTTTGATGCCTATTTTTATTAAGTAATTTTACTGCTTAGTAAAATGTAAGCAAACGATATGTAATTAAATAATAATTTAATATATAAAGGTCCAGTGTCACTATGTATGTTCCCAGTGAACTCATTTATCAAGTTGACAGTCACAAAAGTTGGCATTTATTTGTAATTTGGTCCAACTCGAGGGATAAGATTTGATTAATAAAATCACTGAATTCACGCGAGCGAAGACGCGAGTTACAGCTAGAATTAATATATAAAAACATCTAATATGTCTCCAATAAAACATATATGTAAATAACTTCTCCTGCCTTAAAACATCATTCTTACAATCTGCGCTTTTCCAATAACTACTTCAGTCACTGTTTGTTACTAATTTCGTATTCTGACGTCCAAAAGCTATTATCATTTTCAACCTTTATCAACCCACTGTTGGGTATAGGTTTCCTCTCCCTTCCGCCAAAAGCAATGACACTAATTATATATAAATAATAATTAAACCACAGCCAACCGTATGAACTCTTACAATTTATTTTCCTCAATTTACTTACAATCATTTCAGTAGTGCCTATAGTAAAATTTCAACGACTAGTATTCGTAAATATACGAGGCAAGTTTGTAAAAATATGCTTAACAAACCCCTCGGTTTGTAGGTTCGACCGTTATAATTTTAACTTTCATTAAATATTAGTAAACAACGTATAAAACTTTAGGGTGTATGGTGTAGGTGTTCATAAGAGCGGGCGAGTGTATCCCGCCCCAGGCGATATTTACAACCGACTTGTATTAAAATATGCTTAGGTTACCTATAACACAGGCATTAAGTTGTCTACCTTAGGAACAGACGTCCGTGTGTCATATAGTCCTGTATATATTTTTTTATTTGTTTATATTTAGTTATTTATGTCCAATTAAATCAACAAACTCAACCAGAACTAATTGAATGTACTCTTCAAACCAATAAATAACGTTAATTGAACGAGCGACCAAAACGCAGTAGCGATGTACGATCATGTCACACGACACATTGGAAATCTCGACAGACACACATAAATATGCGAATCGCGTGCGAACATCTACTAAATAAGGCGGACTGCACACGCAGTCGTGTTATTTTCGAAATATCTATTGGTAGCAGAGTCTTGAAGTGAATACTTACTTGTTAGGTGGTCTTTGGCAGGAAAATATTTAAGGCTATCCACACATTGGAGTCAACAACCAGCTACGGCTATGTCCAACGCTTTCAAAATTACTACATCAAAGTAATTAATCGTATTATCAGCTTTACATCTGCCAGGTGTTAAATTAAAATGACTACTTAACTTTATACATAATAACGTAACTATAAAACAAAAATTAATACTTGAGCCACTTTTTTTTTTAATTTTTTTAATTAGCCTATACTGTCCCACTGCTGAGCAAAGGCCTCCCCCTTTTCTAACCACACCTTCCTTTCCTAACCCATCTGGATCCACTTCTTTCCCGCAAAGGCGTCCAAGTCGTCTCGCCATCTCTTCCTCGGCCTACAAAGTCAGCAAAGCTGAAGTGGGAATTAATATCACATAGTGACATTAATCGGGTCCCACTATTTTACGTGCCTTCCAAAGCACGGAGGAGGTCGGATATTTGACAATCAGTGTTTTTCGTAGAATTGGTCACCCATTTATTATCCGACCGCGGTAAACCTAGCGATCAACTCAAATGCCAGCTTCTGCTTAAGCTACGACCTCCTCAAATATCCTTTCCTTATATGCCATTTTTAATGTCTCTATGTTCGTTTCATAACTATAACCAAGAAGCAATTTGGTTCGCTGGTTAAACCTGGACCAGGATGTAACAAAGCCAAAAAAGTACAATAGGGCATGTACCTATACAGTAGTAGAATATTAAAGGCTGTGAACGGTACACCTACATTACATAAATAACATGTCTATGGCAGAGACAAATCAAAAGAAATGGGACGTTTTGCCCTTATGTTTCCTTCTTTAAGAGATATGAGACGTTAAGCATACTATGTACCACGTGGCAAGTGGAATATCTTACTAATATTATAAACGCGAAAGCTTGTACACATAAAAAATAAAATTTAAAATGGATGTATGGATGTCTGTTTGACGCTTTTTCGCGGAAAAACTAGTAAAAGGATTTTAATAAAACTTTACAATGATATAGTTTACACATCAGAATAACACATAGGCTATAAATTATAAAGATTATTGTGCGAATTATCCAAAATATAACGATAAATGTCAAGTAAGTAGGAGAAAATTCTGCCATCTGCGAGCTATTCTAGCGTGCGCTGCAAAGCTAGGGATCCTTATGAAAACTTCGAAAGTGTAAGTATTCCTGCGAAGCGGGGGCGGGCTGCTAGTCTATATGAAAATGGAAGCAATGCGCAGTTGAAAGACGAACAATTTTTACGAAAAACTAAAAGATAACATCAGGTAAGGGAAAATAATATAAAATCAGCTATGTGCCGATGAAAATCCAGCCGTTTCGGAGATAACTTGGAACAAACAGATGGACAATAATGTTCTAAATTCCGTTTTCGTTATAGGTATCATACCTGCTTCTTCGATGCACTCTTGGCAGAGCGGTCGTGATCATCACGTAGTCACATTTTCAAGAGAAGCTGTTATTTTTGTTAGCTCGCCATTTCTCCCTGCTACCCAATAGTTTGGCGCACTCATGTAAGGGACCGCTCACAGGTATATAAACATATGCAATTAGTAAAACAATAATAATTTCGACGTTACAGACTGATTTTATTTATACAAATATACTCTATACATATTACATACGTATAAACATATAAACATAATAAATAATATATATAAACATATAAACCAGCAGAAATAATGAGAGAATGGTAAACACACATTTTAATATCACAGTCATTATCCATCATGGTCAGCAAATTATCGGTTTTCGGCAGGTATTCCCATTCCACATTACTCTGCACCCAGACCATCCGAATTCGACGAATGTTCGCATTAGCGCGATAATTCCTGCCAACGCATTTGGCACTTACACGTGTTATTATGAGGTTGAGCGAATATACGTTTAGCATTTTTTACCGCGACCGTGTGAGGTAACCCATTCTACACTGGTTTTCAAATATCTGACCACCTCCGTGTTATGGAAAGCACGTAAAACATTGGGTCCAGGTTAATGTCACTGAGTGATATTAGTTGTGAGATTATGGGGGTTCCGGGGAGGATATAAGACGGCAGTCGGTCTTCTTAACTTGCCCCACAACCACGTTCTCTCCAATTTACGAGGACTCTGATAATACACCGGGATAAGGCCTGAGTAGAGGAATACATTTATTGCTAGTTATCTTTTAAAAGAGTTCAGTGACTTAAGAAATTTACGTAAACACATTAAAATCTTTTTTGTCGTTATTTTAAACTCAAATGACATGTTTTTAAGAAAGATGGAGTGTTAAAATATTCCTGCAAGCGGGTAAAGTTCAGTATCGTATTAAATGTAAATTTAATTAGTTTGCAATGATTTCCTTTTTTAAATGTCAGAGGCCATTGGCTTGATTTCAATATTCATCGGTTTTGCAATGCCCTTGAGGGCCGATCAGAATGATGGGATTAAGGCATTCCGCAATCGAGCAGTTTATTATGGAAATATGAATTTAAATGATGAAAATACATACATAATAATAAATATATAGGACTATATGATACACGGACGTATGTTCCTAAGGTAGATAACTCAATCCCTGTGTTATAGGTAACAGCCGCCTGTTATACACAAATATTTTTTTTGTAAATATATAAATACATACATATGGATAAATCCAAAATTGAAGCCCAAAGTTTTATTACAGAATTTGGATTTGGGCAAGCAGCAATAACAAACTAGCAGACAATGTTCTGTTAGATTAAAATGAAAAATATTTGAAACTCAGCGTTTCTTTATAAAATTGTTATTGTTTACTACACGGGCTAAAGGTCCGTGTCATTTTTATTTTATTATTTTCTTCAATTTAATTATTCTTCTACAGTTCTAGTTTCTTTTTCGGGCTTCTCCCAGCCAGGCATTTACGTCGAGTCACGGTGGTAGATGACCGCTCTATGGTTGAATTCCACTACAGCGTATACATACGCTCGCTGCAATGGCTTTCTTCACGAAGCGATCAACTGCGTCATTCGCGCTATCGGTCTAGTAGACGCACTCCTTCGTGTAAAGGGAGATTGCGAGTACCGCGTGCGAAACGATGCCGTGGATGGGCATCTTCTTCTGCACGCAGCGGATGATGATGTTCTAAACATACGTACAGAATAATTATTTATGTATATTAAAAGTAAAAATATTTACGATAAACCGGCAGACCACTAACGACAGAGCAGACGGCCACGTGTAGCTGTGACTGAATGATATAGGGGAAAAAACTGTCCTATCTCTCAGGTTATACCGAATTATACATAATTGCCAACTTACTATCGGTTGACTTGGCAAAGAGTTCACTAAGAAAATATAGTGACACTAGTTTTTTATCTATAATAATATATAAAGTTGAAGAGTTTATTTACTTGAACGCGCTTATAGCGCGATACTAGCCATACAGAGGCTGGATCGGCCTAAGCGTTCGTTGTTATCACGTAAAATTATCGTTCGTAAACCTACTTTACAAATGACCAATGTTTTTTTATATAAAAACAAGAGCAAACTAGAAGGCGTTTCACCTAATTATAAGTGACTACGGACGTCCTCGGACAACTGCAATATCAGAAGAATGTATCACACCATTTTGTTACAAGAATAAATAATTTATTATTATTATTAGAAGACTTCTTCTAGAAGACTTCAAAGCATCTCTTTGAAGATTTTTACAAAATGGTTTTGCTTACTACATAACTACTATGTTATTGTGTAACCGATTGGAGGAATATTGCAAAGTAAAATAACTTATAAAATTTTAACAATAAAAAACCCGACTCCAAATTGTCAGTACCAGAAAAAATGAAAATGGGACCATATTGGAAGCACTAGGTTTCAAATGAATAAAGAATCATCAAAATCGGTTCCTCTACTATAAATTTCTGAGGTATAATTAAAAAAAAAAAATACAGTCGAATAGAGAACCTCCTTTTTAGAAGTCGGTTGAAAAGAATTCTTTCCACTTTAGTTTTTTTTTTAGATTTTAACATAGTTTTTCCATTTTAGTGTTTTTTAAATTCTAACATAGCTGTTTTTTCTTGCAGTTATAATTCCACATTATGGAAGTGCAACGGTCGAAACCCGCAACGCTATGGCGTGCATCGCCGCTAATAACATACTGTTAGCTCTAGAAGGAAATGTGCCTCAACGCACGTTTCGCTTCGACACCGAAGCATCATCAGGAGATAGACTCTACAAAGGTTATTCGTAAAGTTTACGAAAGCAAAGTAGTTTAGTTTCTCATGCATATTATTTTTGTATTAAATACATTATATTTAGTTCGGTTTGAATTAGAGGTAGCGCCACGCGTGCAGCCCTATTGGTCTGCAGCCGTATTGGGCCGGCGCGTGCGTGTACAAATACCTATTTCTCACATAAGATCGTCGTGAAGTGGTGGCAATGCTGTCACGTCAAGTGTTTGTATTGTTGTCGCGTTTCGTTTGGTTTGGGAAATTTCCGTTGGCCTAATCTTGTCATTAAAGGCCGGCAACGCATCTGCTAGCCTCCTTGAGGTGCAAATGTCCTTGGGCGTCGGAAGTCACTTATGTAAACCGCTCATTTGCCCCTAATAATAAAAATCTTCGGTAGCGAAAGATAAAAAAATTCAGAGCCTATTAGATTAATATTTAAAGTTAATTTATTTTTATTTTAAATTCTATACGCGTTCTACATGTATCTGCGAACAAAAATTTAATTTATTTTTATTTTAAATTCTTTACGTATTCTAAATGTATCTGTTAACAAAAATTTCTTTTCATACATAAAAGTTATCATTTATAATTTGAATATTATGTTAGCCTATATGAACATAGACAATTTTCAACAAATAACGTAAGACTTCGCCCTTGTTCGCAAACTCACAGACTGTATAATGTATATTGCTATACTTAGGTACTATTACAGTGTTGATCAACAATTAGAAAGGTTAATAACAGCAAAGTTATATGGATAATGATAGAGGTTCGATGAATTTGTATGTAAATTAAGTTTTATAGCATATTTTACCATATATAAATTTAAACATGAGATTGCAGAATCAACAGATAAAATTATATTACATAAAATAGATAAAAAGTGCTGGCACGAGTCGTGAGAAAAACGAACTTTATTGTTTCCTTTGGCACGGTACACCACTATCTATCACTCACGTACAATTGTTGCTTATAGTATCATAATTATAATATATGTTAATGGCATAATTTTAATGCGTCATAATGTATGTTGCTTATAGTAACATAATTAGTGAGTATGGCGTAACATTTACACCTTTGTTATGTTGTACAATATCTGCGTGTAGAGACAATCATATCACTTATACGTGAAATTTTCCTGTCTCTCCGCTCACGACTCGTGCCATTACATCGAATCAAATTCCTATATATCCAAAGCCTCATAAAAACATATCACGGTAATTAAAGTCGCTCGTTATGTGAATGGTTGATTATTTAAGAATATCTACTGCTTGATAATTAATACATTTTTTTGTATACACAAAAATTGTTGTCGCTAGTATCATAGTTGTCCTTTACTGGTAGAGTTGTATTAGGTATTGATCTACCTAGGAGACTTTGATCTACATAACCGGTATAAAATGTCAAATGGTAATCTAAAACATTTTATTCTCACTTATAGCCAGTTTCATGGCTCATTGATAACGGTCAACGAAATTTTTTTTAAAAAGTAATAATGACAAAAAAAAGACGTATGATTTTAATTTATTAGGAAAAATTTCCTCAACAAAAGTCTTATACGTTTATTCTATTCCTTAGTAATAAATTTCTGTTAAAAAATTATTTGACATAAATCATTTATATTTCAATTTATCATGGTTGTAAATTTTAATAATTTATATTAAATCTTTAGAAACCCTTTCTAACTGATTATATTTTATAAGTTAAACTATCGTCAATCGGTATAACTTCCAACGGAACGTTATTCAATTCTAACAATCAAAACTTCACATTTTGACACGTTTATTGTATTGCACTTACTATATTTGTGTAATAGTTTATGTAGGCACTATAAGTGTTTCAACAACGTTGCTAATTTGTTGTCCATTGTATTGTATAGCCCATTGGCGACATACCTCGACGCTATTGTTTGCGACCCTACTAAGAAACAATTTAAACGCTAGATGCAATTTGCGCGTTCACACACCCAGAACATGAATTCTTTTAAAATTATCCACCGAAACTGGGGCTCTCCAAGTTTTGGCAGTCCAGGAGCAGCTAACGATGCTTTGTTACACTACTTTGCAAACACTTTATAAAGTGCAAGCGCAAAAGATTCGCAAACAATATTGGACTTGGACTGTCTCTGCGGTGTGACTCAGCCGATATCACACCTCATACCATGCCCTGCGTGCCCCTACACCTGCTCGCAGGAGGAGTTATTGATTGCTTCTGATGAAGCGATCACTATGGCTGCGTTCTGGGCCGAAAAAAAAAACATTGTGTTTGCCATCAAATCGATAAGAAGAAGCGCAAAAGTGCACTAAGAAAATTATCTTCCTCATATTTCACTACCTCCCGCGTAAATTTTTGTAACCCCAAATTCCCAACTTCACAGTAGAGCTTTACAAACATGTAAATTGAAATAGAATCGTCATTATATAACAAATTGTGTATACAATTACATATTAAAAAGTGACTGTTATATTACAATTTAGACGTTTGTAGCGCTCTACTGTAAAGCTGGGAATTTGGATTATACGGATTTTGGGGGTATCGATATATTAAATCACATTGAGACGTGCTATAGGATTTTTTGATAGATATCTTTCTTAAAATGTAATGAATGAACAAATCGTGTCGATCATAATTTACAAGCGATTTATACTTGCCCTTATTTAAGAATATTATTTTGTAATTAAATTGAATCGATTTAAGATAAGTTATGTAATTCGGGTTTTACCTATAAAGTTGCCGTTTTGTAGTACTATGATAATTTCACTATGATTTGCCAAGCCAAATGTTAAATTGTTGCCGTCGTCGTGACGTATATTTTTTCTACAGACAGACTAAACAAACAGGAATCGCATTTCCTCATAATTTTATGAAAAATTATCGCTCCAGGTGAGTACGACATAAATTCGTACATTTTATTACATTCCGTCCGGCCTTTAACAAAAAGCCCATAACCTTTAAGTTTGATAAAGACGGAGAAAAGACTCGTACTAAAATACACGTTTATAATACAAATCGGCAATTTCATAGGTTAAAGGACCTATTCGAGTTATGTCAGAGGTCATTCTTATATTTATTTGAAATGTATATAAAGAGAGATTTACTTATTTGTGCTTTTTGGTATTTTTTTCTAATTTAAGTTTAAATATCTCGTGATTCAAACGACATTTTCTGTAGCATTTCCTGAGCTTTAATAACTTCACGTATGTAGTAAAATTCCTAAGAATTTTATCCTGTTCAACTTTCAACACCGCTGAGCGACTATTAGCACATAATTTATATTTAGTTGAAAGGAACACATAAATAATAACCTAAAGTTACGAAGTATTCCTTTTTTAAGTCTCTTTAAATTAAAAAAAATATATATTTGTAAATATTCCCAAAATTAGTAACGTAAGTATGCTATCCTACTTGATAGATGCAGAATAAACATAACGCATTTGACTTTTGGTAAATATAAGAATGGTCTTGGACGTCAATGAGGATCAAACCAAAGATGATATTAAATTATCTTTTAATATTGTTATATGGAAATACAATTTTATTATGTAAGTAGTTATACTATTGTATAGTGATTTTTATGTAGAGAGATGTTTACAATATGCTGTTGTGACAGGTAGTTTTATTGCCTTCGAATTAATTTAAATATTTGCAGCAGTCTGTAGATTGTTATCTTATACCCGGCATTAGGGGATATTCAATATTCACTGTAATTTATTTAATTTTGCTCAATGCATGCTTAGACTGTTATAAGATACAAAACACATGAAATTTTTAAATGGATAATAATTTATACAAATTTTGTAATGTACAACATAATTTTGTTGTGAAATTTTTTTTTCAAAGATTGGTATACAGTCTTATACCCGACAATAGAGGATTTACAATATTCACTGTAATTTATTTAATTTTATTAAACGCATTCTTAGATTGTTACAAAATATATGAAATTTTTAAATGGATAACAATTTATCCAAACATTGTAATGTACAAATTATTTTTTTTTTTGACAAATTTTTCAAAGATGGTACAATTCTGGTCCAGGTAAAGTTAAAAATGGTTTCTTCGTGTTGATACAATATGGCAAGAATTTATGATTATTCATTGTAAAATATTTTCTATGCTTTATTCCAAATATCCAATAGAGGATGAAAGAATATTAATTATTATCAACACATTTTTAATTTCACAAGCTATATTAGAAATATTTACTGTTTTACTTATAAAGACATTTAATAAAAGAAAAATAGGTATTTCTTTTACGAGCCTAAGTAGAAAACAGAGTATACGACTTTTGAACCTGTATATAAATACATATTAGCATTTAAGAAATGCTTATGACAAAAGCGCCTTGTACTTAGGACATAGCTAATCAACGATGCGATTAAACTTTGAGAAACCATTATCGATACAAAAATATTAATTCTCTTGTACCATGGGTCGGGAACCTTGTCAGTCGGAAGAGTAAAAAAAAACAATGAACAAAATTTCAAAGTTTTTAAAGAGACACAAAAAATTTTCACAGTAATAAAAAATAGAGTTTTTTGAAAAAAAGATTAATCCTTTAATTCATATAAATGACTATTCATTCACATATAAGTTTTTTCCAACAAATTAGATAATAATAATAATAATAGTGGTATTATTAGGTAATCACTTATTATAATTGCGTATAGAATTCAAGAGCCACAGTTTCGAATCCAAAGAGTCGCAAGTGGCTCGCGAGCCGCAAGTTGCCGTCCCCTGTCTCATACGATTTCATCAGTAAATCATTTGTATAGATGAACTTTATGAAACTTCTTTCTTTATTTAGACCGGGTATGAGATTAAATAAATCGACAGACCGCTTAATTAAGGACTTCAGTGCATTAAAACTAATTTCAGCGACAATCGATAATTTGCCAGGAGTATCGTATTTACACTGTAATATTGATATTATTTATATAGCTAGGTGAGATTAACATATGTGATAAAGCAACAGCGAGAGATAGAGAGACAGAGAGATACATGTTAAACTTTAGAAATGTTTTATCAATAATTATGTACTTACGTTTATTTCGGCAATTTTTGTTGTTGCTGCAAGATACGTTAAGTGCGTTGAAGCCCTGCAAAGCTGTAATTTTTTATTTGTTAAGTTGTTAGAGCTATATTTAATATTGATTGTTTATATATTTTAGAATTGACGTAAGTGTTGGAGAGCATTCAATGACTGCGGTTGGTATTGTGATCAAAACGAGACTGATCTTGAAGTAAACGGTGCTATGAGCAAGGATTTGGCCTTATTTTCTATGATATACATACTTTGCCGTTATGTTAGCAGCAGTGCATACGATCATAATATTATGCTTAGAAATTATTTGCATGTTACAGAATTTTTCTAATGTACTCGATTGATTTTTATTGTTGACGCCGTATCTTACAAAATTGATAAGAAATAAATGTATTTAAGTGTAACGAGGAGTTTTATTGAAAAATAAACGTTTATTTGTTTTCTAAATATAATCATATCAGATTTTGACTGGCGCGTTGGCGTAGTAGGCAGTGACCCTGTATTCCGTTCCGGGGGTCGTGGGTTCGATTTACGCCTCGAGTCTGGTTATGTACTGTATTTCCCAGTTCGTTTCTTATTTATAAGTCATACCTAATACTGTATTTAAATAATGTTACAACTTCCATTGAGAAAAAATTAAATTTATATGAATTAAGTAACAATATAGTATAAGGGTCTGTCAGACAGTTTCCTATTATACTTAGAGGGTTAGTTCAAAAAAGGGGGAAACCGGGAAAAATTTCCCGACCGAAAATTTATCGCTGCAGCGTTTAGGGGGATCAAATTCTGACGGTACGTTAGGCGCCATGTTGAATTTAAGGTGAGTTCGTTTTCGAGCAATATCTCCTTTATTTTCAAGTTTTTTACAAAAGGACTTAGGAGGATTTATTTCTCTACAATTTTGGTTCTAACAATTTTTATTATATGATTGATTTTTTTTTAAATAATCGCGAAAATCTGTTCAATGTACATTTTTAATTTTATTTTGATTTCTCGAATATTATCAACTTTAAAACTTACAAAAACAAAGTCGTAGATAATGAAAATTTCTAAAACTAAATCGTGAGTTTGCTCGAGATTTTGAATGTATACTATTAATGAATCCCCCCTAAACACTGCAGCAATAAAATTTGTGCCGGGAATTTTTTAAAGTCTAACTCGACAGCGCTGTATAACTTGCAGACGCGGATGCGACTTATGGAACCGAAGTGAAATGATAGAGGTGACATCAGCTAATAAAGAATATAAAGTCGCTGTAAGATTTATTACTTTTAGTGTTCATACTTATTCGGGCATAAATGGATTAATTGTAATAAGTAAATTTAGTTTATTAGGGTCTATTAACAAATTATTGCGGCTATGAGCCAAGTGCGTTTCACATACCGATTAAGTTAATGTAATTATTCCTTTGTCGGTTGGTTGCGAAACAGGTAGACTTCGCAAATTAGATTTTCCCCTGGGACATGGACCAGACGTGAGCTCCATTATGTAAGAGAAACGAGCAGCGATTTGCAATTGGTCATATATTCTATTTGTATAAACAAAAATAAATTATCACTTTACATTTCAACATATACATTAGAAATGATATTCTGTATACTTTCATTTCGTGATATAATTTCAGAATTTTACTTATTAAAAATATGTTTTTTTTTCAAGTTTGAACTACAATAAGTTAATATTAGCTTAATTAGGCAAGCAAGTTCTACATTATATAAATACATTCTTCGTTGACTTAAATAGAAATTACGTTGTACCACTTACAGGTTATTAATAATTCGTTGGGAGTGACTTTAAGGATAGAGGGAAATTTAACAATCAAGCAAAATCAATATTTGTCGATTCAAGGACAATTCCTCCCATTCATTCACCTCCACAAATGTTTGATAGGCATATTTTTCTTCAGAGAATATTAAAGATATTTATTTATGTCCTAAGTAGGTATGGACAGTATTTAAAAAAAAAAAAAACCAAAAAAGATCTGGCAGGTCTCGAAAGATGTGGTGCGATGAGCTTTGACCGTTGCCAGGAGTTGAGGATGTAGGTAGCCCAGAAAAAAGTGGTCTATATAAAGAGGTTCTTTGACTACCTGTGAGACATTACAGACTAATTAAAAGAAATATTTTTAAAGTTACGGCTAACTGAATATGGGACGTGTGGATTGCTTGTAATAATCACAACTCACAGCAAAATGCTGCACCAATAGCCGTTCTAACATTTAAAAGATGCAAAATAATGAATGACTTGACCATATACTAGTAGTAAAATTGTAATAGTAGAAATGTCTCGGGTGATTTTTATGTCGTTATAAAAACGCGATTACGGCAAAGAACTTCCGGGTCGAAACTGCTATTTTTATCCCATCGTAAATTTTAGGGACAAGAATTTGATGAACCTGTCGCAACCCTTAATTGGAAGTTATGAAACATAAGAATATGCCTTTTTGTTTAGTTAAAAGTCTATCTGGTTCTTTAACTTGGGCTTAAATCAGGGCTAATAACATTTAAGAACATCCAACTTCATATATATGTATACAGTATTTCTTTTGTCATCATCAAGTGTTAAATATTTTATCTTAATTGACACTTTTCGTTATGACTGAATTACTATATATGATAAATTTCTAGCTTATTCCATATTCTGATGTATGTAATCCTATACTGTTACGTTCCGTCAAAATCATTTAAGTAAAATTTGCATGAAAGAGCAACAAATACCTGCCTATTTCAATATCGGCATCTCTTCACAAATTGATTTGGATTTATACGTATTAGTAGGGAAAAGTATTTCTAAAGTTATGATGTAATATGCAGTATAATACTTTAGTGTCAGTGATCTCCAAAATACAGTCAAGAATAAATTATGTATTTGTTTAGGTATATTTGAATAGACATCGTGTTTACTTCCATTTATCAACCAACGAAATAATCCTTAAGCTAACTAAATGTTTAAAAAATTCCACCACGTGTGTTAGGTATATTATTTATTCACGACTCGATTCAATTAGAACATGTTGGCGTTTTTGCACATTGTCACCTGTTTCGTTATTCACATCCACTTAACACGCCCGATGTATTGGACACCGCTGCCGTTGCATTGTTACAATCAGAAAGGATCGGGAAGCCGGTTTTATTCTCTTCGCACAAAATAATATTTAAATTGTTTAATTCAGTCATTCGTAAATAAGAGTGATTATCAATTGCACGTTAAAGAACATTTTAAAAGCATATATTTATTTTATTATCCTTTTAGTAATCGAAGGTAGCTTAAAATGGTAAATAAACACAGTAAATATAATTATGATGAAAGTTTTAACAATTAAATAATAATAGTAGATTTCATTACGATACGAAAAAATTTTTAACTATTATTTTATCGTGATTTCTTAGTAACTTTTCATTAAACTAAAAAAAATTAAATTAAAAAATTATAGTAACTTCCATACAAAAAAAAAACATCTCTCAGCCGTTTGACTTCATTAAAACCTAAAATAATATTATATTATGATCGAGCAAAGAGATTGCAAATATAAGTATTACATAGATAGTGTAATAAGTTTTATGAATACATAAAGTTCAGGTTCACATTTTGTATAAGTGCGTCCAAAATGTCATACATATTAATTATTTTCAAGATATGCGTCGCGAACAACGCCAGGTACTTTTTTAGAATAATAATGGTTAAAGGAATGCAGTAACATGAGCACTAAGAATTCATATTGCACTCTTATATATAAAGAAATGTTTCAGACACATTCTTCTAAACCAACGTTACTCAAATGATGGTCGCGACCCGCCACTGGGTAATGGTTAGAAAACTGGCGGGTCATAAAAAAAAATTATGAAAACTGAAAAATGTTTCTATGAAAATAGAAGTACTAAAAATTTCTGGAAGGTGATTTGCCCCAGAGTCTTAATCTATACTTTTTTTAAATATATGAAGCTGAAGAGTTTTTTTTATTTTTGCTTGAACGGGCTAATCTCAGGAACTACTGGTCCGATTTGAAAAAATCTTTCAAAGATAAACTTTTCATTAAAGTTAAAAAAAAAATTAAATCTAGGACAATATTTGAAAAAAAAAAAATATTAGGAATACCAAATACTCCCGCTTTCAAATATTCACCCATTCAGTCCATTGCTTAATAATTTATTGTCAACATTCTATATATTTGTGAGAGTCAATGTTTTTTTTTATAATTAATTATTATGTCAATGAAAACTCCATGCCTATTCATCACCTACTAAGCAAAAACAGTTTCACATAGGTATGCAAAAAAATTTTTGTGGATCACGGAGAAAAATTGGTGGATCACACAGAAAATAAGTTTGGGAAGGGTTCATTCGCGGATTAAAGCAAAGTAGTTTAGATTTTCATGCATGTCATGGATTTCCGCAAAGTAACGCCTGATTCTAGTAGCGATTGCCTATAACTTTTATTTTCTGCTAGTCGTAACTTAAAGCTTTCTTATTGTAATCTATCGTCCACATACTACTTTACTTGTGTTGTATGTTTTTACAGGAAGAAAATTCGGTTTGTATTTCATAATCATACAAGATTGTACAAAGAAATTAATAAATTGCCATCCAGCATATTGCATTATCACCATCCACAAGTTAATTATTATAGTTTTACACGTTTGTAAAGATATTCTAAAATGTTTACATGAAATTTTTAAAAATCACTCTAAAAATCCTCTACATATTTGTATATAAAATTAAGTCAAGACCCAAACAATCAACAATCTACCTGGCGTTATCCCAGTTCGCTTAAACTGAACAGGATGTGGCTGTGGGGAAAGTTAAGATGACCGACTGGTGTCTGGCATCATCCCCGGATTCCCCACAATCTCACGAATAATTTTACTTAGTAACATCAATCAGGACCCACTGTTTTACGCGTCTTCCGAAACAAGGAGAAAGTCGTATATTTGAAAACCAGTGTTAGCATTCTAACATTTTTAGGTTATTCATCAATATGGCCGCGGCAAAAGCTGCTTAGCCTAGCTATCGGCTCAAATGGCGACCACTGATTAAGGTACGACCTAGCGCAACACCAAAGTAAAGACAAGAACACAAAAACGTCAATAGAAGATCAAGATAACGCTGAGCAAAGACTGTCTTAACCTTAGGTTAAGTCTAGCACAAAACTATGACCCATACTAACCATATTATAAAAGTACCGTAGTTTTAGGGGTTTCATATAAGATTTGATTGACTGGCCAGTCACAACAAAGTACGCAGATTGCCACCAAAATTGCGAGAAACACAAACAAAACAGTGGATTAGAGAGCGTTATCATTTCAACAAAAGTCCGCTAAAAATGAAAATGTATCGCTGTCAGCCAGTTGCGAACTCATCGCCATAATTAGGATTTAAAAACAAATGAAAACGTGCCGGCGACTTAATGAACACCGCACTTAACAGTCTCACGTTTGTGCGCTCCGTGCGTCAGCGGATATTTTATTGCTACCCCGAGCACGAATACACTTTTTAAAATTTAGTTTATATTTATCTAATGCTGTTCGAATGTAAAATACATGTAACATACTTGATAGTTTGCCTCTAAGGCAAAAATATGGCGCAAAAAAGTGTTTCTTTTATTCAGAAATTATATTAGGAGCTAGAGAATCGATTATAGGAACGGCGGTTGGCGGGAAAGGTAGCTATTTTCGCTTGTCGGCTAGATGTGGGCTAGTTTGCTATTTCTGGCGTTTCGGAACCTTTATGAATTGGGGATTTTCTAAAAAACAGCATGAATTAATACTTGAAAACAATTAATAGTTAAAAAAAGTCGTCGTCGTCGTTAAGTTCGAACTGCCAGCCGGGCCCGTGCAATTTCGGCACAGAAAGGTTCTTTTCGGAGTGTTCGAAGCTGGACTCCGTGTAATTCGGTGCGGAAGATCACAGCCTACATCGAGACTGGAGTTCTTCGGCGGCGTAATACCAGCAATCAGGTTAGTGGAGCATTTTCCATACCTTGCATTCTTTCGTCGATATTCGTGGCTGAGTTTTCTAGCTACAAATCGGACTATTTCGTTCGCGCCTCACCAGCGACCTTTCACCACTTATACAGTCCACTAAAACTACTAAATTTCCCCTACACAATGAATATATGAACATAATGAATATATATAAATAGTATTCATCGTGTACATGTACACGATGAATACTATTTATATATACTATTAATACATTTCCTATAATCAGTTTGATATTTTATTCTAGTCAAGTTGAGTACCATCAATTTTGGTAAGTCGGTAAAAAATTACAATCATAACCAGGTCGTTTAGCAGGTGAACAAATGGCGTGCTTAAATCTCTGGAATTTGCAGCATTTCCCGCTATTAATGATTTGCGGTCAGCGCGCCGCGCATGTTACATTTCCATATTATCAAAATTGCTAAAATTTATTAAAACAATGCAACAAAAACAATTATAACCATAGTTATGGATTTTGTTGGATTAAATAATTGAGGGTAAATTCGAAAATACGAGTACAAATCGGCTGAGACAACATATGAATATATCTGCTCTACATACCCACATAGAAAAAATCTGACAGGAAGGACACTTACTTTTAACTTCGTATAGGATTAATCCCTGAATAAAAGGGGGAGAATTATTAGCGATATTCCAATAAAGAAGCATCTAATTTATATTTCACACCTTTGCTAACTATTATACAAAGTTCAAACCCCGACGCCGATGGAGTATTGTAGCACCCACTCCTATAAGCTTCCAAGCTTAGTTACAAACTGGAAAATTAATCAAATAAAAAGTATTTCCTAATGTTATTTCAAAACGCCCTCATAGTCTAGTCATGATGTAACTGCTCAGCGTAACATATTATAACTGTTGTTTACAACACGAGGCAGCGCAGGATAAAGCAGAATTATTGTAATTAAAAATAATATTGTCGTACGTTAGCCGGCGAATAAATGACGCTTATAGCATTTGCAGCATTTGCCGCAATTAATGATTTGCGGTCAGCACACCGCAGCATAGATGTATCTCCACATCTAAACAGCAAATCGGTTACATACGAGTCATGATTGAGAAAATGTTTGCAGTTCTTAATATAAACGTTGCAGTAAAGTACACCTGAGTATGGTTTAAAATAGAGAGAAAAAATATTTATTTAACGACTATACCTTACATGTTATAGGCTATGATACCCAAGGAGCGCCTCGATCATTTGATCAGTATAATCTGGAGTATCCAAGTGAAAATGGAGACGAAAAAATAAAATATATTATCGAATGTTATCTTTGGCATAACCCAAAAAAGGTAAAATGTTAACAGTGTTCATCAGTGAAATGTTGTTGAAATTTTATCCGATATTTGATTATGCATTGTAGTATATGAAATATATTGTATTGATAATAATAATTTCCATGTTTGAGTACAATCAACAACATACTTTATGCGTTATCCACTACAGATACGCGTAAAAATATAAAAAAGTCAAATATTTTCTCTTAACAATATAGGTTTAGAATACTTAATTTAAGATGACTCGGCGAAAGTTGTGAGAAAAGTTAAGATTAAT
>JANCMC010009603.1:8666800-8686919 GCA_024363005.1 Charaxes varanes
TTTCTCTTAACAATATAGGTTTAGAATACTTAATTTAAGATGACTCGGCGAAAGTTGTGAGAAAAGTTAAGATTAATGACTTGCGAATTAACTCCAAACCTAATGTTGTTGGACTTTTTAGTTTGGATTAGAAAAATAGCTGAGTGTGTTTTGATTGTTGAACATATAATGTGGACGATCGCAAGAAACTGCTTTTGAAATGGAAATATATACAGATATTTATTGATTAATAAATTAAACAAATTCGTAGTTTTACTGACCAAAATAAAATTCAATTACTTCTATTGGTTCTATAAACAGTCACAGATAGATTTTTGTGTTTAATTATTGTTTGATGCATTATATTCACATTCTGTGATATTCTAATCTGTGGAAAAGACGTTGTTTTATCTATAGGTAACTGATTAATAGAGACCTCTTGCTTAGGAGTTTAATGTCATACACAGAAGAATTGGATACACAAAGACAAAGTCGTGGTTTGACATAAGTAAGAGTATAATACAATTAAAAGCTAATAGTAATTCGAAAAGCGTAATGTACTATTTATGTCTCTCTCATTTCGAGCGGATCTATTGAGAGCGACGTCCAAGACAAGGATTGAGCTTACAAAGAGCTTTTAATTACAATCGCTACGTCTGTAAACCAGAGAAGCGTCGGGAACAGACTGTGGTATTTAAAATTTTTTATTTTTTTTTCATTTATAGACCTCTTGGATTCTACCTATTGTCTAATACATATAGTTATTTGAAATAGCTTCTGAGTGGTGAAAAAAAAAAAAAAAGACGTGTACAATCGCGAGAAAAGTATACATTTGTGCTTTATGCTGTAACGGTCAATACCCTTTTAGTAGTCAGTACCATAAATATATTTTTAGGCGCTGTCAGTACCTTCATAATCTCTATTGATGAGTAACGTTTTATTACTTTTCCTATTATGCTACTCTCACCTTCTCAAGACTTTCAATAATAATCAAAGAAATGAGATGGACCACCACCATAATCATGATGTGACAAGGGATAGTAGAGGTTAGTGGTAGTGGCCTCTTTAAAGAGTACTCTTGAACCTACACCTGGGTTACAGGTACCAGGCACTGTCCTGGGTTTTTATCTAGAATGTTATGGAACCGATATCTGCACGTACTGTCTGAGTTAAAAGTTAGACGATGATAAACTGTCCAAACCACTGCAATTGAAGTACGGCCCTTTCTGATGAGCCTTCATATTTATATACCAATGTATAGGCACTTATTCATTTGAAGAACACAGTTTACAATCTTGTTTTTAATAAAATGACAACCACTTAATATTTAAAATTACGATTAAAATGTATGCATATAACGAATGGGCGTACACGTCAGTTTTATACCGCGGTCCTGTGATAATTCACCTCGATACTCGGCCCTGGATACAAGATGTTGCTTCTTGCTAAATTTCATGACTAAGAGCTAGGGTCAACGAGAAGTACCTTCAAGGTTTTGGTTTCAATGCGTATACTTAGAGAGTTGATTCTTTTACAGCTTCAAAGGACCGCAGACCTCAGAATTTGGTGTTAATTTCAACTTTACATCTGTACGAGTTCCCGAGAAAAAGGGGGTTCACAGAGAGACGGACAACAAAGTGATGCTATAAGGTTTCCTTATTTCTTTAGAGGTACGGAACCCTAAAAATATTTTTTTGTGAAATAGTCAAAGAATTTCTGTAATTTTCCAAATACAAATAGAAATTTGTTAACATATGTGATGCCAGCGGCAGGGAATATTTCAATACGTATATTTCGTTGTCCAGAGCTTCTTTGTTCATATTTCATATCATCAAAATTTTAAAAGGTAAACATGGGTGTCATATGCAAGGATCAATGATACATGACGTTCAAACATTAAATTATGTTAATAGGATGTACAAAACATCGTAACCACAAACTTTGTGGATAAGGCTACATTTAATGTCCTAAATAAAATAACAAAGATCATTCATCTCGCAAATGAGAAGATAGATTTTACTAAAGTTAAACTTCAATACTTATATTCGATACTTATTCAATTATAATGTAAGCCTCAATAATGTAGCTATAGCTTTCTCTATATTGCTATATAACATTGTATTCAAGACCTCTATTGTTACAATACGAGTTTCGTTTTAAATTGGAGTTCGAATCGTGCCGCGCTTCGCAGACTATTGATCCGCCTTTCTTTATCCAAACCCCAAACGAATTATGGACTTTAACTTCACACCAATAAGGTTCAAATTTGTCATGAAAATAGTGGGTTATTCCATTAAAACATCCAAATACATTGTGGATTTTAACCCAATAGTGATAAGGTTCAAATTTGATATCAAATTGGTAGGCTATATTAGGAAATCCTCAGTACATTACAGACTTTAATTGAGTAGCTATAAGGTTCAAAGTTATTCACAAACTGATAATTTCAGACTTTGTTATGTAAACTGAAATTGAACAATTGATTTGGTTGGGTTTAATGGCCTTTGATTTCTTATATACTAGCAGAGGCGACGGAGGTTGTCTTGCCCGAATTTAGGTTCGCCACTAATAAGAGGCGAGCCTAAATGTTATGTTTTTTTTTCATAAAACATGACACTGTGGCCACGGCAAGAACGGATTCAGGCCACAAAAAAAGTGGTAAAGAGCTTGTCGAGACACGCTTGTATAGAAGGGTTCCGTATCTGATACGCTATAAACGTATTTGTTAAATAACTTCAAAAGTTGTTGTCCGATTTCGTTCGAATTTTGGAGAAGATAAAATATTACTGCGTAAAGTGAAAGTTATGTATGAAATAGATCTGCTGTGTAAATGCCGGCGCCGAAAAGGTAATTGTAGGTACTAGCAAAAAGTTGCTATGTTCCATGTTCCCTCGACACATGCCGGCACGCGATGGTGCAAAGCATCAGCCTGAAAAACAATTAGGATTGATTGAAAGACTCTCTTTTAAGGGCTTGTAATTTTCTTCCGAGCGCACTTAACCTATACTTGTTTTGAATTCTTTATGTTTTTTATTGCAGTTTGTTTTTAAGAACGGATTGTTTTAATTGCATTTTCATGCCTTTCCTTTTTAAGTCGTTTTATCATTTTTTATCTTTCATTATCAGGTTCATTAAACAATGGCTGTTTTCCGCGAATTTGTATGTACAAAAATAAATTTGCGAGATGTCTTAGTTCTCCTTAGTCTGCCTTAGCTTGATGTTTATTATCCAATAATAATTTTCTTGCCAAATTTCATCTTTGTACGTCCCGTGGTTTTCGAAATTTCGTGATTGCCTTTCGCTTCTATATACATTTAATATATACAGTTAGGACGTCACATGGTTGTTGCAAATCTTCTCCGAATCGGCTTGACCGATTTTTATGATTTTTTTAAAACTCTTAAGTGACAAAGGTGGCCCACGTAGACGAAGTAGCGGGATTATATTGATTGCACCTATGTTGGTTTTACTAACTTATTACACATAAACATTCAACTTCACTAACTTTGGTGTGTATCAAGAGGTATTCCGATTACATGCTCGATCGCGTTCGGACAAGTCCAAATATGTTAGGTTTAAAGAATTATTTTCTTGTGCTGCCTGTTGCTTCAATATTCTGTGCAGTGGTGGGAGGTAAGCTGTCAAAGATTTTAACCTATTTAGGACAGATTTCAGGTAACAATCAGATTACTATGCAAGTAAAACTGTTTGGAAATTTTGTACAGCTGTGTTTTTGTATACTAAGAATATTAGGAACAATCGAACTTAAATTATCACAAAATGTACTTTTCGCTCTTAGACATTTAGTGTTTCTTTGAGAAAATAAAAAAAATCGCTTAATAATTAAGCGTTTCAGATGTTATAAAAATTTGTCACGAATGAGTTAAAAGTTTATTGTACTGCACGGACCGTCTTCTAAGCAGGGGCAGATAGATATTATAATAAAAAGTATATCATTTCAGATAGCTGCGGATAGACAGACAGATTACCGGATCCCTCATCAGGATGCTGCGGCCTCGACATAGCTATATATATATAGGTTTATATGTTTGTACAAAAAAAATATGTATAACAGGCGTTTATTACCTATAACACAGGTATAAAGTTGTGTACCTATTTCTAGTTTAAATAAATATGGACAAAAATAGAAACACGAATTTTTATTTTCTACATATCCGAAACGTAGAGCCAAAAACTTTGCTGTATATCAAACCGTGATCAAAATTATTCAAAACGTCAGGTAAGGTTTTAAACAATTGAATTCTGGGGTTTCTTTTTTACTTCGGAGATACGAAACCCTAAAACTTAATATTGATTTTTGAACGTCAACCGTATTAAGAAACTAGACGTTCTGTTAAGAAATGTGTTATGCGTGATATTCTAATTTGATTTAACATAAAATGAGAATTGTTCATAAATATTTCATTAAAATAACTTTAAACACTGTTGTAGATATTGTCTAGAGATATAGGTGGCACATTATTAAAAATCAATCATAAAATCTTTAATGCATCTAAATTATTTATTATGATTTTGAGGGTTGTCACGCTATTGCTTAACACCATCCATTATTGATCATGCATTTGTATTGTTGCACCTCGGTAGCCGCGAATAATTTAATTATTTTGAATTCGTTTAATTAGTTCTATCAAACGAGTCAAATATATTTGGTGCATGCAAAATGCTATGCTATGCTATTATTACTAGCGCGTTACAATTTTGAATAACTCTATAATTCAAAGGGTAACAGGGCCGGACTGTAATCTGTAAGGCGCTTGATTTGATTTGAGTCAACCACAAATTACGTCACATGTTTGTATCCAAAGCGTGACATTGTATGACAATAGGGGGGGAAATCAAAAGCTTCGTGACGTCACATGACAAAATTTAAAAAGAATGGTTCTTTTAATTATTTATAATACATGCAAGCACTTCTAAAGTATATATATTTTTTTTTATTGGAGATAGGCAAGCGCTTGACCGCAGTCACACTTGATAAAGTGTAGATGCGGTCTACAAACTCTTCAGCTTTATATATTAGTATAGATAATAAGTACACAAACATAATTACCTACCCGTCACCGTGAATAAATACAAAATTTATACAGTTAAGTGCCACATAGAAGGATCGAGGATATGATAGTGTAAAAGGCCACGTTACACGTTTCACGATCTACGTACAAAAACTTTACTTCTAAATATATTTTTTTGATACTCAAGTTAAAGAAATCTTCATTTTATCAATTTAATTTGATTACAGTCCAGTGAGTGCAACTCTATTATACTCTCTTTACTCAAGCGTTATATCGCACTCACACCTCAAGCCATTGCAGAGATGTGCTCTGCTGGTCTTGACCTATAAGCTGAGGCAGTTTTAATAGATCTTACTGGTCGCAGTACCGATAGGGCCTTTGGTCCAGCCTAAAAAAATGAATCTTCAAACTTCATTAAAAAAGCTAGGAATATTTTAGGTATGCATATATTCCCATTTCCTGTGGAACTAAGCTTAAATTAATGCTTTCGTTACGAGTAGGTGCGACACAGCTCAACGGCGTTGAAGTTTGAACCAGGTACTTTACGGATTTCAGTGTATTTACCGTAGAGCCGTTGAGGCTCTTCACTAGATACTGTAGTAGGACATTTGCTTGTTTTATGTAATAGTAAATAAACATTACCGCAAAGTACACGATTATGCGGCGCGCATGCGTGAGCGCAACGCTTATAAGGCCCTCCTCAAAGTATAACTAAAAGCACGAACAATTTGTATGCCATTAAGTTGTCTACCTTAGGAACAGACGTCCGTGTGTCATATAGTCCTGTATATATTTATTTATTTTATTTATTTAAAACGGTATTTGCGAGCATCTATAGCGAAGGATGGATCTATAGACAATTAATTACCATCAAGTCATATACTGCTTTGACACTTGAAGTAGGAAAAACTGGCAACAAGCAACTTCCTGATTAAAAATCAGGTTCAAACCGTGGAAATATACTCTGTTTTAAATAAAATAAATTATCACATGAATAATTTTACTTATTGCTTAATGAGATAGGCCTCTAAAACAGTTTTTAGCGCAACAAAATTTAATTTGAATATGTACATAAATTATTCATATTTAAAAATTAAAAAAAAAAATACATTCTCACGTCTTGCGTATCAAAAAAATTAGCTGAAAAAGTACCAGTATGTTAATGAGATCAACACTTATAAAAATGTTACTTTAATATTTTTGCCTTCTCAGGTGTTTGGGTATATATATCTCTACATATTATATAAAAGCGAAAGGTCACCTATCTCGAAATCTCGAAAATCGCGGGACGTACACAGATGAAATTTGACAAGGATGTAGTTTATATTTTTCGATAGGGTCAGATTAAGGAGGTCTAGGTGCTTTCGTTTATGCGGACAGAGTCGCGGGAAACAGCTTTTTTTTATGCTACAAGGGCGAACGACCAGGCAGCTAAGTGCCTACTGACGCCCATGGACATTTGCACGACCAGGAGGCCAGCAGATGCGTTAGGAGAAAAGTTAAGTTTTGTTTCCCATAAGATTTTTAAGGTTGTTTAGTCAATAAACTAATGGAGTCTTAGCCATAACAAATCATTTTTTCTATCTTAAGAACAAAGTAAAGCATCTTCACTATGTATCTATGATTACTACATAGTTTTGCTTAAAAATCTATACTTATATTAATAAATAAAGACGAGTTTGTTTGTTCGCTTGATCGCGCTTATCTCAGGAATTACTGGTCTGAATTGAAATATTCTCTCAGTGTAAGATAGCCCATTTGTCGAGGAAGACTGTAGGTTATGTATTGTCACTCTAAGACCAGTAGGAGTGGAGCACCAATGAAGAACGTTTCAAAATCGGGGGTTTTTCCATATTGAGAGCATCTGCTGCATGCGCTGCGTAAAAATCATGTATGATATTTCCCTTTTAAAGTTCTCAATAAAAGTCTACCACGGCATACGTCTATCACTTGAGTTTGGTTTACTTTAACCTTTTTTATGCTAAACAAATTTGTTAAAAATAATGTATTATTTGTGAAGGTGTTTTATAAACATGATATTAGTCCTTATCCAAAAACAATTTTTTAAGCCTCTAAGTGATAAGACGGGCTCGCGTGGACGAAGCCGCGGGCTACAGCTAGTCGTACAGGAAGTCAAATTACTAATCAGAAAATTTTGTCGGTTATTTAGTCCGGAGTAAATGTTATAGTAATCGTAGAAGTTTTTGTATAGCATGACATAAAGCTATTTGAAGCTCGCAGGGGCGCAAGGGGCGGCGCAGACCAGGTCGGTGAGGCGCACGGCGCGGCCGAAGTCCAGCACGACGTAGCGGCGCGCGCCCGAGTGCATGCGCTCCACCAGCAGCGTGTGCTGCGGCGGCCGCGTCACCAGCGTCGCCCACGGGATGCCGCACTGCGCGCTGTCCTGCGGGGGCGTACGAAAATTACGAGGTTGTAAGCTATTGAATTCTTTATGCCGCCGGCATTGAGATGGCGTACCCTAATATACGACTGCTATTCTCAGTTGAGTAGAACTTACAGTTCCATGGGAGACCAACATCCCTAAAGACCATCTGATAAAAACCTATAAGTACTTTGACCCAATCAATGAGCTCACTAAAAACGGTTATAGAACCAGTTTATACGCGGTAAAGCAACCCACTAAAAGACCTTAGCTTGTCAAGATCTATCATAAGTTCATTACTAGAAAGGACATCTAGAGCCGCACTAGTAGGATCATACCAGATTTGGCTAGCAGAGCAGGGAACACTGGCAGTGACATTATTTGAAAATTTGACATTATTAGAGTAACCTTGACATTTGAAAATTGAAATTATTTTATCCATATTTTTTTTCCCTACTAATTAAATTAAATTTATTAAAATTATCTAAATCTCTTGACATCTTCCGACTTTAATATATTATAAAATTATACCAATATAAAATAATTTCGATACAAAATTTAACTATTAAAATTGCAACGCTCTAACGGGGCATCATGTATAATTATAATAAAATTGCTATTCCAACACATAACAATGGAATATTAGCATATGTAAATTTTGCACGTGATGACCACCTTCGTCTATATAAACAACAATTGTGCCAAATTTCATACTCTTCCGTCCTCGCAATTTTCGTAAGACGGTACCTAAAGTTTCACTTCACGTACCTATTAATATATAAATACATTCGGGCGGATATTAGTAATAAAAATGGCCAAGAGCATGTCAAGATAAGCTTATATAGAAGGGTTCCGTATCTGATACGCTATAAACGTATTTGTTAAATAACTTCAAAAGTTGTTGTCCCATTACCTAAATACTTTTTCTAATGAGTTTTTAGCATGTTCTATCTAAATGGAAAATTTCAAGTCTCTATGTATAATAGTTTGGAAATGCTAGACCAGCTTACAGACGGACATACGGACGGACGGACAGAGCGAAATTATAAGGGTTCCTTGTAGTACTACGGAACCCTAAAAACGCTTCACTGTATTTCAAAGTGTGAATGTCGAAAACAAATACTTTATTTCCCCTTCTAATTACAAGTCGTCACTTATCAAAGCGGAATCAATATGTTAATTCAGACCGCCAACCGGCACTCGGTAAAAATAGCTAGGGGGTAAGTGCGGGTAATGTTACCTACCCGCATGAAACGTATGGCGGTGGGCCAATCTAGCTCCCCTCGCCGCCCCATTTAACACAGAAGGGTGTTTAAAATGGATCAACAATGTGATTATTCGTAACGGCTATTATTTTCAATAATCCTTTGCTAAAACGGACTTTTGTGATAGGAGTGGTTGAGTCGAGCACCAGGTTTCTTGATGCGTCTCGCTGACCGCAGCAGGCATGAGCGAACGCAGTGCTGGCACTATGTGTATTCACACGCTCGTAGTATACCTTAAAAATTATATATAGTGTTGGAAATAAATAATAAAAAAACGTGGTTACACTTTCATCTTTATTGGTCTCAAGAACCTAAGTGAATAATTCCAGGTACATTTTACACATTGGTTTTATGCCGGAGCCAGACATATGTAGCTCAAAGTATTTTTCTCCTTGAAGGCTGCAAAGTACTACAAAACTTTGCGCCGCTACACAAAATCCCCGGCCACACTACATGATTCTTCAAATGAAGCTATGTCTGGTTTCGGCATAATAACAACCACCAATAGCATGGTGGTAATAGACATTTAACACAGATTACATACTGAAGTTAGTTCAATACCACTTCTTTTACGCCGGAGTCACACATAGCTTCATTTGAATGATCATATAGTATGGCTGGGGACTTTGTGTAACTTCACAAAGTTTTGTTGTATTTTATAGACTTCAAGGTCAAAAATTTACAAATACTTTGAGCTATATCTGGCTTCGGTATTATAATTATATAACAAAGGTATTGTCACAAATAAAACAGTTTAAGTCCAATTCACTTTTTAATCACTTTGTTTACGACATTATACAAAGGAACTTAAACTAAGGAGCGCAAGCGTCGCGTGCGAACTTCCGGGGCAAACTGAGTGAGAAGCGGGGTGTCGCTAGTAAGGTATATTGGCGAGTAAGGGCCACTTATAAATATAATTATAGCTAAAAAATAAATAATAGTTAAAAAATGTACTCGTCAATTCTTTGTATTTGTGGACTGTGAATTTATCTATGTATTCTAACAATGCAGTAGCCTGGCTGAGTGCCCTGGACGAGGAAATATGATAATCCAAGCAGGATGCCTCCTCAATGACGATTGTGACAATGTTAAGTAGAGATAAAGTTGTTACAAAGACAATTTTTTTTTTATTTTTTTTTTTAGAGTAATTAATTACAGCAACAGATATTTAAACAATGTCTTCGTTTCATTAAATTGTTGATCTTTTTTCTTAAGCAAATTTAGCCTGTCGTCTATAATATTTATTCGGGGCCTTTTAACTATTTTTATGTCAATAGTGTTTTATAAAGTGTCAGTGACCGATAACGCTTTCTTTTTTGTCTGTATGTTTGTCTGCCTAAGTTAATCTCCGGAATAGATTTCCTAAATAATATACAAACACACACCAACACGGACATGTACACAAACTCATATTTTGTACTTTTTCTTTTACTTCCTATTGCGTATTCTTTACTCTGTTAATCTATTTCATAAATTTATAAATGTAATCACTTTTGGCCTTATTTACCTGTTATTGTCTATATGTTAATGTTTTCTGTAACGCTGTTGATTACTAATAAATAAATAAATTTAAATGCGACTTTCTCATAGAATGCAGAGGTGTTATATTCCTTAATACCAACATAACACACACTAGTCATTATATCAGGTAAGTAATTAGGATTTCCCGCATGAAAATTGATAAACACAGTTTAGCGAAACTTTGCTGTAAAACAAAAGAAGTCGAACCATTAATCACAGCTAAGCTTCAACTTACAATGGCCGTAATGACAAAATGGCCGCCGTAATGACCCGTTAACATACGTACTTAAGTCGTTAAGTAGGAATTATTTGTCACCGGATCGCGGCAAAATGGAAATAAGAGTATTTGTTAACATTCTATTGTTAAATTGAGGGAAACGGTGCATACTTGTATTGTGAATTTGACGCAGGACTCGAACCCGCGAATTGCATTGTTTTCTATGCGATGACAGGCTACCCACGATTACCTGATTAGCCCAACGGTACAAGGGAGCACGCAGTGCCCCCAAGTAAATTTAGAAAATATCGAAAAATTGCCATAAAAAGTGAAATAAGGAAGGAAATTAAAAATGAAATTGGCCCTTCGAACACTGTCCACTTCATAGAAGTTATACTTCCATTTAAACTATATTTACATAATCGTCACTACTAATATTAACACATCATAAAATAGCGTTTCAAATCTCATTCATGTGTTGTATTCATAGAATGCATGCATTCTTAAAACACAGAAGCACTGAAGCAACGGGTGGGGACGGGGTACAAAATTATGAGGTTCTAGCGTGCCCCCAAAAAAGAACTGACAAAAAGGCCTGTTTATAGATATCTATAAACAGGGTGACATAATACTGGGACTGCGGCATCTAACTTTTCTTGCTATCGCTGTGAACGCGACGATGCCGTGTGGGTTTGCTTAGCCGCGAAAGCAAGTGCTCTCGGTGCTCTCAAAGTGCTCTCAACGCAATTTGACGTTTCTTATATCATCTGACAGATGTTTAAGGCCACTGATGTTGATGATAGATGTTAAGACAGTAAAGATTTTTGTTCTATATCCGAAAATATGTCACAATTTTCCTATTTCCTGTTAAACTTGTTAATATTCTGTTCAGTACTAGTCAAGCATTGGAAGGAAACAAAAACGGTAACAGTTCTGCCTCCCGAATACAAAGTGAACACAAATGACTTTTTAAATTGCTTTCTTATCCGTCATATTGTCATTTCTTTACGATATTTACGAATTGTTTCTCTCTGATTTTCTCTTAATATATCGTCATTCGTACGGGAGTTAAAAAAACGCTGCGTTACATATCGGCTTTGGCGCTTTGTCAGCGTCGTTAATACGAAAATATACCGTATATAACGTTGAAATTAGAACATTGCTCGACAAAAAGCGTCGCGTTCATATTTATTCATTATTCATTTATTCAATTGCACCTGTTAATAATATATAAATTTAAAGGTTGCCCCGTTAGGACGTAGCAATTTTAATAGAAAAATTTTATATCGAAAGTATTTTACCGTGTTTACATAATAATTTATTATAATATATTTTATAAAATGTTAGAATCGGAAGGTGTCAAATAAATAAAATAATAATTAGTTGAGTTTATTTCGTAGTATATAATAATTTGGATAAAATAACTTCGATTTTCAAGAATCAAAATTATTCTAATAATATCGAATTTACAAATCATGTCAAATAGTTCATATTAGCAATAATGTGGAGTGTAAAAAAATGTTAATTTTACATTTATAAAAGCGCTGTCGTATGAACACATATTTGGGAGTTCATATGCTCTATTTGAACGTTTTTTTAACGCGCGGTAAAAAAACTCTCGTGCGGATGAGGGCTAACACTGAAATTATTATCAACTTTCACGCAAATTTAAATAAAAGTCAGCACAATTTGTGAACCCTCTAGACAAGAACATACTCATTGTTCTTTACAGATTTTTCTTAAAACAAATTTTATGTTATGTAATTTACAAATAAGCCCGCTTAAGACTTAGTTATTCCAGATGAGAAAATATACGACTTTTTATTCTCATCGCACCGTTTGGGCCATAGAGATTTGGAATGTATGTAAGTTTTATGACTTCATATTCTGGTAAACAACCCCACCTCCCCAGCTCCCCAGTTTAACTTCTTGAAATGCTTGTTTGCCGCGAAGGTAGCCCAGTAGAATCTGGGACTTTACAAAATCCAGTCTATTCTTTCCACCATTGAGCTATCGAGGCACTAACTTAAGCCTTATGTAATTGGAGTCAAATTCACAGCACACTTACGTAAGAACCCTTGGATTCCATTATAAAGGGTCGGTATTTTGGGGAGATTTTAATAAGCTTACCTGCGTGGTCGTATAGGCGTCCCCGTTGCGGTACCGCGTGACTTGTCGTTTTCGACGCACGTAGTGGTAGCAAATTGCTTTCCACCTGGTGAGAAAGTATACTGTATAACACATTAAAGGTCACAATCTGAGTGGTTCGCGACAGATATTAATGGACGTGCGAACAACGAAAATAGTTGAGCAATATATTTAAAAGGGAGTGAATTACGAAAAATTACGTCCCCGCGGGAAAATTGGTCTTTTTTAGGGTTCCGGCCCTTCTGAGCCTTATAGTTATCACAGCAGTGATAAAGGTACCCGTCTACATCTGTTGGAACAATTGGAAATAGTTAAACATAAAAATGCCGGTATCAGCTTGTTAAATGTTCAAATTAACGTCACAAGCTCGCCATTGCTTACAATGTTTGAAGGTAGCGCTAATGTGGTAGGGATGCCTGAGCTATAAATTGTTTGCTGAGTTTTTTACTAATCACTTTACGGATAATCTTTGTAGAGTCTCCTGATGATGCTTCGGTATCGAAGCGAACCGTACGTTGAGTCACACCGGAAAGTCAGTGTAGTTTTGTGCTTTGGTGGCGGATACGGTGGTGTTTCGGATAGTAGTATTGCACCGATTTTCCCTCATATTCATCCGTCCGTCTGACCGCCCACAAGTTGTTCTCCCCTTAGGATTTCCAAACTATACATTTAGATGTGGAGATAGATTGAAAAATAATTGACGGTAATAAAGTATTAATCTGCGACATTTAATCGACGATTACAAACGTGTTTGATAAGGGGAAGCTTTAATTACAGCAAGAAATACAAATGTGGATCAAAGTTCATGTTTTAATTTGTGTATAACTAGTTTTTGTCACAGGATTTACCTGAGATACTACTTCATATTAAGAAACTGTTTTGTATGTAAATAACGCAATTATTCTCCAATTATGAATCTGATTTTTTTTTTGTTTTGTAAATCATAGTTCACAGGTGTTCTCATTTAAATTTAATCGATACTAACAATTGTAAACATCGATAATATTTTCGTTGTCTTCGAAAAATCGCTGCCTCATTGAAACCCACTCCGGGTTTAGTTGGCCAACCCATAGCACGTATAAAAAAATACATGAATTTCCACAAAAATAAAATATATTTTTAATATAAATAAAACCACCCGCAAAAACACTAAGGAAGTTAAAAGCAAAAAAGTAATTGCTACTTACATATGATGTTCTATGTCTACTGATATATCGGCGCCAAAAATAATGTCCAACTGGATATTCTTATTTTAATCAAAATTTCGCAATAATTTAAATACCAAAAATCCGTAGATGATATATGTACAAAAATCAATTAATTATTATATATTAGTTGTGAAGGGTATGGTAATACTGCAAATTTATGCTCGTGTGTTGCAAATTCGTTTTTCTCCCGTTGATCTTTATCTGAGGTCGTAATAACTGCGAGGAGCTAGTTACATGAACTCGTTTGACTTACACAAGTTTGTAAATTAATCTAATTACGAAGTTGCATGTTTAATAACAGATGTAAGTAAGACAGATGGTTATGATGTACTTATAATCTGTAAGTTGTGATGTCATCGTTTTGAAAACGGCCAAGTTATACGAATTACTACATAAACGCATTAAATCATTTTTCCTCAAGTTACGCAGTAACGCAGTGTGTAATTTCCTTATTTTTAGACTTGTATGTCAATCACCTTACAGTGGATTCACATAACATATGCGTTGGGCTGGTTCAAATTTTCTTTTATTTCTTTACTAGCCTATAAAAACTCCCCGAAAGGTGTAATGAGACGCGTCTAAGAAATAGAAGTCTTAATATTGATATTTAGCGATTGTTCATCACGAATTTCTATTTCCGATATATATGGATATGGTTCCGAAAATATCAAAATAATGTGTCAACAAAAATGATATAAGTAATCATCACCTGAGACATTTTCCTCATTCTCCCCATAATCATAACCCATTTCTCCCCGGGAATCCACGCGTAACGCAATTTTTATATTCTTCATCAAATTAAGCGCTCTAAAGATAAATATACCAGCGCGGCAATCTCGCTAAGTACCCGGGCTTTTTGCGAACTTGGGCGGAAAATCTCGCTATATATTCCTAGGAATTGTTTCTCCGTTTCATACAATTGTATGAAAGAACAATGACAGAATCGTCTGGCGACAATGGAATAAGAAATATAATGGATCGACAATTTTGCAATTACTAAGTAATTGAATGAAAGACGACAAAATTTGACTATTTTAAATACCATTGAAAATACATATTTGAAAACCAATGTTAGAATGGGTCACCCGTCTATCACATGGCCGCGGTTAGAATTGCTTAACCTAGCGATCGACTTAAATGCCGGCCACTGATTAAGCTATAACCTCTTATTCCTTATAATATATCTTATCATATAAAAATCCAGTGTCACTATGTATGTTCTCAGACCTCCTCGCCCAGAACTCCTTATAGCCGCTACATACATTTCGATAGATAGTTACGAAACGTTGCGAAAACTGTACAGTTTTATTAATACGTGTGTATGAAAAATCGTTTATTAAGCTGCAGTTTTTACAGAGATTTTACTGCACAGTTTTTTTTTAGTGATTAAACTACTCAGTTTTTTCACACAATTAAAGTGCAGTTTTTTAACAGTGGGTATTAACCAGACAACCGATATCCTTGATTTACGCGTAATTTGGTCCAACTTGAGAGATAGAATAGTTTTTATTTTAATTTAACATAATTACTAATTAAATCTTCATCTGATGAGTTCTGTCACCGAAGAAAACTTTAAAATACAAAGGTATCAGTAACGGTAACAATGACAGTTCAATGGTTTTATCCTATCTTAAAATACCCATTTAAAAATCAGCAATGTATAGCCAGAGAATTATCAAAATGGGATTGGTGTTCGGTTACCTGGTTAGCGCAGCAACGGGCAGCTGCACAATCAGCGTATACCAACCGGAAGTGGCGTTGAAAGAATCATTAACAACGCATGCCGCCAGCAGGCACGAGGAAATGGTAACAAAAGAGCCAAATTTCCCCTCCATTTCCTCGATGTGACAATGTCGCCGTATCTCCCCTGAGATTAACGATGCGTTGGCATTCAGTTGGTGACAATTTACATTTTTCGAAACACTATTATTAGATGTGAATCTTTGATATGACCGTGAATCATAAATGAAAGCATAGAGTGTTAATTTCTTTTTTTTCCACCTACGCATTAATGTTACCATTAGGATCACAACATATTTACATAATGGATCACAAAGAATGCTTTTTCTGCTTGTTGCCCAAACCAGTGCAGTAATGTTGTATGAAATTTCGCATTCTATAACATTGTAAGACTTTAATATTTCATATTTAGAAAGAAGAATAGACTACGCACCTTGCTGAAACTGAGTAACTATTGCACTCGTATTAATTTAATAGCAACAGTAGGTACACTCGTGTATTAATGATTCACTTTGCGCTCGGTGTAATAATCTACTATTACTCCTTTTTGGATCATGGATATGACTTTAGAGTTTAGATTCATAAACATTCTCCATAAGATGCGATTAGCTCATCCTCTAGTATTTATAGAAAGTTCATAGAGCAAAAGCTTTTTAGCTTAATTGAGAGCCACTTTCCAGTACCTCTACTTTGTTACGACTTATTCCAATTTTTAAATGAAAGTGACGGGCAATATGTACACTAAAAGGGTAAGTTAAAAGAATCTTGTAAAGAAATCGCGTGCAATTCGCAACATTTTCAATTAGCCACGCCATTCATAGTGGTTTTCAAAGTAACAGTAAATATGTAAAAAAGTTTCCGTCAACTTAGTATGTAAATGGTCAAATCATTGTAACTTCGTGACACACTTTACGATGCGTGTTAAACCTAGTTCTCTAGCACTATGAGTTTTTCTCCTCATTAAAATATATGTAGTCATGTTTACACTACTGTAACCTAGTTTTACAATGTGCCTATAAAGTATAAATTATAAAAGAAGCGTAAAGCTTAGCATTTAAGTAAAAACTACCTGTTTTTATAAACATGTTATAGCAGGTTAAATAGCAAAGTTAATTATATACGTAATTACATACGACTCAGATAGGTTTGAGTGAAAATGACCAATTACTTTTCTTTCGTGACGCACCTCGTAATATAAAACCTAGTTCTTCAACATTTGATTTATGTTAAAATCGTGACTGTATTTTGTGCTATTAGTACAGTGGCCTAGTTTTGTGCTTACAAACTATAAATTACACCGCTAACATTTCAATAAAAAAAAGTGACCTCCTTTTATGACGTCATCACGTTACGAAGTAAATAAGCACGATTTATATTTTGACCACATTTCTCTACTCGTACCAACAACTGGAAAGGACAGTTGAAACTAGAACATTTCTGGAAAAAAGCGGCGCGTTATAAAAACGCTGCCATATGAACATAAACATAGGAATCCATCTATCACCCGGTCGCAGCCAGAGCAACTTAACTTAGCGATCAACTCAAATGCTGACCACTGATTAGGCCACGACCTCCTCAATCTCCATGTAATTAACTTATCTTAATCTGATAAGCTCGAGTTTTTATAAGGGTTCTAAAGAATCCACCTATATTAAGAGTTCATATTTGGTCGGGTCCATTATAGGGTTCAAGGATACTCTCTATATAATTTTCTGACGCTCTCGAGCATTGCACAAAATCCCCTCTCGGCCTCCCCAACGATTACGCAATGAAAGTTAACGAAACCAAATTGTTTTCAGGCGAACTAATGTTCCTGAAAGAGGCGACCTTTCTGAACAACACCCTCACTCGGTACAAGAAAAGCAAAATTTACATAAGTTTTACATGCCCTAGATATTTAAAAGCGAAAGGTCACCTAACATGAAATCTCGAAAACAGCGGGTCGTACAAAGATGAAACATGCCAAGGTAGTTAGAAACATCCGCTATGAGCAAATTTTTCGATATGACCATAATAAGCAGGTCTAAAGTCTTCATTTTACTTGGACGAAGTCACCAGATGCAGCTGGTCACATATAAAATTTATCATTGATATTTATTGTCATTTTATTCACATTTAAAATGTATGATTGATATTTATTGTCATTTTATTCACATTTAAAATGTATGATTGATATTTATTGTCATTTTATTCACATTTAAAATGTATGATTGATATTTATTGTCATTTTATTCACATTTAAAATCTAAAAAGGAATAATAAAATATTAAACATAAAATCGGATTGTATCGTTAAAGATTTCTTTAATTAGCTGAAGTCTTTCGTATACTGTGTATTATGTATGCGTAGTTTTTGGGTGAACAAAAACTGTGTAATTCCCGTCATCTTCACCGAACGCTTGACTTTGAATTGCACTTGACTTTGACGTCACCGTTGCCGACACCTCTAACGATTCGTGTTCACTTCTGTTAGGACACCCGGAGTCCCAGTGTTCGTTTTTTTCTAATTAAGCGGTGCTCTTTGTTTAAATTAGTTTGCTTTTGATGTTGATAGAACGACAGACATGTATTTAGCCGACGAAAAATACTTTACACGTCATATAATGCCAGTAACCTACTAAAGCTTAGTAGGTGTTCCTAGGCCCATCCAAACTGTTAAGCAAAACTTCCAAGTGCTACTAAGAGTGTGCTATTAAAGCTACTACGATTGTGCTAGAAGTGCTATAAAAGAATACAACCACGATACGACACATTCTTGAGGTTCACGAAGGACAACCCTGGAGTAATGATAATTTTCGCCTTATTTTAATAGACAACTTATACTCCACGGGCTGAAGGCCCGTGCTATTGTTATTTTATTTTCTTCTTCAGGATGCCGTACCATTTACAGTAAATATACAGATTTACTGTAAATGGTACAACATTTTGATAAACAATATGTATTTGCAGCACACCATATGTTGCTTATGGTCTCCTAGACCAGAAGGCAATGGGCAATTTTATTTCCAGATATTACAAATATTTTACTTAGAAAGATGTAAACATAAACTCGTTCGAGTTTTTCCGTACATCAGTTGTTTCTATGTTATATATGCATTATTGAGTTTTGTTTCCTTTTTTACTTTTTTTAATGTGGACTCGATTAGCATAGAATAGAGTAGTGGAAAACTTTAGAGGAGGAAGACAGGCTGAATAAGAACATCAACTTACCGTTGCCGACACATTGTAATGTAAAAAGTTGTGCAACAATAAAGGTTTTATTATTTTTTAAATTTATTATATAGCTTTAAATATACATATAGTATGCAAATGTAAACATTTGTGGGCGAATCTCGACCAGTCGGCGATCACTAATACGTGTCGTCTACAAGGTCGAATGAAGGTTAAAAAAATCTGTAGCAATAAATATTAAATAAAGAAACACGCAAACGCTATTTCAATTTATTCCAAACAATGTATTTACAAAAGCGTTTCGAATCGTACTTCGCTACTGCCTATTGGGAGAATCCATTATTGTATCAATCGAGCCGAGAGGACGTCTAAAGTCTAAAACAGAAAATGGTATTTGTGAACAAATTGCAAATAAAACGTTTGTCGTGCCATCAAAAAGGTTTGCGCTATAAATTAAAGGTAATATACATGTTAATAGTATAAGAAAATCTACATCTTCCCCTTTGCTCCCATTGACGTTGGAACAAGGAGCTATAAATGTTAGAGAAGGCAACGGAAACTGAAGGCGACAACGGCTGTTGCATTAATAACTTATCAACAGATAATATAAAAATGTGTGATGTTGTCATCAATAGATAAAACAAGTGACAAAGTGGCACCTTAAACAAACAATTACTATTATTATCACCTGGAATAATAAAGATGAAGCACTATCCTAAATCCTCTTAATACATGATATGTAGTTAAAGTATTCAGTATTTCTGAACGGATACGACTTAGGGACCTTCAAGAAAAGAGCATAATTATTTCTCAAAGGTCGGCAACGCATCTGCGAGCCGTCTGGTGTTGTAGTTGTCCATGGGCGTCGGTAGCCACTTAGGTGAACCGTCTGCTCGTTTGCCCCTTGTCATATATAAAAAAAACGTTTTTTATAGATCATTAAATTTAAAAAACGTTATGTTATGAACTTAAAAATTAAAAAAGTACCAAACTAACCAACAAACTGTGTGTATTACGTTTTGTGCTGTGATTATACTAGATTGGCTTACTAATTTATTATAAAATAAACTATAACTTATAATTTATGCGGGCCCCTGATGCATTTCAATAAAGCTGTTTATTTTATGATTTTTATTAAGAGACAAACCACCTGTACTCGCGCTTTACCGATGTGTAAACCATATATAAGATAGAAAAATTATTTATTTCCCACATAATTTTTATATTTTTTATATTTACACATATAATTTTTATACATATAACAAGCGGCAATCGAGCAGGCGGTATTCAATTGAGTGTCTACCGACGCCCATAGGCAACTGCAACACCAGGTGCCTCATGGACAACGAGGAACGGTTGCTGGCTTCCAAGCTGTTGACCGAAGCCAGGGATTCCTGTATAATGTAAGTTGGTTTAGCATATAATAACTTTTTGCATATATTAACTTTTTTAGCA
>JANCMC010009603.1:8687019-8725450 GCA_024363005.1 Charaxes varanes
TATATTAACTTTAGCATATATTAACTTTAGCATATATTAACTTTAGCATATATTAACTTTAGCATATATTAACTTTAGCATATATTAACTTTACCATATATTAACTTTAGCATATATTAACTTTAGCATATATTAACTTTTGCATATATTAACTTTAGCATATATTAAGTTTAGCATATATTAACTTTTGCATATATTAACATTTGCATATATTAACTTTAGCATATATTAACTTTTTTAGCATAAATTAACTTTGTTAGCATGTACTAAATTTTAAGACGAATTTCTTAGAATTCCATGGGTTCATTGTTTGGGTGCTGGATATAGTAGTTCCCGGGACTTGTAACCCAGGTGTAGGTATAAGAGCGTTCTTTCTAGTGACTATTGACACTCACCTTCACTGCCAGTGGTCCTTCCCCTGCCTAGCCAAATCCGGCATGATCCTACTAGTGCAGCTTTAGATGTCCTTTCTAATAATTAACTTATGATAGTTCTTGACAAACCAAAGTCTTTTAGTACACTCCCCCCTTCCCACCTCGAGTTTGGGTGTTTTATCTATATGTATGTATTTATATATTTCTAAAAAATATATATTTGTGTATAACCCGTTATCCACAAAAACATTTCTTTGCTTCTAGAGCGAGGGAATAGCGGATGCTGCTTATGAGAACCTTTGGTATGAAGGTGACTTGCGCTATCGCAAGTCCATTATTTTCATTATTATGAGGTAAAGAATATGTTTAATAGACTACATATATAAAGCACTAGTTTAACATAAATTTGTCGGATACATCTTTATTCTTAGTAAAATATTCTTCAACATTCAAATATTCTTCTTCAATATTTTTGCCTTATGGATTGCCCAAAGCATGCTTCAGGAGTGCTTCAAACGTGATTCTATCGAACTTAATTGGAACTGTCCAACTGGAAACACCCTACAGAAAATCGGATAAAGACATACTTGAATTTAGAATTTATAAACAGTCATCTAACACCTTAAAAAACTTACCATGGAAACATTAATTCTGCTCTAAGATATGGTATTACCATATGGAATAACTCTTCAAGTATGAACAAAGCCTTCATTGCACAAAAACAATGTAGAAGAAGCGTATATGATGTAAATATGTGTTTATGTAAAAAATAATCTCAGAGATTTTGAAATAGTAAATGATATATATAATTTAAAATTACAGCACAGATATAAACAGGCCATACCCACTGCCAACACGGCACTGTACAGTAGGAATAGTCATGCTATGGCTGTAAAAATGTTCAATAAACTCCCAAAAGACAGCAATACAAAGTATTAATACATTTAAACTATTAAACTTAAAACCTGGCTTACAGTTGCATGTTTGTATAAAGTTGAAGAATATTTTGGTACTTAAATATTCATTGAGGAAAGAAATTTATAAAATTGAGTATTCTAAAAGATGAAATAGACATGTAGTACCATATTACAATTATACTATGACATTTAAATTTAAAGTTTATATTATATTAATTTGTATTATTACGTCAGAATTTTTTATATAAGATATATATGTATTTGCAAATCGCAATTGTGACTTAGCACATGCTTTGTGCGTTGTCATGTTTTTGCAAATAAATAATTTTGATTTGAAAAATCTGAATTTGAATATAGTAAGCTAGAATAGTGTTTTTACACTTCATTGTTGTTTTATTGATATTTTTTATCCGCAGAGCTCAGCGGCCATGTTGTTTGACTTCTTTGAATTATGCACAAATAACTCTTAATACATTTACTAAGGTAAGACTTTTATTACAAATAGCAAATAAGAAAGCTACTGGGCCATGATAGATCTTATGAATGGAAACTTACCACTATCCCTAACAGAGCGGCTCATGGGCATGTGCATCCTTCCATTCCTCACATATGGTGCTCAAACCTGGTCTTTGACCATTGATCAGAAGTCTGCCCTAGGTGTTTGCCAGGCTATGGAGCATAGCATCCTGGATGTAAAGCTCGCCGACAAAGTAAAATACATAACACTACAAATTGCGGATGTGGCCCAAACAGCTGCCAAGCTAAAGTACGATTGGGTTGGACATGTCTGCCGCACGTCGAATGATCTTTAGGCCAAAATCTCCACTTTATGGATCCCAGTTCTAAAGCGACCTCACAGCAAACCAAGCATGAGATGGAGAAATGACTTGGATCGTTATAACAGAGACCTGCAACGCATAGCCTTAGACAGAACCAAAGATAAAGAGGGTAGGGAGACCCCTGCAGTGGGAAAAATAGTCTCTAAATCATGATTATAATAAAGTTTTTTATTAAATTATATTTTATATGATATAATACTATTCTTTTACTACCTTTGAGATGACAAGTTCTTTAAATATTCTACTGCTTGTAGAGTATTAGAGTAAACTCTATTTCTAAATCTATCTGATGCTTAATAAAATTTATAAGCACTGTAGATTGAAATGACTCATCACTAATTATTGGCAATCAGAAAATGCATGACCAAAGAATTTGCTTGTCTGTAACGATTACTTTAAATGCAACGATCCTTTCTTAATTGTGACTTATAAAATCTTCAATAATTTCAAAATATTTGTTTGTTAACAACTAAACACTTTATTTTCAGGTTGCAAGTACCACTTGGTCCTATTTTTCGCTAGCAACAACTTTAGTTCATGATAATTAAGCGAGATATAACATTTGCATCATTATCAAATTTAAATGCACTAGAAAATATACGGAAAACGCACTACTAGAAACCAAAGGACACAGAATTATGAGCACTTAAGACACAACTAAAAATAACATTGATCCAAGAAATTTCATAGTCAAGTCTAATAAATTGAGAACTCGTGGAACGCAACATATCAGACAAGATTATAGCTATTTAATTAGCTAATTAATTAGAGATATTAGAACACGAGACTAATTGATACAACAAGAAACTCTCAACTATGATTTATATCAACGAAAATAAACGTTTTAAGCACAACCGTCTTTTTAATTATGGTATAGGCAAATAGAATAGAGCAAATGGAAAAATGATTTTATCATGCCTCCGCGTAAGAGCCGAATGACAAAGCAGCAGGGTAAATAGAGCCTCAATAGCTCAACGGTATAAGGTATGGACCGAAATCCGCAAGGTACCCGGTTCAATCCTCACCGCCGTTGGGGTATTGTCGCAACTATTCCTAATACAAGCTTTTAATTTAAGCTTAGTAGGAGGGGAAAAAGGGAATATTAGACATACCTAAAAAGCATTCCCAATTCTTATAATTCTTTTTAAAAAGAAAAAAAATACCCTGTCAAAATATCAAAATGCCTTCAAGATCATATGTCTCTAGAATAAGCTAGTTGACAATTTTTTAGAAAGTAAAGTCAAGTAAACCTAAAACATAAATATTTCATCGGAAAACAAACTTTGTCCTTGCTAATTATGCGTTTTTATAAAACCATTTAAATTTTAGCGGCAAAATGCTCTGAACTATCATGATTTCTTCTTGTCAAACAAACAACTGTACTTGAACGTGGCTGGAGTATTCGTTAGGAACAAAAATTTGTTTGGCAAGGTGTTACGTCATGCCGTCTAATTGCCGATCGACGTCGCGTGATTTATATCTTGAATTTAGTTGATTTAAAATTTCGCCTGATTTACGTAATATTTAAACCTCATTCAATTATCCAAAACAAAAATTTAATAGGATTTATTTAAGTGGCCACTATTTTACAGAATAGTGCCTGTTTGCCCAAAACTATTAAACGAGGCAGATAGTTCGTGTCTAATGTCGTGTCGCATGATTGGGGATTTTATTCGTACAACAATAGTTTTAAAAATAAATGCATCGTTTTGTAATAAACAGAATACTAAATCAAAGAGTATCAGTTATGGAGGGATACATCATTTTAAATTTATTCATCACGGTCATTGAAAAGTATCATAAAATCGAATTTTATAGCGAAAATAAAAGAAACTCAGCTATCGGAGTCCATTTTACGACTTCTGTGAACTTAAAACTTTGGTAATTAAACGTCATATTTTTCGAAATGTCGCCGTTATTATTTCTTTATAAAAATAAACCTACCTTAGCGGATGTGGAAAAAAATATTTTTTAATCATAGTTAAAGGAGTTTAAGACAATAAGTATCTATGAGAAGAAAAAACTTAAGGTACCATTTTTCGAAATTTGCGCGGACGTGGTTGTATGAAATTTGGCACAATTATAGTTTATGTGGATACGAATGCTGGTATTAAAAAAAAAGCATTGTTAATATTATTAAATAAAACCTCACGCACACCAATGCCAAACTATTTACACACACTTGTAAGTACATTTTAAGTAAAGTAAGTAAAGAGGAGTCATGACGACTGTACATACAGTCGTCATGAATCCACATGACACATGTATTGATTGACAAATATAGCAATTTCGTTATTAGATAGAAAAAAAATTTTGTATATAGCTCAAAATCAGCATATAGTATACAAATCTGAAGATTCGACGTCGAATTTCGACCAGGGATCTAGCCTAGTCAACAAGGTCAAGAGCAAGGTGGAAAATGGATAGGGAGGCCTTCTCGCAGTGGGAATAGAAAGATTCAAAATAAAATAATATTAAATAATTGTTAATATTTTATTTTAATTTTTTTCTTCTACCTTGATCTATATTATATGGTGCAATATTGTATGATTACAAGCAAATATAAAGACTTTCCCGTTGCGTTGGCGCACTTGGCAGTGACCCTGTTATTCGCTCCGTGACCGTGGATTCGACTTCCGTCTCAAGTGTGTGTATTCTCTACATAAGTATAGATTGACAAATTTATAAAACAAAATATTTGTTTATAACAGGCGACTATTATCAAAAATGCTGGCATTAAGTTGTCTATCTTACGAACCAACGTGTTTGTGTCATATCAAAAAAGCTGTACTTTTTCTACTCAACCATAGTTGTTGCTAATGAAAAGTATGACCAAGTGGTACTTGCCACCTGAAAATTAAAAAAAAAAAAACTTCTAAATGAGAAGAATGACACACGCGGACGAAGTCGTGGGATACTGTATGCAGGTAATGTTTTTATTTCTTCCCCATTATTCCTTTCCTCCTTTTAAACACTTTTTGTTTGACGTAAGCAGACATTTCCGCGCGGTGAATGATTGTGTGGGCTTCTATTAGTGAAATCCGTTTGTTATTAAAAAAAGTAAAAACTAAAACGCAACTACAATAAAAAACGAGGTTGAAAAAAATATGTAACAAAACTCAGGTCACGTTGAGAACTCAGGATTAAACGTTAATGAAGGGGCAGTTGCAATTTGACAATAATGTCAAGATCCTCGGCCCGAAAGGGTACAGAGGGAGCTGCGCGGTTACTTTGCACACGAGACAACGCTTCGCCTGACCGGGGTCGGAGGCGCGCGCGGCCAGGCGCGGCGGCGCGGGCTGCGGGCTGCCGCCGCACATCTCCTCGGGGATGGCCTCGCACGACACGCGCAGGTCGCTCTTCTTGGCGCCCTTCTTGGCGGGCGGCGGCGCCTCGCAGCCCGGCAGCAGCAGCAGCTCCAGCGCCTCGCCCTCGCCCGCCTTCCACGACGAGGACATCTCGGGCGACGAGTTGGAGCGGCGCACGGGGTGGCGCGACTTGCCCTCGGGCACCACCAGCAGCATGTCGTCGTCGTCCGTGGTGCCATATAGCTGCACGAAAGCACAAAATATTTCTTGAACATAGAACTAAATCGCGATTTCAATTTTGAAATACAGCTGACTACATCTATCTAGATACGATTTTCACTTTCTGAATAATACATATCAAGGGAATTAAATCAGATAATTTATTTATAAGCTGGCGGACTCCACACTAGGGAAACCTGTATCGTGGAGGCCATAAAACGATTACCTGGTAGCATAGGACTGGGTGAGTTTAAACAATTTAACAATTAGATTGTTGCTATTATAAAATAATTAATGGATAGGTTAATAAACGAAAAAGAAGAAACATACTCTGCGTAAATCTGTTTAGTAGCATAAAATACCTGTTTAGTGAAAAATAAGGTGATATTTTAAACAATATTTATTAAGAAGAACATCACTGCTTTTATTCATATTATTGGAACTAGCTGTTTCTCGCGGATTTGTCCCCGTAAAATTGCAAGAGCCTAAGGACTTCGTTTATCTGGTACTGTCGAAAATTCATAGCGCATGTCTGCTAACTATAGACACGGATATACATGTCTCTCTGCTAAATTTTATCTTTATACATCCCATGGGTTTAAAAATTTCGTGTTAGTTAACCTTTCACTTTTATACATATTGCATATTGTTCGATCTTTGCGCAGTGGAAGGTAGGTGATAGATTTAAGATTGCATTAATTCTATGTCTACCTTCGTCTTCGAATGACTGTCGCGCCCGCCGCGCCCCCATCACTTTAGTCCCAACTTTGGAGCTGACATCGCGCGCGGTCGTATACGTGTGGATCGTATGCACCCCGTGACTTGTTTTTAATTTAATTTTTATGAATTATCATTCCGCCTAATGTCCTCAATTAATGGCCAAAATAAACGTTTACATTCGGTACAAACGCTATCGCGGAGTTACCTGCAGTTTAGTTGGTTTAGCGAAGATTTTATCTCGTTCGCGGCTTAAGTTATAAGACATCGGCTGATTCCGGAAAATAATAAAAAAATACAATAATTTACTCATCTCTACCGTAAAACTTTCCATCAAATACCAAATTATAGTCAAAATTTGATGAGAAATTTGGGAAATTCGGTAGAATTATGACTGTTTCGTGTGGTCCAAGTTTTAGAAAATAAAATCAATATAGGTTATTACCATTATTATGAATACTCGGTAAATTGAAACAAACCGAAAAATAGTATTAGTTTTTTTTAGTATTCATACTGGATCATAACAATTAGAAAACCACGTGGCCAGCATAAAGAAATAGTTGAATTTTAAATTAATTCCATCAAACTTTTTTTAATTACAAACTTCAGCTGTTGTAAGACCTGTTCAGTAAGACTTTTATTAATTTAGGAAGCATCTGTAGCCGATTGATTTTTTTAAAGATAAATGGGATTAAAGTAACTGGGCAGTATTATGTTAAATTTAAAGTATGTATCATGCAAAAAGTTTTGGTTGTAAAATTTTGCAGTTTTCACTTTCCTCGCTACAGCTTATGAATTATAATTACTACTTAAGTCGGGTCCTAGCTTAAAGTTTGATGAAGTTTTAATTGAAAATTAGTCTTGGCCGTATCTTGGCTTCAACGGTAATTCATTTAACAACCGGGGCACTAGATAACTAGCAGTTCGTTCGCCGTATCTATTGTTCGCTCGTTCAATGTTATAACTAACAACCGTACTCCTCCGAAACGGCTTGACCGATTTTTATGAAATTTTATACGCATATTCAATAGGTCTGAGAATTGGCTATTAGCTATTTTTCATACTCCTAAGTGATAAAGGTGGCCCACGCGGACGAAGTCGTGGGCGCAGCTAGTAATCTTATAAAATTTTAACTTAATGATACAATAACTACTTTAGAGTTCTAAGTTAATATCCCAGTTTCCTTTTTGCTTATATGTAGATTTCAAAAATGTATACATTACAATATTTTCAATGTTTTGTCCATCTTCGTCGCCAACTGTACTGTATGGAAAATTAATAGAGTAGTTGCTCTAGTGCTGTAGGGTGCTCGATTTCTTCATATTCGTTTAGTTAATAATTACCATGATTCTTTTAATTATGAATTCAAACTTTAAAAGTTAATCTGTTTTCGCGACCAAGTTTTAAATAGCTATACATACATATAAATAATTGAATGGTCTGTTTGGAACCTCGAACCTATTTTTTTTTTACTAATTGCATATAATATACGATATCTATAACAAAAACACAAGTTAAAATAAATAACTGTCGGTGTGTTTGTTACGGGTAATATCCAAAACGTTTGGACCGATTTTGACGGTACTCTCACTGGTAGCTGATTTTACAAGGAGTAACATGAGCTACTTCAATTGCGCATGCGTGCCCCGACAGCCGCCACGGCGCCGCTACCAAAACAGAATGTGAAACTATACTCTGCATCCGCTAACGCAGTATGCATTGCTGTTTTTCTTACGTGAACATTTTTAAAGATAAGTACACAAGCAGCAATGTATGAGTAATGTTATAGTAATGCGGATGACGATGTTTGCGCTCCTAGTAAAGTGTTCTTCTGGCTGTGACAGCTCGGAGAGTACCCCGTTGGGCTTTTCAAAGGATTGGTTGCCGTTTTTTTGCATCTGTTATTCAGCACATTTTTTAATATTGTAGACGCTACAGTTACATAAATTAATTTGCCTTTTTCAAAGACTGTTTTCAGTAGGCGAGGGTGCCGATAAAAGTATCGCAAGGGTTAATTACGCCTTAATATAACTATGGAGAAAATTAAATGAGACGTCAAAGAAAAATATATTTAAAGTACAACGTTGAAAAGCACGTTGTGGCCATTAAATAATAAATATGTTATTTTGTTGTTATATCTACTGCATTTAGTTCATATAAAGCATATAGCTCATTACCTTTATGTTCTTTTAATGTAAATAAAATTGACACAATTTTAAATTTTTCACTACATAAAACTTTAACCACATTTGAGTTTATTTTTCTACCACTAAACTACAGAGATGTATGTTACTTTCTATAATAAAGATCAAATATGAAAGCGGTTTATAAAATAAGTAACTACCTACACCCATGCACAACTGCACTACTACACCGCAGATGCGTTCTCTGTATACATTACCAATTCTTCTTCTTAGCGTTTCGTTCTCGCCGTTGTGAGATGAATTCTCAGGTTAAAGAAGTATAACATCGTTCTTGCTCAAAGAATCGGGTAAGAAGCCGCTAACAACCGATAATCGGCTTTGTAACGTGGCATTGAGGTCTGAAGCAACTATTTCTTGGTACTATCTCGCGTGGATACGAACTTTGACTCCGCCGTTTATTTATCTTATTTTTCGGTTTATCTCTTTTCACAAGGCAAATTATGAAAACATACATAACTTAGTGGAGAATACACGTTTTTTTTTTGCTACTTTTGTAAAGCGTATGATTTTATTTCCATACTGGACGCTTGGACAGACTTCGTTCCGCCACAAGTTAATTTTTATATTTGTTCTGCATAATTAAAACTTTCCGTGTACCTTAACATAAGAACAAAAAAATAGCCGAATTGATCGAGCCGTTTTAGAGTTTTCCGCTTAACAGCATTCATTTTTAACCGACTTTTTCAAAAAAAAGGAGGAGCTTCTGAATTCAAATGCATGTGGTTTTATATGTATATTTTACGATTACTCCGCCGTGTATGAATCGATTTTGATGATTCCTTTTTGTTTGGTAGACGTTACTTCAGAAGTGGCTCCATATAAACTTTAACAAAATCGGTGTACCGATTTTTTTTTTAATAAACAAAGTTCTAATAATTTATATACATATGTACATTGATGATGTTTTCGTTTATTACGAAACCTTACTTGTCAAGATTGAGTTGTTAGATGTAGTAACGATATCAGTATAATATTAGTTGGTTTATTTTAAAAACAAGGGAATGAAATTTTTCTGGAAAAAATTAATGAACAATAATTTAATTGAAAATACTAACGGCTGCATTTTGATAGGCAGACTGATATATTCTCCTAGGATATATCCTATTCCTAAATATGCGTAAAAATTTGGTTTTACGCTAATACTCAACGAGAGTAGTAATTCTGCTTTCGGGATCTTAGACCATTAGTTAATTTGTATGGTGATTTTCAGCGGCTGTACCGCGTTCGTGCGCCGTCCGTACAGCGCCATCTAGTTTTTCTCATCTCATCGCTAATTTACTCTTCCAATATTGATAACTACCTGTGCCCGCGACTTCGCCCGCGTAAAACAAGGTAAAAGAAAATTTGAATCTATTAGTGTAATGATGTATAGCCCTCCTGAATAAATAGGCTATACTAACACTGAGAGAATTTTAAAAATCGGACCAGTACTTCTGACATTAGCGCGTCCAAGCAAACAAACAAACAAGCAAACTCTTCAGCTTTTCTTCAGTTTTAGATATTAATATGAATATACACAAAAAAACAGTTATCTAAAGCAACACAAACATACCTTTCTTTGCTGCTTTGTCCTCTGTTCCATTAGTCGCCAATGTTATAAGGCTCGATCTTTTTGCATATTCCTCAGCCATTTTATTCATCTGTAATCACATATGTTATGGTAATTTACACTTACATTCACGATAATTTGCCTAACTGGTTCTTAGGTCGGATACTCGCAGCTGTGTATCGGTTCCGTTACTAAAAAACTACCTTTTTTTAAGAAAACAGAAAAGGGAAACCAGACCCAGCATTAATGATGTGTGTAACGTATTCATGATAGTAAACGTAAATAAGAGGATACTAAAATTGAGGATATCAAGCTATAATATACATAAAATTTGAATTCTTTGCACAACGACATTGTTTTATTTGACAATTAATATATATTAGAGGTAGCGCCATGCTTGTAGCCTGAAAACTCATTAGGAAAATTATTTTGAACGAAGTCAGACAGAAACGTTTGAAGTTATTTAACAAATACATTTACAGCGATGCAGATACGGAACCCTTCTACATAAGCGTGCCTTGACACGCTCTTGGCCATTTTTAATCTATCAACTTAACGCCATAGATACAAGCGCGTCTAATCGTATCAATCATTATAGTCGATTAGATAATGTTCGTAATCAATATTGGATGAATATCTTTACATCTAACACGCATTACATTATCACTCTTAATCAAACTCACTTTATATTTACTTTATGTGTGAACTTATTTTATCCTATGTACGTAGTGTGTTCTCAGTAACAAAAGATAATCATTAAAGATTAGAATAGACTAGCTGTAACTCGCGACTTTATCCGCGATGGACACTTTTTTTTTAAGAATATTAGGAATACTTTTTAGGTATGTCTAATATTCCCTTATCCCCTCCTACTAAGCTTAAATTGAACGGAAATAAAGAGGTAACTGGCGTTCACACGGAAAAAGGGTTTATCAGGGCGAAATGTGTTGTAAATTGTGGAGGTAAATGTTTTTACATATTTTTTTATTGACTCAGCAGATTTATGGTCAGTTTTAGTCCTACAGTTTAGGGAGGAGTAGGGTGACAAAGTCTTGTGCAGTCTATTTTTATATATTAAATTACATAGCATGTATGCATTTAGTATATATTCACACACTTAAATTCATGGACACTTAATTTTACAAGGTTTTGGGTTATTACATTCAAATATTTTTTTTTTTTTTTAAATGAATCCAACTCAATACAATTTATTGACATAAGAAATGAAGGAATGTTATCAAAACAAATCTAACCAACATAGGGACAACAAACTCAAATAAATGACAACAATATGAAACATTTTTCAAATTTATACCATAGATTATTATTTACGAACTAGCTGCAATTTCGTCCGCGTGTGTTGAGTGATTTTGTTGAATTTGGGAGTTTTTATTTTTTGTGCGGAACCCTAATATTTTTTTCTAAAAATAATATATAGCCTATATTAGCATTTGTAACATCAGCTTTCATCCGGCGAATGTCCTATCGAAATCGGTCCAGACGTTTTAGAGACTACCCGGAACAAACTGACAGACACTCTGACATATAGACGAAAATGTTCTAATTTGCGGTTGTTTTATAGGTATCGGGTATATTAATATAGTGATACACATTTTGTAAAGGAATTTAATTTCGATGTTCTTACTTTTCATATTCCTCTGCTGCTTCGTCTACCAGTTTGAAGAATTCATCTATACCCTGTAGACAAATAAGGAATTATTTTAATCAAATTGCACTTTTAAAGAAAATAATATCATATCATTTCCATTATGGTAGGGAAAGGGAATTTTGGACAACACTCGTCAGTCAGAAAACCATATAGGGGAATGCTTGCATCCTGTTATGTTCCTCCTCCTATACGGAATATGAACTGTTAATATAGGGAGGTTCTTTAGGATCCCTTTTTTTTAAAGAATATTAGGAATTATATAGGTATTTACTTAAGTGCTCTTTGTAAATATCCAAAATCAAAATTGGGATGTGGAAATTGTGGGCTTAAAAACTATGTTCCTAAAATATAGGCAACTATAGTGTTAGAAAAATAATTTTTAACAACTTTATTTAAAAAGTGGCCATAAGCATGTCAAGACTTGCTTACATATATAGAGGGGTTCCATATCTGATATGCGACAAAGGTACTTGTTAAATAACATCAAAAATAGTTGTGCGATTGCACTCAAAATAATTTTTCTAATGACTTTTTAGCTTTCTTGTTTTTAAAAAAATAAAAAATTAGGACTACTTTTTAGATATGTCTAATATTTCCTTTTCCCCTCCTATTAAGCTTAATTTAAAAGCTTGTATTAGGAGTGGGCCCTACAACGGGCGCGAGGTGCGCGCCGACGTGCTGCTGCACGACCGCGCGACCGACGAGCTGCGCGTCCGCGTGCACCCCGGAACTCCACAATCTCTATAATCCCACGACTAATATCACTCAGTAACATTAATCGGGACCCACTGTTTTACGTGCCTTCTGAAACTCAGAGGTCGAATATTCAACAAGCTGTGTTAGAATTGGTCACCAGTACCCGATCGCCGTAAAAGCTACTTAACCTAGCAACCGATTCAACGTTTCGCTACGACCTTCTCGACATTAAGCTTATATTTAAAAGAAAAAACCACCTATTTTAAAAACATTCTATAAGAATGCATTTTATATTCTCAAATTGTGAAATTTCTGTGTATTGTCTTTTTTAAGTACAGGACTAGTCCCAAATAGTTACCTGCCAGGTGTCGGTGTCGCTTGTTCCGGCGTCCAGTGCTGGGAGCTCGTGACGAAGTTCCTCACCGGCTGCGGCGTGACGGGCGCCTCCAGCCCGTTGCTCGTGGAGTTCACGGAGTTGGTGGAGCCCGAGCCGCAGCTGGACTTGGAGTGGGAGCTGTGGTCGCCGATGGGCAGCACGGCGTACCACGCGCCCACCGACACCGAGCTGCGAGCCGACTTCACCACGAACGGATGCTCCAATAGTTTCGCGTACTTCGGCCGTTGTCTGTAGTTTTTTGTGAGGCTGAAATTGGACGGTGAATAATGTTTAACATGTACTAGCGGACTTTTGGCAATGCGTTATCTATTTGAAGTATTCGGAAGTAGCTACCAACACAGCACTTTTTGTATTTTGTTATCGTTATTTTGTGTTTTCCCTTCTATCTTTGTTTTCCCAAATTAAAGCAAATAAAACAAAACAAACAGATTTCAAATTGCTCTAGCAATTTTAGCAAGAGCAACTAACACCGACAAAACAATTCAGTACCTACTCTTCCTTTTATCATTCTTAATTCCTTTTTAGTAGCCATGATGAGCTTCACTTTTTCATACAAGGTACATATAGTCTTACAGCTTATTTTAAGAAAAAGCAAAAAATATTTGGATTTCTGAGTAAAAAATTAAGAAAAAGCAAAAAAAATGTTTAAAGTTGTTTTGACCAATGGAAGCAAGGGCTTGAAATTATATTAGTACATCTGATTTTATTTTTGACCAGTTTCCTCATAAGAAGTAAGTCTTCTTACCATTGTGAAACAAAAGACTTGAATTCAGGCGTGAAATCACTATCTTCTGGTAGTTGAGGTGGATCATCTGCTATTACCTGTGAATTAAAAAAGTAATTTCAATAAACTGTGTACATATTTGATAAATTCACCTCAATTTAAAAGACATGTTAGAAACACACTTATTCGCCAAGCGTATTATACAGTTTGAGGCTTAAACTTCTAGGAGTTAAGTTACTAAAAAGTTGTTGTGTGTTTCGTGAATAAATCTACTATGAGAAAAAAAATGTTAAGGAATACTTACCCTAGTAAGAACTTCAAAGTCATTCTGGCAGTCCCTGTACGGAAAAACCCCAGTAGCCAATTCTACAAGTGAAATACCCAGTGACCAAACGTCCGCACGTATATCATAGTCTGGTCGACTCGGATCTGGTGGGTCTATTCGTTCTGGCTGAAATATATATAGACGGTTATAAAAGAAATATGTGGAATGCAAATCCTCCATAACCACACAACATTGCTGGGGAAAATATAAGAAAAATCAAAAAGAGAATATAAATTAACAGTATATAGTACAACCTCAATATAACGAAACCCAAGGGACCAAAAAAATTCGTTATACCGCGTAATTTATTACAATGAGGTATTTTAAAACGGTTAGGTAACCGTGTACGAACCCGATGAAAAATGAATGACTATTGAACAATGAAGTGCAAAGTATTGACAGGATATGTTATGAAAAGATTATAGATTGAAAAATTCCTAAAATAGATATAGGTTAATGATTTCTATCTATGTTCTGTATTCATTATAAAAAGGAATTGATAGATATATTAGTAATGTAAAGGTATATATTGTATTAGCTCTTATGAACAGTTCTAGAGGGTTTTAAAAAGAGCGTTAAATCAAAAAATTCGTTATATTGAGCCTCGTCATATTAAGGCTACACTGAATACACTTTTTATTAATTATGTGCGTATCGTGTTGGAATCATAAGTATATCTTTAACTTACATTTAAACCGTAGGCATATATAAATATATATACTTATAATATTCTAACCATTTCCAAAATTAAACTCCATATCTAAATATAAGTAAACCTACCGCCATATAAGCCGCACAACCAGCACTTCTCGTTTTGGCCTTGGAGTCCACTAGTCGCCCGCTGATGCCAAAATCACATAATTTAACATTACCACGCTCGTCCAGCAATATGTTACTTGGTTTAACATCGCGATGTATGACGCCATGGATGTCTTTCAGGTACGAGAGCGCATTTACAGTCTACAATCAAACCAATAAAGTTTAAGGATCATAATAATTGAAATGATGATAATTTCAGCAAAAAGTTAATACATTACTATATATTCTACCTACACTCATCTAATTTCCGCATAATAGCCGCTACGCACGTATCGATAAATCTCTGTGAGAAAACTGTGCATTTAATGGACAACAATTTTTCATACACACATATCGATAAAACTGCGCAGTTCAAACTTTACAGTTTTTTCGCAACAATTTATCGAAATTTGTGTACCGCATACAATTGAGGTAGAATTTTACATTGCCATTGTTAGTAATATAGTGTCTTCTTCTGATTTTTTAATCTGGCGCCAAGAATTAATTGTATCTTCCAAAGACTTTATGAAACAGTTTACCAAATATCACCTTTATCGAATGCCCCGAAGGCAGACCAGCAGCCAGACGGGTCAACAACATCCAACTAACAACAGACATACAGTTGACCTATAATCAACAACTCTGGAGTAACAGAGAGGAAAAATTTCCCCAACAGTGAGCTAATATAGGCTGATGATGATGAACATGATCTTTAATAATTAAAAAATCTGGCTGTCTTACCGCTACGGTGACTTTGCCAAGTATTGCTTCTGGTATTGGTGCACCAAGCCTTTTAAGCAGCTTATCAAAACATGAAGCCATCAGTTCCATACAAATCCACACATCTGCATCAGTCACAAAGCAACCCAAACATCGCACTATATATGGGCAGTCGTGTGACCGAACCACTACATCCAAATCCATAAGAATTCGTTTAGTCTCTTCTGAGTTACCGGAACGACGCATTTGCTATGAAAAAAAAAATGATTAGAGTACAAAAATTCAAAAAAAGGGTACTTTTAGTTAGAATCTTTATTTTTTTTCTATAAAAGTGTTTTAGTATTCCTAATATTTATCTCTTACTTCGACATATGTAATTAGATGGTAGGTTGAATAACAGCAAATAAAAAAGTTTAAGTTTGAGATATGCTCTACAAAATATCAAGACAATGTATTCTAACCTAACTGAAAACGAAACTTAAGCAGATCACAAAAAGCACACATAATATTATAATTAAGATGCAGTCAGATTGCAAAAAAAAAACAGCAAGAACGTGACACACATGTCACCGAAATGTGACATTGTGTGAGACAAGGTGTACAGGGGGGGTCAAGAGCCTTGTGACGTCATATATCAAAATTTAAAATATTGTAATAAAAAAAATTATATAATAAAAAGAATTGAATCTGCAGTTTTCTTTAAATCATTATTTTTTATTTTTAAAGCATGAGACGTCACACCAAGGGGAGGGGGTTTCGATAGTATGACAAGCACAGGTAGAAGGTGTTCAAAAATCGTAAAGTTGGTGTGACGTAAATTATGGATGACCCTAATAGATAGAAGATAAGTACAGAACCTATCAAATCTGTAAATTAATGTGTCACTCAATAACTTTTAGTATTATATATGAAATTTGGCAAAATTATATTACTTTTTTTAATGTACATTATAAATACAGTATTTAAAATTAATAAAATAAAACCACACACGCACACCAATACCACGTTGATTAACACACTCATTCATATATTTCACTATAAGATGGTGTCAAAGCATAGTCATGACACCCATACGATATTACTTGTCAAATATAAGAATGTTGTAAAAAAATAATTATAATTTTGTATTTAGTCTTAAATATGGTAAGCTCATCTCATGAATTTCGAGCAGCTTGCTATCTTTTGTTCATTTAAATGTACATACCTTGACAGCTATAACAGCCCCTGAAGGTTTGTGCAACATCTTCACAACGTGGCCGCAGGTACCACTGCCTAATTCCCCTAGTTGCTGTAGGTCATCTATGTGGGATCTGTATTCTTTCCCATCCACATTTAACTTTCCGCTCACCTATTGAATAAATGTTGCAAATTTAAATACGATATTTATATTATAATCAATCTACTAAATCCAATAAAAACACTTAACCATGTTTACTTTGTGGTATATTAATACCACAACAAACATGGTTAAGTTTTTTTAATGATGGGTTATAACTCAAAATTTTGGTTTCATTATATACAGAAATCCTTCATGTGGCCTAAACTCGTCATTAAGGGCCGGCAGCGCATCTGCTGGCCTTCTGGTCGTGCAGAAGTCCATGGGCGCCGGTAAGCACTTCGGTGCCTGCTGCCTGCTCGTCTGCCCCCTTGTAACATAAAAAAAAAAATAACACAACACAACGTAAATAATCGCCTTATCAAACGTTTGTTTAACCAATAGATTATAACATATTATTAATTATAAATACGACTTGAGTTTCTAATTCAGAACGTAGTCAAGTTCGCGTAAGCTAACACTGGAGGGTTAAATAATCATATCTCTTCAAGTACGTTATATTTATGTTGATATCAACAAAAGACCCATTCTTCCGTACAGTGGCTGGGGTAGCGATTCCCCTTGCTTTGTGTATTATTTTAGAAGTAATGCAAATGTTTTGTATTAATATTGGATTGAGTGACTGTCTATATTTCTGCAACTTTTCACACTTGATGTGTTTTATTCTAAAATTTAAATACGGATCTACTATCTGGTTTAAAGTCTGCCTATCTATCTGTTTATTTAATATACAATTTTCAGCGGAGGCTAAGGGGCCGTTCAAGTATTACGTAAAGTTATTATTAGCGTAAATGCAACTAAAACAATAACAAAGGCATTAAAGCGACTTTTCGGTACTTGTTGCGTCGCGTTTTACTCCGCGTTACATGGGGGTGGGTGGATCAAATATCTTCAAAAATTTGTTTTACGTAATACTTGAACACCCCCTAAGTAAGAACTGAATTTCACTGTGTCTATTGTATTCCATCATCTATATACTATACTAATAATATTATAAAAGGGAAAGCTTAATTTGATTGCTTGTTTGCATTGAATAGACTCTGAAACTACAATACTTGACCGATTTGAAAAATTCTTTCAGCTTTAGAATCATACAATCCCCGATGAACATAGGTGATAGAATATTTTTAAAAAATTTTGGAAACCGTATGGAAACTTCGATAATGTTGTCAATCGAAGCTGGAGCGAACGTCTAGTATTATTTCAAAGGAAATTTAATTTCCGTAAATTTTATCATTGATTGTGGAAAAGTTACATCATTATCAGTGCGGGCGGCGTTCATGTAAAAGTGGGGTCGATGTTTGAATATGCATCTTGCAAATTTTAGTTCGTCCTTTTACCGTTAACCTATCGAGCCTTTAAAGAGAGACTAAGAATAGAATGGAACAGAGCTGAACGGAACGGAACGTAACGGAATGGAGCGGAATTGAACGAGACGGAACGGAATAGAACAGTACAGAATACAACAGACTAGAACAGAATAGAAAACAACAGAACAGAAAGTACAATTTATTACAAATTTAGAGTATATCAATATGAATTATGAGGTTCGCTCTCTAACGCATTTCGCATATTTTATTAAAGCTTATTAATATATATATACAAATCAAGTTATAACGAAGAGAAAATTATATGAATCAAAAAAGTTAAATAAACTTCTTTGATGAATCCGAGAATGATAAATTATATCTCGCAGTTCAAATTCTTATACCTGTGTCTGACCTCTAGTGTTATATTTAAATATTCTTTGTGTATTTAATCAACCTAAAAATTATACAACACAATAGTAATATTTCGGACTTAATGATTCTTATTGACTAAAATGGCAATTATGTAAAATATAATAATTCTGTTTCTAACAATTGTTCGGGTAATTAAGTTTGCTACGATTTTTTTTTTTAATTACGAAGTTTGACAAATGATATGACGTAGGCAAAGACATCTCCAAATAAGTATAAATCTAACTTGAGAACTTATTCAATACCGTTTTCTTATTAACGTAATTGTGTAGAAGAAATTGATTTGCCACGCTAAGGTCGAATGTCGTTTGCACGTCAATTAGTTAAAAGGTTTATTTTCACTTGTTATGCATTAAGTTAATTTCTAACCTTTAGCAAAATTTTCTTTAACTAGGAGCTGTCATCCAAAATGGTTAAGTTCTTTCTCGGTCGACTATACAAGTATGTGAGAATTGTAGAAGAACCCAATAAATTAATATAGGAACTCTATACATATGAAAACTTTTTTAATAAAAGTTGCTTAATACGAAATTTATCGCACAGATAGAAAAAAAATTGTGATAAAATTTCCGCTGAACCACGATGATATAACGACGATCGGATGGTGGGTAATCACTGCGCTTTTTGGCTTGAAGCCCCCCATCGCCACAATCAAATAGTTCACTACATACACAAAAAACTTGCAATAAAACACAAACTCATTCAGGAAAATCAAAGGTAAGTACATAAAGTGTACTTACCTATGATTAAAGGTGAGCTAATTAATCATTAGCAATAAATGTGTGTATCCTTTGTTTTATAATATGTATGTATAAGGATGTCATCCTTATACATACATATCATAAAAAAAAGTCCTACGCCGCGTCTGCCTGTTCGCGACAAACTCAAAATCTACTGAACGGATAAACGTGCGGTCTTCGTTAACAGATAGAGTGATTGACGAAGAAGGTTTACACGTATAATAAATATATATTCTAGTACATAAAGTCGGGAATTTCATTGTCATCAAACGTGATGTCGTAGAAAAACGTAATTTTGTGAGCTTATATAGATGAGTGAGATAATAATAATAAATTTCTTTATTGTAAAAACCACACAATAATCGTTACACTAAGGAGCCCTGACTTCTGAGATAGTTTTTAAAAACCGTGTGTCAGAAGTCAGTTCCTTCCCTTGCAGTTTTAGTGTCTGTAATATAATAACTCCTCTACTTATTCATAATTTAATTTACCTAACCATGTTTTATTTTATTTTTTAATTGGTACTTACATATATGCTTTGTTTTTTAAATATTACTTATCTTTTTATACAATCTAGGTGTTTTTATCAAACTAATGTACAATCTACGGAATTGTAGATCTTAAAAAGACCTATAAGAAAGTCCGCAATGACGTATGTCTATCTCCTATGCAGAACCCGCAGTAACCATTTTTATCGTTAACATGTTACAAAAACAAAGTAATGAACACAATCATTGCCCGGCGCGCTGATCGATCTACCAACACTATATCAGGTTTATTGGCTACAATACACCTGTCAGTGATGATAGATCGATCCCAATAGAGCAAGACATGACCACTTTCCAAGACTGACGCAGGATTGTAGCTGTAGTTAGCGACTTCCTCATCAACAAGACTATATTTCTATTTATATTATTATTTTTATTATTAATAACGAGACCATAAACTAAGTGTTATTAGTTTGTGGTCTTGTAATTAATTTATACTAAACTTACTTCTTGATCATACGATATGTAATCTCAACTGTACATCTTTGTACATCAAAACATCATTTATTTATGACGATGTACAAACATTGTATATACATTTTTAGACTTTTATTTACAGAAATATGTGGGTCATCAAGGGCTGAAAATGAGGATGATTTCTTTTTTATTTACCTTCAAAATATCCATTCACCGTGAAAATAAATATTGAGGCACGTGTATTCTATCGTCATTCAATATGGAGCCAGGTTTGTTCTAGGGTAAAATAGTATGTATTGTGTTTTTCATTGTATTAAAATACAAAATATTTTGCTCTTTGAGTGATTTTTTTTTTCATCACGATCCAATTATTTGTGTTAGACTAATTTTGTTTTAAATTTCTAGACATAGGCTCTAAAGTTTTTTTTTTTTTATGTAACAAGGGGCTGGTACTCACCTAAGTGACTACCGACGCCCATGGACAACTGCAACACCAGAGGGCTCACAGATGCGTACATTAAATTATTAATACCTCCCGCACACCAATGCCAAGCGATTTACACACACATGTATAAATTTTACAATAGGGTTGTGTCATAACATAAAAGTATGTTTAATAATTGTCAAATATAACAATATAGTTGCATAAGGAATTGATTTTTTTACATAGTTTTTAAAAAACATTAATATAGTACGCAAATATAAAGATTTATGGACGAATTTCGACCAACTGTCGATTTCTAATATTCTTAAAAATAAACCTGTAGCTGTAGATCTGGCAACATCAGTACTAGTATTCCGATATACGACAACCTTGTAACGTAATTCTACCGTTCGCTAGTTTCGGAGCTCAGGTCTGGTAAGTAAATTAAGGTTGGGGTTTATCGGATATCCGTATCGGAACTAAAACCAACCTAACTTTCCCAACGTTTTGCTTGTTCAACGAACCCGAATCTAAATTACTCATGGTCATGTAAATAGTTACGTATTGCTTGATAGAGTAAGCGAGCGATATGACGAGCAGAAAAAAAATCTCATCTTCATTGACTGGCCCGTTGGCGCAGTGGGCAGTGACCCTGCCTTCTGCTCCGGAGGTCGTGGGTTCGATTCCCACCTTGAGTCTGGGTGTATTATCTATATGTATGTATTTATATATTTCTAAAAAAATATTTGTATATAGTCCTGTATATATTTATATAGGAGGTTTAACTGGAGTCATTTTAGCGAATTCATCTATTGATATTGCCCTTCATGATACATATTATGCCGAGGATGACGTCACATGGCAATCGGTCATCTTAATTCGCCCCAGAGCCAAATTCTCTGCAATCTAAGCGGACCCTAGTACTTAACCTTACGACTAATATCACAAAGTGACATTAATCGGGTCCCACTGTTTTACGTACCTTCCGAAACATGGAGGAGTCGGATATCAAATATAAACCGGTGCTAGAATAAGCCACACATCTATCACCCGGTCGCAGCTAGAGCAACTTAACTTAGCGATCGACTCAAATGCTGACCACTGATTAAGCCACGACCTCCTCACGTCTTCCTCTATATGAACTATAATTGTGGCAAATTTCTTGCTCCTCAGTCCGCTCAATTTTCATAAATTGATATTTATAGTTTTCGCTCCACGTATATATTAATATAAATTAGTATCAATTATACTCTGCGGATGATAATTTTGAATTACTTCTACTGTATTCATTTTAGCAAGTACTATTTTTATATTCATAGCGAGACTTAGATTTTCTTAAAGAGGTTATATTTATTTTTGCTCTTTTTCATATGAATGGTCACTACTACATCTTTTATGAGATTTCATTCATTCATAAAATCCCACATTTCATTTTTCTAATTTTCTTCGTCATTATTATGCGCAGTCTTTTTATATTCATAGCGAGACTTAGATTTTCTTAAAGAGGTTATATTTACTTTTGCTCTTTTTCATATGAATGGTCACTACTACATCTTTTATGAGATTTCATTCATTCATAAAATCCCACATTTCATGCTAGAATGGGTCACCCATCTATCACCCGGTCGCAGCCAGAGCAACTTAACTTAGCGTTCGACTCAAATGCCGACCGCTGATTAGGCCACGACCTCCTCAAATGGTTCATGTAATCCTCATCCTAGCCTACCCGACTAGGGCTTCTTCATGAGTACGCCATCTACTTCTGATGCTTGCCAAGTGCATCCATTTCTTGTCCGCTGTCTTTACGATGTCGTCACGCAATCGTGCTGGTGGTCTGCCGATGCTTTATGATGTCCTGTGTGCGGAAAATCGGTTCACCCAATTGACAGTTCTGAGATAACAAACACAAAACATACAGTCGAACACAGAGAACCTCCTTTCCTTTTTGAAGTCGGTTAAAAAGTAACCAACACAGTACGAAATAATATATTCACCAAGACTTTTGATAGATTTAGACTTGACGATAATAATCCGCCATCGAATAATATCTTAGAAAACTTAATTAATTCGCGCGGTAGGCACTGTTTAAGACGGGGAAATTAATTTTATAACATTAAACGCACGCGACGGTGAAAATGAAATTTTAATTTGCACTCTATTACTTCTTACCTCGACTTTGCTTGTACGTTTAATACTTTAAATTCAATCTTTACCTTCTATACTTTCTCATTAATATATAAAGCTAAAGAGTTTCTTTGCTTCTTTTTTTTTCTTTATTTTATTTATAAAATTAAAAATTAACATTCTTATTTACATTGAATGATTCAGTCATAAACTCACTTGAGTATGTATTCTTATTTTTCACAGGTAATACTTCAAAAATAAGAATATGACGTCACAAAAGGCTTTGTTGTAACACGGCGTCACATTTTCGTAACACCCTACCCACCTTAAGCGTGTGACGTATGGATGACCCCTTATTAGAATTGATGTTTGGTTTTCTGCGATGTCACGCGAGCTAATTCTCGCTTCCAACAAAAACGTCCGGAAATTGGATATAAGGATCTGAGCGTTCGGTTCCGGCTACGTGACGTTTGTCAAACACGTCAATCCACTATGTGGTAATTTCCGCTCCGCGCTCCTGGAAAATTACTTTACCCACATTAAATTTCCGATCTCATATTAATAAAAAGTCATGCGAATATGCGATTTATCTTTTAGAATTCGTCATAATTTTTTTTTTTTAATAACTATAATGTTATGCTCATACGTCAAAGGCCAGCAATGATTATGTTCGTTGTTCGATAGGCTCGCTAAAACTTAGAAACTGCTTAACCACTGCTGTTTGTTTTGCTTTATTTCCCTCATTATCGGGAAGGTGAGAAATGAAAAAAAAAGTCAAAATATTATTTAAAAATACTTAAAATGCAGACTTGTTTTCTAATTCAGAATACTTCAAACAGATGACGGTTGTATATGCCGGAGCCAGACATAGCTGCATTTCGATGATCATGTAGTGTTCCTGGGGACTCTGTGTAGTTGCGCAAAGTATGGTAGAACTTTGTAGTCTTCAAGGATAAAAATGTACAAACACTTTGATGGACTCCTAAACTACGAAACCGATTTTAAACAAATTTGCACACTGTGTGCAGTTTGATCCAACTTGAAAGATAGGATAGATTAATTCTCAAAAGTAGCACACTGTTCGGGCAGAACGACATCTGCCATGTCAACTTATATATATATATATAGCGGGGCATCGCGCGTGGTGGCAAGGCCCGCCCCGAATCCAAACGTATGGCGTTGTATGAGTGCATTTACGGAGAAGCGTTACGTCTCCATAGAGTTTACATGCTGCGAGACGCCACGCGCAACGCCACGCATCTCCGTTAACGAGGCCTTACAGTTATTTCATATAAGTATCCTTTAAGGAAAAAGATAACTCTATTTATAGAGATATCTTTTATAAATAGATATAGATCAAACGAGGTGTTATCTATAAAATTGGTTAAGTCGTACTATCATTTAATTCTAATTAATTAGGTTAGTAATGTGAAACCGAATAATTTACTAAATAAAATATAATTGTTATTTTCACTGTAATCGTGAAATTTAATCAGTGACTGTTATTTGAGTCGATCGCTAGTTTAAGTAATTCTTAACGCGACCTGGCGATAGATGGGTGTCCCATTCTAACACTGGTCAAATATCCGACCTTTTCCGTGTTTCGGTAGGCACTTAAAACAGTGGGACCCGATTTGTGTATGAGAGAATCAATAGCTCAACGGTATAAGGTATGGACTGAAATCCGCAAGGTACCCGGTTCAAACACCACCGCCGTTGGGGTATTCAAACTACCTTGGAAGACAACAGAAGTATTAGCTGAACCTGATTTAGTTCATGTTTTAAAGAAAAGGTACATGAGTGATACTAAAGCTTTACTCAAAGCATGTTTCAGAACTGAATTCTACCCACAGTTCATGGAAAAATATCTCCAATATGTAACAAGCCTTGAATTTACAGAGAAGCCCGATTATGACTACTGCAGAAGTTTATTTAGATCTGAATTATTGAAAAATGGATATATGCCTGATAAAGATTTATCTGTTAACTTCTCTGAAACAATGATGTCTCCAATGAGCCGAAAGATGTGTTTCTCAAAGCGATTCGGCAGAAAAAATACTGCAAGAGATTTTATTGCTAGAAATGGTATTACAAAAGCTTATGAAAGAGAGAATGTTTGCTCATTTGAACATGATCTTAAACTTGAACTTTTAAAACAAACATTGAACACATCAAGCGAGGGTATACGAAAGCCATGCACATCTAGGAATTTCTTCATATCAGATGCTGATTTAGTTGCTCGTTTGAAGAAGTCTCTCCTGCGTCACGATGTTTTTGGTAAGAAACTTTCGCCCAAGAACTTGCGCTCGAAAAAGAAAAACATAACCCCACGAAAAACAGTTAAGAGGCATAGAAACAGTATTGGTAAATTTGGCAAGTTCATGGGTTCTGCTCGTCAGTTTACTTGGGCAGAAATATTAGCAAGGAATCCAGAAGACATTATACGCAAAGAACGCAATCCTGCGTCTGACAATGAGGAGGAAGATGATGACTCAACGTGCAAATACAGAATAAGAAAATTTTCAAATGCGTCCTCTGAAAATTCTGATGTGAATACACAATCTCCGCTTTTGCAAAAAGATTATTTACAAGATGTGACTCTCACATATGCTATGAAAGAAGTGATAGCTAACTTAAAAAAGAGAATTAATAGCAAAACTGTTAAAGAGGCTGAAGAATCCTATCCAGAATTGAAAGGATATACACCTGCAATGGTTAGAGTGTATTTGTTAAAAGAAAAACGGGAAGCTAAAGAAAGGCTTGAGGCATATAAAAAGTTATGTGCAGCTAAAGAAATAGTTATTAGATGTACAAGATCTATAACTAAATGTAATAAAAATCAGACTAAATCTAAATCTAGCAAAAAAAAGGTGGAACTGGAAGAGTTTAATGGTGATGCAAAAGACACGCAAAAGCCAGTAACACCTAGGAAAAGTAACAGAACAAGAAAACCTAAAGTTAATTTTGATAATGAAATCAAAACCTCAGAGATTTCTCAATGTTCACCACCAAAACGTGCAAAGAGTAAGTTGTCATGTCTTTAATGAAGTATAATGTGTTCAGTCTAGAAATGTAAGCCCTTTCATTAAATTTGCAATGCTTTTGTGAGCAGCAGTTTTATTTTAAACTCAAACTCAATCATGCTCTGGGAGGTTAACTAAACGCTAATGATATTATATGTAGAGGTGAATACCTTTGGAGGGATTTGCATTTTTAGACTAAAACAATACTTTGTGAATAAGAGACAAATATTTTATTAAAGCTTTAATAACTTACATAGTTTGCATTTAAATTGCAAAGTTGAAAGTACTGCCTGAATTGATATTTATAAATAATAATTATTATTTTTATCTATGTAAAGGTCAAGTTTGACTATTAATAATTTTCAATGAATAAGGTCTACATTTGACATTGATAATTTTTTTTGACTTCATTGCGGAAAGTTAAACTTTAAAATATATCATTTTATTTTTGCAGAACCTGCGAGAAGAACAGAGGTACCAATCAACAGGCGAAGGTTAAGGAGCAGTAAACGCAAAAAGAACTGAATAAAGTAATATCTATTCATAAAATTTAAAAATCATTAAGTAGAAATAAGCTTTAATGAAACCCTTGCATTTTTAATGCTAGTAAAAAGTAACTTGATCTGTATGTGTTATTTTTAAATTGGCAACACTGCTGTCAATAGCAAAATATTTCATAGGTTTTTGTTTTTATGTATTATCACATTTCCTTTAACTACACCACAAAATAGTAATAGTCAGTTGCAATTACTTTAGATATGATTTGTGATCATCATCGTAATAATTCGTGAAAACCCAATAAATCGTCTTTTTGTAAATTGTGTATTTATTTTATTTATACCATATATAATACAATTCTTTATAAATAATTTTTCATTGAACTCTACTAAATCATACTAAAAGACTTAAACAATGAAACTCAGTAGAATATAATATCTCCTTTGTTTTTTATATTTGAGCTGGCTGTACGCCGCGACTTTGTCCGCATCGGTCGCCTTTGTCACTTAGGGTTTTAAAAAAGTTTATGACCGATAATCTTTCAAATATGCTCGAAAAATTTCATAAGAATATCAAGCCATTTCGGAGGAGTGGCAGGGGAACTCTATATATTGGATTTTATATTGTATCTACAAAAATGTATAAAATTACTAGGCCAACATTAGCTATTATAACTTAATTTACATTTGGTCTATTGAATAATTTCTAAAATTGTTCAGAAATGACTACTCTGATATAAACTCGAGAGCAATGAACGCGGATCACCTAAAGAAACCTATAAATCTCGAAAACTAAGAATGCTAGCTTAATAAAATAAAGTGTTTAATAGACAATATAATATCCCTTAAATGAAAGTAATAAAATTTATAAGTCACTGCACTTTATTTATAAAGATTACATAATGAACAAAAATTGCAGATTTCGATTGCCTTACAAAATTAGAAAACATGTCATTTTTGACAACAATATAATTTTAATTCTTTCGTATTGCCTACTCGTGCTTCCATTGTTAACGCGGTTTGGCATGTTGTACTCCAAAGTTCCCTATACGATTATGGGAAATATTCTCCCCGGGAGAGCATTTAAGGCTCTCCTAGCTTGATTAGGGTTTCGTCGTTTTATGCATCTCCCTAGCTCCTCTCTAGCATCCTTGATCGAGTTGATATCCGGGTTGCGTGCTGGCTACTCCATACGAGTACTGTTCATCTCATTCAAACCTGTATGAGGCCCGACCTCATAGTCATGCATAAAAATAGCATCCTCACCCAAATTGACCATAAATGGCCCAAGGTGTTCATTAAGGATTTCTTCCACATATCTTACATTAAAGAGCCATTTTGTATGAACACCAGTTCTGTGCTACTCCCAGATAAAATTGCGAAAACTTTTTCCTCCATGCATGCTTGCTTAAATCTTTCCTCTGGTCTTCTATATACTCTGTGTCGTCGTGCTTGTAGAGCATAAATTTTGAATCGTCGGAGAACATAACTGTCGACCAATCTTCAATAGTCCAATTTAAATGGTTCTCACATGGTACCTTGAAATACGATAATCTTCAATAGTCCAATTTAAATGGTTTTACCTATGGTACCTTGAAATACGATAACCACGCTCCAGTTTGAGGTCGTCGCGAATCGGGGACTCCCCGCCTCGGGGATGTTGTGTAACTTGTGTGTTTTGTGTAATCTTGTCAGGATCTTTTCTGTCGTAATCGCGTTATCCAGGTCGTGGAAGAAGATTTTGGGGCCCCAAAGATGTTTTGGAGCTTGAGGATTGGGCGTGAAGTTGCAGGAGCCAAGAACTAAAGGGTTGGAATGTCTGTGGGCTTTCTCTAAATATTGTTCCGAGAGGTCTTTAAAGAATTTACCTATCATCTGGAGGTCCACGATTCGCACAAACCACGGGAAATCGGTACAAATGCGTATATAGCGATTTTGGAAGGTCTAGTTGGAGCCTTCTTAGGGTTCCAGCAGGCTTATGTGCGAATACAACACTCGCAAAACAACATAGGACATGACCGACCGTATGCGTTTTGTACAATGTGACCTTATTTCTGTGGCTCATTTTGCTTCTAGCGCAATTCATTGAGTATAATCTGCCCCGCACATAAGCTGCTCTATTTCGGGCTTTAGCTATGTGCTGTTTAAATGTCAGATGTTTATCGAAGGTAACACGTAAATATTTGACTTTCTCCTGCCAGTTCATGGGAATCGGTCTATCGATACGGTCACTGCGTAAGTACACGGTAGTACTTTTCTCCGCGTTGACCTCTATGCGCCATTTGTTAAAGAAACCGTCTAGGGTTTTATTCGCCCTTTGGAGTCGTCTGGCAGCGGACTGGGCCTGCAGTATATAAGGCAGTGTCATCCGCGTAAAAGCACGAAATGAATTTTGTCTGTTTTGGGGATGTCGCTAGTATATAACGAGTACAAGAAGGGGGCTAACATGGAGCGCTGGGGTACTCCGGCTCTGATGGGGCGTGGGGAACATAGGACTCCTTTCACTCTATAGCGGAAGGAGCGATGTGACAAGTAGCTGTGTATTAAGCCATTCTGTCTAGCACGTCAAGATGGTGAAGCTTGTAAACCAATCCTGCGTGTCAGATCTTGTGGAATGCGTTAGCGACACTCATAATACTTTGTTGCCATTATATTATGTAAAACTAATGAACATGTCCATGTCGACACAGGATGAGAGCGGCCTGACTCTCTTTCAACTCACTCTCTGAAATAAATCAGCGCATCAAATGATAGGTTTGAAGATCTTTATTTTCCATTAAAGACTAACAAGTCACTTACATGGAAAGAAATTAATACATACAGTTTTATATAAACGTCGATCATACATCAGTAAAATATATATTTTTTTTTAATTAAGAGTAGTCTAGTCCACTCGTTTGATGCACTTAAGGTGGGTAGTTTTGAATAATGTTTTGCGAAAGTTTAGAGTTGAATACATTAAAAGAGTTTAGATTTTTTTTTTAAACAAGACAGTATTTATTTATTACATTTTGTCTATAATTTATTATATAAAATTATAGACAAAATGAAGATATTTTTGGAATTAAATGATATATATTTATTTGCGATATCACACTAAAAAAATAAACAAAAAACAGTCACTAACTAGATTAAACTTAAACAATTAGTGTGACGCCCCAAAAGGGGACGTCTTCTCAGTGTATTGTTGGAAGTGAGTTACCATTTCTAGAAGACTTTCAGAAGACACCTACATACCATACCTATAAGTACATGTGGCAGTGAAAAGGCAATATCGAAAGGCGTTCGCGTGAATTCGATGATTTTGTAAGTTTTTGTTTCTTCGTGCAAAAACCTTGAGAGCCTTTAGTGGCCAATAGCTCTAGTTAATGGTCATGGACTATAATCAACTAAATGGTAAGGATGATTACTATGTAAATTCATTAATTGTACTGCAATATTAAGTTGGAATTGTCTTAACTTGAAGTTATAATATTCCATTTTACACTATCTAACCCAGTGTTTCCAAAAGTGGAGCCCACGCCCTTCAGGGTGGCAATTTGATAGTTAGGGGAGTAATTTGAAAATGGACTCGACACGACCCTTTCCCTTTGTTATTTAAATACAATGCCAGATATTGGTGACAAGTTTAACATAAAAGGAAAATTCTTAAAAAAAAATTCTGTAAATAATTGTTAGGTATAATTTCATTTCACGTTACCAAAATATCAACGTCCTAAAACTCATCATTTATATTTCTTATGAGAGCAAAACAATTTCTAAAGGTTAAAAATTACGTATGGGGGGCATAAAAATTTTAGAAATGTTAAGGTGGGGCATGGACTAAAAATGGTTGAGAAACCAATGTGCTTTTTGTCCAACAGATTGTTATTATGCATGATAAATTAACTTTGCTTAAATTTACGAATGATACGATGAATAAATCGCTGATCATGTCATAGGTTTCCGCAAAATAGCTCCTTATACCATCAAAGATTAGTCAAATAAATTCCTTAATTGTCTATACTAATATATAATGCTGAGAAGTTTGTTTACTGGAACGCGCTAATATCAAAAACGACTGGTCCGATTTGAAAAATCCTCGATAAACAGCCCATTTATCGCCCTTAAATTTATAAAGTTTTTTTTATGGTATAAAAACGTTAATTTCTGCTGCAATATTAAATTTTTTGTCAATAGTAGACTGCTATTATTTATAAAATATGCATTATTAACCCATTAAATTATTAAAATGAAATCTCAAGCATACCAATGCCAAAGGATTTACACACACATGCATACTTTTTCGAAAAAAATATCTACACAAGTGTACGACCCAAAGCCACCAAGATTCTGTGTGCACCCATTTAGCACTGTTAACATTTTTACTATGAATAATAAATTATCTGGTCCATGAAAACATCCACTCGTGTTCCTATTTTACTTCACCTTTATGATTGGTCCTTCGAGCCGGATTTCAATCAGCAACGTATGGATCTATTACAGTCCACGCGCTGTTTTGCTCGTACCTAATAATTTATTTCCCTTCCAGCTCGAAATAGACGACGGCAAGGAATTAACCGAGGAGTATTTGTACGATGAGATTCACCCGAAGAGGAATCTCCATCGACCCGCCTTCGCCAAACCGAAGGGTCCCCCCAACAGGGGGGCGAAACGTATCACGAAAGCGCAATCCGCTCAATAGTCCTTCCGATGTGTTTAATTAAGACAATTTTATTTATGAAATTATGAATAACATTTTCTAAAGTGGATTTTTACATGTTTTTAACACACCAGTGGTTTATCGACTGAAGAGTTCCCAAAAAAGGCATTAGTGTTAAAAATGCACTAAAACTCACTTGAAAACGGAGTTCCGTTTGTCATATAAAATCTGCAATACCAATTTTTTGTTGTATTCCATAAAGCATTATCACGGAACCATAGAGTAAGGCAAGGTTTGGATAGGTGAGCCCGTTCTTGAGTTATGGAATTACAACGAAAAGTGGCATTGATTTTTATATATATAGATTGATTAGAGGTAGCGCGACGCTTACAGCCGAATTGGGCCGGCGCTTCCGGGTACCAGTACCTCTTTCTCACATGAGATCGGCGTGAAGCGGCTGCAATGCTGTCACGTCAAATGACAGCTCTGCAGTTTCGTTAGGTTTGTGAGACTTCCCGGTGGCCTAAAGTCGTCATCAAAGGCCGGCAACGCATCTGCTAGCCTTCTGGTCGTGCAGATGACCATGGGCGTCAGTGGGCACTTAGGTGTCTGCTGTCTGCTCGTTTGTCTCTTGTAACATAATATATACACGTATACATATATACACGTATATTTAAAATTCAAACATACTTCACGTTTTGTATTTCAATGATAAATTAATTTGATTCTTCAAATTAAATTTATTATTGAAAGTTGATCTACTGATCGAACTAAACTAATCGTGTTATTCCAGCCAGTAAGCTTTTATAAGCAAATATTATTTTACATTTAGTATTCTTTATTATTATTACATTAAATATTAATGTTTATTATTGTTTTTTTACAGGTAAGCCGATGTTGAATATATGCGCAGTGTTCAGTAAGTCATATTTGTAAAAAAAACACCTCCTCAAATGTACAACCGAGGTAAACCAATGTATTGCCGAGGAATTTCCTGCCTTACTTCTGGAACCCATCAACAACCTACCTGTGATATTTTTAGCTCCTTTCACGATGTTCCTGCTGCCCTTTCGTGTGCTCGCAAGTGACTAATATAGCCGATTCTTGCGAGAAAGGTGCGAACTCGCGCTCATAACCGTATAGAAAAAGCCCAAGAATGGTCTCTTGTTCCGTCACAGTCTGCGTCAGCGACGAACGAATTGCGCGGGGAAGTGGGGACGGGGTACGCCGCACACCGCGCCGTCGAACGTGTCCATTCGCTGCGGTTTGTGGTGTGCATTTCGGTTTTATTTGAACAATGCACTTGTTCAAATATAATCGATAGATGCGGCAAAATTAAATGACTCGTCGCCGCAAAGACGGTAAACGCTGCGTTCGCAACGTTATGCGTTACGATTAAAAGTTAGGTACCTTGAGCTTTGGTCTCTTGATCGTAACGCACAAAGCATCGTTGCGATAAACGTCCTGGGGTAGCGTACCGCGCTTTACTTTCACCGGTTACAGCGACGGAACAAGAGACCATGGTAGACGTTAATTTTATAATTATGTGGCCGAGACCGCATGTCGCACAACGCAGCGTAGTGCGTTACGGTCAAAAGACCAAAGTTTTATACTCCCGTAATTCTTTATTCAAATATGCTTTAACCGTACTTATAAAATAAGTTTTTGTACAGTGGAAGTATGTTTCTTGTCAGTCGATTTAACCAAAAAGGTTCCTTCTTCTACCTCGCGTTATCCCGGTCTAGTACCAGGATCAGTTTAAATCGCTGAGAATATGGCTGTAGGGAGAGTTAGACCCACTGACACCCACTCAAAATAAGGGGGCTCGCAAATATGTTTCCGTTTGTTGCCTTTGTCAGCTCTTTTATACTTAATATTTTTTACCTTTTAGTTTCTTGGCGTTATTTAAAGGAAAGAAAGATATATTTATTTATACTAATATTATTTTAACTTATTTGACATTTAACAACACTTACATATATGTATAGGACTATATGACATACGCACATCTGGTTTGAAGGTAGACAATTTAATGCCTGTGTTACAAATAACAGACGCCTGTTATACACATGTTTTTTTCGTAGAAATATATAAATTCATACATATATGTAATACGCCCAGACTCGAGGCGGGAATCGAACCCACGACCCCTGAGCGGAAGGCAGGGTCCACTGCCCTCTGCGCCAACGGGCCAATCTATAAATAACATATAGTGTGATGCCACAAAAGGCCATGACTTCTCAGCCAAGTTTGGAAATTAGTGTACGGGTATTTACTCAAAAAAGCTTTTTGTATATTTCAAATAATTTAATAAAGGTGGTATGCTTGAGTCATTTACCTAATCACTGAACAAACATATGCTAACATATGTAGTTTCGTAGATAAAAGTGAAGCTACTAAAACCTTTTTAAAAGTAACAGCTGAACTTTTTTCCTATTACTAATCACTTCACTTTTAAAATAAAAACTCAACCGCACGCTGATCCGGAAACAGAGCTCGGTTGGAAAGCAATTAAAAGTATTAGAAAGACATTTATCTTAATCCAAATTTGTTATTAAATATATTAAGTAAGACATAGGTATATTAGGTATTAATTATATATTAGTTTAGTAGATTATTGTGTAGGCAGCAATATCGAATTGGAATTAGTCCTGTAATATTATATAATGTTTGTAAAAGAAATAAATATATAAATTTTACAGGATCCGAATCCGTGGCTTTAAAGGTCGCCGATTTCGTAGTCCGCGCTTTCCAACCCAAACAGCCAACCAAACGGCACCCAGTAGACGACGATACTGACAGCAATGAAGAAGCTAGACCTGGTCCCAGCCTGCACGAGTCCGCTCTATCACCGTTGCGACATTTAGTTCGGTTATTGGGTCTTCAGCCTAATCAGATCAGCGCTGTGGCTGTCAACGCTCTCATATTTGTCGCGCAAATGGTATTTATTCAAGCATTATTTATTTGATTATATAGTTCTCATTAGAAAAATCGAAACACCCGTTTTTTTTGCGTTATTTTTTTTTTGCGTTGCATATATTTTTAAATATACGCATTTTTCTGATAATCCTTACAAATCATAAATTTGTAAGGTGTTTCGATTTTTCTGATGAAAAGTACATATGTATGTTTATCATTTTATTTTTTTTATATAATAACTAGATCGCCAGCTGCTCGAAATTCGCCTACAAATCTTTACAGTTACTTTTTTTAGCGTACTGTGTATAAAGCTATATGCCTACAAAATTTTAATAGCGATATTTTTCTATCTGACAATTAATACACATATATTCCTCATGCGTGCATACACCAATTTGATGAGTTATAATTACAGTAAATATTTAATAATATTTACGTAGTATCAGTGGATACTACACTTACTATGAGGCGAGAAGGGAACATTAGTCGTACCTAAAATTATTCCTAATATTCTTTTAAAAAAATAATTCAATTTCAAGTCAACCTTGTAACCGAAGGGATTCTATAAATTATTTAATTTACTGCCCATTGTCTCGACCTTATTTCTCGCATCAGCAATGTCCTTCGCAACTGACAATCACTCAGCAAACAATCGCTTATTTGTAAGATTTTCCGAGATTTTACTCATTAACTTACGGAGACAGGTATTGTTCATGTGTTGACTTTTACGTCGTGATGGCTTGTGTATGTTTTTTTCATTAGATTTAAATGTAGTTACTGTCTTGTTTCTTATTCTACGTCAATACCTTTGCAAATCATTTTCAGATTTTCGGATCCCCAAAAGCACAACGGACAGAAGGGTGGACAAGGTCCAAGTTTCAATGCTTGACCCTACCAACCGATCTTTATCGTTTGATAATAATTTTCAATCAAGATAACATCTGCTTAGTAAAAACAATTTTGTTAATAAATATATTAAAGCGTTAGCGAGAATATCACAATATGGAAAAATAAATAAATAAAATAAATAAGGTTAAGCACCACGGTCCGCTTTAATTGCAGAGGATGTGGCTGTGAAGCGAGTTAAGATGACCGATTGCCATCTGACGTCATCCTCGGAACCCCCACGATCAAAGTATTCCGTGGACAAATTTTCCCTCTGCGAAGATTTTTATTTTAAAAATACTCGTCTAACTTCCGTTCCTAATACTCGCTAACTTTTGCTGTGAGATTTTAGAAAATTTTAAATTCTATTTTAGCCGTATCTATGTCCATAGATATACACAAATCGCAGATGTGGCCCAAACAGCGGCCAAGCTAAAGTACGATGGGGCTGGACATGTCTACCACATTTCAGATGCGGCATATCTCCTTTATGGACCCCAGATCGCAAACGACAAAACGACAAAACGATGACGCGGCAGACCAAGAATATATATATATACTAGTCTATATGACATACGTACGTCTGTTCCTAAGGTAGACAACTTAATGTCTGTGTTATAGGCAACAGACGCCTGTTATACACAAATTATTTTTTTTAGAAATATATAAACAAATACATATATATTTAAATACACCCGGACTCGAGGCGGGAATCGAACCCGCGACCCCGGAGCGGAAGGCAGGGTCACTGCCCACTGCGCCAACGGGCCAGTCAGATACTATATATATATATAGTTGCTCGGAAAATGAGAATATTTAACATTAGTTAACTACCATTTCAAATTAATAATAATGTAACCTCAGCTTTTGACAATTTACTACTGCTTTAATGTAACCTTACGGCGTTTGACATAACATTGATAGAATACGTGTTGCATATATCGTCGAAGAGGATGTAAAAAAACTAAATATCGTTTAAATCAGGGGCTTCGGTCGAAGTTTTTTTTTGTTTTTCTATCGTGTTTGCATGATTCTTTATAACAATGCTATGTACATTTGTTATAGACCTGCATATCGGATATTATGTTTCTAATATTAGTGTTTAGGCAAATGCTAGTTGTAAATGTACTTTTAAAATAAAATAAAATAATCATTATTTGATAGTTTGCTGATGAAATATCAGACTTATAGGCTGAGATTACGAAAGGCCACAACAAACTCAGCCGGCTATTATTTTTGTTGTGACCATTTTTAAATAATTCAGATATAGTTAGAGAAATTTATTATCAACCATTTTCATTGTTTATATTATGGTCATCAGGATTTTAATGGGGTTTCGTGTCGTGAAAAAAAAAGAAAGTTTATTACAACAAAGTATGCTCGTACACTATTAATAGTACATGAAAGAATACAACACTACGCAAATAGTACTGTGGTTTGCTATAGGGTAAAAGATAGTACTCCAGTTGGGATTAAAATTAGTGACGAGATATCTCGTTAAGCTTGCCTTACTCGAATTAGACGCCATAAAGGTAGTATCAATAGGAGGTCGGAGCTTAATTAGTGGCCGGCATTTGAGTTCATCGCCAGGTTAAGTAGTTGACCCATCTCAATAATGGTTTTTTAATATCTGATCGCGTGTTTCGGAAGGCACGTAAAATAGTAGGTCTCGATTAATGTTACTGAGTGTTATATGTAAGTCGTGAAATTGTAGAGGTTGTGGAGGTTGCTGGGATGACGTCATCAAACAGACTCAAGAATTAAACAACATGGTTTTGTAGCAAGATTCTAGTAATTTACAAAGCATATATAAAACCTAGCTTTTTCTCACTGCTTCGTTCGCGTAAAATTAATCTCGCCATTACACCTCCTCAATTTGGCTCTTTCGAAAAATCCGTTGTTAGCGGATGTCTACTAACTACAAAGTACCTTCCTGCCTAATTCCATCTTTATATGTTCCGCGGTTGACACAATTTCATGTTAGTTGCTTTTCGCTTTTTTATACATAGAAGTAAGATTTATTAGGGTCAAATAGTATCTGCTTTGCCCGCCGCACTATTAATTATATTGCAACTGTTTGTAATGTACAAGTTCTTATAATATATCCTCGTAGTAGTACTTTAGTAGATTCACCGTTACTTTAACAAATTCATTCTAAAAGAAAGCAAATGCGCGATGCGATCGCACTTAGTTCGTACGAACGTGCTATCAAATATTATTGTCTTAATAGAATTCGCGCGATCACATCGAATTTTAATTTAGACACTTCTTAGACATTAATATGTTCGATCGCACGTTCTATTAACTCAACGCCGACGCGTAAGTTCGCGAGTCTTTCAATAAAGCAACACAAAAAATGCACAAGTTGGATTTAAAACAAAAGGGGCGCACAATAATTGCGGAAACCGAACCGCTCGCAGCCGCAAAGTTAAAGCAAAGTTTATTTTTAAAGAGGCGTATACTTAGCGAGATTGCTTCGACATTTTCATCAGTGTGCCGACCGCAGGCGTATTATTTTAATCGTGGACGCGGCACCTCGGCTATGTCGCCGTTTTAGGGTTTGAGATTGCGGCCACACTGTGATTATACACTTTGTACATAGCTATCGAAACTTTATACGTAGCAGTGTGATGGAATTATTCTTCTTCATCTTTTCGAGGAGCCGGCGTCGTCAGTAACCCGCATCAGATCATCGCGCGTACAGGTGTAAGGGCGGGAGGGACACGACACAATCAGATTACTGAGAGCACAGTAGCTCCAGTGATCACAGTACACAAAAATGACAACTATTTATGACGTCATATATTTCCCTAATGCACAGCGGCAGTATCCTAGCAGTCTTTACCGGAACGAATTTATCACTAGCGTGGGCACTGCGCAGTGCTTGCAGTGTATATCGGAACATATCCACAATTTCGATAAACATACTAGCAGACATAGAAGGGTTCTCTTTCTTCTTAAAGTACTATCCTAATTATTTTACCTTAAGAGTCGAGCATGAAAAACTAAACTACTTTGCTTTAATCCGCGAATGAAATTGAATTAATCCAAAGCAAAGTAGTTTAGTTTTTCATGCATATCTGGATTTCCGCAAAGTAACCCCTGATTCTATCAGTTACTTAAGAGTCGAGTCTGGAGGATTTCCGTTAATGATAAAACATTAAAATACATCTTGATTTATGACCCGTCATTCTAGAAGAATAGGTACAAGCTGCATTTTCATAAGGTCACCAAAAGGAATTGTCTAATATTCGATTGCTTGTTTCAGGAGGACCTCCTAATTCACGGAGATAGCGTGTATGACGTAATAGACAAGCAAGACCAGCAAGCCGTGAGGACGGAGCTGTCCAGAGCTCCCTCGGATGGGGAAGACAGAGTCTTCCTGTGTCGGATGAACGTGGCGAGGAATGCTCGCAGGCAAATGAGATTCGGGGACCAGAAGGTTAGTTTCAGGAAATAATTTCAGGAAACAAAACTTCAAAAGGTAAAAGTATTATTGAAGAAAGTGAAACTTGCGATCTTCTGATTCTTAATCTTCTTCACGAGCTGTTTTCTTCACTTAATCTCAGTTGGGCAACCTTTGTGCATGGAGGCGAGTCGTGCTCTTGGCTGACGTAAAGAATTCGATCTGGTCTTAAAGTCAATTTTATTTCAGAAGGTAAAGTGTAATTAAATAAAGCA
>JANCMC010009603.1:8725550-8789482 GCA_024363005.1 Charaxes varanes
CTTGGCTGACGTAAAGAATTCGATCTGGTCTTAAAGTCAATTTTATTTCAGAAGGTAAAGTGTAATTAAATAAAGCATAGAAGCCATTGCTTTAGCCATTCGAAACTGACGATTTTCTGTTTTTGAAAAAAAAAAATTTGTAATCACACACATGATTGTCTGTCTCTAAAGAAGGCAATATAATTGTTCTAAAGGTCGGTTATTTTTAAAGTGTATGACCATATATCTATACTAATATATAAAGCTGAAGGGTTAGTTTGTTTGAACGTGCTAATCTCAGGAACTACTGGTCCGATTTGAAAAATTATTTCAGTCTTAGTAAGTCAATTTATCGAGGAAGGCTCTAGGTTATATCAAGCGAAAATTGAATCTATTTTTATACCTATTTTTACGCGTACGAAATTGTGAACACAGCTAATAAGTTCATACAATTTGTGAACTGCTTAATTTAAGTTAAGAACCTTTTTTAGCGTCGAACTGAAGCAGCAGCGAGAAAAGGCACAAGTATTTGTGTTATTCAACTACTAAACATTATACACACACAAATAAATTAGCTTTGTCACATCACCAATAAAGTATCTTCTGTAATTTATGGTCTCGCAGAATCTCTAAGTGAGCGTACAGCTGAAGCAATTTGCATTCGCACTAAGTACGCCTAAGATGATGCATGCGAGCGATTAACAAACGGACGTGGGACATTTTAGCGCTCCGCAAAAAGTGTGAGATATGCACGACAGCGCAGACATCAGGCACAAACAACCTGTAAATAAATTAAGATTTGCTTAACAGCGCAAACAACAGACACTAGCAAACAACCTTTGTCTACGCTTAAATGTATGTATAAATAAATTTTATGTCTGAACTACTTAACAGGTCTTAATTCAACTATTCATAAATATTGTTATGGATACAATGAATGGACATGTTTTATTACAAAAATAAATACCTATCATACAAAAAGCGCTATTATTATAGCGTTACTTAACGTATAACGCGCAAGGCTTGATTTTACTCCCCTAATTTTCATACCCCGGGCCACTATTAGCGAAATAGACACTTAATATATATATAATCGTTTCTTAAAAACCACTTGAGGAGTAAACTCTCAAAATAGTTGAAGTTAAGCGTACAATAGTCAAGACTATCTAGACGCATTGTTCAAATAGTCGTGTCGCAAGTCTGCGCTGTCGTTACAAGAGTAGCACGTGCTCGAATATTAATTGGTCACAATAAACTTGCGACTGAGAATGTTTGTTATGTCGCGTCCACTCGACTCTATCTGCAAACCACTTATTGGGCGTGGGCGTGGACAAAGTGTACTTTGAATTCATGTGAACTTAACAAAAAATAAATTGTTTTTATTAAAACTAACGATGACTCGCGACTTTATTCACGTCATAGGTAAAAACGTTGTAGGATTATTCTCGTACAACGCGCTTGTATGGCCCCGAATGCGATAATATAACATTATAGAATAACATTGTGCGTTATAAGTCATCGTGTTATAGGAGGGATTGCAATGTGTATGTAAAAATCTCGTGCCACGATGAAAACTTTGGGACAAACTCTGAAACTACTGATCCGATTTTGATAAAATTTCGAAGCCAATGTTCGAGCATGAGCCTCTCTCTCTCTCTTCTTCTTTGCTCATTCCCACGTTAAGTGGGGTCGGCTCTCCTAATTTTTGTGCGCCATGACATTCTGTCGAGGTTTGTCGGATAGGGTAATTTATTAACCTTAATGAGGTTGATCATGCCTCATTTTTTTCACCTATGCATAAGGCCGCTTTAACTATACGATCTTCCTCTCGACGCATTATGTTCGAGCATGAGTACAATAAAAAAAAAAACTATTTTTACGAACAGACTGACACTTCAATTTTTGATACTACATATCTAGAATTGAAGTTGACATAAACACTTCCGTATTCTTATAAATGTAGTTAGTGTATAATATATGACCTCTACGAACTGATCGTAAGAAATTGGTCAACTTTGAAGGCATCACTTTCTACCGCTAGCATTCAATTACGTGCAATAACTTCAGTGTATTGATAGCTATCAATTTGTCTGTCTGTATCACTTTTTTATTGCGCATCTGCTTTTAGAGATCCGTACACTACTTTAATTTAAAGACCATTACACCATGACATTAGAAACTCTACGTATTCTTGTTTTACCAAGAAAAGTTTGCAATAAATAATATTATGGTAGAAAGTGGAAGTTGAACTATCGTACGCTTAAGTTAGAAAAGAACACAGATAGGTACATAATTTTATCAAAATCGGGTCAGCAGTTTTTTTATTACCAACATACATCGTGACACGACAGCCGCATAGTCTGCAATCTAAGCGGACCCTGGTACTTAACCCGGGATAACGCTAGGAAAGAAGATACATCGTGACACGAGATTTTTACATATATACAGATAGATCAACGAATAATTAACCCCTAACTGTGTTAAAAGAGACGAGAATTCCTTAATGTGCTTTAAGATACACCAGCTCTCACCTTTCTATATAATTTAGCCTAGAGGTTTCTAGCCTAAAATGGTTATTTTAGATTAGTTTGTTGATCAAAGTCAGGTAAGCTGGCAGAAAATGCTTTTAGTATGAAGTTAGTCTTAGCTTTTTTTAATTGTGCAATACTCTTTATTGCACAATTAAAATGTGTTTTCATTATATGCTTTTTACTTTGATGAATTTTTATGTATAATGAAATATATTTGTTGTTTTTAGCATTTAGATGATTCGGAAAGGTATAAGTTTTTTACCGGCACACTTCCCGCCATAGCAAAGATGGCGCTGGCCCTACCGGATCTGATAAAGTGCCCCCTGCCGTTGTTGAAGTAAGTAACACACCTTTACATTAACTGTTTAAGCTGTATATCGCACTAGCTGTGCTCGCAACCTCGTTCGCGTTATTGTGCAATATTTTACAGTCTTTGTTTGTCTTGACGAAGAGTACACATGCGCGTGCAAAATGGCGGGAAAAGGGAATCTATAACTTATGTACTTTATTACAATAAAAACAATGCACCGTCGGTATTATTGTGTAATATAATTGATCGTTTGAATTCAAAGCGCCGTACAATCTTATTGTACAATAGGATTTACAATGCAGTGAAAAATATGGTGCAATAAAATTCAAACTGGCTCAGACTATCGTTCAATCATTGCACAATCTTCAATTTATTCCCGGTGGCCTAAACTCGTCATTAAGGGCCGGCAGCGCATCTGCTGGCCTTCTGGTCGTGCAGATGTCCATGGGTACCGGTAGGCACTTCGTTGCCTGCTGCCTGCTCGTCTGCCCCCTTGCAACATAAAAAAAATTACAGGTGACTGGGAGAAACTTAGAATAGTTAAGTAGAGTACTCGGTGTTCCATTCTCGTTATAATTATTTAATAAAAATAGATACTTGAGTTTTGGCCAGATTTCCTTGAAATTAGTCTGACCTCACGTTCTATGGTTAATTTTCTGTTCGAAAAAGTCAATTCGTAAATGCATTTCCCAGAGTAAAAAAACTAGTCAGTTATAAAAAAGATTTAATGACGGTTGCCAGTCGGAATTAAACGCGATAACTGATATCGCATAGATAAATAAAATAATTTAGTTAATTTTTTGCTAAATTTATTAAACAAATAAGTCAATAAGTGATGAGTGAAAGAGGTATTTTTGTCTGTCCTAAGACAGGACTAAAGAGTGACGGGAAAACGGACCATCATCGTGCGTCCACGCTAGTATGTCCATGCGTTCCGTACATAATTGGTTAACTTTCTCTTAATCTCACGTAGTAGTTAATTTATATTTACATTTAATGTTATTTTTTTCTTCATATATGATCATCATATATCAGATCCTATAGTAACCTATACATCCCACCAGTTACCTTGTAGAATATTATATTGTGCGCATTCGGGGTCGTACAAGCGCGTTGTAGGATAATAAAAAAAATATTTGTGTATAACAGGCGGCTGTTACCTATAACACAGGCATTAAGTTGTCTACCTTAGGAACATACGTTCGTGTGTCATATAGTCCCGTATATATTTATCATTATTATTATTATAATAAGCGAACTGTGACTTTACCAGTTTCAGTATCGAGACAAGTCGCGGTAAAATGGTAGTTGTTAAAAATACCTGCCTAAATACATATGCACATTACAAATCTATGAATTTATATAAGAACTCCGCATCAAAACCTCCGTCATATCTCGAAAAGGGCAAGGGTTTGTGTACATACAGCTTTTATCGGCTATATTAATATCGTCCAATCTCGAGACGACGAAATTTCGGCAAAACGGTCCCGAGTGGGGACCGAGTTGCTTTTTTCCATATACACACAGTGAAGAGGGTTCATTTAAAACTCATGTTTTACGGCATTGAATGAAAGTACGGGAACTCTTTCAGACGATGCTTTAAACAGAATGAGATCACATCAAAGAATAATTTAATAAAACTTTTAAAGATTTATTAATAAAACTATGTGAATTTCTTTTGAAAAAAAAATTTACAAAGGGCAAACGAGCAGGCAGCAGGCAGCTAAGAGTCTACTGACGCCCATGGACATCATACGTTGCCGGCCTTTAATGACGAGTTTAGGCACCGGGAAGTCTCATAAACCGAACGAAACGCGACAACGATGCCATCGCTTGATGTAACGGCATTGCCGCCACTTCACGCCGATCTTATGTGATTTTTATCGCACTTATCCAGAAAAATAAAGGAGCTTATTAAGGACAAGGAGTCTGTAAGTAAGCTACTAACTGACTTATACTCATTTGTAATTCTCAGTCTGATGTTATTATTAATTACTTTTTATCTTTACCGCGCGCATATTTTTCATAGTAGGTCAAAAGAATTCCTTATATATGTCGTACGTATGTTCATGTATTAAAGTTTGTGTTTATAGTAGGGGAGGCATCGATGCAAATTTTGTAGCCACTAAAGCGTTCTGGGGATCAATTGGATTACCAAGATTAGGTGCAAAAATGAAAAAAGGTTATTTTAAGGTAAGGTCATGTTGTACATAACGCCTGGAGCGTGGTTTTATGGAGCGCCTGATGGTTTTAAATATATTACCTGGAGAAAAACGTCAGATTATATTTTTTATGTAATTTTTAGAGAATTTCCTTCACAATAAAAAAAATATTGTAAAGGAAATACTCTAAAGATTACATAAAAAAAATTTGACCGGACGTTTTTTTTACAACTTCGTGACTCCATTTTCTTATTTCACGCTGAATTGGTTAAATAATTGAAACATAAACTTCTCTCCATGTATGTAATTAACTTATCTTAACCTGACGAACCCGAATTTTTGTAAGGATCCTATAAGGGTTCTAAAGAAACCCCCTATATTAAGAGTTCATATTTGGTGGGGGTACATTATAGGGTGCAAGGATACTCCGTATATAGTTCAACGCGCTCGAGCATTGCACACAATCCTCTCACGTGAGAAAGAGGTACTGGTACCCGGACGCGCCGGCCCAATTCGGCTACAAGCATGGCGCTACCTCTAATTAGCTAGCTATTTGTATCTGAACCGACACATACAAACCAGGAGATAAATCCTGGTTTCTATTAATTTATGGTCACACTAGACATGAGCTTTATGACACCCCAAACATTACAAACTCAAATGCCACTTCAATTTAAAGTTACCATCAGTAAGTTTAATAAGTTTAAGGTAATTTTGACTACGAAATTGATGTCTCTATAACATGTAGGTAAGTTTGTAAGTTACTTCGTTAAGGGAGTTCAGCTTGAGCAGGTAAAATGTTATGCATTTTAATTAAAACTACACTTAGTATGATTAAACAGTAAACCTTTATGTTCCCATATTTTATTTAATTTTATGTTACAAGGGACAACCGAGCATGGTTCACCCCAAGCTCGTGAATATAATTGGCTTTTAAGTCATCCATATAAAATCACTGCACACACACAAGCAAGCTTTGCAACTAATATTTACTTTAAAATAATGGAATTAAATGGAAAGACGTGCAGTTTTAGACTGTACGCACTCTAGGCAATATAGCGTGACAACAAATTGTGACAATTGCCTACTATTGATACAATCTATTGTCACACTATATTTTTTGATACGTCAATAAAAAATTCTTCTTAACAATGGAAACAGTTATTATCTGTGATTTATGAGCGGAGCAGTGTTGCTTTATGAAAATATTTAATTATACTAGATTTATGTTTATTAAGCTGTGTACATTAAAAGTATGGTTCGGTAGGCTTGCGGTTAGGAGGGCTAAATAGCACGGTTTGAAATGAATTTCTTTATCATTATTTATTTTGCGGTCGGCATTTGAGTCACTCATTAGGTTAAGCAGCTCTTGCTGCGGCCGGATCATAGATGGGTGACCCATTCCAACAATGGTTTATATTTGATATCCGAGCTCCCCCGTGTTTCAGAAGGCACGTAAAACAGTGGTTCCCGGTTAATGTCACTAAGTGATATAAAGCGAGAGATTGTGGGGATTCCAGGGATAAAGTAAGATGGTAGTTGGTCATTTCAACTCACCGACAGCCACATCCTCTGCAATTTAAGAGCCTGGTACTAGACCAGGATAACGCAAGGAAGAACATGAATGAATTCTTATATTATTTAATATAAATCAGTAGACATAGATGTTGGTAATTTTCAAAGTATTCTGGCTGCTCCTTCATATTGAAGCAGCCAGAATGCTTTATAGTTTTAAGTTAAATTAATATGTTATAGTTTAAGTTTAGGGTTTAGGGTATGATGGGACGGACATTATCGTCATGGACATAAAAGTCCCTAAATAAAAATAGATTATAAAAAAATCAGCAGACCACATCTGATATCATGTAAAATGAAACGCGGTATTCCGGATTCACGCCGAAACTTTCCACCTTGGTGGAAAGGCCACCTTTCCACAGCCAGATCTAAAGTGCTAGCATTATTTTTCAGTCCTGGATCTAACCAGTTATCGGACAAATAAAGGAAGATCCACCCCCTGGGAGTAATATCTCATGTGATGTTTTCAAAAAATTACCTCTATGTTAGAAAGAACCTTTACTTGATGTAAGGGTTTATTTTGAAAATTGGAGCAAATCTCTCTATAGAGTGTACAGGCTCCTATCTCGATTTGTTTTTAAGCTTAGCATAAAGGTCGGTATCCGCATACTTCAAGCTTTGTGTAGAGAATTCCTGTCAGGATTCACTACATCGTACAATTCACAATTGGTGAGAATCCTTTGTCCAATTTGGTGGCCATCTTTTTCCTTATCTCTTTAGGAATGTACGTAAAGCAATCTCCGTTAATATACGCCTTTTCCCTTGTTGCAAAATTTCCTTTAGTCTCTGCACCCTCCTAATTTATGCTCATAATGGATAAGACATTCTATTTTAATCTTCGCTTAAATTGTGTTACCTTTATTATCTTTAACTAACCATCTTTTCTGGTTTCGCTCGGTAGCACTAATAACAGAGTTTGTATTCAAATTACAATGTAGAGTATGTCGTGGCCTAGTCAGTAAGTTAAATTGCACTGACTGCGACCGGGTGATAGATGGGTCACCCATTCTAGCCCTGGTTTATAATTGATATCCGACCTCCATATTTCGGAAGGCACGTAAAACAGTGGGACTCAATTAATGTCACTTTGTGATATTAGTCATTAGGTTGTAGTTGGGGTTCCGAGGATGACGTCAGATGGCAATCGGCCGCAACACAGCTTTGCTAGTGCGGAAGTCAGGGCAATCCTATATATAATTAAGATTACCCATGTATTTTGTCCAACAAAAAGAAAAGAATTGAAATTGAAAATACCTACAAAGCAAACTCTGTGATGTATAAGCATCTGGAAGATGTTTGGTTCCAACCCCGGTTCTGCTATCTTTATACTCGCTCCTTTAAAGATTTTAAAAAAAGTGCTTAAATGGAGAGGCTTTTCCCAGAATAATAGGCATACCACATATTTTATGTTGATAAAGTTTATTTTTAGAGCCTACTCTAAAAAAGTGCTTTGGTCAAATTGTGTAACTAATGTAATGTGTAATATGTGTTGGAAGTCATTCAATAGACTTGGAACACAGGTTGGCCGAATACCTCCAGGTGGAGATTTGCAGATAACACCAACCTGAGCTGTTTATATGGTGCAACTCAAACAAGATATTTTATCGCGTCCTGCGTGCCCTAACATCTGCACGTGGGAGGACTTATTGGCTGTTTCCGACAGGGGAGGTTCTGAAGAAGAATAAAAAACGACGTAGACATTGCTCAAATTACACTTATTAATACTTTGCAATATAGTAGTCAAAGTAATACGTCTAATATAGAAACAATATTACATCTTGGAATCATATAATGGAGGAAAATCACATCGGACGGCATAAATTCTCACGACAGTGTTTGGTTCGAGGTGCTGGCCCAAAAAAGGACACAAAGACACAACAATATCAATATAACAGCACCTCATTTACTAATTTATATAATTTTAATGTGTGCAGCCCCAAAAAAACGTAATCACGCCGTTTTTGTAGGAGTGAGTAACATTTTGTTATTCCTACCGCTGATCTTCAGAGGCCGCCTCTCGTATCCACTAATGGCAGTAACGCGAACGAATTATGAGATTATCAATCTATTTATTTGCAATAATACATTAAGAAGTAAATTAATGTTTTAAACATTATATAAAAATTATTTTTATGTTAGGGCCGTGTGATGCGTGTGTTATCAATTATATTTTTTATTAACCTCAAATGTTTGTATAAGTCGGAGAGTGGAGAAATAATTATTTAGCTGGAAGGACGAAACGTCAAGGCAGTGTACAGAAGGTAAATTGGAATTTCAACTTATATAAAAAACTGTCATAAATTTAAAATACCTTTTTGTACTAAATTTAAAAATATTTAATTTGTTGTCTTATGTAATGGCGGCTCTTCATTAGTGTGCGTGTGTGCGTGAATCTCCGATAACAGGCGTGAACGTGAACGTGAACGGTTTTCGCAGGGTTCACGCGCTTTCACGCCTTTTCCCCGATCATAGTCGGTATTTTGTTCCGCGACAAAGGGTTCGCGCCTCTTTACGCGGCGTTCACGGGTACACATCCACATTCACGGCCCCGTGAAACTTCGCCACTGGGTTCAATATTATAATTTTATTTCATCCACACAGACTCACAGATTTCTCTCAATGATGATTCAGACAGCTTCTCTGGCGACAATGGTGGCAGGTTTTCGGCGAGAAATTAAAGATGGGAGCGTAGGTCGATATGCTCAACCACGGGAAAGGAAGATCTTCGGGTCCGGGCTAGTTCAAGTTGCCCGGGGGGGCATGCTTCGCCAACAGTTGTTCATCGGAAGGTCTATTATTAAAATTAATTAAAAATAGCTTTATTCAGTATCTTAACTTCATATCAACATGTAGCAAGAGCACTTGCACTAGGCGCAAGCCCGTATTGCTGGGTGCCCCGCTCGTTCACCAAGACGTACAGTTAGTTAAATACTATATTAAAAACTTGAAACTAGACTAAAATATATAGTAATCGTAAGTAGAAACTTCGCCAGCGTGAGTTGGTTTGTATGGAGATTTTCAGTGTTTGTACTGCGGCAGTCGTCATCCGTACAGCGCCATCTAGTTTGCTTTGGTGTAAACTTTTTTCACTCGGCATCAGTGCCATCTCGTTATGTAGCGGAGGCTAAAGTACTTAGATGAATTCTCACTCCGTTGAACTAATATCGGTACCTTCCTTTACACTAACTGCCTTTAATAGGCTAACTGGGGAGGTTACGAGAATATCATCAATACAATAAAGTATTAATACGTGTACGTTTGTCGCATACAGTCAGGTAAATCCAGTGCCCATTTCCCCCTGTCATATAAAAAAAAAACACTCATCCTCATTAAGGACCCGCTCGTTACAATGATTACACGTATAAATTGCAAAATATCGGTCAAATCAGGCTCACGTGGGCGAAAACGGTTTCAGTTGGCCCGTAATAGGATTACGGGTTTTATTACCAGAGGCAGAAATATCGTTAGGAAGGCAATTTTGGCGTCAGATATTGGCTATTAGCGACCGACATAATGTCTCCTCGATATTCATGTATAGATCCGAACTTGAGCATGTTTGTGGGTTAATCGCAAATAAAGGACAATCTCTGATAGGTATTTTGGTAGTTAACCAATAACCTGATACAACATTCTCACTCAGGTATTTTACAGGTGAGGTAAAATTAGGATACATAAGGTATTTAGCCATACAACCTATAAAAGCAATGGTATTTGAAAGGGGTAAACGCAACCTTACGAAATTCCTGACTATGGAAGGAATTTGAAAACTAATCATATTCTTATATATATAATAAAATGGCCAGGAGCGTGTAGAGACACACATAGAAGGGTTCCATATCGGATACGCTATAAACGTATTTATTAAATAACTTCAAAAGTTGTTGTCCGATTTCGTTCAAAATAATTTTCCTTTTGAGTTTTTAGCATGTTTTATCAACGTGGAAAATTTGAAGTCTCTATGTCTAATAGTTTGGAAATGCTAGGGAGGGACCACCTTACAGGCAGTCAGACAGACAGACGGATGGACTGACGGATGGACAGGGCGAAGTTATAAGTGTTCCTTGTAGTACTACGGAATCCTAAAAATGAATCCTTATTTCTCTTGGTGACAGCATGAAGCGTGAACAGCAGGGCCGATTTCGCTAATTCTTTTTTTGTTGTATTTTTATTGTCAGGAGAAAGTTCTTATGAAAAAAATAAAATAAAAAAATAGCGCGAAAAATTAAAAAACTTAAAAACACTTGATCACCATATTAAACTGTTAGGAAAAGGAACGGGAATGGGAAAGGAAAAGGGGGAAATATTATAGGATAATAGAATGTAGTACATAGTAAGTAGCTCAACGTTTTGGCAGGACAACGTCTGTCCAAACGTTGAGTTTAATAATACAATGTTCCCTATTATTTGGTACAACTTAAAATGCTTGTACTCAATCTCTCTCCATTTGCTGTATTCTGGCGTCTCAACATGTCTCTATCTTTCTACTTTGATTGACAGAGATGGATCCAGAATAATGTTAAGAAATACTAGTTGCCACGGTTAGGGCTAAAATACGAATAATATACGAATACAATACCTTTGATTTTGGATGGTTGGGTGAGACATTAAAACAGGAGCATGTTGTCAATGCTATTATAATTTAGTGAATATAAATAAGTTACATCTATTTGTTTTTCACGAATGGCCAGAATTATGATGCCAAGAGTAGCTGATATTTAGAATAGAGTATAATAATTTCCATCTAAGGAAGGAATTCTGCCAGTTTTCTGACCCTAAAGACAGCTTGCGGATAAAACATGTAATAACATTTTATATTATTCTATTTTAAATTAATAAGGCTACTGGAATGTATCACATTCTTCTTCAAGGATCAGGGTCCGCTTAGATTGCAGCGAATGTGTCTGTGAGGCGAATCAAGATGACCGTTTGCCATCTCACGTCATCCTCGGAACTCCCACGTTTTTTACAACCTTACGACTAATATCACAAAGTCACATTAATCGGGTCCCGCTTTTAGGTGCGTTCCGAAACACGTAGGAGGTTGGATATTAAATATAAATCAGTTATAGAACGGGTCACCCATCTATGATCCTGTCACAGCAAGAGCTACTTAGCCAAACGATCGACTCAAATAACGACCACTGATTAGGCCACGATCTTCTCAGTTAAATGTACTACATAGTAAACAAAATTTATTAACCTATTAAGAGGAATGAAATAATTAATTAAGTAAAAGTTAGATTGTAAATACAACTGGATATTCATGAAATCATGTCAGATTCGTTAGACTAAGAAACTAATTAACTGAAAACGAGCTAACATTTTCTAACGTATTTAATATTGTAAATTGGGAACTAGTATTGATTAGGGCTAAAGAGGTCAGGGAGCGATCTCATTAACTTCTTAATTAAGGTCCTCAAACGTGATCCGGGTTCAGATTTTTGTACTCATCGTTGAAAATACTTTCGTGGGTTGTAAACCATGTGACAATTGGTGTAGCCAGACTTAGTGACGTATGTTGAAATTTGAAAAGCCATATAGAAAATTAAAACTTTACGAATTCAGAGATTACTTTCGGAAAATCTATGACAAGAAGGAAAGTGTCAAATTACAACCAATGTAGAGTCGTGGTGATAAAAAAGTCAGAATAAGGCTATGCGGTTGGCGGCAGTGATATTAAAGTAGATTTCGGGTTATAAATAAATATATGCAGGATTATATTTCACACGGACGTCTGTTCCTATAGTAGACAACTTAATGCCTGTGTTATAGGTAACAGACGCCTGTTATACACAAATATATTTTTTGTAGAAATATATAAATACATACATGTAGATAATCCACCCAGACTCGAGGCGGGAATCGAACTTACGACCGAACGATGAAAGATAAGATCACTGCCCACTGCGCCAACGGACCAGTCAATTTATAGGTTATATCATGAAACAAATCTTCTAAATGTTAAATTTGTACAGAATTATTCTAGAAGTAATTGTACAGCGCGGTTTCGTTCGTGTGATTTAAATGATTTTGTTAAATTTTGAACCATAATTATTTTTATATAAATAGCCTATGTTATTCTTTGTAACATCAGCCACCTGACCGGGAAGTCCCATTAAAATCGAGTCAGGCGTATCGGAGATAATAAAGAACAAACAGACGGACAGACAGACAGACAAAGATGTTTTAATTTGCATTTTTATTATAGGTATATATAGCAACTGTACTGTGCAATTAGTGAAATAATTTAATTTATATGTATTAAAATTTTATTACACTTAAATTTAATTTGTGTTCTTTCCTGAAAATTTCGTGACCGTATTGAATGTAGTAGTATCAGATTTGAATACTTAGTTAAAATTTATTGTGCTTTCGTGGAACAGAAAACAATATATAAAAAACACACACACATTTTCAAACCAAAGTTAAATATTCAAAACGAACGGCACAAAAAACCGTTTTGAAAACGACTGGCTTAAGCCACAACTTTCTTTTTTTTAATATTGTCGTGAAATTTGAATTTGAATAATGTCGTGGATAATATCAGTTATATACGGCCGAGCTATTTTCACACCTGAATACGAAAACTTTTTAATAACTCCCTTTAACACTAGCTGTTTGTATGAAACGTTATAATGTTAATAATTTTAAAGTTGTGGCGGATTCGACCCTAAACTTTCTCAATATATATTCATATTAATCAACTCAACTCCATGCAGACCTATTTCAAAATTCGCATTTTGGTTAATATTGACGATACTTATTTTTTTTTTATAACGCTTTTCTCATGTATCTCCAGAGCTGATTCATGTGTCACCATTCATCAACTAATAAAATTACTTTTAATAAATTTTTGGCTTTTTAAATTAACTATCGGACCCGGCAGTCGTTTTCTTGTCCGAAAGTTGGGCTACTTACTATTCGCAACATTCTATTCCCGTTCCCATTCTTTTCCCATTCCCAATCCCGTTCCCGTTCCCGTTCCCGTTCCTCGACGTTTATGTTATACACAAATATTTTGTTTAGAAATATATAAATACATACATATATGGATAATACACCCAGACTCGAGGTAGGAATCGAACCCACGACCCCCGGAGCAGAAGGCAGGGTCACTGCCCACACTTTCTCGTGGATATGAAACTAAATGTTAACCGCCTCTTCCTTCAAATAAATTAGGTGAAAAATTTTATGCGTGATGATATAGCATATAGCCTTCCTCAATAAATGAGTTATCTAACACTGAAAGAATTTCGTTTTATTAGGACGTTCAAATTATAGAGATAGATATAGAGGTAGACGTAGACGTAGACGTAGACGTAGACGTAGACGTAGACGTAGACGTAGACGTAGACATAGACGCAGACGTAGACGTAGACGCGTAGACGTAGACGCATAGACGTAGACGCGTAGACGTAGACGCGTAGACGTAAACGCGTAGACGTAGACACGCAAACTTGGACGCGTAGACGCGTAGACGTAGAAACCAATAAACTTATGTATGTTTCTCTTTTTATTGTATTTTTAGTATCTATATAATTAAAATATATATTTTACGCCTTGTTTATATTTATTATTATTACTTTATTTACTTTTTTAATCGTACACAATCACAGTATGCTGCCTTCAGACGTCGGACGTGTAGGAGACCACTGAAAATCTGCGAGGAAGCTGAGTGGCTATCCTTTTCTTAATCACACCGGTACCCGATTCAGTTTTAAGGAAACTATTATGTTTTATGATTTTTTTTTAATTATTTTCTAATAAATATTTTATTGTTTTTTTTTTATTTAGGTATCATTCTGGGGTGGTTCTGAATAAAGGTATGTTCATTTCATTTCATAAAGCAACTGTATTTCAACCCTTAGGGGTGTCACCGTAAATTAATTGTAATTACTGTGTAACGACCTCCGTATTCAGTAGCAGCATATAATATTGTCGTAGTACTTTCGACCAAGAAATTGGTTTGCCACGCTAAGGTCGAATGTCGTTTGCACGTCAATTAGTTACGAGGCGCATTTTTGTTATGCGTTACGTTAATTTGTAACAATAATCCTTAGCAAAATTTGCTTTAAGTTGGAGCTGTCATCCATAATAGTAATGTAATTACGTGGTATACATGTATATACCCGGAATTAGAGTACTTATATTAATACCGAAACTAAAGCTGAAAACGTACGAGAAACGGGTAATTATTATTAAGAAAGACTTATTTGCAACAAATACGCCTTGGAAACTAATTAAGATTAATTGAGAAAAATAATTCTGCTCTGATACTTCGGGGCTATGTCGTGTCCATTAGCGCAATTTTTTTATATAAGCTCAATATGGAGTTATATGTAAATATGCAGTTTAATTATATTAAATACGTTCAAGCTGCTGTTGAAATTGTTTTAAAAATAATTTCCATTAGGTTAAAGGAGTAATAAAAATAAAAGTTAATCAATTTTTTTTTTTTTTTTAGTCACGATTATGTACATTAGGAAAACCATGGACAGAAGGTAGAAATAAAAGTAGTGTGTTGCCCAGGGTTTTGTGAAAAATTTTTTTCACTTGATATTGACGTATAATTCTGTCATAATGCCTATTTATTTACATGGGTATTATTAAATCATTATCTATAATTATGACCTCCAGATTAGCATATTAACATCACATACCACATCATTTAAAATCACGTGTTGTCCTAGTCAAGTGCAGGTATGTTTACAACAAAAAATTATAATAATATTGCATATCTGCCACTTAGGTTATATAAAATATAATTACAAAATAAATCACGTGACCTCCAATGAATTAGCCGTTTTATGATGCAGGTCGCCGATACGATAACCCAGTGTTCGAAATTCGAATAAGTTCGACGAGCGTGCATAGGTCATTAGGCTGTATGCTGCACGCTCTTTGCCTTTCTAGGTTCAAAAAAAAGATATTTAAAAATTGTAATAAGATTGGCGGGAATAGAAACAAAAAAAACAGGGTACTGTTGTAAAAAATAAATAAATATTATTAAGAGACTTAATAAGGATCCGCAAGATGTCAATACAGATTTAATATAGGAATTAAATCAAACACCCAGTGAGAGTGCGTGAGATTTTACTGTTATTTTCGGCGAACATCAAGTAAAGAGAAGGTTTTCAATTCGATTGTATTTTTTTACTTTTCTTACCTCTGAACTTTTTTGACTGGGTGAATCAGTTTGAATGATTTTTTTATAGTTTACTCCTTAAAAAACGATTTAAGGCTCGTGGTATGAAAAAATATGGGTAGAAAAATCTTATACCGAACGCATAAAGGTAAAGGAAAGAAATATGTATACAATATATTATATGGGGCTTACATAAGGAGCGGGATGAAGGGGCAATGAGGGGGATAAAGGAGGGGAATAATAAATACTTTATTTAAAAATATTTAAATTTAAAGCACTTTAATAGTCCTATTAACCTACTTTTGTCATTAGTAGGTCCATAATATGACAAAATAGGGTCTTATTAAATTAACAATTTAATCGAAGTAAAACTCATAGCATAATTAATCTTCAAAACGCTCACTGCACTTTATTTTTTCACAGAGGATTTTTTTCTCTCAGAGTAGTGTTATTTACAGTTCTAAATATTTAAAACACTTTTTACTTAATTCACTTCTCACTATCTGGTACCCACTAAGCCAGTATCAAGACTTTTACACGTATACACGCGTTTCATTCGGTTTGTGGGAGTTCCCGGTGGACAAGATCTCTCTTTAAAGGCCAGCAACGCATGTGCGAGCCTTCTGGTTGGATAGATGTCCATGGGCGTCAATAGTCACTTATCGCCAGTTCGTTTGCCCCCTTGTAACATAAAAAAAACGTAATGTAAGTATTCTTGGCATCTTCTACATGTTTAGTATTCCTGTTTATTTATTAGGAGGGCTTCTTGTGGGGGCAAGCAGTGCCATCAAAGAAAATTTCTAAAATATCAAAAAACTAAAAAATGAATTAAAGAATTTGAAAATAAAATGGGCGCGTAAAACCCTGTCCATTCGGTTAGTTCAGTTACTTCTTTATTCACACAATTATCACAACTAATACCATTTAAATTATACATACATACTGTTGCGGATAGATGAAACAAGAACGGCAAAGAGACGTCCACCCTTCCTTGTGTATGTTGGTGCAAATGGTTTTCTCTCTCTCATTTTTGTTCGTATTGAGTTTTTCATTCAATATAAAATTAATGACAACTTGTCTAACCTTTTCCAGCGTTCGAGGAAGTTCTTCCGTATTATTTAGGGGCCTGAAGTCACGTTGACGGACAGTTTCAGCGTTAATTATGTCTTCTTTACATGTAGTTTTTTTATTTTTATATATAACAAGGGGCAAACGAGCAGGCGGCATTCACGCAAGTGACTACAGTCGCCCATGGACAACTGCAACATCAGAGGGACTACAGATCCGTAGCCGGCCTTTGAGAAATGAGTACGCTCTTTTCTTGAACGTCACTAAGTAGTATAAAACGAAGGCCCTTCCTGTTCTTGTACGCGTCTTACATCTGCATACTAGACTCAAATAAATAAATAAATATATAAGTACCATATGACACTCGGTCTGTTCCTAAGGTAGACAGACAACTTAATGCCTGTGTTATTTAATTTTTTTTTAAATTTGGTTATGGGTAACAAACGCCTTTTATACACAAATATATACTTCTCATTAGAAAAATCGAAAGCCATTGCAAGTTTATGTAAGGATTATCAGAAGAATGTTAATATTTAGGAATATATGTCAATAATACGGAAGTGTTTCGATTTTTTTGATGAGAAGTATATTTTTTGTACAAATATATAAACATATACACATAGATAATACCTTTGTCTCACTAACTAAATCACAGCATACTATCATTCACGCTTTTACCGCTTTGCCAGCGTCTACGTAGATGCCATATGTTTGGATAAATGTTATACGATATCTCTTTTGTATATGCTAGGAAGAAGAAGAACAATTAAACTATGTGATAATATATATGTCAACTTACATTTATTTTGGTCCTTCCAAACTTTTTCCAACTGCTCTTTAGTCCCCGCCCTCTTTGCGATCAATGTCTTCAGCAACAGTTCCGTCCTCGGCTGTAACTTCGCCCAACTCTTGACCATCGTGGACGGTGGCGATAGCAGGAAAGCAGCGTACTTCTTCATTTTTGGAAACACTGTTCCTTCTAGAAGGAATCTGGCAAACCATCTGCGGAAGACAATCCTACCATTGACGCAATCTTCGTAAATTCAATTCAACGTTTACGGATATGAGTGCATAGAATAGGTTTAATTAACCATTTTCCAGAAACCAGTTGCTATCATTATTTGTAGTCAATTAACAATAAAATATAAACTTTCACCTAGTTAGGTTTGCGTTTTTATAAATCCCACTTAAATTGTAGCGATAAACCGTTCAAAACCGTCATGGCGTCTTGTATGACGTAACGCCTTGCCAAAAAAGGGCTGTACTTGAGCATGATTGGAATTTACGTTATGCCGGAGCCAGACATAGCTTAATTTCAATGATCATGTAGTGTGGCCGGGGACTTTGTGTAACTTCGCAAAGTTCTGCAGTACTTTGTAGACTTCAAGGTCAAAAATGTACAAACACAGAGCTGTGTCTGGCAATGGCCACCGTTGACCAGGTAGAGGTGGCGCGACGACTTGGACGCCTTTGCGGGAAAGGAGCGGATTGGTTTAGCTGTGGATAGAGGAGAGTAGTCTAAGAGTGGGGAGGCCTTTGTCCAGTAGTGGGACATTATGGGCTAATAAAAAAAGATAACATATTTTCTATACTAATTATAAAAACGGCTTTTAAACTCGCGCGTGTGTTATATTAGGTAGCCGACTAGTTTCGAACCCGTCCAGGGTTCTTCCTCATGAGCTCGCTACGAAGCTAGTCGGGCAATCCCGACATAATGTACGCGTGAGTTTAAAAGCCGTTTTTATAATCAGTATGAATTCCTCTCACGAAAGTCTAAGTCCTAAAAATCATATTTTTTACTAATTATTTAAGGCAATCTATTGTATCTTGTCACTTAATTAGACCATTAAAGTCAATATTAATTACTATTGTAATAGTGAAATTCATATTCATCTTTCTTGTTGTTGTTTCGTCATCCAGGCCGAATATATTCCTTTATTCTATAGCGCTAAAGCGAGTAGTATGTGTGGAGCTTACAGTTCCATGGGAGACCAACATCCTTACCTTAGATTTAAGGTATCAATTTCGAAATGACATACTTGAAGACAATATCGATCTGTCTAATTACTAAGGAGACCTCATATGGCAGGGTATATCCGTTTGATTGCTGTCATTGTAAAAGGTAAATAAAAGAAACTTCGAAATACCACCTTTATTTTGTATATCTATTTATAAAATATTAGCCCGGCCGGTGTAAAAGGCATCTCCAGTTGTATCATCTGCATAGCAATGAATACCGCTCGTTTGCAGCCGATCATTGATATACAGAAGAAACAAAGTTAACCTTTGTGGTTCAATCTTTCATTCGCGGATTAAAGCAAAGTAGTTTAGTTTTTCATGCATGTCATGGAATTCCACAAAGTAACGCCTGATTCTATCAGTTCTTGTCGCGTTTCGTTATTCCTCGACAATGATAATAATTAATGAATTTTCTTCAGTGACTCAGAAGCCTTGTAGTACTGAGTCCATTGCGGATGTCAGAAATATACCACGTCCTGACAAAAATGCTCATGCTCTCACCGAGGAACCAACAACTGAGGAACATGACAGTGAAAAAAAAATTTCAATAGATAATAAAGAGCCATCAGGTACATATATGCATAATTGATTCTACTCATAAGTTTTCTGGTAATGCATTTTTTATAACGGATTCACATAAAATTTCTCTTAATTGTGACTTCAAAATTAATCAAGAATAAATCATGTCACCCTACTGAGTGCCACCTTCGAATTGAAGCCATATTGACTGATCAAACTAGTGTCATCGTTTTAGTCGAAGTGGTTGATAAAGTCTTAAATGAATGTTAAGTGATGTCTGAACTTTTATTAAAATCTGAGTAAAAAGATCGTACATAAACCTGTTACTTTAAACTCATTAAATACCAGAGGAGGTTATACTTTATTTAGTTTAGAATGTGTCTAAATAGTGGATGTTCTGGTGCTGGGCGAGCGAGCGCGCGAACGCAGCCGAGCGACGGCAGCACAGCCGCAGCAGCGCGTAGTACGGCGGCAGCATGGCTCGATTGTACGCCACCACTTCGCCGTCCTCGTGGTCGGCACTGAAACATTTTATAGGCAAAATAAACATTGGTTGTCTGTAGAGTCGGTTTACGGACTACAATTCTACGTGATAACGCCAAACATTGAAAACTATCGCGCAAGCTCGGCTCAGGCGGAACGTGACACTTTTTTGTGCATGCAGCCCGTTCTCATCGATTTATAAGACTTTATCATGTCAAAAAGGTGGAAAACTAGCATAAACTCTGTCTGTCTAGTTAAAAGCGGAAGGTAACCTATCACGAAATATCCAAAATCGCGGGACATGGGTAGGACGGTAAGGAGGTAGTTTATAGTTAGTAGACATCCGCCAAGAACGGATTTGTCGGTGCGCCCAGATTAAAGAGGTCTTATCTAATCATAACTTTACGGAATATATTTGGAGGCATACTTCCGATGAGTGGCAAGAACTAAGCTTATTCATTAAAAGATTATGCTAGATTCCATTGCGTTTTTAGATCTATGTTGTTAAATTTAGACAGTATGTGCGACGGATCTAGACATCTTTTCAGTCCGTTGATTCATCACTGAACTATCTAAAACTTTGCAACTTTACAACTATGGATACTAACAGTATATAGTTGAAGGCAATATGCTTGATAAGCCGCTGATTGGCCAGCAAAGTGTGTACAAGTGTGTGTAAATCGTTTCGCATTGATGTGCGTGTGGTTTTATTTCAACAGTTTAATTCATTTATAATGCAAATTTTAAGGAATATTATCATTCGAACACTCTCCTGTATAAACTATAAATGTGCCAAATTTAATACTCCTCCATTCGCGCAATTTTCGAAAAGTTATGTTGAATGTTTTTGCCTTACGTACTAATATGTAGTAGACGCTTTTATAAGCACGATAGGAAGGTACCTAGATTTTCTGGAGATATATGTATATGGTGTGCGATTTTTACTGGCACTATTCTTTTCTTACCTGCTATATGATTGTCCGGGTTTGTATGTAAAAAAAGATGCGTTGACTGCCTTTGAAAAATAAATATATCTATGTGTAAATAAGTATATCGTTTATCTCAAGTTATATAAAATATAAAGTGGCTGCGTGCGATAAGCGGTAAAAATATTTTTTTTAGTTATTAAATAACTTGAAAGTTCTCCGATTTCGTTCAAATTAATTTCCGTAATGAGTTTATAGCATGTTCTATCCACATAGAATTTTTTTAAGCCTGTAAATCTATTAGTTTGGAAGTCGTAGGTGGGTGGGACCACCCTGTGGGCAGATAGGCGAACGAGCGGACGCGGGCGGACAAACAGAGCGAAACTATAGTTTAGTAGGACCCTATAGGGTCCCTTGTAAGACTAGAGAACCCTAAAAATCAGCCTGTCTCACGTTCAATCTCATTTGACACAGAGTAACCCTTAGCGTGTTGTTTGTTAGAGGTAATTACCCATTTAAATGTATGCATTTACTCTCCGTATTTGTACTCGTGAAATTATTATCAGGTGAATTCGCTAATCGGCACGCTATCGACTCATAATTAATTCTTAAAGCGTGATAGTTGAAAGTACGTTGGCTATACTAAAATTTTTTGCAGGACAGTTTGTAGGAAAAACTGATTTTTTTTTAATTTCATTTCACATAAATCCGCCAATTCATATAAAAACGAGAGAAAATCGTAATGCTGTAACGCGAACGCTACAACACTGACAACAAAACATGGATTTTCTGTTGTAATTTTCTAAACATCGGAGGCGGAAAAATAAACATCATTCTTTATCAACAACTCATCTCTTAAAAAAAAAAGTTTAAAATATGAATGCCAGTACTAGATATTCCTAAATCAGTGATATTTTTCAATATATATTTGAATAGTCATTCAATCAAGATTTCGGTACACCAAGAAAGTTTATATTGTGGTGGGTGTAAAGGGATAAATAGATATTGAGGCTAACAGAATTAGATAAACTTAAAAATTTAATAAAGACATTATGTTATCGTTTCCATATATCTCGAATTCTTATAATTGCTTGAATCAGACGTTAATTTGCGGAAATCCATGGAATGCATGAAAAACTAAACTACATTGCTTAAACCCGCGAATGAATAAGAGGGTATGTCGGTAAGAAGGAATGTTGCAACCAGAAAGCCACAACACCGAACTCACGACCAAACCACAACACTACAATGACTTTCTGATGTGCCTCAACGCACGTTTGACATTGACACCCAAGCATTATCAGGAGATAGACTCTACAAAGGTTATTAGTAAAGTGATTGCTAAAATCATAGCTTACAATTCATTCCTCAGGAACCCCTACCACATTAGCGCTACCTTCAAACACGTGGCCACCCTAAAAATCGCGCATGTGGTAGAATTATTAACCAGCCATTAGGCTGACGAAGCGGTGCCAAGTTCACTTAATACGGTTAAGCCTTCTGAAACCCTTTTCACCAATCTGCTATAAATAACACTAAGGATCACTTTATTAACCTCTTCTGTTTATTCATAAGACTTCTAATTTTGGACCTTCTGACGTTCTAATTTTTTTAATGATAAAAACCCTTTAAGGACAATACTTAAACTAAATGAGACGAAAAAAATTTGAGCATATTTTAGTCCATCGATGAATATTAGGAAGAATAGCTAAATCTTAAACATTTTACTGACTTTTTTTAATTTTTTTATTTGTAATCAACGGTGTTTGACACATGAATTCATTGAATACAATTTTTGTTAGGGTAAATCTAACACCACAATGATTACATACAGTGATATATAAAAATAAATAACTTCGTAAAGTTAAACAATGAAATTAGTAAGCAATAAAAAATAATGATATACTAACATATATTAATAATTTGGTACAAAATCAGTAAGATAACATAATTTTAGAAGAAAAAACATAAAAAAAAACAAACACTCCCAACGGATATACCTCTATTATTTTATATGTGCGTTTGTGTGCTATGTATCAGTATGACCGTCAGTGTGTGTGTGTGTGTGTGTTAAATCATGAATATAAATTAAATTACATATTAAAACTGCTTAGGAATTAGTAACAAATTATGCCAATATTCTTACAACTCTACATTACTATTAAAATCTATACTACGTGTTTATTTAAATACTTTATCTGTTTGGACAAATGTATATTATTTGTGGGCTTATTTATTTACTTAAATAAAACTGGGACAATTTATTAACGATAGCTTTGTATGCCCACTAATGAGAGCGGCGATAGTATTTACCTCTCGATGGTAATTGATTATTGAGCAGAGGACGATGTATTGCTCCGATTCTACGTTGTTTATGTTTCATTCAATTGCGATTGTGGCTGTGCACTTTTCTTCGTGGACAGAACGAGAGATTAAAATTGAGTAAAAGAACTTGAAACTTACCGAGCGTTATATTATAAAAGGTACGGACACATTTTCAATTAAATCGGAGATCGAAAATTGTATCCCATACCTTCCATTTTGTTGGGAACTTCTGATATACTTTTTCATACAAAAGTAATTTACCTTTTTGCACAGAATGTTTTTACATAGCAGACATGATGAGAAAATACAGTAGGGTTTATCAAAAGAATCGATTTCGCCCTGAGCCTTAGAGATTAAGTTCAAGAATATTAGGGCGTGCCCACGTGAGAACATCAGCTTTGAAGGTTTTATATATCCTATGTAGTACAGTCTTTATATATACCTACATAGAAAAAGATGTATGTTCCAATAAATTCTGGAAAAAATGAACTTGGACTTTCATGTTTGTAAATACCTATCTGTACATAATATTTAAAGCTGTAGAGTTTGTTTGTTTCCTTGAACTCGCTAGTCCCAGGAACTAGTAGGTCCAATTTGAAGAATTCTTTCAGTGTTAGATAGCCCATTTACTGAGGAAGGCTATAGACTATATGTCACGTTAAAATTGAATCAATTTTTTTTACCGAATTTTACGAGGACAATATCGCGAGCACAGCTAGTCTTTAATAAATATCTTTGTCTTTGTGTCTGTTGTGTATGTCTTTAAATATACAAAAAAAAATTGGCATCAAGTAATTTTTTTTTAATTATTTGCTTTTGTTTAATAGTAATTGTCATTGTTAATAAGGCAGTAAAAATAATCCTTCCTTTAATTAAAATGATTCATCTCCTTCTTTGTATGCAAAGTAATAAGGCAGGAATGTGACGAGATTCTAGGAAACTTATGGCGGCACATTGGCTTGTGTCGTTTCCGACAAAATAGACTTCTAATCAACTTATAAATTCAGAAAGGAATATATGGTAGTATCTTCCAGAAAAAATGTTTCTGACGGATCTAAAATTTACAAAGAAAAATTAAATATAATTAAACAATAAACATAAAAGTGAGCCAAAAGTCTCAACTATATTGTATTCTGATCGAATTTGCAATACCATTATGCGTTCTGCGATTAATAGATGTGGGTATGATAACATCAGAGCTTGATCTGGTATTGGACACGAGTGGACACCAATTAGAAATGGCCAATATTGGAACCACACGGCCAAGGACGACCAAACAGCTCGATGAAAAGGTGAGATAGATATCATTGGAGAAGAGTCGTAGGCTGGTTCAGAAAACTGGAGACTGGTCTAAGCCCGTAAATACACATGCTTACATAATACTAGCTGTTTTCCCGCTACGTGGTCCGCGTATAATTGCGAAAGCTTTTAGACTTCCTAAATCTGTTGTTATCGAAAAGTCCTTTATTACCTGATACTAATTTTCAATAAATTTTTTTTAAGCGGGCCAGAAGGCCCTATCGGTATTATAGTAAGATCTGTTGTTACTGCCTTACCTTATAGCTCATCCTCAAGACCAGCAGAGCACATAAACCCTGCAATGGGTTGAGGTGTGAGTGCCCAAACTCCTCCCGGGGTCACGGTGTGTTCCCCCAGTGCGTTGTAGCGCTTGAGAAATAGAATTGGACAGTCACAGAGGATGTGCTTGGCCGTTTCTATTTCCTATAAACTACACCCTTGCCAAAATTCATCACTATACGAGACCATTCACTTTTATATACATATATAGACAAGTAAGTAGGAAATGTAACTTCATATCCGACATCCGGATAGCACATTGTACACGCACCCTAATTTGGCGGCAAATTTGTAAAGCGCCCCTATCCCCCGAGATGATGATGATGACATGCCTTAGCGAAAAGGACAATTGAAGCTGTTGCTGCGACGTTATGAGAGCAAGGAAATGGCCTGGCCACTCCCGCATCCAGCTTTTGATGGCCACCATCATCGACAGGATAATGACGAAATGGCCCTCCACGACGACTCTGCACCTCCTTGATGTGACGACTCTTGAATTTAAATAAAGGCGAAGATATTTTGGTGGCGTTTTTTATTTTGGTGCATTTTTTATTCATATTTCCAAATCCTTAACCGATTTTCCGATCCTTTTACTTAAGCTTAAAAAAATTTAAAGGCACATTTAAGGTAGAATGAAATAAAGCAATGAATAGAAAATTTGTAGCTGAGTTTTAGGCCCCATATTAAAAGCTTCGCTCTCATTATTGAAAAATTAGGCCATATGTGTCAATAATAGCGCAAACCGATCTACCAATCACGATTGCGACATAATACTCCCTTTCCCTTCATAACCATATGTGATTTGTAGGGTTCCATAGTCTGGTACGGTTTCCTTATATGAACAAGGAACCCTAAAAATAGTTTTGCATAGTCAGTCTGTCCGCACCTAAGGGGAAACCCTCTATTTCTAAACTATTAGACGTAGAGACTTGGAATTTTCCATGTTACGCTTATAAAAACATACCTGGAAATTTCATAAACCCGTAGAATGTTGACGAGAGACCTGAAAAAGACAAGATTAAGATAAGAAAAAAATACATTTGGAAATATAAATCTATACAAAATTCGTTCCCCTATTTCTATCTAGATTTATCATATTAGAAAATTGATAATCCACACAAATTTGGCATTTTAGTACTTTATGTTATCTTGTAACATAAAAAAAAAAACTATTTCCGAAGAATCGGCGTTGTTTTATGTCAAGAGAGTAGCCTGCCTTTTATGTTAACATGCTGCAGCGCGTCTGTCGGTCCGTTTCATCTCACCTGGGAGTCCTTTTTGTTATCATTAACTTTGTTTTTTATACCCGCACTCGTACGATGATTGGTGCCCCCGTCGGTTTATTAATTTGATTGAACTGCTCGATTGTTTGTTTAAATCAATGCTATTTAAATGTTAAACAGAAACGGAACGTTAGTTTGAAGAAATGTACGACAAGTAGGGAACTAAAATGTCTTTATGTACTATTTCTTATACCGGTGTCACACATAGCTCAAAGTGTTTGTACATTTTTGACCTTGAAGTCCACACAGTACTACAAAACTTTGTACAGTCACACAAAGTCCCCGGCCACAATACATGATCATTCAAGTGATCATGCAAATGATCATTCAAATGAAGTTATGTCTGCCTCCGGCACTAGGCGGGCCCAAGCTGTTTTCTTAAAGATCTTTACGTCAAATTGATTCGGAAACACCGGAGTTGCTTACTGGTTCCGCAGTAATGTTGTTGCAAGGCAAGAAATTTCTAGAAAATCGAAAGGTTGTTTTTATAAAAGCTGGCTGTTTCCCGTGACTTCGGCCGCTGTATTAAAGTATTGTATTCAAGTAGTTTAGTTGATATATCTGTGGGGTGTGGCGCCGGATGCTGAAATACAAGTTTAACTTAGTTCGGCAGCGGATGCTTAATATTTTCTTACTATTTACGTAGTTATTGTAACATGTTTTTGCATACATTTAGTGATTTACTTTTTTGAGACAGTAAATTTTTATTTATTGTTGTTTTTATTATAAGTAAGAACTTAGTAACATGTCAAGTGAGTGGGGACCATTACATTCATTTTCTTCGCGGCCAACTGAGTTTCATTCATTCATGTTTTTTTCCATTTTCATGAAGAGAAATTTATTTTCATAACTAATAATAAATGTCAAGTCATCGTAGTAGTAAACTAAGTGGGGCCCGGAGTCGCTCACCCTTCTGTAAGCGTCGTCGCCTTTATAACGACCAAATTAAAATATTGTGTGACTTTATGGCGTAGGCGTCATATTCTCTAAGCATTTACGAAACAACCTTAATAAAAAAGAAACACATATAAATTACATACACATTTCTACGCGTATGAATTGAACAAATTAAGGAATGAATGAAATACTTTGATGAATGAAAGAACCGAGGAATGAATAAACAAATGGATGAATTGCAAATGAAGATAATGCAAAAATGCACATCGTAATATTGATACTTAGAATTATGTGTTAATTAACACGTTAGCTGCTAAGTAATTTTTTATGGACTTTCAGCCAGTGCGAATGAGGCCTTTTCGAGGCAATTTTGAAAAAGTTCTACAAAACTTTGCACAGCTACACAAAGTCCCCGGCCACACTACATGATCATTGAAATGATCATTCAAATGAAGCTATGTCTGGATCCGGCATAGGACAAGTACCTATTCGGTTTCAAATTTTATCGTAAAATAATTTACTGTGTTAAAAACTTTTGGAAATTCACAAGGCAAGAGTTCGGACATCAACATATAACTATCTATACACAAAAACACGGAAGTGTGACCTTGTAACGCCGAAATATTTTTATTGTATTAAATGACTATTTATACGATACCTATATAAGTAGGTGTTTTTCCTCGCATTTTTGGTATACATACATATGTATGAATAACAAAAGCGCGAGGTAAAATTTTTTTGTATGTCTGTTTTCTTGTTCCGTGTCACCTCTGAAACTGCTGGGCCTATTTCAACGGGATTTTACTAACAGACAGCCGATGTTACAATGAATAACATAGGCTACTTCAGTGTTAGTAAAAAATGATTAGGGTTCCGCACAAAATTAAAAACCCTCAAAATTTTACAATATGATCAAATTCACGCGGGCAAAGTCAGGGGATACCGTTAGTGCTCAATAAGAATACTAATTCGTACGCGTGCTGTACAAAAAAAGCTTACACAAAGTTAATTTCCTTAAATAATCGATAAATCTCGCGCCCGGTGCCGATATAACAAAAGTCGCGAAATGGCAAAAAGATCGAGCGTATGAAGCGGTGTGCACGGACGGACGGACGGACGGACGAGCGAGATGGCAATCGGTCATCTTAATTCGCCCCACAGCGACATCCTCTACAATCTAAGCGGACCCTGGTATTTAACCGGGATAACGCTAGGAAGAAGGAGATTGTATTATTCATATTTGATTAATTTCAGGCAATAGAATTTATTTCAATGGTGTCGATATGGTAAACGGCACTCCGGTTCTGGACATCAAGCCATATATACCACAGTATGACTACCCACCAGCTTACGGAGATCCTCCGTTGACGTCCCTGCGTCCACCTACAGAAGGGATAAGTGATGCCACTGAGACTATGGCCAGCTTGCAATTTGTGGATGATGAAGTTTTATATTCAAGCAGAAGGTTTGCATTACCATATTAGTATTTTTGACAGTGACTATGCCTTCCGCTCTAAGGTTGTGGATATGATTCCCGCCTCAAGTCTGGTTGTATTACCTATATGTATGTATTTATATATTTCTGTAAAAAGTATATATATTTGTGTATAATTTAGCCGCTACACAAGTTTCGATAAATCGGTGTAAAAAAAACTATGCAGTTTATACTGTGCAGTATCAATAGGTGTGTATGAAAAATCATCATCAATTAAACTGCACAGCTTTGTATCGGCTATAAAAGGCGTTTGTTACACAGCCATTAAGTTTTCTACCTTAGGAACACACGTCTGTGTGTCATAGAGACCTATAGATTTATTTACTAGTGGATCCGGCAGACGTTGTCCTGCCCTTAGGTAGGTGGTTGGTCGTTTGGCTTATTAAGTTATTTCGATGATATTAAAATTAATGTTCTAACGACACCGGTGAACATATTTAATTGAGAAAATAAAATGAATTATAGGATTGCTGCTTATTTCGCAGTGACGGCGCTAGGCGTTGGCGTTGGCTTCTGAGGGGGCCTCGCAAAAGTAAATATTTAATTATTTAAAATTTAGCTATCCACATTTATTATTTTCATACACTTTCGAGAGTGACGCCAGTGTGTAGTTCTTTACGGGTATTATCCAGAATCTAGTAATATACACCTACTTTATCTCTCTAATGTAACTCGCTTTTATAAAAAAAATTAGATTATAATGTAAATATGAAATGGGATTTTATAGTTCATTTAGTAACAAGTATTAAAAGATTGTTTGTAAAAATCATTTTTCTTTATTATAAATAATTTTAGTTTAACTATACTTCAACTCGTAACGTTGCCTAGACTGGGGACTAAAGAGGGCCTTGCGAATCTAATTTCACCGATGTCCACGTATGGTCTAGCGCCGCCACTGCTTATTTGTATTATTATGCCTGGGACGAAATAAAGTTTTATAATGCCGGAGCCAGACATAGCTTCATTTGAATGATCATGTAGCGTCGCCGGAGACTTTGTGTAGCTGCGCAAAGTTTTATAGTACTTTGTAGTCTTCAAAGACAAAAATGTACACACACATTGAGCTATGTTTGGCTCCAGCATAAGAAAAACTTACGCTAATCTTTCTGCTTACCTTGTATAGGTAAGTCCCGCTTGTTTTGCGGCGGGAACTGTTCCAACCGGAAGGACCCCGGACAGGTTCGAAACTAGTAGGGCAATCCTGATATAATGTATGCGCCAGTTTAAGATTATAAGTCGTTTTTATAATTAGTATGAATTCCGCTCACGAAAGTCTAAGTTCTAAAATTGCTAATGTATTATTAATGTTCATAAAATATCTCTCGTTTTTTTGTTTATCAGCATGTTGGTTTAATATCAACCATTTATTTTTCTATTATACAAGAGGATCGGACGTTATCTTCTTCCCGATTTACTGTTACAAAAGAGATCGACTACGAATGCTCTACTACGAATCTACTGGAAGTATTCCTAAGTTGCTCTCTGCTCTTTTTTTTGTATTTTTAAATATTATTTTGAGTTTTTCTTTTTTTTTTCTTAAACGTTCACAGAAATAATGCGAATAAAATAAAACAGACATTCAAATAGGCCCAACCGTTATTGACTTATAGAGAGAAATATATTTATTTATACCAACAGCAGCGCCACCTACCGGGCTCAATTCATCTGCAATCCATCTACAAATCCGTTAGAATATACATACAAAACTTTTTCCAAATTGGTCCAGCGATTTAGGAGGAGGAGGAGGCTGACAAAGGCTGAAAAGTCAATTTTTATATCTATAAAGATAACTAAGTGTTCTTATATATAGAAAAGTAATGTTTCAATACAAATGTTGCATGCAACCTGGGACCAGAACTCAAAGAGCCAAGTTTTAATTTGCATTTGAAGGCCGGCAACGCATCTGCGGTCCCTCTGGTGTTGCAGTTGTCCATGGGCGTCGGTAGTCACTTGGGTGAAAGCCGGATGCTCGTTTGCCCCTTATTATATTTAAAAAAATGTCGCTACTTCTTGGGCTTTGAAAATATAGGAACTTACACCCAAAATATAGTTTGCCATTGAAACGAAAAGAAGAATAGCTCAACGGTAAAAGGGATGGACTAAAATTTGGAATGTATCCGGTTCAAATTCTGACGCCGCTGGGAATGGTCGCATCTGTTCCTAACACTAGTTTTTTATTTTGGTTTAGTAAGAGGGGAAACGGAAATATCAGAGATACCTTCAAAATATTGCATATATATTTTTGTTTTTTGTTTTTTTTTTTAACTTGTGTTGATATTACTGTAATGTGCGGAAGTTTAAAAAAACTGTGATTTCTTTGTATAAATACATTATAATCACGGTACCTTGTTCCCATTATCTAGTACACCTGGTTCCGCGATCAGGGTTTCACTTGGATCCTTCCGAATGACAGTTTATCCTTTCCTCAAAGGCCGGCAACACATCTGGTGTTGCGACTGTCCCTGGGCGGCGGTAGTCACTCAGGTGGACCTCGTGAAGAAACTAATTTCTTAACATTCCACGGATTCACCGTGCCGGTACCGGGTCCATCGCGTTGCAGAAAAAGGAACCATAGCAGTGCCCAGGACTTGTGACCCAGGTGTAGGTTTAGGAGCGCGCTCTTTATAGTGATCACTAACAGGTAGACTTGACACGATTTTGTTATAAATACGGGCCGACCTTTCGGCGCGGGGCATTACTGTTCCGACCGCCGAACTGTACGGATCTCCGAGATACAGGAAATTCTGTCAGTTTGAATAAAATTCGTGTTCAGCAATACTTTGTGTTTTTAATCAACAAACGTGATGAGTGATCACCAAGACAACACAAGTCACCTTTTTTAAAAATCGCCATGGAGAAGTTTTTCCGTCATATACTAGCTACATACATATATTATTGTAAAAAAGTCTATCGTTATATATTTTTCAATCAATTTACAGAGTACGCCTTATGAGAATGTGAGCTGTAGTTTGTTTCTATACAGTTTAATTTTATGACGACGTTAAGATAGTAATTACTTTAGTCAATTATTATACGCGACTACGTGACATTGTGGTTTTAATGTACTTAAAATATATTAAGAGGTACATGTATTGTGTGTGTATAAATGTACAAGTATTACTCAGACATGTTTATTAGTTAATATAATATCATTATTGTGTACCTTAAATTAAGTGCCAATTTAACTTTAATAATGTTTGTTGTAGATTGGCACTTAATTTAAAGTACAGATAAATTTGATAAAACATATGTAGTTTGTAAATTTACAGCAAAGTTTTCATGACATAATTTCATCATTTTACGAACGTTTTTTTTTATATAACAAGGGGCAGACGAGCAGGCGGTTCACCTAAGTGACTACCGACGCCCATGGACAACCGCAACACCAGAGGAAGTCAAACTTAACCCAGGTCCTACAGAACCGTTGCGGTATGCAAGCCACCGACCGGTCCCGCTGTAACATTCCACCTACAAATAGGGTAACCAGTTAACGCGAAACAAGAATACTTTGATAAATGCCATAAACATCAATAAAAATAGGAAGAATGCCAATCCTTGCATATTATAAATCAAAGTCCTTCGCCGCGTCTGTCCGTTCGTCTGTTCGCAAAAAACTACTGAACGGATAATGTGGTTTCTACCAATAGATAGAACGATTCATGAGGAAGGTTTATATGTATAATAAATATGTATTATAGTTGATAAAAGCCGAGAATTTCAAAGATTTATAACGTGATGTCGATAAAATTCTTATTGCCCTTAAGCCTAAAGCTTGTCTGGGCACTGCCAAGCTGCATCACCAGAAGGTTTGCGGATGCATTGACGACATTTAAGGTCTGATATGCTCTTTTCTTAAAGGTCCCTAATTCGTATCCGTAATATTCTTAGTGTTGGGGATCGGTGCCGTAACATAGTTATATTGGCGGGGCAATAAAACACCGACCTTTTCTTATGTTCACGGACTGTATTTACAAGCACAATTTAACCATCTGGATCAGGTAGCGTCGTGTAATAACGTACCATACCGCACTTAGAAGCAACCTTAAGTACTAAAAGGAGGCCGACACTAGTGTACGCCGTACACCAGTAAACAATCCGTGTTTACGTGAGCGAGATAGCACTATCTTCGTCTAACTCCAGCAGGCATTTGTCCACATAATTAGATGCCATTTCGGGTGTAACATCTGTCTGTATCGTGACATTAATAGTGATTTGATAAAACGCTTATCGCTTTTAAACTTTTTTAGGGTTCCGCTAGTAAATATACAGTAGTATCACTTGGACCAAGCAAAAATCCAAACTACAATTTTTTCGGGCTCTTAGATAGATAATAAGAGAAACAGAAACATATATCCAATATGTGTATACAAAAATTAATATAATTTTTTTTTTATCATATACTTATATACCTGACTTAAAACTAAATAATTTTTGTATTACAAACTAGCGGTTCCCGCGACCTCATTTTTACCTAAAATTAGGTAAAAAAAATATTCAATTTTAGCGTGATGATATAGTCTATAGTCTTCCTAGATGGGCTATCTAAGACTGAAAGATTTTTTCAAATTGAACCAGTAATTCCTGAGAGTAGCGCACACGAACAAACAAACTCATTGGCTTTATATATTTGTATAGATTAAAAAAAAAAACTTTATTTACAAAAAAAATAAGATGTATACCCTTTACAATTATTAATATAGGAGATTGAAAATGCACAATACGATATTTTTCAAACTAAAGACAATTTTCACCTATTTTTCTAAGTATACTAGACTAACAATGTACAGTAAAGTAAACTAGTATATAAGTTTCATTGATTACCTATTCTTGTAAGTCGGTAAAAATATTAAATAGTTCCATTCTAAGATGTTTGAATTCGGCAAATCGTCTCTCGTTTACCTGGTTAAGACAGCGTGAATCCGCCATTTTGTAAAAAAAGGTTCTATTCTTGTACGGTTTAGAAAAATAGTACATTCAAATAACTTCAATAGACTTAGATTCTTTACCGGCTACCTGGTATGGCAGCTGCTCTTAAATCGATCCCGTTTTTCGTCTCCCTCTTATATGTATAATGTGCATATACCTATCTCTATCCTGATAAGGTTCTTAATCTTGAAGATGCATTATGTCTTCAATAGATACTTTATTTATTTTAACATAAACATTTTGTTCTAAGTCGAATATTGTTAAAAGTATTAATAAACTAATCTTATATAACTATAAAACGAAAGACAGATCTGCGCTTATTAGACGGGCCTCCCTGTTATATAAAGCAGAAACATTAAAATCGGAAAAAATTAACATAAACAAATCTATTGATCTTGTTTTTTTTACACATTTTTTTTCTTAGTTCAATTAGGTTTTACTTCTTTCAAAATATTATTTATTTACAAGCTAAAAGCTGTTTAAAAAAATAAAAAGAAAATTATGGCAAACACTGAAAAGAAATTTTTTTTCATTAATAAAGAATACAGCAAGCGGTGAAGAATTGATTTGGCTAGGTATGAGTACGAAAAAAAAATTGGGAAACAAACTGAAGGCCTATCGGACCAAATTTAAGGTTTTCATATTGAGGTAAAGAGGATCACGACTTTAAAGCGTGGGAATGATTTTAAGAAACACGTGCAGTGGCACAAAGTTTAGATATAAAAATGATGTCCTTACAAATCCTTTAGCAAATAGTTAGCTTCAACTTTGAATCATATAAAATAAAAAATAAAGTACTTATTTGCCTGCAGCTCGTAAGGAGAAGAAATCAGCTGATTCCCAAGGCTTTCACGCCACACGTGTTCAGGTCAAATTTGCGATTTTTTTCGCAAGTTAATCGCAAAAAAGTCTTTTCATGCGCTGTTTGCGCAAGATCGTGGGAAGGAGGTGTCTTTTGTAGCCACGTGCTTCCATTTTACCTGGGTTACGCAAAAAAATGATAAGAACTAAGTACAATGAAGGTATTTTCTAGATCAAAATTTGAATGACGTTTTTTTTTTCACAATTAAATTGATCACTGTTGACAGTTTTCGATACATTTGATTCATGTCCAGCTGTTCCAAGGTTTTTTTTGTTATTGTGACCTTGCACACTAGTGCATTCATTGGGTACAAAATATCTGTCAATTTAATTGAGCTCGCTAGAAAAAGTTTCGAATTTTCTCCTTCGTCAAACACTGAAATTTTTTATACACTTACTTGAATGTAAGAGATTAAAATATCGTTTTTTACTTTTTCGTTAGATCGTGGCTTTATCAGTGGCCAGCATCTGTCGATCGCTAGGTTTAGCCGTTTTTACCGCGTCCTCTTTGGGGAACCCATTCTGACATTGATCTCAAAATATCCGATCTCCTCCGTGTTTCGGAAGGCACGTAAAACAGTCATCTCTATTAGTCGCGAGATTGTAGAGATTGTGTGAGTTCCGATGATGTCGACAGAAGGCAGTCGGACGTCTAATCGCCCCACAGCCACATCTTCTGCAATTTAAGCGGACCCTGGTACCAGGACACCTTTAGGCAGAAGACTGTTTGAGGAGGAGAGGTATACGGCTAGCAACATGTGGAAAAAACACTTATCATAATATTTTCAAGGTCTATAGGCAACGGAAGATGTTTACCATCAGGTGATATCCTTATTTGCCACCAGACTCACATAAAAAATGTGATATAAATGACTATGCCTAAGGATAAACAAGAAGATATATATTTTTTAAGTAAACCTGCTGAGATCATCTGATTTCCTGCACATTTATATGTTAATAAATATAATAAAATATACGTTAATCTATATATGTTCTCATATATTTTAAATCTTTCATAGATCGATAATTCAAAACGAAGTAAATAATACGGAGTATGATTAAAAAAACTCTCTTAAAAACTAGATGATAATCATAACAAAACCATTAATGTGTAGAATGTATTGCACATTAATAAAATTGATGTGTTCACTAGTGATTAGTGAATAACTTGCTTTTTTCAAAGTAGGTATGTATTGTTTTTATACGATACAAAAACAAGCTTATAATTTTACGACGAACGTGCTAGAATCCAGGGTGACGGTAGTGATCCTCCACAACGAGACAACGCGCTAACCTAGCTACCTTTTCTCGTAACGCTACGTCGTTTTTTTGAACCTTCATAACTTGGGATTCGATTATACCAGATGAACAAAATTCTTGGGGTAGGATGCTAGTAGTAAAGTTAGTAAAGATACATATTTTGACTAAAGCGTAGAGTCACTGAAGTTATGACATATAGAATAAGGGCCTAGAGTAAGATGTGTGGTTCTAAAAGAGATCGGATAATTTTTAGACCGGCAGCATTTTACATGGAAACGTTTTTGGTGGGATAATCTTAACTGAAAATAAATTCAGCCTCAATAGCATTAATCTGTACTAACTACGTAGCGGAACCTCGCGTGTCCGGCCGCGGTTTAAACTGCTTCGAAACAAACGTTACATTTAAAACACATCGTTTTGTGTTAACACTTGTGCTTTACCCCGGTCACGCGACCGCAATATTACCAATATGTGACCGATTTGTAACGCGCGTTCGGCTCTGATTTAATTATCGTGCGTTACAGTCATGAAAACCTTTAAACTTTTGTTAATTGTTTCTTTATACGTAAACTAGAGACTGCCCCGGCATCGCACGGGTGCAATAAAGATATGCATGTATACATACAACCCTTCCTCTTGAATCACTCTGATTATCCATGAAAACCACATTAAAATGCGTTGCTTAACTTAAAAGAGCGGGTAGCAACTTTTAGGCACATGGGAAACTGGTGTCCCCGATTATCTGTGCCTATCTTGGACAGCTGAATGCATCATCAGAAGGCTCACAGTTGCATTTACAGGTCTACAAGGCCTTTGGAAATATGTTCGTCCTTAGAAGGACCCTAAATCGAATTGTAATGGCTGGTTCAAATCAAATTAAGACATGTTTCATTTAAATAGGCTTTCACAAGCTCTTTTGAGGAGTCAAACATTTTTAAGCCTACCACCGATTCGGAAAAGTCGAGCCTCGAGAAGAAGCAGCAAGACACTCGTTAGTCACTCTTTAAAAAAATAGTTCTTATATAATACATTTCCATGTTAACTGTAAATTACAAAGCTGGAGCGGCTCAAGTCTAAGCAGTTTTATCTTTAACTAACTATGCCCGCGACTTCGTTCACGTAAAGTTACGTAAAAGAATAATTTAGCGTGAATATATATAACCTATAGCCTTCCTCGATAAATGAGCTATCTAACACTAAAAGAATTTTCCAAATCGGACCAGTAGTTCCTGAGCTTAACTAATATATAAAGCTGAAAAGTTTGTTTATTCGTTTGATTGCTTGAAAGCACTAATCTCAGGAACTACTGGTCCAATTTGAAAAATTCTTTCAGCGTTAGATAGCCCATTTATCGAGGCAGACTATATATCATAACTCTAAAATGTTCACCTAATTTTACACGGACCAAGTCGCGGGTAAGAACTAGTATTAGTATAGATATTTAGAGGTTGCTAATAGGACTAATTAGAGGTAGCGCCATGCTTGTAGCCTAATTGGTCCGGCGCGTCCGGGTACCAGTACCTCTTTCTCACATGAGATCGGCGTGAAGTGGCGGCAATGCTGTCACGCCACCCTCATCACCTCGATGTCCTAAAGTCCACAACTGTGCGCTTTTCTAGACACTTTTTGCCTCGCACAATTTCTCCGTGGAATCAGTTACCAGCCGGCCGGCAACGCATCTGCGAGCCCTCTTGTGCTGCTGATGAACCACCTGCCCGTTAGCCCCTTGTTTTATATAAAAAAACACGCTGAATTCGTAAAAGATCGTATAAATTCTATTAGACTCTACTCTTCAGTTCAGTTGTCCATGGGCGTCGGTAGTCACTTAGGTGAACTGTCTGCTCGTTTGCCTCTTGTCATATAAAAAAAAATCTGAAATCTAGCCCCGTTATATGAGAGTTTCTATTGCTTCTAAATGTAACAATAAATTCATTTGTTACTACAAGGTACGCGGCGAATGCACGCCAGCCGAAGAATTTCCAATAAAGCCAAAAATATTGGACGTCGGACGTTTTGCTGTAGATAATGCCGGAGCACGGTTCCATTTAAAAACTATACCGCGCGTCACCGGAAAATGGCGGATTAATTTTGTAGTTAGCTATTTATTTGCCTTTTGTGTTATGTGAACGTGGTTTTTCATACTTACATTTTAAATATTCCGTGTAAACGTGGTTCTTTTGTATTTTTTGAATTGTGTCTGTGAAAATTTTGTTATGCATCAGAAATTAAAGTACTTTGCTTTGATCCGCGAATGAATACGAGGGAAAATCGGTGTAGTGCTGCAACCCGAAAGCTACACCACCGAATCCGCCACCAAAGCATAATTTTTGCATCCCCTCCTCACCCGTTGCCACAGCGTTTTAAGCATAGATGCATCTGTGAATGGAATACATAAATATCATCTACTACTAAGTAGAGATATTACTTCAATACAACTACTAATAAGTAGTGATAATTGCATAAATAAAGTTCACGAAGACGTATAACTTCTACTAAGTGTACGGGTTTTACGTGCCCATTTCATTTTCAATTTCTTTTATTTTTAACCGACTTCATTTTCACTTTTTATTGCAATTTTTCGATATTTTCGAAATTCCCTTCGCGAATTTTCCTTCATTCTCGCGTGTCCCACAAAAAACCCCGATAGTGAGTAATAAATCGTGACGAGTGACGCATTTTGCAAGACGTACGCGCGTACTTCCCAGAACGGACGCGGATTAAAATGCACCTCATAGGAGTCCTGACATACGGAAACTCTTACATATGCAGCGGGAGTAGACGAGATGACCACTTAGATTTAATTTACCACCATAATAAGCGGTGACAGGAACAAGGCGAACGGGTATCGAGGCACGCGACGCGACGGGATACGTAACTACGGATATTTTTTATCATGATAGATTTTAATGGTGGAGTTGTGTTATTGCCCTGGAACGGTGGGCGGCCGGGTTTTTGTGCCCCAAGTGCGGGCACAAATTTCGGTGTGTCATCCTAGTTTCCTAAATACCAGGTTCAGGTTGACAATATATAAAGAGTAAAATTCGTGGCAGTTGTATCGTAAAGGAATTCCTCCGGGCAGGGGGGTTAAAAGCTTTGTGACGTCTCATGTCAAAATTAAAAATGTTAAAAAAAATTGAAACCGCTGTTTTTTTTTTTAAATTCATGCATAAGCATAAAATTGAAAAATGTGTGATGTGACATCAAGAGGGGTTTTGAAATGTGACAACAAGGACACGGGCGGAGTTATTAAATCGTAAAATTGGTGTGACGTAATTTAAGGATGTGTCCTTTGAGAAATGAGTACGCTCTATTCATGAAGGTTCATAGTTCGTATCGGTTTTTCTTTAATTATGTGAAAAATGTGCGGCTTCGTGTTCAGAAATCGGCGCAGTTCTGTGCACGACAGCATTGAACCCGTTGTGTTTGTCGGCCGTGTAGTCCACCGTGCGGATTGAACCATCGGGTTCCACTACTGTGTATTGACCTGAAAAAAATATATATGTTTTTAAAAATGAATCGTCCTCTTTATTTCAAATGAGACCCTATAGTATAATGAGATTTATATTCTAATGGTTGGTGGAGTCATGATTTTATAGGTATAGGGAAGTGACAAACGGATAGGTAGGCGGCAACTGATAGTGACCACCAATGCGTTCTTCTTCTTAACAGGAAGACCTTTACATAACAAGAAGGCTTGCATGCGCGTTGACGATCTTTAAGAATGATCTCTATCATCTCGTTTCCGTTCCGATTACATTCCAGTTCCTAGAGTTTAGCTGAGGCGCCTCATGGGATTCGGCGCCTGGAGCGGCCGCTCCGTTCGGGCGGCCGTTCCAGAGGGCGCCTCAGGAGCGACTTTACTCAGGGCACTACTACATCACGGCAACTCCATCAGCATAATAATACTATGCTTTCATGTATCAAAAGTCATAATATATGAATAATATTTTTAAGTTCGATAGAAATTTGCCGAAAACATGCAATTTTTTTTGCGATTGTTCAATGCCTCAGATAAATGGGGAGAGTACTGTGCTGAGTGGTACCTACGAGCTACCTACTTATTTTTTATATTTTAGTATTTTTGTAATAAAAGGGTTAAACTTATAAAGCTTTTTTATCTATTTTACTTAAACTGTTCTCGATAAATATGTGGTATCAACGTTTTACAATGGTATAGAATGCGAGCCATTTGTTTATTTTTTTTTCGAATTTATTCAGTCTATTTATGTTTTCAACCAGTATCTTTTCGATCCAATGTGTACATTTTAAGTACATGGAACTTAATGGGAGACATTAAACCTCTGTGGTAAATTTATACCAAAATAAAAACAGCGCATTAATAAATTTCATAGAATATTTCTGCATTGTTTTGGGTTCTCAGCAAAAATACGTTTTTTTTGATCGGTTTTGGCGCTCGAAGCAACGGAAACTTCTTCAACTTCATCAATTTCATAAGAATAAACTACCTCTACAGATTACAGATAATAACTCTACAGTAGGTGTCAAAAATAAACTTTACATTTGTCATGTAGGTAAAAGTACCTAATACCTAAAGCATTTCTTAGTAATAAACCTATAAAATTATCTGAACCTCAAAAGAATGAAGTTTTAGCACTTGTCCCAGACAAGCAAGGGCTTATTGAGTATGAAACAGCTTTTCAGAACCGGTTGGCATCATTCTTCATTAAATCGGTTAATTGTACAGATATTAACTCATATCTGGAAAGTGTTAAGAGCCTCTTAGTGGATAAAATTCAAGATTTATTGCACCAACATGGCGCATTAAAGGTGAATTTTCTATTAGAATGTACTTTTACAAATTCTATTGGCGATAAAACGGATAGAGCGTTCAAAACACGGAACAGATGTGTATTTATAGGAAGCGATCTTACAAAATTTGTTGAGAAAAGTTTTATAAAGATTATAAATGAAGCAGAGGAGTCTCAATTTCAAAAGAGCGGGTGGATGCTGAGTGGAGCTGATGGAATTAGATTAAGAATCAACAAATATTTGCCATTAAGGGGTCGTACATATCTTCCTCTTCCACCATCTATAGAATCAAAGAAAGCTTGTATTAATGTACGTAATGACGATATGTACTGTTTTAAGTACGCTATTTTAGCGAAATTCGTGAAAAAAAGATGCTCAACGCGTTACTAAATATAGCAATTTAGAACATTTATATGATTTTAGTTGCGTTTTATTCCCAACTCCTCTCAGCGAAATAAGGAAATTCGAAAAGTTAAATAACATCTCTATCAGTGTTTATGGTCTGGATGAAAAAGAAGATATATACCCTCTGAAAGTCTGTAAAACTGAATTGAAAGATCTTGGGTGTTTTTAAATATTTTGTTTTTCCTCCATTTACATTAAGACCCACTTCTGCCGCTTCCCTTACAAACTCTTCAAACGCTCCTCCAAGTGCAGCTGTGCTTCTAGCTATTATGAGCACATCGTCCGCATATGCCAAGTGCTGCGTCAGTCGGTTGTAAATAGTCCCATTAGGATTAGTTCTTATTGCCCTTATTGCTTTTTCCAGTGCTAAATTAAAAAGGACTGGTGATAATGGGTCTCCCTGCCTTAGGCCACCATTCACAACAAAATCTTCCGATAGCATTCCTTGCATTTTTATTTTCATCCTACTATCCTGCATGGTCATGTTTGCTAGCCTGGTAAGCTTCCGGGGGATTCCCAATTCGAGCATTATCTTTAATAATTGCACTCGGTCGACGCTGTCGTAAGCCTGCTTAAAATCTATGAAAAGATTGTGGAGGCAACGTTGAACTCATTTCCTTTCTCAAGGATCTGTCTTAAGGAGAATATTTGGTCGATGGTTGATCTCCCAGGCCGGAAACCACACTGGTAGTCGCCTAATATCAGTTCAGAGCATACTATGAGCCGCCTGTTAAGTATTACGGAGAGAACCTTATGTACTGTGTTCAGCAATGATATCCATCACTCAATCAATATACGTGTCCAATATTAACATCTATCCTGTAAATACTGTTCAAGACGGAATATATGTTAATGTTAAAAAAGTATTTTGATTGACTGATGTGGTGGTAAATATTTAGTCATCTCACGCAGTGATTACAACGACAAGGTCAACGATGTTATCCTTGGAGATGATTTCGTACAATTATCCTCTGACCCTACTGTTAAATTCTCGAAGGAAGTTAAACAAGTCGTCAATAATTGTGACTATGTTTTACCTACTAACACCTTGAAACAGAGGGTAATTGTCATGAATACTCATGCTCCTACGTTATATGGTTTGCCTAAAATACATAAAGATAATATACCCATTCGTCCAGTTGTCTCTTATATTGGAGCCCCAGCTTATCAACTAGCAACGTTTTTAAATAAATATATTATAAATAAAACTAGTTTTAAACCAGAATATGCCGTAAAAAATAGCCTTCAGCTCGTGTCAAATATTAAAGAAATTAATTTACCTGTACATTGTAAATTACTATCACTAGATGTAGATAGTCTATTCACAAATGTACCTGTACAAGAAACTCTTCATATTTTTGAAGAAATTCTAGTACGAAAACGGCTTCATCCTGGTGAAATAAATGATATTCTAGAACTAACCGAAATTTGTATGAGTCAAAATTATTTTACTTTCAACGGTCAGTTCTATCACCAAAGGGAAGGTCTAGCAATGGGTTCCCCTTTGAGCCCTTTAATGGCAGAAATCTTTATGAATGATTTCGAGTCCAAACATATTGTCAACGATAAAAACATCTTGTATTACTTTAGATATGTTGACGATATCATTTTATGCTGGACTGGCACTGAGAGACAACTGAATATCTTTTTTAATAATTCTATGGTAACAATAAAATTTCTACTATCTGGAAATGTGTCAAGATTTAGTTGCTATTCTAACTTTTACCGACCAACTTTGACCCCCTTGAACCCTCTGAACCTCCAAATCCTGTTCTTCCCAAAAAATTCTGTGCATGTAAAAAATTGATAGCTGGTGGTTATTTAAGTTTTTGCGGTTCAAACAGGGTTGCGGAGCGCAACTTTGATTAAAATTTATAGCTTTAACTCCCTATTGAGACGTTAAGTTTTAGGACTGAAATTATTATTTTCTTTGATATCAATTTTAAAACTAATAAATAATATATAAAAAGAATTTAATATTTGTGACTTCTATATTTTTGTCGTCCTGAAACTGACAAGAAACAATTTGCGGATTGTAACTTAAATTTAAATTGATAAGACCCTTAAGGCAAAATGTACGGATGTGGTTATCGAACACCGACAAAGAGGCCGCCCGGCAGCGACGAGATACGAGAAAATTTGGAACATCAAATGGAAATACTAGCGAGGGATAGATCCCTTTCGACTGTCACTAGTGAGGTAAGCATAACCGGGATTGGCGAAACAAGTACAGGAATGGACCCATGTTCAGCAGGTCCTTCCGGTACCTTACCTAAGCTTTCTTCAGTCGCTCCCAATAAAACCATGTCACAAGACTCCCCTAGTTGGGATGGGGCATCAGCTAAGGAAAGGACACCGACCAGCATATTCGTGCCCTCATCAGGGCAAGAGAAAGGCAAATATAAGGTAGTCGTAATTATGAAATGTGTTTATAGTTTCTGATAATGCTTCGAGAAAAACTGTAACATTTAACCACGGAGGACGATATGCCGTGCCTATTATAATAAGCTTATTATTTATTTTAATGCTTATCCACATCTGCTCTATTGACGTTACAGTAGGGAATTTAAGCATCTTAGCCACTATACCATGTTTAATGTAAAAGCCGACCCCACCTCCACGCGACCGAATTTCCGCCGACCTAGGTATGTGACGTAGCCTATACCCTGGTATTTTTGGCGCTTTTCCTTCCTCACCCTGCCGGAGCCATGTTTCATTTATAGCCATTATATCTACACTATGACGATCCATAGCTACTAGAAACTCATCATGATTGGTGCCAAGTGATCCGGGATTTAGGAGACCAACTTTTAAATTTTGTTGTTTCCCTATTTTATATCAATAAAATTATTCAATCTCTCAAACGAGTTTTTTTCTTGAAATAAAGTAAGCTTCCTTAAAACATGTGTAAAAATCCCTAATAATAAACATCCTATACATTTTTTCACAAGCATGACACCTTTACCATAAACAATCATTTTATGACCATACATATTTTTATATATTGAATATGAAACACTTAGTCCTAAAATAATACTAAAAAGAAATCGCTGCTTAGTAGCAAATAACTTATCACAAATATTAAATACTTTCCCTAACATTATCTTTTGGGGCATCTCTCTTAAACTTAAGGTAGCTACAAGTAAATAATCTCTATTTTTTTTCTTTTATCACAGTAATGTATGTACATGTGTGTGTATAATTTTAACATTAACGTCGAAACGCTCTAAAATGCTTTAGTGTAGTATTCATAACTCGAATACTGAAAGAAAGAGCCCTCCCCTCGACGCAATATCACTCATTAGAGTGGAAATAACACCACCGAGAAGAAAAAAAGAAAAATATGCATTTTTGGGAAAGGTAACCAAACTACATAATTATCACTTCCCCTTCACATGTTTTTTTATGTAAAAATATTTTTTTACAATTGAAAAGTATTTCTTGATCTATTTTTTGTATTGATAAATAAATAGGCTAGTTTGGTCATTACCATACGTATTGTCTTAAATATAATGAAAATATTTTTAAACCATGGTTTTTTTACCTACATATACTGCTAAGTTTTTTCATATTACTCTTACGTTGATATGGTTGAATGATTGAAATGGTTTTACTAAACTAAAGGAATTATTCCTTTACGATATTAATGTTTATGGCCAATAAGATAAAAGTACGGTTTTGAGCGTAGCTGCAAACATAGGGGACATAGCAAAATGATGTGGGAATTTCAAATAGATTTAAAGTGAGATATACAAGAGAACAGATCAATATTAGAAGAAAATAAAAGTTTAGAGAATGTCTCTCTATTAACTCATTGAAATATTAAGATACCTACGAGATTTATTGTCTTTTAATAAATGTCTATATAACTAATTAACCCTTTTAATAAATGTCTATATAATTAATTAATAGGCCTCACCCCCGTTTGTACCACTCTTTACGGTCTTGAACTAAATTTAAATTTTATAATAATAACTTTCATGAATTTAAGGAACATTACGTCAATTAAATAGTCTTTAGAGTTCCGTACCTGTAAAGGAAAAAAGAAACCCTTATAGGAACCCTTCGTTTATCCATTTGTTTGTCAAGACCCTTTTTTCGCAGGAATGAGTAGAGTTATATAGCTAAAATTAATAGCAAATATTGCGATTTGCAGTCCCTCAAAGCTGAAAAAAATCAACTCCCTAGGTGTACGCAATTAAAATATATAGCCTTGTATTTAACATTTCCCAAACGTTGGCAAAGAAAACCAAAACCTATAGACTCTCGTTGACTTAGAATCACGAAATTTTTCAAGAATTTAAATACTGTATTCTGTTCTTTTAGCCACCGCAACCTGTACAACCCTGGAGGGGAATTCGCGATGCCAAAGAATTTGGACCTGAAGCACCTCAATTCGATTGGTTACTGCAACAGAAATTTACAGGCGATGAGGACTGTTTGTATCTGAATGTTTACACTCCAAATATAACGCCGAAACAGTCATACCCAGTGATGGTTTGGATTCACGGTGGTGGCTTTAACGCTGGCAGTGGAAACGATGATGCATATGGACCAGAATTTCTTATGCAACAGGACGTAGTTTTGGTTACATTTAATTACAGACTTGGAGCCCTCGGATTTCTATCCCTTCAAACAAAAGAAATACCAGGTAACGCTGGTATGAAAGATCAAGTTGCAGTGCTAAAATGGGTGCGGAAAAATATCATCAACTTCGGTGGTGATCCTAACAATGTAACCTTATTTGGACAAAGTGCTGGCTCTGCAAGTGTATCGTACCACTTACTTTCACCACTAAGCAAAGGTCTCTTTAAAAGAGCCATTCTACAAAGTGGAGCAGCAACAAATTGGTGGTCAAGAACGATAAAACCACGTGAGAGGGCAATAAATTTGGCAAAACAATTAGGATTCAATTCCGAGAACGATGGAGAACTCTTTGAATTCTTTAAATCCGTTCCAGTCAAATCTCTATTAAATGTCGCTCTTCCTTTGACGATGCAGGAAAGTGTAAAAGAATATCTCAATCTTTATTTTGGTGTGGTCAACGAAGGAGGTCATTGCGATAATGAAAAATTCTTTACTGAGGAAAGTGATGGTAAATTACCTGCCATACATCCCAACGTAGATGTGATACTTGGCTATACAGAGCACGAGTCCATTATATCATTTCTTCCAATGTTTAAAATTGATAACATTATGAATCAAGCTAACTTTTACTCGGATTTTTTTTTGCCAAAGTGGTTAACCTACAAATGCACAATGGACGAACAGTTAAAAATTGGTAAAACGATTAAAGAATTCTATTTCAATAAGGATTTAGTTTCAACCAAAGACGTAGAGCATTTGATGAAATATATATCGAGTGATTTATTTATTTATGGAATACTAACTTTTGCAAGCATAATTTCTGCCACCACTAAAAACAACGTTTACTTATACAAATTTACCTGTAAATCAAAGAGAAACATATTTAGATCTCTATTTGGGGCGGATGCAATTTTGAGTGAAAAAACGGTTGTATCACATTGTGATGACCTCGCTTATCTCTTTCCTGTTAAGTATGCTGAACAAAAAGTGGACACAAATACAAAAGAATACAAAATGATACAAAGTATGACAAAATTATGGACAAACTTTGCAAGTACTGGGTAAGTGTTACACTGCTATGAATTTGCTACATTTATAAAGGAATTATCTGTATATCACAATTTGCAACTAATATTTTTTCCCACAAACCATTGCAGATACGTACAACACAATAAACAATTCACTATCTATATAAAAATGAATCCCAAAATGTGTTGCTAAGCGCAAATCTCAGGTTTCCTCCTTTTTTGAAGTCCGTTAAAAATATACTTTATACTTTGGATATATGATAAAAATAGTCAGAGTTAAACAAACGGGCAAAAACTAATATTCAGTAATCTCACTCAGAACGTTGTATAACGACTTACATATGAATACCCTTTTTTTTTAGGAATCCAACACCTGACACGAGCCTGGATGTAAAGTGGGAGCAATACGACTTGAAAAAACATAATTATTTGGACATCGGCGAGAAACTGGTTCCAAATTCTCATCCAGAGAAAGAGGAAGTTATTTTCTGGGATAGTATTTTCAAACAGTATTATCCCTATTTTGGAAGCGTTTACGAATAGCAGGTTCAAGGACATCCAAAAGCTGTTTTTCTTTGAGTATAAAAATTACTAAAAGTACAGAATAACTTTTGTTGGATATCTGTATAAATCTGTAAAAATGTTTTAATAAAAGCTTTTAACACATTTCAATCTATAATTCACTGTAAGTGCCCAAATACTAATTTTCTAAAGCAACTTGATGTTGAAACTATAAAGGATATTACATTATACTAACCGACTCGACAAAATGTGTTTGACCATTTATCAGCATGCGTGTTCCAACCCTAATTTTAAATTCAAAAATAATTGTTTTGTAAAAGTGGCCCTGATATCTCCACACGTTGTTTTGTAGAAATTATTACTATATAAGATATTTTTTAGTTCAATAAAATATAACATATGTAGTACATAACATAAAACATATGTAGGGATGTGGTTTTAATTGAAAGAGGAATAGACCATTGCAGACAATGATGGCTTATAAATGTCAATACACTAACCACTCCTTTATTTCCTCCTTTATACGTTATTATAAATAAAGTATGATGGAAGAATAACTGGATACAAAGGATGTAATTTAAAATATATTTGTTAATTTAATAAAGTACATAGGACGTAATAAGTGAATGGTTACAATATTCACATGGGAAGTGTGTAGTTAATTTATACGCCATCATTGTCTGTAACACTCCACATTCCATAGGGTTTGCTTTGCCAAAAAATAAAAAAAATATTTAGAGCTGGAACACCGTTATTAATAACTCGTTTACCGCTGATTCTCAAACCTACCAAATATGCACAATAAATGTCATAATAATTCATCAAGCACTTTCTTTCGGGAGAGATTGGCAACAAATACTGTGCCACGAGAATTTTATATAGTATTAGATTTTGTATTGCAAATTAACAGTCACATGTATAATATGTTTCAGAGAGACTTATAATGCCTCATAATCTTAAACATTAGTATTAAGATTGTAGACATGTCACCGATAGATTGTAGTCTATCTAATATCTCATATCCTGTATATCTCATATCGTGTATATATCACAATCTTCTGACAGCTTACAATCTCGCAAGATAGACTACAATCTAACTGTTTTTACAATTCATCGATGACATATACACATTACTCGCTGTACTTACGTAGCTCTCTATTCACTCAGCGTGCAAGCAAAATGCACTCTGAATTCCTCACAAATAAAACAGACAGAAACATAAAACCTCTCGAGCTGATATTCGTATGCGTTCTCATTAATTCAACACGCTAACGAAATGCATCTGGAATCCAGCCAACAATGGTTTTTGATCGGATTTCATTTCAACAGGCATTTCGAGTAACACCTGTAACAGATTTGGTATTTGATTCAAAACCTAAATCCGTGAGAGTGGTTTGGCTTATGTTGAGCCTTTTACATTTTAAAATAAATACAACAAAATAGATTTATCATTTTACTCCTAGAGAGCTGCCTAGGAAGGAAGCTTATGTTATGTTATGTTGTGGTGCGTTGCGATGCGTTGCGTTGCATTGCATTTCATCGCATTGCGTTACGTCACGTTACGTTACGCTACGTATGCGTACAAAGCCGGGAAGCTACTTCATTTTATACTTTTTTTCCCATGAAAATGCTTCTACGCATCTCTAGTCTCGGCTGAGTGTGGGCCCCGCCGACCAATGCTGAGTCCATTAAAAACAGGGTCACAGGGGGGGGGGGGCACAGGATCACTTCTCACCCTCAACTTTGAAGCCACGGTGATACGTTTATTTTGGCCTAAGTCCCTGTTATTATAGCCGCAGTTTTTCACTACTGTGGTGGAGGAGGGCGGTTTGCAGAACACCTCATTCTTTGATTCGGCCGGGATGTACCGGGTGACGACAGGTCTCTCGCTATCCTTGCGCTGCCTCTTTTGTGAGGTCATTTCCTCGCCTATAATACAAGGACATCTGTTGACAATTTAATCACGTCAAATGTCATACTAAATCATGGCTCATCATGTCTACACTGTGACATAATCCAATTATAAAATCTTGTATACTTTTGTATGCATTTTGCAATCGCTCGATATTGATGTGCTTGAGGTTTTATTTTAATAATGTTATATATTAATATTTGTAAAAGGAGTCTCTCAGAAGTGGATATTTATATAACAAAACTTTTATACGACAGTATAAATTTATTGGGTAGCAGGGTTTCCCCGTACAATTGCTTTTTATAGAATGCGCCCTATCAACGCGCCGACATTTCAGTGGCCGTACTGTGATGGTGCTCATGGAGCTCATAATAAAGCTACCGGAGATAATACAGGCCCAGTAGTGGTTAGACACAAGGAGAACAAGTAATAAGGAAAACAATGCAGTATAATGTATATAATATGTTATATTGCTCATAAACTACTAAAACACTCTTTATAAATCACAAAAATAAATTATGAATCAATTGATTATATACATATATCACTCCTTTGGAGTGATAGGAACACAAGTGCAAAAAACTAAATAGAAAAAATTCACTTAGATATAGTTGGAATAATAAAAAGGATATGTGTTGATAAGGTTATAAATATAACTTTAATGATGTATAGAAATGGTCATTACCTGTAATGTGAGAAAATTAAAGAACTTAACTGTAGTATAAAAAAAAATTAAACTTAAAATATAAAACTTTTTTATATATATATATTTTTTTTGCACTTGTTTATGTGTCGCGTTAAATGAGCGATATGTCATAGGTAGATATGAAATTATTAATCAATTGATTATATTCATATATAGTAGAAGTTACCAGACTGCTTGCCTAACATAGTTTCAAAATTAGTGGTTTTTATAGAACTATATTGTAATAAAGAAATCAACTAACATTCTTTTAAGTGAATTTATATTATGTAGTATTGATAACTTTAAGAACAAACTAATTTTAATTGTGATGGTTTATAATTTTTTGATCAGTGTTTTATTTAGTAAGGACTGTTTATGTTACCAGTTGAAAAAAAAAATTTCTTAGCTGCATAAATTAAAACTTTAAGTTAATTAATCTATGTGCTTAAATCATGTGAACAAAAACACAGCCTCGTTCAAACATTTTGTCTTTAAAATGTTAAACATTCAACATACTGATTTGTGATCGATGATTAAATGTAACAAGTAGTATAAATATTTATATTAGTACTAGCGGACTGGACAGACGATGTTCTGCTCGAACGCTGGATCATTTACGATTTAATACATTTTACTATCGGATAATATTATTTCCGTTCTCATTCCCTTTCCTGGTCCCGTTCCGCTCCCGTTTTGTTACCGTTCCATTCCCGTTCCGTTCCCGTTTAGGTTCCACATATTAAAAAAAAAAAAATTGTCAAAAGTACTTTATGGTTACATTAGAAATTATTTAGTATGGTGATTAAGTATTCTTAAATTTTTCACTGTTTCCACGCAATTATTACTTATTTATAAAGATTAATTTTATATAGATTTGTATGATGTCGTTGTTCTCAAATTAGATAAATTTGAGTCTAGTTTAATCTTAAAAAGATTAAAGATCTTAAGATAAATTTATTTTATTAATAAGATAAATATAAACAACTTCTTAAAAACACTTATTTGCAAGGCGTATTTTACAGTTAGCGCAGAAATGTATTAAACTCTCTTGCAAGAATTATTTATTAAAAGGTGGTTAGCGATTTCTAGCTGCTTTTTCTCGTTTCTCGACTTTTCCGAATCAGTGGTAGCTTTTAAAATATTTGACGGAACATTTAGCCAGTGTCACGTTATATAGAGATGGCAGAAAGAAGATTAGTTAACTGGTTATTACCAAACGAGTCAAAATTTCTTCGCCTTCCGTGTCTAAAGTGAGACGATGGCAGTATAACTTCTATGTATTGATGGCAATATAAACTCTGTACTCATATATTAAGGCACGCATACGTTTGTGCTTGGGAAAACAAGAAAGTTATTAATGTATTTATACTCTTCTGAAACACCAACTTTAGGTACTATATAATTAATTTTTAATCCATCTTTGTGGTTACCCTAAGTGTTTTGTTGTTAAATAATAATGCGATAATTAGACAAAAGCTATTGTTGTATGCGCGTCAAAAATTAAATAGCCCTTTGACTTTGGCCCGAGGGGAAATCTTCAGCAAAATTTCAACAATGACGCTAATTGTTTTGCCCAACAAAACTACCTTTGTGTTTGTCTTTGTACTATAGTCGGACTTAGTTGTACAATGTTTCGTTGAAATCTAGCATTTAACTTCTCACATATATCGTATCGCTTCTTGGCTCAGGATAAGCTTAGCTATCCAACGCGGCATTTTGGAAACTCCGCCACATGGGTCAAATTTTACTTTTTTTAATTAAGTTAATTTTTAACAACTTTTTAAAGATAATGTAGTTTACATTATCTTTAAAAAGTTGTACAGTTAGATTTACATAGTGTTTAGTTCTATATATTTTGTTATTTAAGTTCATAAAAGGAAGTTATGTCGATATACTTAACAGTGTTGAAATGCGATTATTTCTCTCTAAAATAATTTCGCAATTTCTACTAAAGTCATTATATATTTTTGTCTTATTGGAACGATAAGACAAAATAATGTTTGAGAGGAAAATATATAGTTTTATTCTGACATATAAAGTCGGTTTTAGTGTTCATTTAATTTTACTACATGCTTATCACATGTATATCTTACTCAGTAGAAACAAGTATACATAATAGGAAGGCTGTATTTTTGAAATCTAAAATTCTTGATATAATTTCTTTATGAACAAACGTTGTTTGCATTGTAAGTATAAATATTATGCCAGAGCCAGACATAGCTTTATACGAATGATCATGCAGTGTGGCCAGGGACTTTGTGTAATTTCACAAACTTTTTTAGAAATTTGGACAAAAGTGTACAAACACTGAGTTATGTCTGGCTCGGGCATTAACAAAATATATATCTACCTTCATTATTGGTACTTACTAAGCTGTGTATATGTATAACTAAAATATTCTTTTTTTTTAAATCTCTTAATCAGTTCAAACAGAAAACATAAAGAAAACAAAAGTACTGAGTGTACTTTTGTTTTCTTTAAAAATCAGTTGAAAATGTTAACCCTCAACTCAACTCAAATGTTAATCCAAAATGATTTAAATTTGCCATTTCTCCTTCAATACTTCTCATGAATATAACGCATTTATTATAAACTATATTTCATATATTTATATAAACTTAGAATTTAACACCTTGAAAACTATGCTTATAATCACAGCGAAAAGTATTTTTTTTTAATACAGGTTACTTTTATTTTGTAAATTAATAAAGCATTTAAATACGAAAAAAAAAATTATTTCAATTTGAAGTCAAAATAATTTTTTTTTTGCTACAATTCATAATATCAATAATAAATTTTCATGAGGGAATTATTATTGCATTAATTCTCTGGCATGTCGTTCTTTCTCGCTTCGGTGAAAATGTATCTAGCTATTTTAATTATATTACACTAGCTGTTGCTTGCGACTTAGCCCGCGTGAAATTAGACCTATGAAATACCTTGGACTTCCTTGAAGCTGGCTCCCATAAAAAATCCCTTCTAAAGAGATGTCCACTAACTATAAACTATTTCCTTATCAAATATCCTCTTTGTACGTGTGGCGTTTCCCTTCTAATTATAGAAGACTTGTAAATGGAAAGCTTTGCCCTCATATTTATTCCAATTCCTTTCGCAACACATTAACCACACAAGTAAAGTACAGAGAAAAATAAACACTAAATAAAAGCGTGTTAATAATTCTCAAATTCATAAAAGCATACACGTCGCAAACGCCACATTATCAAAATCTATTTACCACGAGGATTACTTAGGATGTGCGTTATTTTGGGAGAATAAAGGTTATCTCAACATTACGTTTCATGGTACGTTGCCTGTTTATCTCGTTTATTTTTTTGTATACTACCTTAGAACCGCGTATTTGCCGCTATGGAAAATTATTATCAACGTATAAGACACCATTGCTATTGTTAAAAGAGACTTAGAAAATAAATTGGTTTTTTGGAATGATTTATATGATGATGATGAATACGGTGTGAAAGTGGAATATTCAGACAATGTGCGAGACAAACATTCAGTCCAAAGTGTCAAAAACGCTATGCATAAATCAAGTGACTGGATTCAAGGAAAATTTCGCAATATTTTCCGCAAAAATGAAAAAAAATTGAAGAAGAAAAATAAAACTACAGTCAAAAAGAAGACAACTAAAGTTATTAAAAAATTGGAGTGAGTAATAATCATATGAGAGATCTCAATGATGCAGAGTTTGAGTACAAAGTTGAAATATAACTTACTGTTATGTTTCAGAAAGCCGAGCACAGTTATGAAGGATCCAAGTAAAAATGTTAAACCACGACCTGTTCGCAATACCGATAATGTAAATATCTTACATAAAATTTAAAAATGTAATTTGACATGTGAACCCTAAATTTTTCATAATAAAGACATATATATACCTTATCTCAAAAAGCAGGAGAATGCTTACAGATCAATAATGCGCCAGTGAAGAATAGTGCATTCATGCTACTTCTTTACAAAAATAATATATGTATACTAGTTCTTTAATGATTACTTGTTCCCTGCGACTTTGTACGCATAAAATAAGTGACAGAATAGATTAAATTTGAGCTTGATGATATAAAGCCTATGGCCCTTTCTAGATAAATGGGCTATAAAATACTGACAGAATTTTTCAAATCGGAGCAGTAAAAAGTTCTCCATCATAACCAAAATCTTCGCCACAAGCCAGCTTAGGTTCTGTAAAAAATACATAATCAAAGATTATGAAACAGTCTAAAGTAAGGTGTTCGCCATCACCACAAAAGCGGATGTACAATCCTTTAAAATGTAAATGAGAACGACGTAAATTAATAAAACATTTGCAAATAAAGCATTTTGACGATCCAATAAACCTTAAAAAGGTGAATGCGATCGTGCCATAACATAATTTTAATAAACTGAATTAAACTATTACGATGAGCGCGGTAGAGGACATATTTTAAAATATCGATAATAATTATATGTCAAAGAAGTTATTTCTGTAATGCCGGAGCCAGACGTAGCTCAAAGTATTTGTACATTTTTGTCCTTGAAGTCTGCAAAGTTTTATAAATCTTTGTGCAGTTACGCAAAGTCCCCAGCCACGGTACATGATCATTAAAATGATCATTCAAATTAAGCTATGTCTGGCCCCGGCATAATAGTCGATAGGATAGATTTCAAAACAGTTTTTCAATTGTCGCCAAGGTGTAATATCCTTTCACATCTGTATACTAAAAAACTTAATAGCACAGAGTCCTCGTAATTGAAGAGAATGTATAACCGCAATAGATGCCTTTTAGTATGTATATTGTATGGCAATAAAAGTTTACAATCGCTTGCCAAAAGACATTATAAATTTGCCTTTAACATATTTTAAAAATAAATTGACAGAATGGCTAATGATACAACAATTTTATAGTTTGAATATCAAAATTAAAAACTATCAAATTGTGACGGCAGTTAGTTAGTTAGTTAGTGCAAAGCTTAAGTGTAGTTTGATTTGAGTTGGATTGCAAAAACTTTTATTCGGTATGAAATGTGTTTATTCATCGGTGAACTTTTCTGGTACCACTAAATAAATATTTCTTTATCTTTAAAAAAAAATTGTTAAGCACATTGCAAGTCCAATATAAATTTTTGCTATATATGAATGTTTTTATTATTGTTTATGTCGCGCACTTAATCATAAACTGACCTAACTCAAAAAAGCTGATTTTTGGAAAATCGCAAATAAACATTTTGGTTACCACTTATAATTGGATAAAAGCGGCATAATAGTAACGAATTATGTATTTTAATGATGATAAATAAAGCAATTAATAATATTGTAATGTTAATGATATTTTATTATTTGTTTGTTTCCTTAACTAAAAAAGATTTTAGTTAAAAAGACGAAAATAGCTGTATCTCAGTATTGTATGGAAATATCGAAATAATCTTTACATTGGCAGATAGAGGACATTGTAACGAAGCTTATGTCATTATACCTCTCTTTAGACCTAAAACGTAATCGATCAGATTATATATGATTAAGCGTGCGATACGTTTTATCGACAAACAAATAATATTTTATAGTTTTTATCAGCCTTTTTTATTATATTACTTTAACCTTTAAAGGATAAACGATTTATACAATTGAATAAGGATAGTAAAACTCTCTTTAAATTACTTATATATATATAAATACATACATATGGATAATACACCCAGACTCGAGGCGGGAATCGAACCCACGACCCCGGAGCAAAAGGCAGGGTCACTGCCCACTGCGCCAACGGGCCAGTTAAATATGGTATTCTTATAACGCATTCATATTATTCTATATTATATTATACCCATATATAAGCGGGTTGTACGAGAATAATCCTAGAACGCGTTTTCCTATAATGTGAAATAAACCTGTTATAGGGGGATCAGAGTATTTTAAGTAAAATAACATTTGGATCAGTCACGGGACATTCATATACATTTTGATTTTCATTTATATAATTCCATGGAATGCCACTCCGTTACTCTGATTGTGAGCGGTAAGCTATTGTAACAATGTACTTATTTTTAAAAGCTCAATAAAGCTGACACGCTAGTAAGCGATTAGACCCTAATATGCTTTAAGAAAGGGCAAAGTAGATTACATTATATTTAGTTATTTTTTAACTTGTCATAACTACATATTAATGGAAAAATTTATTTATTGCTTTTATTGAAATTTTATGCCCCTAATTTAGCCGGTAATTATGAAAGGCAATTTTTTTTTTTAATTAATTATCTTTCTCCAAAGGAGTTTCCCGTATAACGAGAAACTTCCTTGTACATTAATCGATGGCTGATGAAGTAAATAGCCCGAGGTATTATTGCTTTAACAACGGAATAATTTCTTCAACGTCCGCCATTAATCCACGTTGATTGATTCTTGACGTAGAGTACTCCTACAAAGATGATTAAATCAACACATCGTTCTGCTTACTTACCTTGGGAATTTCATGCTTCGTAAATGAAAACATCACCGGTTCTGTAACGCATATTTGCAAAATTGCATCGAGGTTTAATTATAAAAGACAATCTGGTACGTCAGCGCCACCAAAATATGCCCCCAAATATAATGGAAGCTTCATTTACTCGTGCCCCGGCGAGCCTTTATCGCTGATTACAGCGAGCCAGTGGTGGCTTGCGGCTGCATATCAATTTAATTATTATTATAAACTCCCCTCATATTTATTAGGACATAGTTGGGTTTCGGACAAATGTGACGAAAATTGGAATATTAGTCTAATAAAATAAAAAAAACTTCTTCTAGCATGTTCTTCACATTTAGAAAAACTCTTTATTCTTTTAATCGGTGTATGTAAAAGTCTATTATTGTCTACTTTGTATTCAATGATTTTCTCTAATTTCGATGCTTTTAATTTATTGTGAGGAAATAAAATCAATATGGACTTTTTGTAAGCGCTTACGAACGTCATATGTATGAAATTGACAAAGATTTATTTTTGCTTGTTATATGCATTATATCAAAAATTTGTCCTCTGTTTTTTACTTGTTTTAAATTCGAAATATACATAATATAATGTGAAAACAAAAGAACTTAGTGAGTGCTAGGAACGTATTTGGAAAGGTGGTGATTCGATTTTCCGTGGTTGGTCCGGAATTTGTTTAGGGCTGTCCACACCTTCCTTTCGGCCATAAACGGTAAATTCCATAAAAAATAAATAGACAAAAACTTCTTAGTTTTTTTAACACGAGGAATTGTTCGAACTAATACCGGCCAGCTACATTCCATCATCTCATCAGGTCAAAATTTGAAATTCCATCGTCATCACCTCAATGTCCTCAAGTCCAAAACCGTGCGATTCTCTAGAAACTTCTTACCTCGCACGATGTTTTTGTAGAATCAGTTACCAGCTTAGGTATTTCCGAAACGATAAGACTTGCGAACCTTCAAGAAAAGAGCATATTCATTCTTCAAAGTTATATATAACAAGGGGCTAACGGGCAGGCGGTTCACTCAAGTGACTACCGACGCCCATGGACAACTGCAACACCAGAGGGCACACAGATGCGTTGCTAGGCCTTGGAGCAATGAGTATGCACTTTTCTTAAAGATCCCGAAGTCGAATCGGTTCGGAAATACAGACACTGGTAATTGATTCCACAGAAGAATTGTGTGAGGTACGAAGTGCGAGGTTACAGATATATCTCCTATTGAGTAAGATTAGTTGAGTAATAAAGAGGCAGTTTCTTCGGGGACTGAACCCCGAACTGACATCTTATGGATTTCGACTATGTACCATTGCAGTTTTGAGTCTCTAATTTTTTTATAAAGTTGGGTTTAGACCAAACGTAATCAGAGCTAGAGTTAAAATAAGAGCCTTATTGTAAAAGGTTCTTCTTAACGTTTACACCAGAATATTAACTATTCACAAATATTCTAATTCATATTCTACCAAAAACTAGAATAAAAATTAGAATCTTTGTGAATGCAGACAGAACAACGAAAGAATGCTCTGTTCACACTCTAGCTCTGTGTTCGTTTGGTCTTAGCCCAACTTTATAAAAAACGTAGAGCGAATTTGATAGAGTAGAAGTAAAATTGGCATTCACTTGTCTAATGTAAATGGGCTTTAACACAATTTCTAGATTTTAAAGTGAAATGCAATATAACATTAAGTATTTTTATCGTTCACAGAACCTTAATTTTATTTACTTTTATTTTATTTACAATCCTTATAAGAACATTCTTGGTACAAAAATCGGTTCTTTGTATAACCGTTTACCCAGAAATGAAAATGAGTTCATATAAATTCGTTAATTTCTCACAAGAATGTTTTTACAGATGACATATTCTTATAATTGAGAAATAATTGTATAAAGAAATATATAGGGTCTACAGGTCAGTAGCAGATGTGTCGACTACCTTCCGTGTATTCCAAAGTTCGATTCTTGACCTTGTTATGCATCCTCTCCTATCGTAAGCTAATGGACTTAATTATAGAAGAGACGAGAATATTAAATAAAATAAATTTATTTGCCGTAAATAAAAATTTATAATCTTAAAAAATAATAAATTATAGTGTATATTCAAAAAGCAAGAGAACAAAAAATGGAATTTTGATCTCTGTTTATATGTTTACTAGCTGTACCCGTGACTTCGTCTGCGTAAAATTAGTCAAAAAATTAGATTATATTTTAGCATGATGATATATAGCCTATAGCCTCCCTCGATAAATGGGCTATCTAACACTGAAAGAATTTTTCAAATCGGACCAGTAGTTCTTCTTGAGATTAGCACGTCCAAGCAAATAAACAAACAAACTTTTCAGCTTTGTATAATAGATATATATTGATATATATACTGCTCGGTCACAATTTTGGTCTTTTATGGACCTTTATTTATTTATATTTCTAACGTTTGCTATTTTTAATGAAGTCCTTGTATTTTTAGGCAATTTAGTGCTCTTTAAAACATGTTCATTCCAAAAGTATTCCATACCTATCGCGGCTTTTCTAGACCGAACATTGATATAAATGTTATAACTTTAGTCTGAAATGAGATTTTACATACAAGGCAGCTTTTAGTCGTATCTTTCTTTATTTCCATAATGTAACAAATCTCTCCGCTTCTTTTATTTATTGTAGTAATAATATGTGAAAATGCAAATTTTGGAGGCCACCCATTCTCTTACGCGGAAACCAGTTGCTGAATCCGAAATTTTGTTATATCTCCAGTAATTAAATTACACTTAAAACTATCAAGTATGCGTACAGTCTAATATTTACGGATAATGAGCAACTAAAGGTTGGGTGAGATTAGCCGATTGGAATGTCAACGCAATTTAGCGTTATTTATATAGGAGTAAATTGTAATTTCAAATCCTTATAAAAAATTAAAGACATTTTGAAGACCTAGAGTTGTAAGTTTGAATCATGTATATAGAAGTAAACTTATAAAAATGTTATAGGTTATATCTAATATAAGCGATGTTCCGGTCTAAATGGATAAGTTTCAGGGACGCCTTCCGTAGCAACCTTGACGTCACAGCTATTTGCATTATTTCCATCAACATCGCAATTCTGGTGAATTGTGCTCAAGATCTTCCCTAGACCTTGGTGCTTCCTCTGATCTCATTCTGAGAATGCCTATTGTGGCATAGTGCAATTCTTACACCTCAGTCGAGCCTCCTCCATACCAGATGGGCTATTGGCTGATATCCCTGATTGAACTGACACTTTGCATATTTAGTCAATTCTCAATCTTATATTGTAACCTTACAATTGCTTATACACAAATATAGATCCAACAACAGTTCAACAATCTTTTAGGGGGTCATAGGTATTCCATATGCATAAATGATATTAATTTTGTCTTTCTTTAAAAGAAAGAAACGTACAAAAAATATTAGAGTTTTTAAATGCCCGATTTGTGGTTAATGCTCACGTTCTTTCCCCGTATCTGACTTCACGCTTAGTTTAATTTTATGTTAAGAACACACTGTTTATAAGCAATTATAAAGATCAGCTTGAATTTTAAACATGCAATTATCTACGCTAATAACGTAGTTTTTTATGTAAACTTATCCAATAAAAATATAATTCTGGTCGTAAAAGTATAGCTATGCCGGCCTTTATTAAAATTTTAAATCAGCGAATAATTTATGTACTCGTTCGTCTTCAGCCTTCTGGGCAAAGTTTCCTTGGATTAAATTCTAATTTATATTTTGGCCAGTCCCAAAAAAAAGATAGGCAATGTTTATTTAAGTGGGTGTATTTTTATGGCTTTTGTTTATGCGGTCGACATTTTTCAGCTATAGTACGAGTGGAGGCGTTATTTTTTGCATCACTTAATGATACTTTCGTAATAATGTCCATCATGTATCTGATTACGTTTCCCCCCTCCCCCCCCTTTTGTCACATAATGTCACATTTTGCTTTGTCACGTTTAGATATTACATTTAAAAAATTTCAATTCTTTCCATTTAGATTGCACTAATTAATAGCTTGTATAGATGTAATTAAAGTTTTCAATTTGCAGTCTAGTCCTTGGAGCGACACGTGCTTCTGCTAATTTCCCCGTATTTTATTCCATTAGAGGGTATTTTGTAGAATTCCGTCGAGGCCAATCGAAGCTGATTAGCCTTTTGACAGTTTCTTGCAAACGGTGTTTCTTGGTACGGAGTTTTTATTCTGTATTCAGGACGTTGGATTCATTGAGTTTCATTTATTTATTAACTTCTACTATAACGCTATAACTATTATAGTTTTGGAAATCTTCTTTTGTCTTCTTTTACATTACCTCTTTCTCACATAAGATCGGCGTATTTTTTTTATCACAAGAAGCAAACGAGCTGGCGGCATTCACATAAGTGACTACCAACGCCCATGGACAACTGCAACGCCAGAGAGCTCGCAGGTACATTGGCGGCCTTTGAGGAATGAGTATGCTCTTTCCTTGCAGGTTAGGGACTTTAGGATATCGAGATGATGAGGCTGGAGTTTTAAATTTTGCCGGTATTCGTTTGAACAATTTCTCGGAACACTCCTCATGATACAGACGGTTAAAGATACAGAGTAACCCCACATCTCTCCGCAATGTCAGAGAATGGAGCGACGGCAATGCTGTCACGTCAAGTGACGATATTGTTGTCGCGCTTAGTACGGTTTGTGTGACTTCCCGGTGGCGTAATCTCGTCATTAAAGGCCGGCAACGCATCTGCTAGCCTTCTGGTGGTGCAGATGTCTATAGGCCTCGGTAATCACTTATGTGAACCGCCTGCTCGTTTGCCCCTTGTAACATAAAAAATAAAATACGTCGTCATCCTCGAATTTCACGTCTCTTATTGGCTATTTAACCAATTTCCTCTAAATTTTTTCCATAAAATTTGAGACTGTCCGCATGTTTTATGAAATAATAACTTTACATGGTACGACAGTCAAAAGGTCTAGTTCGAACGACATCGATTTGAAGTATCCTGAACTGTCGAAAAAAATACAATTCTAGTATTTTTCAATATTCTTTCCAATATTCCTTTTTTTTCAATTTTCCCTGATATAAGGAAAATGAAACAAAACCAACCGAATTATCGATCTAGCCGATTTCGAGTTTTAGCGAGACAAACAAACAACGATTCGTGTGATTAATATATAGAGGTAATGTGCAATTCGTACTTAGTTTGGTTGACTAGTTTTATTTAAAATAGTACGTAAATGTTTTAGTAAACATTGTCAACTTCATACCAACTTTTGCTTTAATGAAAGCAAATAAAAGATGTTTTTGGCAGAATTTTGTATTTTACACAAACTGACTTTAATTCCAATTCTAATGATATTTTACACTCGTACGAGCTCTTTCAAATATTACATTAAAAAACCACTGATTCGAAAGAGTCGAGCCACGAGAAGAATCAACTGGAAACTCATTAGCCACTCCTTTAAAAATAGTTCTTAATTATTTCTATACATTCTAATCTTACATGAGGCAGGGTTTATATACATCCTTTTATCTATAATTAATAAATTTATTATATAAAACAGTGTATATTTTCATACAGAAAAATTGAATTAAGAGTAGTTGTATTGGCGCACTTCATATTTCAAGAAAATATCAGTTGAATGGAAAAATGGGCAGGAATAATGGGCTCTAGCAACGGATTGCAGTATAAAAGTATAAAAATAACCTGTTTAAATGTAGGAAGCGAAATTACAATTGTCGGTTTAAATGAATACCCGTTAAAGCTCATTCAGGTATAACCATAGAGCCACAACGCCGGTATAAGGTATCAGAGCAGGTAGGCTTACTTGAAAGGAAATCTGTATGGTCGGATATGACGTTGGAAGTATTCACACAGAGTTTAAAATCAAATTGCTCGGTTTTTATATAGACTAAACGAAATGTAGATGTAGCAGTTCGTGTAAAGGTTTCAGCCGCTCTTGGTGAAAAAAAAAAACTTTTACTTTTATTGCCGTTATTGCAACCCTATACCTATTTTCCTCAATAGAAAATATTTACATATTATCCATTCTTTTCAATAGGTCCTCCCTAAAGGTTTTTTTTTATCGAAGCCTCGACTGCTCGACGCACGGCATGAAATCTGTAAGGTTTAGACCCGACACCGTTAGCCTATCAGAGTGCTGCGTCATAACACAAGATTTCAAAACAGCTGAACTGAAATGATAACCAAAATATTGGGGAGTTATGATCAATTAAAATTTAACTATCGTCAAAATATCAAAAGGATGTATCGAATTTAGTCATAATTTGAACCAGAATAGTATCCAGTCATAATTTCTTGAAGATTTCGTACTTAAATGCTATAGTATTATCTTCTTTTACCTAACTTTATCTCGGTGTAGTACCCGGGTCCGTTTAAATTGCAGAGGATGTAGCTTTGGTGGAATTAAGATGACCGACTGCCGTCTGACGGCATCCCCGTAACCCCTACAATCTCACAACTTAATCGGGGCCCACTGTTTTTGTTCCTAGCGAAACAAAGAGGTCGGATATTTAAAAATCAAAGTAAGAATGGGTCATCCATCTGTCACCTGGCTGCAGGAATAACTGTTTAGCCAAGCAATCGACTCAAATACCGTCCATTAATTAAGCTACGCACTCCTCACTTAAATGCTATATCGCCTCTACAACATTATAATCTTTGTCAACACGGGATGGTGTAAGCCCCGTCAGACGAGTCCCTTTTTTTTCTTCTGCGGCCTACAACCATAACAGTGCGTGAGTGTGCAACCAGTTCTCTGCGCGTGTGTGCGTGATCAGCTGATACGACAGCTGTGCGACGTTGGCATAGCAATGGAGATTTATGAGAATTAATAGTGTTTTACTGCCTGGGGAATATATGAGGTTCTAAGAACACGAATTATCTACTAGAATAGCGTAGAGATTCTAGAGTTTTTGCCGTACTTACTGATTGCGTCTATTTACCACTAGCTGAAGCCCGCGACTTCCCCCGCGTGAATACAATTTTGTAAACTTCTGAGCGATTTAAGTTTTTTGTGCGCAATCTTGTTTTTCATAATATTTAAGTAGCCTATATTACTCCTTCTAACATCAGGTATCTGCCACTCAAGTCCCATCCAAATAAGTCCAGCCGTTTCGGAGATTACCCGGAAGAAACACACAGACAGACAGGCCGACAGATAAAAATGTTTAATTTGCCTTTTTGCTATACATATCGTATAAGGTCATAAGCAATTAGTGAAAAAATATTTTCTCATACAAAACAGTTCAGTTTCATTTATGTATATAGATGTATACATAACCGTCACAGAGCTATAAATTTACTATCCCTCTTTCCTAAAGATAATATCGTGTTTTAATGATATATCAGAGTCTATTAAAAATGATCAACTCTAAGGGCTATTACAAGAGCCCACATTATGAAATAATTATAAGACGAACAGAAAAAAATTACACGCAAAGTCAATCACTTACTAACTGGTTGGTAATTAATCAAAGCATTTAAAGTACTTTCAAAGAGACTACTGAAATTCTTAGATATGACTATGATCTTCTATTCATAGATATTATTCCAACCAGGAAAGAGGTAAGAAATTAGTCCAGTTAACTATATGGGAACTTTATATAAAACATTATTAATACAGCTAGTCTACGTTGAAGGCATAGAAGTACAATAACTTTCTATTAGATATTCGATGCATGTTTCGGCCTGAAATCAGGACATTAAAGGAAAGCGGCCGCACCATCTATTACCTGATGATGTCGTGTTCCTTTTAGAATATAATGTCACACAAACAATGTATTTATATGGCAGATTCATGCAAAGTAATTCAGTCCTTCTCGAACCATTTCATATATTGATTTACATATAATATACTAGTGGACAACTGCTCTAACGTTTGGGTTACTTAGTATTTCCTATAATATTATTTCATAAGGAATGGACCCCGCGGGATGGGAAGAGAAGACAGGGAGGACAAATAAAAAGATGGCGAGATATCTTAACGATAAGGACCAAATTGAATATCCATGGCCAGAGATAGAGAATAATGGAGAAATTTAGAAGAGGCCTATGCCGAAGAGGCAACTTCTATAGTAATTATTAATGAGCTATGAGAAATATGTATTTAAAACAATTGTAAATCTGTAGTAGAATAAGAACATTTTTTATTTTATTTACTTTGTAATATTATTTCCGTTCCCTTTCCTAATATTTTTGAAAATTACTCGTAAGAAACAG
>JANCMC010009603.1:8794806-8864894 GCA_024363005.1 Charaxes varanes
GGACTATTGGACTATTGGACTATTGGACTATTGGACTATTGGACTATTAGACTATTGGACTATTGTACCAGCTCGATGTCGAAATATTGATTCTTTCACAGAATGCATATACATGATACCTAAGTATAATGAAAACACGAATATTTCTGTCTGTTCCTCTCATAAAAAAGGAGCCCTTGAAATAGAACTGAAAATTTTGAAGGTTGGCATGAATTTAATGCGCGCCAAGTCGGGGGTAAGTGGTAGCATCCATTAAATGAAACGAAAAGGTACCTTTTTTATACATAACTAACTCCGGTCAACATTTCCTTGAGTGGATATCCTCGCAAGTGGCTTTTCATGACACCAACAAAATGGGGAGAAAATTCATGGGGAACACTTTGTACAGAGTACCTTTCGCACATCCTTACAAACAATTTTCAAGGCATTATAGTCCCTATTCCAAAGGTGATAAGGATAAATTTTCTGTATAATATATTTAGTAGTTGCGAGTTGCTTGCCTGACGAATTCATGTACATATTTTTTGAGGTATTATAGTCTCTATTATCAGTGCCATAATGACCAAATTTCTGTTTAGTAGACGATGTAGCTCATAGTTGCAAGATTTCTACTCACACATTCATATAGATACTAGAAATCGCCGGCTGGTCGAGCTTCGGCTAAAAGCCTTTAGATTTGCTTACCTTTTGCTCATTTAAAGCTTTGTAATTTTTTTTATTCTTAAGCCGGAGCCAGACATAGCTTCATTTGAATGATCATGTAGTGTGGCCGGGAACTTGGTGTAGCTGCGTAAAGTTTTGTAGAACATTGTGGTCTTAGAGGACAAAAATGTACAAACACCCTGAGCTATGTCTCGCTCCGGCATTAGTGTAACGATTTTGACGAGTTTAATCACATTAATTGTCATAAGTAACAAACTACATTGTTATTTTGTGACGGTTGTCATGACACCATGTATTAGTAAAATGTATAGATAAAGAGCCTCAATAGCTCAACGGTATAAAGTATAGACTGAAATCCGTAAGGTACCCGGTTGAAACCCCACCGCCGTTGGGATATTGTCGCACCCACTCCTAATACAAGCTTTTAATTTATGCTTAGTAGGAGGGGACAAGGGAATATTAAAGATATTACTAAAACCTAAAACGAAATCACATCATTTCATAAATCAATAATTATTTGTTGTCATTGCGTCAATTCCATAAAATGTTTTTCCTTCTAATTAAATATTTAAATTATTTATTTTTAAATTTATTAATATTATTTGCTAGCGTGCCCGGCACACTTTGTCTTATTCGAATTTCGGTTCGTCTGCTATTAGCCAGTTAACCAATCCCCTCTATGTCTTTTCCATAAAACGGGACACTGGCCGTATGTTTAATGAAATGTGTGTTATGTTTTTTTTTACATGTAAAATAATAATTTTACATTGCACTTCAGTCTAGTACAAGCGTCATCTTTTTGAAGTATACCGAAATATCGAACAAATCTGTATTTTTTAGTATATTTAAATTATATTTTGACTTTTCCTCGTTCTTTTCTTTTAAACCTTTCCGGAAAAAGAGGAAAAAAACACACCAAAGAGAATTCAGAATGGTTACCCGTTTCTGAGATTTAGCGAGACTAGCGAACAACGATTGATTTACATATGTATATACAGATTTGTTGGATATTGTTCAGTACTTTATTATTGATTCTTACAACCATTATACATACATACGCTTTGATTCATAAGTTTCTTTGAAAGTGTAACTGTATTTGTCATTATTTTGGACAAATAAGGCTTTGTACTGTTAATATTTTAAGTTTTTGGATCCAAAAATCACTCTAAACCACTTTTATTGCGCAACGAGCAAAATTTCTGCGCAACGCATTGAGAGGTGGGCAGAAAATATGAGCTCCATAGCACAAATGGCGGTGTATCCTGTCGAATATACTTTAGTATTTACGAAAGGTTTTATAGAAATTTGTATTAAAAAAATAGTTTTTCAAACTTCAGTGTTTATTACACTCGCACCTTTGTTACAAAGAACTTTTGTGGTACAAATAAAAGTCTGACAATTTTAATAATAATTATGTATTATCAATCTTCATGGCATATATTATTTTGAATTAATTAATTTACATAAAAGTTATTTGTAACATGGATAAAATATTAATGACAATTATAAATGGTAGAATTGCGTCAAACTTTTTTTATCATTCAGTCTACAATCATGATATCTGTTAAATTGTATTGAAAACTAGATAAGTAATATTTTCTTAGTTTCTAATCTTGTATGATGCAAGTGATAGTAACTTTTGACAGGCGTCACGTTCACTTTTCACGTGAGCGCAAAACATATCACCATTTTCGCTAATCTATACTAATATATAAAGGTGAAGGGTTTGTTTGTTTTAACGCGCTAATCTCAGGAAATACAGATCCGATTTAAAAAATTCTTTCAGTGTTAGATAGCTCATTTATCGAAGAAGGCTATAGGCTATATATCATCACACTAAAATTCTTCACCTAAGTTTATGCGGACGAAGTCGCGGGTAATAATTAGTATTATATTTTTTTTTTTTTTTTTTATTGGAGATAGGCAAGCGCTTGACCGCAGTCACACTTGATAAAGTGTAGATGCGGTCTGGTCGTGCGGCCGCGGCTGGGGACGCCAAGGCGGCGGCGCGCGGGGACCTTGGGGCCGGGGGCGGCGTGGACTCTGGCACCGGAATGGTGACTTGAGCTAATCTGGGCCTAATTCCGATCCCGTTCTGTGGCACACGTCTAAACGTCTCTAAGTTCAGTGTTTGCCCCGCTGACCTGTTTATAATAAAAAAGTAGGTTAATATTTTTTAATTTCGCAGTGCTCTAGATTTGGATGCCTTTGAAGTTATGGATGAGGTTGGCCTAGTAAAGAAGAAAGTGAACCGAGAAAGATGAGGCCTTTGCGCAGTAGCGGAACACAATAGGCTTACAGTAAAAGTGTACTAAAATCTTTATTTCCAACAATTCCGTTCAAAACTCTATCGCAAACATTTTTCTACAAAATTTGATGAAAAATTTATTAATAATTTGTAAATTTAAGATTTTATAAAATTTCGCATGATGGGATTTTAACTCTTAACTCTTCTTTGATAAATAGGTCATAAAACTTATATTACTATCTAGAAAAGTACAGAGAAACGAAAGATTATACCTATTTCAAGAGAGAATGACGTAACAACAAATTTTTGTTACGAGAAATTAAAGCATACACGAATATCTTAATCGGCGTACTCACTTTACAAGATTACGAACGTCTTCCTCCGAAGCAGTAACAACATTCTTATTTCCAACAAACACTATGTAGTCGCCGGCTCTAAGACCCGCTCTCTCTGCTGACCCGCCCGCAGCCACATTAATAAGTAGAATGAACATGTAATATTAGAGCAACTATATTTTCTGGCTTTTAAATGCCATTGTAGCATTTTTTTTGTATAGAGACATTCAACAATAACTTATGTATACTCTATACTAATGTATAAAGCTGTTTGTTTGTTGCCTTATTTTCTTGAACGCGCCATTCTCGGGATCATAGATCCGATTTGAAAAATTATTTCAGTGTTAGATAGCCCCTTTATTGAGAAAGGCTATAAGCTATTTATATCAAAACGCTAAGATTGAATTTGTTTTTTTACTTAATTTTACGCGGACGTAGTCGCCGACAAGGCTAGTAATTTATACGATTAGTTACAATATAAATAATTTTTAATGCTTAGTACATTTTGTAATTATTAATTTAAAAAAAAAAAAGTGATTAAATTATGTTTTACCGTTAATGCATTTTTGTATTTGAATAACACATAATTAAATTTAAACATACAGTTTTTACTTTAAAATGTTTTTTTTATTTTTTAAACAATATTAGGAATACTTTTTAGGTATGTCTAATATTCGCTTTTCCCCTTCTACTAAGCTTAATTTAAAAGCTTGTATTAGGAGTGGGTGCGACATGTGGTTGGCGGTATCTTGGTAGTAGTTAAATATATTATTAGCTTGAAGTTATGTTTAAATAAGTCTACGAAATGTACGTATAAAAGTTTAAAATCGTGACATCGAGTGCTTGAGCACTTTAAAATGTAATTTATGAAAAAAGTACGGTATACGAATTCCAGCCTCGAGTCTGCATATATTATCCACATGTATGTATTTATATGTTCGTAAAATAAAATATTTGTGTATACCACGCGTCTTACCTATAACACAGTATATAGACGTCCGTGTGTCGTATTAAATCCAATGTATTTAATTATTTATTTAAGCTGAATGAAAAACTAAACAACTTTGAGAGACGATTTCATTCTTTTCTAAGTCTTTATTTATTTATTTGTTTATGTAAAGTACATCAACATCACAAATATTACAATTTTTAAAAGATACACTTAGATAAGGTACAATTCTGATATATTCACCAATTATAGATGTACACAACACTGCCAGGTGATATCTCTATAAGTCTTTACTCAGAACCAGTTTAAGTAATATAAAATAAAATAAAAAAAAAATATAAAGAAAAAATAATAATAAAATATCATTTATTGCTATCATAATTGTTACAATAAACAGAGCAAATACGGAAAGAAATAGAAAGTTAACAATAAAGTAACAATTAAAGCAAAAGGACGCAAGCTCAGCTTAGTGCAGCTTCCAGGTATGAAAGCAACGCTGATTTTCAGCAAGGTCCTCCTTTTGTCGCCAGTGGCAAAGAAACACAGGTTATATATGTAGTTTCTTACATAACATGGAGAAGAATCTTATAAAATATATATGGCAACATCAAAATCTGGTTACCCTAGCTATATTGTTAAATCTCTGTTAAGGGTAACCATCCCTCTCCCCTAACCGGCAGAATTGAAAAATATCTATTAAAGTTTAACCTAACTTTTACACGAACGAAGGCGCGTGTAACAGCTAGTATGTATTAGATGTTCAAAAATATTAAAACTCGAAACTGATATATTTTATTAATGTAGTTATTCGACTAAACTGACAATGTTTTATTTTAGGGTGTCAAAGGCATATTGTGAAGATAATAAAGTACTAAAAAGTCGAACTTGCGCCACTTCTATTACTCAACTTTCACAATGAAAATAATTAACTCAGCTCGCTTTTAAGTCAGACATCAAACATAGCGTTTTATTATCTAATTAGTGCAAAAGTGGGTGCGCCTTACCGCGCCATATCGCGCTAAATGTTATGTGTGTGTGATTCACAAGTATTTTAATTTAGCTAAGAGCCCCTGGGGTGCTTTTTGTTGTTATTGCTTAATTCAAATGATGTCGAAATAACATATCAGAATATAGACCGAACATGAATTATTGTGGAATACCTCTTAAATGAGACGGAGCAATAAATCTGCTATTATTGTTAATTATATTCAGTTTAAAAATAATAAGAAATAAAGAGACAATTATTTAATTTCTTATCCATTATTGCGGGTTCTTCTTGATTAAGGACATTTACGAAGAACTTTAGTTAACTTAACTTTTAGTTCAAATCGGTCACCATCATACTATGACATAATAATTTAGACTATTCTCTCTCACTGCAGAGCCAAGATCTTCACAGCCTCTTTCCGTCTCAGCCTAAATTTATGGATTGCCAGTTTTTACAAAATAAATAAATTATACTTTATTTATTATTGAATACTATATGAAGGCGCATTTTGCAATACAATAAATGCAGATGTCAAAGAAAATTTCACCTCTATACGCTATAATCAAAATAGCCACCTTTCCAAACAAATGGGGCAATATTATACGTCGGAAAGTCGAAACTACTTATTTCTAACATTACTACCTACACCGTACAAGTGCTTATTATGGGCAAAAATTGTCGTTAGTCGGTCTGTGTCTTCACAAGAAACTTTGTAATGTCGTTCGCATTATTTAACCAGAAATGCTCTCTATATTCTAGACAATAAAAAACAAATTTCTATAACCATGTTGAGCAGTTGTGCCCTTTAACAGCTATTTGTTTCCCACTTTGTACACTACATTGCCTTTTGAAGTTTGTAACGACGTATTGCATATTATGTCTAAGACGTTCTAATGAGCCCTCTGCCTAAAAAGGTTTTACAGATATTTCTACTGATTGAATTCCATGCTATATATACGATATGTATAACAAAATAAAACATTCTTTTTTGTCTGTCCGTATGTTCCATATAATCTCCGAAACCGTTGGGCCGATTTTAGCGGGACTTTTATTGCAAATAGCTATGCTATATTACACGAAATACATAAGCACGAGATACTTTAGTTTTAGAAAAATAATTATGGTTCCGCAAAAAATGGCCTCAAAATTAAACAAAACCGCTCAGTTTACGCGGGCGAAGTCGCGGGGCTCAGTTAGTACAACAAATCGAAACTGAACCAAACGATTATTTAAAATGTTATATTACTTAATAAATTATTTTATAGAAAAAATTAAACCATCATTCAAAAAACACCATAGATTTAAAAAGATAACACTAATAATTGGTACTTTCATATGACGTACCTGACAACTGTTGATGTATTGAAGTAGGTGTCAAGTCAAATAGGTGCCCCTTTACATCATGTCATTTTATAACTCAAGGTATTTTTAGGATTCAGTATCTCAAAAGGAAATGGGAAATCGTATGAAAAATGTAAGTTTTAAAACCTGGTAAATTATTAAGTGATACGGTACCCTCAGTGCACGAATTTGACTCACACTTGTTCGGTTTTTTTGTTATCATATGAGCGTACTTTATTATTGAAGTTGGCACCGACTGTAACACATCAGTGGATGTCAAGCACAACATATATAAGTTCCAATTATTTTTTGCTTTTAAATCCTTGGTGTTTTTGAGGGCGGTTTAATTTTAATTTCAAAATATTTTATTTTTTAGGCATTTATTAAAGTGCAATTACGTACTTGCCCAAAATTTATGGGCTTCCCTCGATTTTTCTGGGATTCGTTCATCAAATTCCGATTTCGTAGCAAAGGGAAGTATGAAAGTATGCTTTCATAAAAAAAAAAATTAAAATCGGTTTAGAAATGACGCAGAAATTAATGAACATACTTTTAAAAAACCATACACATCGAATATATAACCTCCCTTTTTGGTTAATAAAAAAATGAAACAGTATGGGGTAACCTAAGGGCCTTTCATATATATTTAATATCTTTCAAGATATAACAGTTATTATGAAAGTTTTTTTTTTGAATTAAACACAATAAAGTTACATAAAAGAAACATGTTTCTTTTTTATTTTTCAATTGAGTAATTTAAAAATTCTTTTAACTTTGTAAAAATGCAATCTTAATGTTTGGAAATTATTTTCAAAATTTGTGGATGTCACTTTCTTTACTTCGTAAGAGTTGAAAGATTCTAAATACATGGTTTTAAATAATTTAGCGGATATTTTAAAACATTATTAAATAATGATTTAAAAAATAATAATAATTGTACATATGAAATTCATAAGTTACTTGTAAGTCTATAAGAGTAAATAATTTTTGATTTTGACATGCTTTAGTGAAACCGTGGTACCTAAGAAATTATCCAAATTTTATAGTAGTATGTAGCGAAAGCTAAGGCTTTTTTGTAAGACAGCTAAAACTTTGACAAAGTATAAAGGGTAATTTCTTAATATTTTCTTCAGAATAATATTAGAAATTACATCGTCTATTGCCAGATACTTAATATGGCAATTCCTTGCCTTTACTTGCCTTACCTTACCTTAAACTTTACGGAATTTCTAATACTGCCTATTTTGAGAGTATTTGAAACTTTAGCTTTTATAAAATATGGGAGGTTAAAGATATTACGTGTTCGTTACGTTACAAATATTTGCATGAAAATTTAAAAATAATACTTATTTTATGTTACAAAAGGCTGCTCCCTGCCCGCCTGCCCCTTTGAACCAAAAAAAAAACCTTACCCGTTCCTGACTGATATTTTTTTGTGTCCATCTCCCGGTTCTAAGCTACCCCGATAATTATCACCCAAATCTGTTCAACAGTTCTTAAGTTATAAATAGTGTAACTAAAGCGATTTTTTATATATATACATATAGATTAGTTGTGCCCGCTACTTCGTCCGCGTAAAGTTAGTTAAAAAAATATAGATTCAATTTTAGCATGATCATATATAGCTTATAGCCTTCCTCGATAAATGGGCTATCTAACACTGAAAAGATTTTTCAAATCGGACCAGTAGTTCCTGAGATTAGCGCGTTCAAACAAACAAACTCTTCAGCTTTATATATAAGTATAGACAGGGATAAAAGCCTTTTAATTACTTTGGATATAACTGCAAAGGATTCGGAAACGTGCGAAATACTTACCATGGCGAAGTGTAGACACGACGTGAAACATTGTGCTAGAACTTAATGGTTGACCTATTTCAAGTTGGCAACCAGTTTTCGCTCACGTGAACTTCGAGATGAAATTCCTCGATGAATTATTTCTTGGTATCGGTTCTTTTTGGATTTTTAATAAGACTATTACGAATATAATATTAAAAACAGCGTGAGGTGGCGGTAATGCAGTCGCGTCAAGTGATGGTGTTGTTGTCGCGTTTCGTTCGGATGAATAAAATAATTTCAATATTTCCAGTACTCGGTAACAGTTACACGTTTTGAGTCCTGGGTACCTTGCGGATTTCAGTTCATACCATTTCCCGCCGAGTTATCGAGGTACAATTGATGTTTCAGCTATATTGAGATTCTGTAAAGCTACTTATATATAGCCCAAAGTATATTCTCAGCGAGATGTCATAAGTTACGTAACACGTTTACGTAACCTTTATCTTTTACCATCTAAGCCCCTCCCCTTCATCGCAACATCCCCCTTTCGCTTACGAATCGTTTCGCTGCTTCCTTCCTACGAACGAACGTGTCAGATGTGGAACGCACTTCCGACGTTCCAGATAATCATAAGATACTATAAAGCCGTTATACCTAAACGGTGGAAAGGTAGAGTTAAATCCGCTAGTTACCCGGTTCGATTCCTCAAACTGCTAAGAAATTGTTGCAATCTAGCTTGGCGCAAGCTTCTTTCGATCTATGAATTCTAAATATTTAGTAGTTCAAACTAATGCGGTTACTATCGAATGTAACTCTGTATCTTGCAATGCACCAATAAACTGTTACCAGCTTCGGTATTTTCGAACCGATACGACCTTCAAGAAAAGAGCATACTCATTCCTGAAAGGCCGGCAACGCATCTGCGAGCCCTATGGTGTTGCAGTTGTCCATGGGCGTCGGTAGTCACTTATGTAAATGCCGCCTGCTCTTTCGCTCCTTGTATCATAAAAAAGAACTTTTTTTATGATATAAGGAGGGGAGAGGGTAGGATAAAACGTGGGGCAAATTGGCGAGCGGATCGCCTAAGTGATTACAGACTTCCATGGACAATCGCACCACTAGGAGCCTCGCAGTAGCGTGGCCGATCTTTGTGGTATGAATATCTCCTGATTATTCTTCGTTTCGAAGTGAAATGTATAAGGAATAGGTAAGCTCTTTTTGTGTAAGTTTTTCAGTAGTTATCAACTCGGGCATACAAAATCTTTGGTCTGTTGGTCGTAACGCACAACGCAGCGTTGTGCAGCATGCGGTATCGGACAAATAATTGTAAGATTAACGTCTAGAATGGTCGTTGGCAATGTCAACGGCGAAAGGCAAGCGCGGCACACTGCGTCGTGACGCTGATCGCAGCGTTGTGCGTTACGGTCAAGAGACCAAAGCTTAAAGATGGTATAGGTAAATTTTTGCAATGATAACGATATTGCAGAAATTCAATAATATTAAAAGCCAAATATTTTATTACAATTAAGCAAGGTTTAAAAGTTCAGAACCAAAAGACATTATCACAATCACACATGATCAATAACTGCAGTAGGACATCAGTTCATCTATGGTACAAGGTTTGTCGCAGCATTCGGAGACCACCTGTCTCTTGGCGCGCCCCATGCTGTAAGCTCTGTCTGCCGAGATCCAGGGCCATCTATCAGCGTCACCAGCACCTCCCAAACTGCGGTGGGTTGGTGAACGTTTGATTAAGTGTCCATCACAGACCAGCGCCAGAGCTGTAGCCAGTCGTCTTCCGCAGTATATCTCCCCCTGCATCTGCGAAGTAACGGCCAGAACACCGAAGAAAGCCAGGAGTACAAGCACTAGCTGTGACTTCATGTTGTTTCTTGGTGAGGCTTCGAGGTATAATGTGCTGAAAGACTCAATTTCAGCAGCTTATATAGGAGAAATAGATCATTAATATTTCATATAAGCTGACGCATCCATCAGGGATAATATGACCTGAAAGTCGGTAGGTGGCATCGAATCGACCTACTGACATTCATGTAAGGTCGAGCGATGAATACTGGAGAGTAGTGACATACAATAATATATAGGAATAAATGAAATTTTATTGTAACAATCCGTTATTTTCCATTTTTTAGGGTTCCGAACTTCAAATCCGTCTTCAAGCGACCATATGTCAAGAAACTTAGAGCTATGAAGTTGAAATTACTATTAAATATCAATATTTTTCAAAGCTTCAAGCTTCAAGGGACCGCAGACCTTGAGGTCTGCGGTCCCTTGAAGCTTTGAAAAAATTAACCTTCCGTTTATGTCACATTTGCCATACATTAGCGAAGGGAGCCGAAACCTATAGGGTACTTATAGTTGACCAAGAATCACCAAATTTGGCAAGAAGCTGTATCTTGCAGCATATAGGAAAAAATCTGAAAATTGTAAATTTATTCTAACATCAGTGTCTGTTTGTTCATATGTGTGTCTGTCCGTCAATACGCTTTTCCTCAGAAACGCGAAGAAGTTAAAATTCAAGAAGTAAATTTGAAATTAGTAACAAATACTGAGGTCTGAGGTTTCTTAATGATGTGAATAAAATCAACCCTCTATTAAAATATAAGGCCTTTTTTTCCATTTCCCATAATAATACATTCAAAAAGGTAATCACATCCTATAGTGTCATTCCCTTTGACTTAGAATCACGAAATTTAACACGAAGATATATTTTGAAGTACGAGTACCTAAAGGAAAAATTCTGAAAATCGTAAATTTGGACAAAAATAATTTAGTGACTTCATCAAATTAAAAGAAAAACATGAAAAGTGTAAATCATAAAATTACCTAGTAAGGAAACTAATAAAATATTGGTGATGGGCGGGTGGATGGATGATGGGCGGAACCCTTAGTTCGCGAGTCTGACTCGAACATGCCCGGTTATTTTTGACCCATCAACTTTACTTCGTTGATTTAAGCGTCATTATCATTCCTAAGTACACCACTGCACAGATTATTATTAACACATCAAAACTGCATAAAATTGGGCGAAGACGGACACAGAAAAGGTGAACCGTCTGCCTATTTGCCCCTTTTCATACAAATAATGTATATTTTTTTAACTCACATGTAGACATATTTATTTTATTAGTACTTACCATATAGACAAATTTAATTCTTACTATGTGTGGGCTCTACAATAGCCCAGCAGGTGGGTGGTCTCGAACCAAACTAATCACCTTCTAAAATCCTCGATTTAGAAATGACTTTTAGATAATACTCATAAATAAGCATTACATTAACTAACACAATGTCTGATCCACTTCCAGTCCATTCTGATCGAATTATTTCTGATGGATAAGTACAGAATATTCATGAATCATTTCACCTATAAAAGCGCATGAAATTTAACCTTACAACACATTACACCCTGAAGCCTCAACAAAGAATAACATGAAGTCACAGCTAGTGTTGTTACTCCTGGCTTTCTTCGGTGTCCTGGCCGTTACTTCACAGATGCAGGGGGAGATATACTGCGGAAGACGACTGGCTACAGCTCTGGCAATGGTCTGCGAGGGAAACTTCATCAAACGTTCTCCAACCAACCGCAGTTTGGGAGGCGTTGGTGATGCTGATGGATAGCCCTGGATCTCCGCATTCAGAGCTCACAGCATGGGGCGCGCCAAGAGGCAGGTGGTCGCCGAATGCTGCGACAAACCTTGTACCATAGATGAATTGATGTCGTACTGCAGTTATTGATCATATGCGAAGAGTTGATACCCGTAACCCGAGTTTGGTGCTACTTTAAGATATATCTTTAATTTTATGTAGAATTTCAATAACATTTTTGAGCATTTACTTAGTTTTAGCTCCAATTGTGATAAAGTTATTATAGGTAATAATTATCAACATCATCCACAGCCGTTTTTATTCCACTGCTGGGTATAGGCCTCGTCTATTATTAATTACAATTCTATTATATTTCGAAGAGTCTAAGCCAGCGGCCGGCAACGCGTGGCTGGCGGGCCGCATGTGGCCCGGGACCCCATTCTTTGTGGCCCGCGACTGTTTTGTAAATGGAATTCTAATTATTATAATTACATTACACGAGCGCAGTTTTGTCGTAATGTACAAAAATTTAAATAAACAAAACGGTATGTATTCAAATTAATCAATTTGAATATCCGGAGTTACAGTGTTTTTTTTTAATGTAATCTAACGATAGCGCAATGTTTTTCAGAAACCACACTAGGTACTATTAGAATTAAAACAAAGTTGCAACAGTTAGCGAATGTTTATTTAAGTGAATTTAAATTAGTAATATTTAATAAGCGTCACAGAGAACATAGAAATAAAACGATTCGCATTCGCTTAATAATAGACTGACCGATTACATTTTAGGTCTAAAGTAAAAGTTACAGGCATGCTCTATCAGCCAATCTAAGAATTATTTTAGATACAGCTATTTTAGTCTTTTTAACTAATATAAGATAACAATTATTAAAATACATAATTTGTTTTTATAATGCCTAATTTTTAACGAATTACAAGAGGAATAATAAGGCGTAATTAACAAAACGTTTTTTGCGATTTTCCAAAAATCAACTTTATTGCGTTAGGTCAGTTTATTCCTAAGGGTGCGAATTATTTATATACACCGGCAGAATTTGCGGAACACCAAAAAAGGGAGAATATAAAAATGTTAGTTTTATTTTTAAACAAATAATAATTAAACACGAAATAACAATTAAATTAACATGTTTTTACATTAATTTGCCACGCCATACTTAATATTTAATTAAAAAAAAAGACTATTTAAAATTGAGAAGTGTTCTTCTAAGTTTGAAACTAGACAAAAATACCTGAACATTAACAAAAAGTACTCAGGAGTACACAAATCTGACGAACCGAACACAATGGCTTTTCGTAGTAACAGTAATACCACGAATGACTGTAAAATAGGTCATCCCATGACCGCGAATGACTGTAAAATCTCTATTTCGTGACCGCAAATGACTGTACCGTGATTCTTCCCGTGACTAAGAATAACTGTAAACTGCCATAGTTGCTATAATAAACACTTGATGGGCAGGTTGATATTTGTAGTGAGATGTTATACTACATACAACTACGGACGCTATATCCGATAGTTGCTATATGCAACGCACATTTCTTAAATTATTATTAGTGTTGAAAATTATTAATTGATCATTTTGTAAATTTATTATTATTATTTAATATATTTATTCTTTAGAAACGTTGATACTGTAAAATGTGAACTGCAATATTTCTTAAGAATATCTAATTTTATTTACTACGATTTATTTTGCGAAAACAAGCGGGAAGACAACGAAGTTGTCTCTCGACTGTTAGCTATGTGCACTATATTAAATAATTCAAGGTGAAATTACAAATACTGTACTAAAATAGTGGAAAAAAAATTTTAGTTGCCCGTTATACCCGAATATTTTTTTATTATTTTTTATTTTTATTTTTTTATGTTACAAGGGGGCAGACGAGCAGGCAGCAGGCACCGAAGTGCCTACCGGCGCCCATGGACATCTACCCGATTAATGTCACTTTGTGATATTAATCGTAAGGTTGTAGAGATCGTGGGGGTTCCGAGGATGACGTCAGATGGGAATCGGTCACCTTTAACTCGCCCCACAGCCAAATCCTCTGCAATGTAAGCGGACCCTGGAAACTTAACCGGGATAACGCTAGGCTAGGAAGGACAGTCTATACTAATATATAAAGCTGAAGAGTTTGTTTGTTTACTTGAACGCGCTAATCTCAGGAAGTACTGGTCCGTTTTGAAAAATTCTTTCAGTGTTAGAAAGCCCATTTATCGAGGAAAGATATATGCTATATATCATTATGCTAAAAGTTTTCACGTAACTTTACTCAGAAGAAGTCGCGGGACGCAACTAGTCGCTAATAAATATGAAGAATAATGTATACAAACAAATACACGGAAACAAAATAATTAGGCATATAAAACGTACGAGATACAGTATCCTAATACATTATTTCCCTCGTGGATTTTACGATACGACATTCACATAAAATATCTTTATTTATACACACTTATTTTGCGATGCCAGCGGTATTTTTTTTTTGTAAGAAAAGAGAGAATGGTTAACAAATTCACGACGCAGCATTATTTTACCTCTTTTATCCTAAACATATATTGGTACAGGGTTCGTTCATAAAATTTGATATGCTCAAATAAAACAATTTGAATTAAATAACTGATAGAACTGTTACTTTACTTTATGAATAACCTTTGTAGAGTCTATCTCCTGATGATGCTTCTTAAAAATCGTGCTTTAATAAAGAGCTTTCAACGCTGACTTGCTTTAGCCCATTTGTACGAAGATTAGTCAATTTGTAGGAACCATAGTAATTTGGACACTTTTTAAAAATTGCCTTTCAGTAAACTCGAGAAAAATATTTACAATATACCATAATAATGTTACACGTCCATAATGTATAACAAGCACGATATTTCTGGATGAATATAGTAGACTCACGTAGAGCCCCAATAGCTTAGTGGTTAAAGGTCAAACTAAAGTCCAAAGTTACCGTTTGAACTGTACCCGCTGATCTATGGGAAACACTTTTTAACACAAGCATTGCTTAGTTGATATGAACCAGAATACAATTACAAGTAAATTATTTCGATGCATACTAAGATAGCCTTCAGTAAAAAAAAAAATAACAAACTTATCATATTGCCTAAAAGCTTTATTTTATGTCTCTCACTCCTATACGCAATTTAAAAAATTTACCAATTTCTACCAGTAATTCTCATATCTAAATATTCAAATATTCAAAATATTCTGGAACGTTCCATTCGTCAATGGAACAATACTGAATTGAACCTATTTCATCATTAACTTTATACTTGTAACGATATTTTAAACCATTAAAGGTATAAAAAATATCAACACCGCTTAAAACCAAAGATGTGATTATAGAAACGGTACCTGGCGTTTTAGGCTATTTAAATTAAAGGGGAAAACATAAGGTGCTATGAGAAATAATCGACGTTAGATGTACGGAAACAGCTTTGCACAGGCTTGATCGGCGTGTATAATTTTATTGCACCTGCTACACTCTAAACCCGGTGATTTTTTCGTTATATTCCTTTTACAACTTGAACACTTTTTAAATACCATCGTTGAGGGTAGTAGTAGGACACTTTGTTAAACGTACTGTATGCAGCGCGTACTCGTCGCGGACTTAATATAAGCTGAATAGTTTATTTGTTTACTTGATCGCGCTCATCACTGGAACTACTGGTCCCGTTTAAAAAAATGTTTCAGTGTTCGATAGCCCATTTATCGATGAAGGCATATGCAATATATCATCACACTAAACTTGAATCAATTTTTGTTACCCAATTTTACACGGACAAAGTCGCGGGCACAGCTACTATATAAAATTATAAAAATTGCTCTACCAGTAGGTTTCACAAATGTTTGAATTAAAATTTTACGACACTTCAAACTGCAAACGAATTTAAAACCCAATTTGTTTTTGAAAGCGAGTTAAAACGGGATTTGGTAATATATAATTATTGCATAAAACACTGTAACGGAAACTGGAAAATTCCATTAATATTTGCGTAATAAGCGTAGCGATTCATGCTGACTTAATCATTTATTAAATATAATTAACAAATAAAACAGATTATATACTACTCACGTCTTTCTCGAAATCAGGGACATCACATGGAGACTCTTCAAAGAGAAGTTTCGTTAGGGCTCGAAGAACGAACTTTTCGAACCGAAGTAAGTCGACCAGTCGATTTAGTAACCGACACCTATGACGATTCATTATCACTTCTTATGCGACTGATATGAATAGTTAGTGAATTGTTTAATAATGGATGTTAAAGATATTCCGACAACTTTAATTGGCTATTTTGTCTTGGCGTCGAGGTTGATTTTTGAGTACGGCCTACGCTCCAAGTTTTAGTAAACATTCTAAAATTATAACACCCAATAAATGATTTATTGGCTGATTTTTTAATCGTTCCTACAGGCTATCACGATACATATTAGCAAAGAAATTAATGATTATCAAGAGTTAAAATACATTGATTGAAAATAGTGTGGCCAGGACCGGATTTGGAGACAACCCTTTTAAAAATTGCTAATTTCCGATTTATTTATGTGGCTTGAGATAATTAAAGTACTCTGAATGATGAATAAAGTGGCCAAAGGTGTGTTAAAACATTATGTAGAAGAGTTCCTAGTCTGATTTGGGATACTTTTTATTTTTATTTTCTTAGGGTACAAACAGTATACATTAGTCTTATAAAACTAGAATATAAAATTATACAATACACCAATTAAGTTGTCACTTTAAGAAGTTACACATAAATAAGTTAGCTAACGTTAACAACTTAACAACAACAACAACTTAAAACGTTAACAACTTAACGTTAACAAGTTAACAATTACAGCCACTTTAAAAAAAAATGAGTGAGCTAAAATCTAAACAGAAAACAATCAAATTAGTAGCTTCATACAAATATTTTTGTACGTAAAGTTTTCTAAAATCTCGCGACGGACATGGTCAAGAGTCCAGTGCTTTTTTAATAATAAAGGATCATTAACAAACCATGTACAATAATATGTCAGGAGTTTATAAAAGAAGAGATTAGGAGAAGATATAAATGTAGTACTTATAAGTAGCTACTTTTACAGAGATAAAGATTTTATCATCTTATCAACATCTTGAAAGTTAAAGTGCTTTGTGTTTTGAACAATAAGTATAATTGTTTACCTCTTAGATTGCTTATTTATAGAGTTTCGAATCAACTAAATATATATGACTAAATATGATATGATTATTCAAAGTGGTAATTTCCCCTTATGTCGTAAAACATTGATAAAAAAAAAACTCATAAATCGCATGATAAAAACGCAATAAAAGATGACCTCGTCTATCGCCATTAAGTTAAGAAAAATGTCTTTTTTTTCTTTAATCCAAAATGGTAATTATGCAGTTTGACGACTTTTCCCAAAAATGCTTATTCTTGTCTTTTTTCTCCTTGAAGTTGTTGTTTGCAGTCTAATGATGTTCTGTCGGGGGAGGTTGATATTCTGCGCGAAACGTAACTCTGTGGCGGATAGGTTAGAAGCGGAAGGGCGATCGCTGAGCGATCGTACGGTCGCTTCGAGGATACTTTTTTGTTTTAACACAGCGATCGCTTTGGTTGCTTTACGGTCTTTTTTTTATTTTAACATAGCAATGAATGTATATGTGTGTATAATGTTAACATTAACGTGGAAATGCTCCAAAATGTGTTCCGATTAATGTCCGGGGATGACGTCAGACGGCATTTGGTCATTTTAACCCCCCCTACTGCCACATCCTCTGCAATTTAAGCGGACCCTGGTACTAGACCTGGATGCCGCTTGATTTAATAAGGTGTTTTTGTATATATCAAACGGGTTTATTGGAGTGACTACCGAACATTAGGCAATTAAGGGACTCGCAAATGCTTTGCTGGCCTTTAATGTCTTAGTACTAGGTACTCTTTTTAAGGTCCCTAAGGCATGTTAAATATTTCCGTTGTCCTCCTACTGAGGGTAAAGCTTGTTCATAGTTGGTGCGAAATTCAAATACAAATTCAAATAATATTTTATTCTAGTAGACTTTTACAAGCTCTTTTGAATCGTCAAACATTTTAAAAGCTACCACTGATTCGAAAGAGTCGAGCTACGAGAAGAATCAGCAAGAAACTCGTAAGCCACTCTTTTAAAAATAGTTCTTACAGAAATTGGTTTTTCACATTTTTACATGTTAACTATCAAGTACAAAGCTGAAGCGACTCAACTCCAAGTAGTTTTACCTTTAGTACAATCTTCGCCAGTGTAATACGCTTTACGAATAAGCGTGTTTTTAATATGTAGTTTAAATTTAACTAGAGACAAATTTTATGTTGTATAATACCCCAGCGGCATCGGGATTTGAACCGGGCACCTATCGGATTCAATCCACTCTTTTCCACGATTGAGCTATTAGGTTAGTTGAATTAAAATAGCTCCGTATTTAGAAAAACTCTTCTTCTTCTTTTGATTGATGTTTTTGATTAGAAAAACTCACACTAAGTTCTCAGTTCTGACAATTTGAAGTCTGTTTTTTTTTTGCTAAAATTTATTATTTTTTCTTTTTTTTTTTTGTAGGTATGGATGAGAAACGTCCAGTTAAGCTTAGCGTCCGTGCCATTTGGACTAATAGGACACGCCATAGAGAAGGGCAGTTTGACCAAATTACTAATAGGCTTCGACGGTTTTGTATGGTACTTGGTTACATTGCAAGCAGCCGGCGGGCTCATAGTCGCCGTTGTTGTCAAATATGCTGACAACATCCTAAAGGGCTTTGCGACATCAGTGGCCATAATAATATCATGTATAGCCTCCATATATATATTTGATTTTCATCTAACGGTGCAGTTTGCTGCTGGCACCGTTTTTGTTATTGGGTCCATCTTTCTCTATGGATATGTGCCTAAGAAGCGAGAGGCTCGAACTTCATTAAGTGTATGACTTTACAATCAATTTTTTTTTTTTTACATAATTTTAATTAGTATTTCCCAGTATGTACTTATTATTAGTGTGTAAGTAATACTATGAAAACTATTTAATTGCTAAACTTTATGATCTTGATTGTATTCTTATCGATAAATAGTTTTTTTTTTTTTACAAGTTTTTTATACACAATTGATATATTTAAATATATACATTATATTTTTAATGAAATCTGCAGTTTTATTATTATTGTTTGTTAATCCAAGCTTATTTTATTCTTAAGTAAATTCACAAATCTTAAATTAATATTAAAACGATAATAAATTCAAAAAATCGAACAATCACAAAATATTAAAATTAAATACTAATAATATTTTTTATCTGCTAACAGTACTTATGAAAAGCTAGCTGTTTCCCGCGACTTCCCCCGCGTGAAATTACTTGCACCTCCTTAATCTGGCTTTATCCAAAAATCCTTTTATAGCGGATATCTACTAAACATAAAGTACCTCCTTGCCAAATTTCATTATTATACCTCCCACGGTTCTCAAGATTTCGGTTTTGGTAAGTTTTCACTTTTAGATAAGTAAGGTGGCAATTAAGCATACGACCAATACCTAAGTGATCCTCTTACCAATTAAAGGGAAAATAATGACGAATATGATTTTACTTTCGCAGGAGTCGTACCTGTAATTTTTATGAAATTAGTTCAGCATTTTCATTTAAATTTAACAAATAACAATTTCATATTACTAAATATTATTAAATTATTAAAATTAAATATGAATTAATATCAATAAATAAAAAATAATAGGCGACTGGTAATAGGACACTCTAAGTAATATAAATAGCGAAACCAATACTGTATATTAATATATATTATGGGAACCCCATATATTTCCAACTACTTATATTCCTATACACTTCTTTATCTCTTAGTAAAAAAAATTATCAAAATTAGAAAGCCTATAAAGAATTATAAATTGGCTGCAAAGTTTTAATAAATGTTTTTTCGTGCTGGTAACGTAATAACTAATAACAGAGGAGTGGATAAAGGTGACGTCTTTGGGTGAACAAAAAGCGTGAAACTCGCGTCACACGAACGCTTGTCACTGACTTCGGCTTTGACGTCACCTTTACCAACGCCACTGTCGACTCGTTTTCTTTATTGTTGGGACTCTCAAAGTGCCAGAGTTTGTTTTCAAAGTACACATATATACACACACAGTACATACATATATAGCTCTTGAAAAGCGTTGTTTGTCACCATATCAAAAGAGAGCGCAACGCGCCTAACGACGAACCACTTCAAAAAACAATCCCCAAACACTATAAATATCGGCGAAATAAAAAAAAAACAAAGAATAAATTAGTTCTAGTAAACATCTAAAGCTCCGTTCTGTCGTTGAGACCGCATTCCACAGACAAAACAAATCAAAGAGACAAATAACCCAGTTTCTCTTTGATACACGAAAACAGGCAGCAGGCCTCGATTGGACTCCGCTAATGAGCGAACAAGGAACCTCAGAAGCTAATATGAAGCGAATTCATTCATAAGAACGCTGGGAATGTCTGGAAATGGAAAAGTAGTCTTTATTACTTTAAATATTAAATGGAAATTCGCAATTGCGCGCCATTCATTACGTCTCTACGGTTCTGGATCAAACTCAATGGCCACTGTTCGGTTCACATGTGTGAAAATATCGTGTTTCCATTAAGCTAGCATATTTCCTTTGCATCATATATACTTATGTAAGCCTTCTGTAATGCCTACAAATCTTCTTTGTTGAAATCGAAAACATAGTATATTTATCATTTTTATCCTGTCTTGTTGCAATATATTTGCCCGTTGTTACAGTACGACCTTCTGTTTTATTAAAATAATTCTGAGTCTTCAGTACACTTATTACCTTTTCAGTCTGCAATATGGGAGCCGAGTGAAATGAATTTTGGTTTTGCAATGACATTTCTTTGAAATTAACTGCTGTTGTTGTTGATAAAACATGAGGATATGAAATAGTATATTGTTCATAATTATCATGAATTTTGCTTTGATTGTCTTCTTTATTAAGTTTATTTTTTATGTCTTGAATGAAACCATGCTTTAGTAAGTTTTCTGACTGGGTATTATTTGTTTTCATAGAAAAATCCGTCTTGTTGTTCACTGTAGATATTGTAGTATTTAAAGATAATATAAAAATGTCCATGTTTGTTGATTTATATTTTTCTGTTTTTATGTGTGGAGTTATATTGTTATCGTTCATATAAGCCATTATGTTGTTAGTAGATACTTGCATTTTGGAAGAGTTTTTAAATATAGGTGTTGTCTTGTCGAAATGTAAATAACCCAGACTACTTTGCGTTTTTTCTTCGGTATTATTGAGTATACTTGATTGAATGCCAATATAATTGTATGTTTGGAGCATATTTAATAATTTCTGCGATTTTTTTATTACCTGTGCCATTTTAATTTTGCTATTAACACTCGATGGAGTGTTTTCCGTAAACACTCGATTTTGAGTTGTGATCTTTGAAGTTGTTGAATTATTTGCGTAGTGCTTCAAAGATCTTTCATTTGATGTAGTTTTGGGTAAGACATCTAAATGTTTTATATCCATCTTAAATTCATTTTTATCATTTGTATAGTTTGCCGCGCGTAAATGTTCAGTTACTGCTTCATAATCTAAAGTGAGAGTTTGATTCCTAATATTGGTATTCTGTCTTGTATTTGTGTTGTCTGTATTAGTTACAGGCGAATAACTTATCAAAGTATTTATTGGTACTGTAGTTGCAAAGTAATTAAAATTTTTCAAATATCTTTTAGTTTTGATATTTCTAATATCATTTAAAAAGTTTCTTTTTTTGCCGGCCTGACTAAAAGTTATACCTTGTTTCCCTGAATGCCCATACGTTGTATTGAATGAGTTTAGGTTTGGTTGTAGAAGTTCTCTAGACAATATTGTTATTCTATTTGTCACCTGTTCATTTTCTTTAGCTGTCGTCATATTGTGTGTATCTGTGAATATTTTACTCATTGAAATGTTAAAATTGAAGGTCATAGATTTTGTAAACTTAATGTGGCTATTTTGCAATTTCATCTTGGTCTTATCCCCTCGAATATTCGAATTTTGTTGTAATATGAAATTTTGTTTGTTTGCTTTAAAAGTATTTCCATTAATATTTTTTAAGAATAGTAATGGTGTTTTTGTAATGTAAGTCTTAGTCACATGATCACTTCTGTTATTACTTTTAAGTATTGCAGGTTTACTAATACTTTGCTTTGTGGATGTTTTCGGGTATGTAACTTCTTTAAATGTTACTGGATTTCTTTGTAATGATTGCAAATTATGCACATTACTTGTAAAATTTATTGTAGGTAACAAAGTAACAGTTTGGTAAATATTTTCAGATGACCTCAATATTTCTCTCGTAACTTGTATATCTTTATTATTGTGTTCAATTCTTGGTATATTTAAGGTGTTTTCTGCGAAATCTATTCTATTATCCTCATCAATTAGGGATGTTTCACGTACATTTGAATTATTTAAAATATTTCGCAATGAAGGTGGTAAAGTCTTATTATCAATAGTAAATACTATTATATTCATTACATTATTTTGTAAACTATTACTATTTATTGTACTGTTAGTTAACGAAGTAGTGTAATTTAATATATTATGTTCCAAATATTTTTTAAGCTTGTGTTTTTTATGTGTGTATTCTTGTATTGTAGTGTTATTATATCTTTGTGTCTTAGCACCATCAATTTGTGGGATATCATTTCTGTAAGTAGAAGTTTCATATAGAAGGGTCGATAAATTTGATTTAACGGTCGAATAAGTTTTATTCTCATGCTGATTTTTTCTCGTGATATTCAATGGATATTCTGGTGATTGAGCAGGTTCTATAGTTTCTTCTGTAAATTTTGATTCTGACTGTGAATTATGCCCCTTTATTGTAGTTTTATTTGAATTTCTGTTTTTTTCTATTCCTAAATGCACTGTATGTTCATTGAAAAATACTGTTTCACCGAGATTACCTGCACTAATTTCAGAAAACTGTTTAGCGATTCCATAAAGTGATGAATAATATGGCGTGTCAACTGATTGATTAACCAAATTTTTTTGAGGTACAGATATATTTTTATTAAGTGAAACCTCCGTCGCCTCTTGATTAACATTTTTATTTTTGGAAATAAAAGTAGAGTATAGTTCATCATCAAAATACTGACTGCCGCAATTTTTTCTGTGATTTAATTTATTTGTCACATATTTTTCCGTTATTTTGTCTCTGTATTGATGTACAAATTTTTTTAAATTTAATATAATATCCTTGTATTTTTGCACTTCTTTTTGTCCAATATTATCTATTTGTGGCTTAAAACTTCCGAACTCGGAACTTTCTAAAGCAACATAATTTTCACATGACTTTATGAAAGATTCATCGCAGCATTGATTAACAAAATTTGTAACTGTAATATTCACACTAGCCAAAACTTCTGCATATATTTTAATTGTACTATGTTTTTGCAATAACTTGACTGTACTAATTTTGTTCGTTTTTAGACTTTCTTTAATAAAAATATATAAAGAATATAGGTTACATTTTTTGACAGGGTTGTTTGGTTTATTATTTTCAAAAAATGTTGTATCGATAATGTCAATTTCTATAATATCATTTTTATTTAGAGATTTATTTTGATCATCTCCATTAGCAGTAAATAAATCTGGTTTAGCTGTAGTATTCAACAAATCATGTAAAGTTATAATTATTATCACTTTACGTTCCAATTTATCCTTTAATTTTATGTAATTTTTATATAGGTTATACTTTTGAATTTTATAAACGTTTTTATCTTTTTTTGCTATTAACGTCTTGTATAATATCCTTTCCACATATTTTTGTTCATTCTCATTTAGATGTTTCGGTTTTCCTTTTGTTTTTACTATATCTTGCCATTCTGATGGGTTATATAAATTTCTTAGTTCATTTACCAGGTCTTGACTGAAATCTACACAAGTGTTATTGAATATATGCTTGAAAATATTAATATCACCTCCGCGATCTTCTTTATCTCCTTCGAGCACAAAATTAACATCACGATTGTATTGTTGTTGCTTTTTATTTAACGTTTCACGCAAACACACACACAAACTTTGTATTAACCTTATTGTCACATTAAACAAATGTTCATCACTAGATGCTTCATCTACTGATTGCAAAATTTTTGTAATTATAAGATTATCTTCAAGATTTTTTTGTTCACATTTAACAAAACTAATAATTACCGTTGCATATAAAAGGCAAATTAAGAAATACAATCTTTTAATGTATGAAATCATTTCCAACGTGAAATGGGTTTATTTTTCGCCATCATGTTTGTTTGATTTAAGGAACTAAAATGGTGAAGTAAATGGAAACACAATGCTAATGTTTTGAATTGTAAGAACGTAGCGCGACGGCAATCGTGATCGATAAGAACTTAGACATTCATAATTACGTTTTAATATTGTGAAATAAGAGATTTTTGATTTGGATAAGTTTCTTTGAACTCATCAAACATACCCAATTAGTCATTTCTTTTTGCCTTTCTATGAGTGCGTTCTGCAGCTTCGGCCCTAGTTCTTCTGCGAACTTCTTCATTATCTCCTGCGTCTTCTCTAACTGCTGCTGACTCACAATTACAGATGCAAACTCGAGATATGAGTCTAGCGTCGGTTGAAGATCCGGCACCGGTAGCTTGGCCACCTGTACATACTAGAAGTATAGAGTAAAGTTACTAATTTTGAATATTGACATTTATATTAAATACATTTGCAATTTTTATAATAAATTGTCGTGCAAACACAGATATGTCTGAATTTAGATAAACATTTAAAATAATTGGTTATCTGTAAAGTCGGTTTACGGACGATGATTTTACGTGTTAACGCCGAACGCTTATGCCTCTATATCGCTTGTCCGTGCTCTAGCTTGCACAATCGGCTCAGATAGAACGTGACACTTTTTCGTTCGTGCAGTCGGCGTTCATGGATTTATAAGATGATATAACCTCAAAACATATACATATGAATATCAGTCTGATGTTTCCCACAACACAGGTATTAAGTTGTCTACTTTACGAACAGACTATCGAAGGTGGCTAGTTTCGTTGAATAAGTTGTATTAGAAAAAAAAGAAAGAAATGGATTCAAATGGGTCAGGAAAGGAAGGTGTGGCTGGACAAGGGGGAGGCCTTTGCCCAGCTTACATATTGAATGGATTATTGATTACCTGTAAATTCAGGCCTTAATTGCTGAAAATCCAATTAAGGAAAGTTTAATTTTGTTGTTTAATTTTGATATTAAATCGACAAGTTTCTAAGATTGAAATTAAAAATCTTGAGATACTTCGGCCATTCTTTAGCGTTGGTAACAAAGCCACTGATTTTATGTTAAAATATTGTTACAAAGCGGAAAAGTAATCAGTAAATATAGGGATGTAAGGCTCTGTGTTATCTTGCCTTAGTCAAAGTATATCATTTCTACTGTTTGTACCTTGCAGGCGGACAAAGAGACGGGCAGAATGCTGTAAAATAAATAAAATTGTTGCGATATCTTAATTTTGTTTTTTATAATTCATAGAATTTTTCAGACCTGATTTATACATTTACTTTACGGATTGGATATGCCTTTCAAAGAGTTTATATACCTACTTATTTGTAGGTAGTTATTAAGGTTATTATGTCTAAATGAGTGTCCACATTAAAACAGACAAGGGATAAACACATGGACACACAGCATTAAGTCAATATTAGAGGTAAAATACACTACGATGTATGTATGTTTGTTTTTCGAAATCCATGAGGGAACTAAGCGATGAGAAAGTTTTACTTTTAGGAAATTGCTTTGAGTCCACTCGTGTGTCACTTTGATAGTGATATTTGCTAACGTGTGTCTAGATATAATAAGATTGTCATTGCCAGAAATGATATTTAATCTATAATCCATTCAATATGGCAGGAAACGGCACAGGACCGCAAGAAGTGGTGTCACTTGGTCTCCGAGGCCAAGATCCAGCTTGGGTCTATGCGCCCTCGCAATAAGTAAGTAAGTAAGTATGTATTTATATATTTCTAAACAAAAAAAAATTGTGTGTAACAGGCGTCTGTTACCTATAACACAGACATTCAGTTGTCTACCTTAGGAACCGACGTCCGTGTGTCATATAGTCCTGTATATATTTATTTAATTGAGAAAAAATAAAAAAAAATCTGCATTATTTATATCTTTCGACTTTTCCTTTTTTTTTATTTTCTTTTAAACCCGCCCAGAAGTAAGCGTAATTAAACAAAACAATATTTTTTCTGCTTTAGCTTGACTAACGAACAACGATTGATTTTATATACATAATATTTAAAGATATCATATATAACTGCCAATAGCGTTGAGCGCAGTACATAGCGAAGTTACGTCAGACGCCGCTCACCGCTCCCTACCACTCTGCTACCACCACTTTACACTCCTTCATTAAACATACCACAAACGTACTCCAGATTTAAAGCAATAACATACTTATAAAAGCGTATCCGGCAGACGTTGTCTTGCCCGTAGTAAGACCAATGGGGTCACCCGCAGAATTACGTCACACGAATTATACGATTTTTTACTAATACTTGAGGACTTACTGTCTGTGTACACTGAATGTCATAAAACAAACATGAGAGGCAAAGAGTCTTAAACTCAATAGCACAATGGTAGAAGGGATGAGATTTTTTCATATCAATCCTCTAGTTTCAGAGCCTATTAAACAAACAATTATTTAATTAAACAAACAAACAAAAAAAGCCTAGCAAACAAACAATTAAATATTTTCTCTTTATAGTATAAGTACAGATAACTTGGATTGTTATCATAGAGATACTCGAAAATTATAAAAAAAACTAGCTCTGCCCGCGACTTCGACCGCGTGTGGTTAGGTAAAAAAATAGATTAAGTTTTATAGTGACGATAATAAAACCTTCCTCAATAAATGGGCTATCTAACACTGAAATAATTATTCAAATCGGAACAGTAGTACCTGAGATTAGCGCGTTCAAGCAAACAAACTCTTCAGCTTTACATATAAGTATAGATAATGTGACTATATTATAATACGGAACCATATAATTAAATAAAAATATTTAGGATAACCTACAAGTGCTTTTGCTAACGGTACACCTACACCGACGCATTACACTCGCATGTAACAAATTAATCCTGATGCATGAATCGTCAGTCTTTGGTATAGGTACAATAATTTATTAAACCCGAAAAAAAATATATATTTATATATAAAATTTCTTACTACAGCAAAAACCATATATGTATTTTTTTTTCTTTTTTATGTTACAAGAGGCAAACGAGCAGGCAGCAGGTACCTAAGTGCCTACCGACGCCGATGCACATCTGCACGACCAGAAGGCTAGCAGATGCGTTGCCGGCCTTTACTGACGAGTTTAGGCCACCGGGAAGTCTCACAAACTTCTGAATTAAACTATATATACAAAATATCTCTTTCATCCTCCAAGACTATTATAATACGTAGGTAATTACTTCTCAAGCTAAAAGCAAAGCAGTCTATTGGAAGGGCAACAGGATTTGCCTTTGGTATGCCACAAGTTAGATTGCTTTAACGGTAAGACTTTTCTTATCACAGGAAATTGCATTCACGTACAAAAGCCATTAGTCGTTTTTAAATTTAGTAACTCTGATATAACTGGAATAAACCGGAGCCAAGCATATCTTCATTTGAATGATCATTTCAATTATCATGTAGTGTGGCCGGGGAATTTGTGTAACTTCACATAATTTTCTAGAACTTCGTAGACATCAAGGTCAAAAATTTACAAACACTGAGCTGTCTGGCTCCGGTAATAGAAAAGAAACTTAGTTATTATAATTGGCTTGCCTATCATATTTACATTTAAATATTAGCACTTGGTAGAGATCGCCGGCTGATCGAAATTCGCCCACAAACCTTTTTGCCTATTACAACATATATTGATTTCACAGAAAAATAAATAGGACAATTAATATAAAATACGACTTTCACGAAAACGCTTTAAAATCATCCAATACATGTGTGTGTGTGTGTAATATAATGTGTGTGGTAAATCTTGTTTTATTTTAATAATTTAGTATATTAATATTGCATATTATTAAAAAATATTAGCATTCGCAAACGTTCCTCTATATGAACTACAATTGTGCCAAATTTCATACTCCTCCGTAAAGGGAAGGGATTATCGTCGGAACATCTCAGGCCCTCGTCCTTCTGCCTACTCGTAATGGTTTCTACAAATGCTTGCTTTCCTTCTGGTTTCCGTTGATAAAATAGTCCTTTTCCCGTTCCATGAACGAAACGTGATTTTATTCAATTTCAAGCATATCTATGTAAATGTTACTTTTTTGTTTTTTCACTCTGTAGATAAAGATTCTTTTAGTACAGGCTGAAAGCCTGCAACCATTGTTGTCCTCACGCCCTGGCAGAGCTCTAGATCTTTAGGGCTTACAGCATCTTTCAACTTCCGTAGTTTAGGTTAGGCTTTTAGAACTTTATTTCTCAAGAACACTGTTCACTTAAGAGAATTTTAAAATTTGTTCTTAAACGTTTATTTAAAAACAAACCTAGTTACTACAGGGATAGATATAAGTTAGTCTAAACAACTGTCCTTAACGCCTAACTCTTTCGTAGGCCTTCGTGAACCTTTATTGGACATAAGAGACTAAATTCGTAAACCTTCATTGGACATAAAAGACAATATTTTGTCAGGTGGATCATGCAATAATTCATCTACTGCAAGGTCCTTATTGCCTTTTAGGACATCCAGGACATGTGGAGTAGTTATATGGAACACGGGCAGTTGTTACACTTTAACAAAAAGTATGAAATATTTTAACATCCCTAAGTGGTATCGGTACATAACTATAATATTGATCGTGTCCAAAGCAGTGCAGAAATATATCCCGGCAGCAGATTTGAGCTATGATGAAGAACTTCCAGAAGAGAAGGATGAAGCAGGTAGTTGATTTTTGTCTCTTGTATTTGAATTTCACAAAGTACCTAACGCTTGAATCTATTGCCGAGTTATAAATGAATAAAAAAGACAAAGAGCTTGTCAAGACAGTAAAAGACATCGTACCGCAAACTTTGTGATAAGGCTACATTTAATGTTCTAAATAAAATCACAAAAATCAATCATCTTGGAAATGAGAGGTTACATATATTGCCGTCCTCATCCCCTTCTTGAGCGTGCAATGTATCGTGAACATTGGGAAGCAATCGTCAACAAAATGTTGACGCGCCAAACAAGTCAACAACCCGCGTCACACTACCCCTGTTACGTACTTTTAAGTTTTATTTACATTACGGTTTGATGTAAAAATATTGAAGAAATTTGTTTCTGATTTAAAATCGCATTGAGATAGATAGTAATAATAATATATACATTCAGTAGAAAAACATGGTAAAAAAAATTGTACGTTTCAAGAAACAGCCGACGAAAAATTTCACCACTGGGGAGTCTAGAATCATTTACTGAACCCATAGGATGCGTATGCGGTACGATGTCTTTTACACCCTGTAAATAATGGTTCCGTATCTAATACGCGATAAAATTATTTAAATTACTTCAATAATAGTCGATAAACTTATTACAGAAACAGAAATTCTATCATATGAAACTAAGCTTGTTTCATATGACTACATTTGTCATCGTTCTTAAAGTTACTGATCTTTAAGGACCTTATTTAGTCCTTAATCCCAATGGTAATAGGACGATCAATAGCACAATCTTTAGAACCAGTTTATGGCCATTCGATGATATTATATATATGTATAAAGCTGAAGAGTTTGTTTTGTTTGCTTGAGTATGATAATCTCAGAAATTTCTGGTCTAATTTAAAAAATTATTTCAGTGCTAGATAGCCCATTTATTGAGGAAGGCTAGGCTATATATCATCACGCTAAAATTTAATCTACTTTTTACCTAATTTTATGCTGACGAATTTGCGGACACTGGTAATATACATATATAAGGCAGAAGAGTTTGTTTGTTTGTTTGCTTGAACGCGGCTAATCTCAGCAACTACTTGTCCGATTTGAAAAATTATTTCAGTTCTAGATAGCCCGTTTAACGAGGAAGGTTATAGGCTATCACATCACGCTAAATTTTGACGAGGCACAGCTAGTCTAATATATTTGATCTAATATTGTTTATTGATTTATTGGTGATCCAACAGCGTTACAAGTAGATTACAAAAAATTATACAGAGTAAAACATAAATAAGGCCAAAGAGGGATTACATTAGATAACATAAACAAAAAGTAACAAACAAATGAAGGATTAACAAATTCATTATAAGTAACAAATTAAATACTATCAATATTATATTCACATTATGTTTTGTGTGTGTGTGTGTGTGTGTGTGTGTGTGTGTGTGTGTGTGTGTGTCTGTATTTATGTAGGTATGTGTATAGGTGTAAGCTTTGTAGATCCGTGAAGTCTTCAAGGACAAAAATGTACAAACGCTTTGAGCGATGTTTGGCTCCGGCATAAAGAAAATGAAACATGATTTTTTTTATTTCACTAAACACAGCAACTTTTAAAGACGTAATGTGATAATAAAATAAAAAAAATAGTCTATTATGACTTTATAAATAAATGAAAATTCTTATTCACTCCTCTAGTAATAGTTTAAACATTTCGATAAAATTGGCTTGTATGTACTTTATGGTCTTTTAATTAAAAAAGCAAAAAAATATTCTTGATAGGCCTTGGCTTAGAGAGGTAGACATAACAAAGATTTTCACCCTAAATAAGATTTCTAAATTTAAAAACAGAAAAATAGGTAAAATATAAGTAATTTAAGTATAATAAAATAGTTATGAACATAAAAGATGTTATATTAATACATAATAGTGAGATAAATTTTTTTTTAAGTACAGAAAACTTTATAAAATGCTGGGTTGCGCCCTAAGAAATGCGTACCATTTATTTGCATAAATATTATTAACTTTTCATGTTCTAGTCGGAGGTCGGAGTGGTTTAGACCCTAATAGCCACTACACACGTTTCGATAAATCGTTGCGAAAAAACTGTGCTGTTCAATCGAACGTTTCTAGAGTTCCGTAAACAACTGCCGAAATGATCGATCTCCATGCAAACGCACCAATAAAACGGTGCAGTTTAATCGCCAACGATTTTTGATGCACCCGTATCGACAAAACTGCGCAAGGATGATTAACGCTTCGAAAATATATAATATATATTTACAAATAAGCCAAGTTTAATTTCCGGCAGATATTAAAACCTTTATTTTTTCTTATAAGATTTTCCTTGTTACCTAACTTTGTACCAGGAAGTAGAAGATTGTTGGGTGACTTAATATGGTACGTTCGGCAAACAACATATTGCCCTCCTTTTATTACACCAAATTTTATTTAGATAAAAATTTTATATTAAGAAACTTATTATGCATTAAGTAACACTTCAAGAAGGAGGATTTCAATGAAAATAAATTTCAGTACGTAAAAATTTATTAAAAATGGACGGATCATTGTTCACATAATAAATGATTATATATTTCATACTTAATGATTAAGAACACTTTTCACTTTTATAAGAACTTACTCTAGTAATAACAGATAAAATAATAGATAAGAATATGTTTGGGGTAGGCCAAGATAGATATCAGTAGAAAAGACTTGCACAACAGTGTGTCTATTTTCAACGATGATGATTTTAAACAAAAGTATAAAAATTGTGCTACCATATTATGTATCAGGCGTCGTTCTAAAAACGCGATGCGAGCGGACTTAGTTCGCACGAACGTGCTATCAAACCTATTGGTATTTATGAAGTGTCCTCATTGAAGACAATGCGATTGAGCGAATTCCATTAGGACACTTTTTTAATTAGAGGTAGCGCCATGCTTGTAGCCGAATTGGGCCGGCGCGTCCGGGTACCAGTACCTCTTTCTCACATTAATTGATACTTTATATAACTATAATTAATATTTTAATAATACTAATGTATAGGACTGGTGAGAGACATTGAGTGACAGATGATAATTTACGTAAAATAACTTTAAACTGTTAGATGTTAGTGCCGTAATAAATTAATTGAAATTATAATAACTACCTTTTGCCTTAATCATTTTTCTTCACTGTAAATTCAAATCCAAATTAGAATTATTGTGGCAATCGGACAAAAAAATAACCGACTGAGTTTGTTGCGGGCTCTTCTCAGTGCAGGGCGCATTTGTGTCATAAATTTTATCACCAAGTTATTAAATAATGATTAAAAAAAAATGTATACATATGACGTTTATAAGTACTTTTTACAAAGTTTATATTAATAAAAAAATTGAGTTTTATTTTTTAATAATACATTGAATTACGCCTTTCGATGGTCTCTCGTTTTAATAAAATTCATTAATAATGTGTCTATGTACTTTAATTGAGAAAACCATTGGTAATTTCAATAACTATATACAGAGAACATAACAGAACTCTACATTGATCGTAGGAACGTTCTTCCCCAATCTACGACTGTTAGTGCCGTAATAGATACATTTAAAGCAATATAATTATATTAACTTATATGTACTTTACACGTGATTAAATTCTGTTAACTGTACGTACACTTACTTTATTTTAAGTCGTTCGGTTAGTAAAAGTCCATTAACATTTCGTCTACTTACTTTAAACGAGAACAGTATTGGTAACTTGGGTGTATGATAGTTCTTGACAAGCCAAGGTCTTTTAGTAGGTTGTATAGGGATTTTGCTGGTATACCCCTTGCTCCTACCTTTACCGCATATAAGCTGGTTTTATAAACGTTTTTAGTGAAATCATCTAAATCTAAAATCCTTGACGACATTTCTTTGTAAGTTCTGATCATTCTGTTTATAGCAGAATTTTTTCCTAAATTAGTTCTATATTTAGGTACATACATTCAATTTAATGTTTAACATCTTATGTTAAGAATTAGAAAAGAATAGAAAAAAATTTTTTTAGTATAGATTTTTTGCAATAAAATTTTTGTGTTTTTTCAATCTATTTTATATATCTGACACAACTAAGCAGCTATTTAGATATGTGTATTATCTCTTTCAGCTTCATGATAATGCCCTGATAAGTCTTCCATCACAAATTGGTCAACTCTGTAATTTATCAAATTTAAGTTTGGATCACAACAAATTGGAAACATTACCAATTGAATTCTATAGATTAACTGAACTAAGATGGTTGAGCATATCACACAATAACCTTAAAAAAATTGAACCTGACTTTGGAGACTTAGTGATGTTAACATTTCTGGTAAATAATTTGATATCAATATTCAATATTGTGTAAATATTTATATATATATTAAAGATTTAATAGGCAAATAAATAAAGGTTTTTCTTAAATCTATGATTATTTTATGGGGGCCATATTAAGAATAGAGAAGAGAAAGAGGATGGGCTAAACGTCATCATACTATATGGATGGGCCTATTTATAACATATGCTATAAATAGGCATGACAATAGTAATCAGAAACCATTTAAATTATTAATTTATCTGATAAAATAAGATAAATAAAGGTTAACAAACACATTTATTTTGATATTACGAGCGAGATTAATAGCAAAACAAGGAGACTACAAAATATTACAGTCTGCCATGATAGCTAAAACCCCCAGCAGAGCATATGACGTGCTTGTTACGGTCACGGCGAAAACGTCGAGGTGACGCTTAGGGACCACACTTTTATCACAAAGTGACGTCATGACGAACTTCGAGTGTTTTGGAGGGAATATTTAATTTCTAAATTTACAATGTTTCTTTTCTGCAGAAATATTAAATTTTTTAAGCAATAATAGATACTTGAAAACATTATATACCTATTTTAAAAATTTCATGTCTTCCCTATTTAAGCATGTAGCAATTTATGGTGGTGTTGGGTTGAATGATTAATTTTGTAATTGTTCTTAATAAAATATTTTTCTATTATTATTACATATTATAATATGTAAGTAATGTTAGTAAGTGAGAAATAAAATTTGTAATCAAATGGCTTATGTATAAGAAACATATCTCTAACAATTAAGAAATTAATTTTTAAGTCATTTTCATTTGCTTACAATAATAATCAAAGTACTATATTTTTAATAAATTTATTATGTTTAGGACCTTTCACATAACAAATTAACTGAGCTGCCGCCTGGAATGGGATATTTGGTGAGATTAGTAGAGCTCAGTATATCTCATAATGAACTTCACGAGCTGCCTCCTGATATTGTCAATCTCAGAGGTACCATTTAATTTGCTTTAATAACAAACTTACTATGATGCTGTTGCTTCCAATTCTGCTTAATAAGTACTATTAAATTTAAAAGTACTGCAATTTTAAAATATATATGTACAAATATGATAGGCTAGAATTATTTATTTTAAGTCTTATCTGTTTTTAAAACATATACTATCTAATAGATGTAATAATAATGTTATAATAATATTATTAAAAAATATATAAATGGTAAATATTTATGGTTGTCCTTGAATGAATTAATCACCTAAGTAAATCAGTTAAGAAAATCCTGATTTATCTAAAAAATACAAATTATTTCTCTTTTAGATTTGAAGAAACTCAATATTTGTAATAACAATTTAAAAAAATTACCACCGCTGGGTGAATTGAGGAAAATGGAAGTACTTGATGCCAACCACAACAATATTGTAGTGCTTCCAGATTTTTATGGTTGTACAGCTTTAAAAGAATTATACTTGGCCAATAATTTTATCAAGGTAATTTTATGTTATCAAATGACAGTCTTTTATAAAAATTATACTAATTGTCCATTCAACATTTATTTATTGTAAGTCTAAAGAAGATATATTGTACCATCTAAGTCATACGAAATTTTCCGAAATATTTTTACAATACCAGACAGATTTAGTATTACCATAGAATCCATAGAGGGAAGAGCAGAGGGCCTAACACGAACATTCTCGATAGTTTTACTTACGTAATAGTAAGTAAAAAATATTAATGCTACCGTTTTACAATAGCTTAGCTAAATATTGCTGGTACGATTGAAATCAGAACTCGCACGTATCGAATCCTCGACGCTACGGTCATGTCAATCGTGTAAAATGGAAGCACGAACCTTCATTTGACGTTTCGTTTCGAATGTTAAAGTAAGTAAAACTGTCGTGAATGTTCGTGCTAGGCCCTCAGAACCTTAATCGGTCTTGAAAGATACATGTATTTCAAAGTATTTCTCTTAATATCAAAGTAATGACGGAATAAAAAATCAACAACAAAACACAGATCGCTCAAAATAAGATATTCATAAAGTATATATATTTGCAGGAAATAACTGAAGAGTTCTGTGATCAAATGCAACATTTAAATGTACTAAATATAAGAGACAACAAAGTTGAATTACTTCCTGAAAACATATCACTACTGCAGAAGCTAAAAAGATTTGACCTTTCCAATAACAATTTAAACAAGTGAGTCAGAGGCAATGTGCCATAGTTTTAATTAATCTTACTTGTCTATACTGTATGCTAAAGTACTATATGTACTGAGGTTTTTAAGGGTTCCGTGGTCCTACAGGAAAGCCTTATAGTTTCGCTCTGTCCGTCTGTTCGTCTGCAAGTTGATCTCCCCCTGCGATTTAGCTATTAGCTGCAGAGACTTAAAATTTTCCATGTTGATAGGACATGCTGAAAACTCAATAGTAAAATAATTTTGGGCGGAATCGGTGATTAAATTTTGAAGTTCTTTAAGAAATACCTTATCGCTTATTAGATACGGAACTGGAACTATTTAAGCGTATCTTGCCACGCTCGTGGCCACTTCTATTAACTGATCTTGATTGTTTTTCTATATATATTTATTACTTACATATCTTACGATATTCTATTTTTATCTAAAGAAAAAATAGCTTCTTTAAAAATATGATACACATTTTTTCAACTACACGTCTTTTTGCACGCGAAAACATATCCGTGAAAACTTTACCCTTACTAAATTATATATAAGTTTCTTTGTAGCTATGGGATGAAATTGCCCTTAGTATATAGAAATATAGGGTACACACGTGTATTAAGAAAACTAAAGACACTTAATAACGAATCTACTTTGGACACTTTAATAGAAATTAGATTAGTATGAAATTTTACATTTATTTAGTTACTAGCTGTTTCCCTGCGACTTCGTCTGCGAAAAAAACAAATTTGCGAAATCTCATAGACCTAACGAAAAATCCTTTATTAGAGGATGTCTACTATATACAAACGATCTCCTTGCCAAATTTTATCTTTAAAAGTCTCGCGTTTTTCGAGACTTCGTGTTAAGGTGTATAGATATAATTTTACATTGGCAGTTAGCACAATGTGTCTGTTTTATTTACTTTTATTTTGTGCCCTTCTAGGTTACCGAGAAATTTAGGGTTACTTTCGCAACTGCAGAGTATAAGCATGGAGGGTAATAAACTGTCGTCCGTGCGACAGGACATCATCAGAGGGGGGACTGACAGGATGATGAAGTACTTACGAGACCGGATCACGGACGACGTGGTTAGCGAGACGAGACTGGAGAACAATTGGCCCGACAAGTATGCATCCAATAATAACAATAGAGTAATAATATTTTACTTTTAATTTTTAGCGATGTGATCCTATGTGTGTACATATGATGATATCAAATGTTTAAAATTGCCCGTCCAGGCATCGAAGCCGTGTCATGTGCGACAACTGGTCCAGGCACTCTACTTAGCTTATAGGTACTTGCGTTGGTGGATCTTTTACAATTGTGTACTTCATATATAAACAATGCTATGATAGCAGATTTTATGTTATTTTTGCACATTTTTTTCTTTTATTACTTGACTGCACATTTAATAAGTACACAGTTTATATAAAAAATTCATGTGTATGGACTGTTTATCATAGATAACTTAAAAATTTATCCGTGATAAGAATAACCAGCCATCCACCCAAGTGCATGTATAAATAACAGATACTGTGAATTTTATCAACAAAAATACTCAACAACAAAGTTTTATCAAAAAAATGCAATTCTTAGCATGAATATAATTATAATATTAGTACTAATTTTAGCAAAAATTTAAGTAATTTATTTCGCTGAGGAAGCGTCTCGTTCTTAATACACTTAGAGATTTAAAACTACGCAATAGATTTTGATGAGTATTTATTGCAATAAAACTAAGGGCACAAACTTTCACACTTTCCAGGGTCTCTCGGACGCCATGAACTACCACGAGTTCTGCCGCCTGCTGGCGCGGCTCAAGTCCAACTACCAGTTGGGGGAGCTAGTGGTTGTGGAGAACTACCCGCGCCTCATCGAACTCATTGCCAAGTTCACTGTGCAGAGTTTGCAGGTATAGCAGCAAGCAGTATTTAGTAAGACAAGACGAGATTTCTCGTTTCCAACGAGATTTCTCGTCTCAAACGAGATTTCTCGTCTCTGATGAGATTTCGCCAATCGTCTCCAATGAAATTTCACATTTAACGAGATTTCTCGTTGGCAACGAAATCTATCCTCTGAGATTTCTTGTTTCTAACGAGATTTCTTGTTCCCAACTGAATTTCTCGTCAAACGAGATTTTTCGTCCAACGAGATTTCTCGTCTCTGATGACATTTCTAAAATCGTCTCCAATGAAATTTAACGTTTAACGAGATTTCTCGTTGGCAACGAAATCTATCCTCTGAGATTTCTTGTTTCTAACGAGATTACTTGTTCCCTACTGGATTTCTCGTCAAACGAGATTTTTCGTCCAACGAGATTTCTCGTTCAACGAGATTTCTCGTCCAACGAGATTTCTTGTCAAACGAGATTACGTCGATTCCAGATTTGGCAGTTCGCCCCCAACTCGGTGCACTACCTGCTGTCGCTGTGGCAGCGCATGGTGGCTTCGGTGCCCTACGTGAAGGCCGAATGATTTTTGTGATTTTATTTAGGACATTAAATGTAACCTTATCACAAAGTTTGCGGTACGATGTCTTTTACACCCTGTGTATTCACACAAAGACAAGCAGACAAGATTTATACATATATAGAACTTTAGTGTTTATTCACTTTTATCTATGTAGGTCATATCATTATTTTGCGGAAGGCGATCTTCAAATTGGCCACTGCAAATCTATGAAGATTAGGTAAAATTGATCATCCTTCGGCCTCAGTTGCCACTGAACACTTATCACTGACGCATTTTTATCAGCACTTGTTAAATCAAAACCATCCATTTTCAAGTTAGGTTAAGCTTCCGTCATTTCGATATTATTGACGAGAAATCTTTGAGTGCACATCATATTATTTTACAATCTATACTAATGTATAAAGCTGAAGAGTTTGTTTGTTTGCTTGAACGCGATAATCTTAAAAACTACTGGTACGATTTGAAAAATTATTTTAGTTTTAAAGATTAATTTAGTGTTGATAGCCTATTTATCCAGGAAGGCTATATACTATCATCATCAGGCTAAAATTTGTCATCTAAGTTTACGCGGACAAAGTCGCGAATAACCACTAGTAAGATATATGAAAAAACTAGATTTTTCCATGACTTCGTCTGCGTAAAATTAAACTTGACCTAAGACCTCCTTTCAAAAATCCATTCTTAGCCGATATCTAATAACTATAAAGTACCTCCCTGACAAATTTCATTTCTTAACGTCCCGCGAGTTGGTTAATGATGATAAAACAAGTCTGTCGAGTCCGTAGTTATTATGTAATTAAAGTCCGTATACATTGCAATTACACGGAACATATAGCCGTATTTAATTACACGCCTGTAACATTATTAGCAAAAGCGAGTATTTTGCAAAAGTAAAAGCAGAAACACATAACAAACAATTGTATTAAGTCACAAAACTAACACGTAAAGTAAAAGGAAAACCACAAAAGAAACAAAGAGCATAAAAGACAACAGTGTACGTAGCAACAGAGCAGCTAATGTGAGAAAAAATACATTTCAAGTCTTTCTCAGAACTTAATAAAGTATCACACGCCTCCCATTTAATCCTACATTTAATTAAGTCAGAAAAATACCGAATACTTTTGTGTACCAGATGAGGTTTTTAATCGTGCTGGGAATACCGTCGAGATTATAAAAAGTCCATTTGGAGTTAGGACGTTATCCTTTTTATTTTCGTTTGCATCCAACTAGCAGATTAAAACTTCGTTAGACTTAAGAGCATTTCGTGATTCTCAATCCATTTTATTTCGTTCCCTTAGTTTTAGTAATTTACACCAAAAAGTCGTTCGTTTATCTACATATAATGACTGACGTTGCTTTTTAGGTTTAGATGCAAGACATGATGCGTAGAGACCTGGTTATAATTAGGAGATAATGTATAGGATTTTCAAAACAATAAATTGGCGTTAACTTCAAAAATTAGTGTAGGGATACTAACGATCTGGTCCGGTTAAATTTTTATGTCAATTCACAAATTATATAAGATATAGCAAACGAAGTTTTAAGAAAGGTGACCCTTTAAACTTTGCATATCACTCCGTAGCGTCGCGTCTATCTAGTCAGTGCGCCGGCAGGCCGCTGTGTTCTAACGGTGTTGCGTCTGTTGCAGTGTGAGCGGCGCCGCACCGCATTTGTAGCGAGTACGGGCTCAGGGCTCAAAGCGGTTCGCACGTGAATACTGTACGTGTAGCGTAGTGTAAGCGAGTGCAATCTCCGTGTAAGAGGGGGTGCCCGTTCGCGAGCGACGAAACCGTCGTTTAAACTACTTTAGAATAAATTGAAATACCTGCAACTGATTTAGGTGAATACACAGGAGCATATTTCATAGATTCAAAAACGTTGGTTCTTGTTCTGAATTGCAGTCGTTAGAAAACTGCTTTATTTTTAATTATGTACAATTGCAATGAAACATCCTTGGCTGCATTTTTCTTAATACTTAAAACTATCATGCATTTAAATGAAATTGTCAAATATTTTGTGAAAACAAATTTAAACAAAAAGTTAACAATGCTTGCGATATATTTAAATTGACTTCACAGAATTTGATTTATCTCATTTGAAAAGAAATGCTCGTCAACAGGCACCCCGGCATAATTGCATAAGTACGATTGGGTCAATTAATGTGACAGTATTACAGGGCTAATGATTAAACGAATGATATTTTGTGCTGTTTCACAAAACACCAGCGGATCTTATCTCATAATTCACACTGTAAAACTTCTAGATTTAAAAATTCCCTCCAACTTGGAAAGTTTGTGTTCGGACTATAAGTTGTTTTTTTTTTTTTGTTGGCAACACTAACTTTTCTTCAATGAATTTGTATTAAGTTAAGTAAAATTTAAACACCCATAAATCAAATGGAAATAAACACCACTTCTTGTTTTAAGCTCGTGATGTCATCTTTACGTTGCTAGCACTTAAAAAAGACCGCGTTTATATTTAAATATGCTTACAGTATTTTATTTTTAACGGCGAAAGAAACACAAGAAAGGACGGAAGACAGGAAGAGCTGGTATTAAATCATATGAACGAAATTATCATGCAGAAGTCAAAACTGAGAAATCGACTGAGAGAAAGATATTATTTTCTATCAACGCATATAGAATAGAATGAGAATGTCCTAATAGAATGAGAATGTGCGATGCGAGCGCACTTAGTTCAAACGAGCGTGCGATCAAACATATGTCTAACAAGTGTCCTAATTGAAGTTCGCGGGATGCATCGTCTTCAATCAGGACACTTATTAGACATCAATACGTTTGATCGCACGTCCATACGAACTAAGTTCGCTCACATCGCGCATTCGCGATCTATTAAAACCATGCCTATGACGGTTGCCGTACAAGGAGTTTATTTCATTTAGCAATCAGAGGAGCGCGGAGGCGAAACACGTCAAGTCGATCTGACAGTGAATAACAGCTCTCGTGTCATTTGTCAACGTCACCCACTCAGCGCCCTACGATGCACGCGTCGTAATCACACTGATCACAATGTACTTAGATAGTTGTTACCCAGTCAACGGTCGTAACACAACTCCCCTGCATAACCGATTGTCTCTGCATTTATAGTCTTATGAACAAGTACACTACACTGTAAACGACTCAAAATTAAACCATGTACTAAACTAGATGTTTCCCGACTTTATCCAAGTAAAATTAAGCTCGCGGGAGCCCTTAGACCTCATGAATCAAGCCCTATCGAAAAATTCGTTTTTAACGGATGTCAACTAACTGTAAAGTACCCCCTTGCCAAATTTCACCTTCGTACGTCAAGTGATTTTCGAGATTTTGTAATGATATTATGATATTATTATTATATAGCACTAACATTTATACTATACTAGCTAAAGCCCGCAACTACGTCTGCGTTGAATTTTTCGTAAACGATTCCCTTTTTTACTTAATAAGAACCTTCCTCAAAATTCAAGAAATATTTGAAAAAATAAACCTTAATATGAATACTGTTGTGTTCAAAATTTCATTGATCACAGCTTAAATTAAATATAACATAATTTATAATAAAAAGTCGGGGTTTTAAACGGTTTAAAGGGATATGTTGGGATTGCCTGAAATTTCGAACCTGTCCAGGGACATACATATAGCATATTTATAATAATAATTAGAATGCAAGTTGATTTTACTAAGAATTTCTCTCACGAAAGTCTAAGTTAAAAAATAACGTAATTTGAACATAGCATAATTTGAACATAACATACCCAAAACAAGATGGAAAGATGTAGTGACAGAGGACATGAGGAAGTGTAGAGTTTCCGAAGACATTGTCAAAGATAAGGCGAAGTGGCGGAAGAAAGTTCGGAAGGCTGACCACACCACCATGTGGGACAAATAGTAAAGGAGGAGAGAGAGAGAGAATATAAACCTTCAGGCTTCCTCTTGAATCACTCTGTTTATTGGTAGAAACCAGAGATCAGCAACATTTTCAGTCAAAAAAACCAAAAATGTTTCATGCCAACAATAAATAAAGTTTTTCATTAAGAAAAACGAATATATTTATTCACATGAAAAATATCAACTTATCCATATATAAGTATTACTTTTCAAAAGAAATATAATATTTTTAGATAATATTATATTTTTCATATGGAACTAAAGAGCTTGCAGCTTCACATCCAAAGAGCCGCAGGCTGCCGGCCTCTGGTATAAACTGCATAAAAATTAGTTACGTAGTTTTAAAGATCTAAGCGTAACTGTAGGTACAAGTACGGGAAGTAGTTTTATTTTATACTATAAACATAAATATAACAGATATGATAAATATAACAGTCATAGAGATATGATCTGTATTCAGTCTCAGGTCAATTAACAAAAATATGTTAATTATTGCAATAGTTAAATACAGAAAAACTTTCAACATAAATTGTTCATGCATTTTCATTAGTGGTGGAAATGTTCTTCCGTCACATCGCCTATTAATCCAAAAAGTATCAAATCGTAAACACAAATCAAAATTGTATTATTTAAGAAGATAAATAATTTATGCTCTGTTATAAGTATTATTTTAAATTATTTGCATACCCTGTTTATTCATTATTGACATTGTACTTTTCTTTTAGCAATTATTTTTATTACTGCTATGTATCTATGGTATACTTTGCATGCCATTTAAGAACAATACACTGAGACAGAATTATATATGTGTCATTTATATGTACATATTTGTGTACTTACCTGCATGAAGCAAATAAATAAATTATTAGGATATTTTATTCCACAACAATCTTCACTAACAATTCCAGTGTAAGACTGATCTGTCTAAATTACTAACCACATTATTTTTCTTATAAGACAACACATATGTAACACATAAATGAACAATTATGAACTTGTATGATAATGTAAACAACACTAACCTGTACCCCAGGTGTTTTAACAAACATTAAACCAGGTGGTGGAGCCAAGCCAGGCATATTGGGTGGAGGTACAGACAAGTTTGGAGTGATGTTAGGCTGAGTAAGACAAGCACTAACAGGAGTTATGTTTATATGTTCCTGTTGCTCCTGATATTGTATTCTTTGATCTTCAAGTTTCAACTTTTCCAATATATCACCAAAATGCGACTTCTGATCAAAGGTGAAGGCTGGGTGATGTAAGGCCATCGTATATAACAGAAGAATCTCTTCAAGAAGATCACCGTATAAGCCTTTTAACAGACCACTCTGTTCCAAACTGACCATCGCGTTATACAATGTGGTGGCTACTGAATTGTAAATCTAAAAAAGATCTATAAGAAAGTCAGCAATGACGTATATCTATCACCTATGTATAACCCACAGTAACCATTTTTATCTCTTACATATTACGAAAAAATAATAAACTACTTACGAATCTATTTTAACGAATACCGTGTTAATCCTTATCCATTTGAATACGGTAGATATGTTGTACATTTTATGTTATGTTGTACATTTATACTTAAAGCATATCATATATAATATCTTAGAAATTATGAGAGATTGAAAATATGGAGCCAGTGCAGTTCGCCGCCGGGCGGGCGTATGTGCGGTGTGCGACCAATAGATGTTTTGAATTTCAATGTTAAGAGAAGCCGAGGTTCCAGCAGAACAACGTCTGTCGGGTCCGCTAGTATATATATACGTATATTTTGAAAGACGTGTATGTGAGACTGATGTCAAATCTATATGTACCTACTGTAAAACGTTTGACTATTATTTTGTATGTTTGTTTGGGCGGTTAATTTGCGAAACTTCTAACTTTAAATCAACACAAGAATTGCAAGGTATATTTGATCATTTATTATATAATACAAGCGGAGACACTTCGGCTGTTTAGCTGAACGAATACCTTATGGATCATATAAATATTTAACGTCATGTACAGGTAAGTATTCACGTGTTTTAAAATTCTCACTACAAAGATTATCTCTTTGAAACTTGATTTTATAAAAGTTAGCCGCGGACGTTGTAGTTTTAATTTATGATTTCGCCGTTTAAATTAGCCTATCTTATTCCACACACGCACGCACGCACGCACACACATACACACACGCACGCACACGCACACGCACACACACTTATTGAGTCCTTCGTTTTGGTTAAAAGAAAATAAATAGGTATTTATAATTAACAATAAATAATAGTGAACACTAATATAGCCTTTCCTTATTGTTTTTAGTAAGACAAAAACGAAAAGATTTCCTAATAATTCTTCATATGTGCCGGCTTTGCATTTTCATTTTAAGGCTGTTCAAAATTATGAAGCAATTATATTAGCTCTTTGTCACTTTAGTGTTCATATAAATAATGCATATGCTTTCCAAGCCTTCGGCGTTGTATTACAAAGCTGAGTTAATTTTCTCTGTTAAATACATTACGCGAAGAAAGTATACTGACGCGGAGCAGAGAGGCAAAACGAAAGAATGTAATGCCATTACTGTCGGCCATTTTGTTAATGCAGATGCATAGAGCCTTTATGAAAGCGGGCCACAGGGCCGTCTGTGTCGCGGCGGGAAAACATTTTTGGGCATTTTGACTTGTGTCCATTTATGTTAAGTCAACTGTACCTCCCTATAATGCATCCCCATTTAACCTATCTATAAATAAAAAAGTCTCCTATCTATAACTTATGTTTCTTTTTTATGTTACAAGGGGGCAGACGAGCAAGCAGCAGGCACCGAAGTGCCTAACGGCGCCCATGGACATCTGCACGACCAGAAGGCCAGCAGATGCGCTGCCGGCCCGGAATCGAACCCACGACCCCCGGAGCAGAAGGCAGGGTCACTGCCCACTACGCCAACGGGCGAGCCATTAGCCAGGAAATCGTAGAAAATGTTTTGTTATATACCACTTATTCCGATTATAATTAGATATAAACAGCATTATAGTAACGAATAATGTATTTAAATATTAGTTAATGAAATGAATAATGATATTGGAATGTTATTTTAATGAAATTTCTTTAGTTGTTTTCTTTGAGAAGACAAAAATAGCTCTACCTCAGTGTTGGATGGAGATGTCGAAATTCTTTAATTGGCTGATAGAAGACGTTAAAACAAAGCTGCCTGTAACATTAACTCACTTTAGACCTAAAGCGTAATCGTTGAGTTTATTGTTAGGCATTCGATATAAGAAATTGATTAGTAAAATTTGACGTTCTCGAATTAATATTGTCCATTCAAAGTGTATTAACCTCAATAAGAAGTGATTTATTTGCTGTCGTTTTTTTTGTCCTTTAAAAGCAACGCGTCACATTATATATTTGTTTAAATGTACACTCACATTTTTGGTTAGCAATAGAAATCTATTATAATATTTTTTGTTGTTGGCTGTTGTGTATGTCGAAGTCATAAACAAAATGAAATTACTAGTTGGTTACACTTTCTCAGTTTTTCTTAAGTCCTGAAATGGTAATTGTTAAGTGTGGCCAATTTAACCACCTCGCCGGTTGTCAAGTTAAAGCGGTCTGTCGGAAACAGCTAATGAACTTGTTGCATGTGACTGATAGATTGAGCGACACCGACAGTACACCAGTAACGTTCCCAACCACCTATTTAATGCTTACTAAGTGTGTCTTAATATTTTTTACTAGCTGTTCGTTCGTTTCGCGTAAAATTTGATGAAAACATTTAGCGTGATGATATATAACCTATAGCCTTCCTCGATAAATGAACTATTTAACATTGAAAGAATTTTTCCTAATCCGTTTTGTATTATTGTACTTCCCGGTGGCCTAAAGTCATCATCAAAGGCCGGCAACGCAGCTGCTAGCCTTCTGGTCGTGCAGATGTCCGTGGGTGTCGGTAGGCACTTAGGTGTCTGCTGCCTGCTCGTTTGCCCCTTGTAACATAAAAAAAAGTTTATATCTATAATACATTTATGTTGCAAAAAGGAAAAGCCGAAAATTTCAATAATTTGTAACGAGATGTTGTAAAAAACGTATTTTTGTGCGCTTACGTCGCGTGCGCTGGCTAAACCTTACGAGGCAGAACGAAATAATTTACTACGGAATTGTACATCTACGATAAAGTCCGCGATGGCATTTATCTATCTCCTAAGTATAAGCCACAGGACTATTTTTTTACATGTTACAAAAAATCTTGAGCTAATTACGAAGATCTTAAAGAATATTGTATTCATCCTTATCCATTTAAGTACACCAGATATATTGTACATTGGATGTATATCAAAATTGACCTTTACAGCATATCATTAAAATAAATATCTTAGAAGATATAAGAGATATGAAAAACGGTGGCAGAGCGGGCTGGCTGCGGGCACTCGTTGGCGTATGCGACCAATAGATGGCGCTATAATTTGATATAAAAAAATAAGCCAATGTTCGGACAGGAAAACGTCTGCCGGATCCACTCATTTATTATAAATTTATAAAGGAATTTTATTTTTTTTGTAAGGAAAAAATGACGTGAAAAGTTTTAGACTACGTACAAAATTTAAAGACCCTCATTGCAACGCTCAAAATTTATAGCCACACTGTCAAAACAGGACAAAGAATTTTCATAAAAAAAGTATCCTCAAGGCTAGCGACGACGCAGGTGTTCAACGCAGATTAATTTGTGGGTTTTTCGCAACACAGAAAACATTTTACTCTTTATATAAAAGGGTTGACGACATATTACTTTTGCTCACTAAAAATGTTCATCTTGTGTACTTCACCTTTGAAGGTTGTTGGAGCACAATTGATTACTATAATATGTAGAATGACAAAAAATATGTTGGTAAGTGAGAAAGCATGTTTATATGTACACGTTTTCTTATTCACTCCATCAAAATGACGAGGCAATATCTTTCTTTACTTTTTACCTTTAACATTTCTGCTATAACTTTATACTTATAACTGGCTCTTTCACGCGACTACGGCCGCGTAAAATTGCGATCGAAGATCTTGGAACTTCTTAATATGGTCCTATTACAAAATCTGTTATTAGAGGACGTCTACAAACTGTAATCTTCCCCATTGCCAAATTTCATCATTTTATTTATTTATTATACATCAATAAGTACGGTGTGAACCAGTAACACCGATACAGATTTTTATATAATTAAAAATAATATGACATAAAATTAGGTATAACATAATATTAGAAAATGATAGTAAATTAAACAAAGTCAAATCAAAGTAAAGATAATGTTAACAAAAAGATTAAAATTAAAGAGAAAAAATTGTCCAGAAATCAGATTATGATGATACTAATTTTATTAGCAGGGTTTCAGAATCTGCTTTACAATACCCGTCCATTCGACTGTAGGCCATGATTGTACGCCCTGCGGTAATCGAGATTACGTCTTAAGTTTTCTTTCTCTTTTACATTTAAATTATGTTGAGTCATAGACAAAAATATAGTGGAAAAGACAGAAGTACAGATAAGGTCATGTTTGGAATGTTCCTACATCTTATTAATGTGTCAGTTCTATAATGATTTCTTTGAGTAATGTATTGGATTTGAGAGTCGTTTATAGAAAATAAACTGAAAATATAAATTGTGTTGACAGTAACATGTACGCAACAAGATGTTATGTTTCGAAACCTGCAATGATTACTGAGGGCGGTTCAGGATAACTGATACTAGATTTGCCCACGACTTCATTCGTTTAAAATTAGGTAGCTAAAAAATAGCTTTAATTTTAGCGTGATGATATAGCCTTCCTCGGTTAATGAGCTATCTAACACTGGAAGAATTTTTCAATTCGTAGAAGTAAAAGTAGGTCCTAAGATTATCCCGTTCAAGTAAACAAACAAGCAAACAAACTCTTCAGCTTTATATATTAGTATAGATATGGGTATGTTGAGTAAAGAGCTTTTAAAAGAATATTAGGAAAACTTTTTAGGTATGTCTAATATTCCCTTTTCCCCACCTACTAAGCTTAAATTAAAAGCTTTTATTAGGAGTGGGTGCGACAATACCCCCAGGCTATGGGCTTTGAACCGGGTACCTTGTGGATTTCAGTCCATATCTTATACCGTTGAGCTCTCAAAAATTTCGTTTTTGGAAATTCAAATAAAACGAGACTAAGTTTAACCGCAGAATTTTCTATTCTGTCACTAGGTTTCAACTCTGTGAAAGTTGAAACGATGAAGTGTTGAAGTGTCTGGTCAATGGCGCTGCTCGTATGAATAACGTTTGAGCGCTAAAAGTTACCTCTACGACTACTCAGCACTTTCGAGAATTGTGCTGACTTTTTGTATGCTGTGCTTTTTTTGCAAGAAGTTTCTTTGAACCTTTTGTATGTATTCAAAATAATTTGTTCCTAAACGAAAATCAATATTTTTTATTATGTAATTCTTTTGTTCCTGTGTGAAGCTTGGTTCGATGCATGAATGAGGTACTTTGTTTGATCCCCGAAAGTGGAGCTATGTGCTATCCTCGAATGTAAGCTTGGTTAGATTCCCGAATGTGGAGCTTAGTACGATCCCCGAATGTGAGCTTGGGTCGATCTCTGAAAGTGGAGCTCAAGTCGATCCCCGAATGTAGAGCTTGGTTAGATTCGTGAATGTTGACCTTGGTTAGATCCCCGTATATGAGCTTGGTTCGATCCCCGAATGTGGAGCTTAGTATGATCCCCGAATGTGGAGCTTTTTGCGATTCCCGAATGTGACACTTGATTCGATCCCCGAATGCAGTGCTTTTAGATTTTGGTTCGATCCCCGACCCCATTGGGTTATCGTCGTATCAACTCCTAAAACAAGCATTAGGCTTACTTGGAAAACTAAAATATTAGGCATACCTATCTAAAGTATTTGTAGTATTTTAAAATGATATGTTTTGTCTGTCCTTTTATATATACATACATAGATTTGGTAAGTGTATCGCAGGAATGACTGGCTAAACGAAATATATTGTCAGTTTTCGCCGGGTTTGCTATCCCGGCACATAAAAGCGATTAACGACAACGGTCGTTTTGAAGGCCCTCATTTGTTCACGTTAGAGGGAAGTGGGACTCGATCCACGAGACCTTGGCTATATTATTTGCACCCCCTTATTGCAAAATATAGCTTTTCACGATTTTCTAACGTTCTAGACTTTAGTGGTACTAAAGGTTTAAAGGATTTTTTTTCCTTTGTTATTAACGCCATTGTTATTAAAAATAGTGATAATAATAAATTTCTGTATCTGGACATTTTTTTTTAATGTTACAAGGGGGCAGACGAGCAGGCAGCAGGCACCGAAGTGCCTACCGGCGCCCATGGACATCTCGAGGTGGGAATCGAACCCACGACCCCCGGAGCAGAAGGCAGGGTCACTGCCCACTGCGCCAACGGACCAGCCAATATACGTATATTTATATAGTATATGTAATTTACTTTTTGTTTTATGCCTACATTATTATTTCTATCTATGTTTTCTTTTGTGAATAAATGTATTTTCTTTCATTCTTTCTTTCTTATTTTCATTAACTTAATAGAAACTTATCCAACACAATAGCACTTTTGGTACCATTATATTATATGAATTTCATCTTGATCCCCATAACGGTTCATAATGTAATGCTGTATAATGGTGGAAGGAACCATAGTAAGCGAGGTAATATGGGTTTGTTTATAATCATAAAAACAGTTTAGGAGATTGTTTTTCAAGTTGAATCAAATTGTTTCATAGGGAACGATGTTTCTCTATAAGATTACTTTCGACACTAGAAAGTAATCTTGTTACTTATGTGATATCCTATTTAGCAGTGATACTATTTCACTTATTATCTCTTTAAACAGACGCCATAAGAGAACGCATACTTTTTTTTATATAGGTTAAGCGGGCAAACGAGCAAACGGATCAACCGAGATGATCAGTTGATCAGCGTCGCCCATGGATACCATCAGCACCAGAGGGGCTGGTAGTGCGTTGCCGGCTTCTAAGGAATTTATTAATCTGCCCTTTAAAAATTCGCATGTCGTAGGATTGTGGGAACACCCAGGAAGGCAACTGATTCCATAGTTTGCACGTACGTAAAAAAGTATATTGTTAGATACTTATATACTACTTTGTAAAAACATTTGATAATCCGTATTTATACAGTTTAAACAATATATGATTATATAGCCACGTTAACATCCTTTGAAATTTAAGCGAACCCAGGTACTAGACCGGGATAACGCTATAAAGATGCTACAATAACATGGAATTATTTTACGTTCCATTTTTATTTCTTTATATCCTAAATTATTTATTATTTATGATATTACTATAATGTACAATGCAATTTGAATACTAACAGAATTACTGATCGAGAAAGGAAAATTTGTTAAATTGTAATTCTATAACGTGTCAATTTTTATAGCGACTAAAAATTTTTTTGACGTGATAACGTCCTATTAATGGACGAACAACGGGTACGCACGCACGAAAAAGCATAAGTCGTTGTCACGTTCTGTCCGCGCCGCAGTGCAGTCGAGAGAGCGGAACGAGCGATAGAGAGGCACAATTGGCCTAAGCGTTTGGCGTTATCACGTAAAATTATTGCCCGTTTATTATTATATATATTATACGTATTAAAATTACAGTCTTTACTGACAATAACTTTTTTTTAATATGAAATTCGTACCGTTTAATTGTTTCTAAAACATGTCTTACATATTTTTTTTCTCTTCTTCAAGTAGTATTTAACATTACAGTATATAATATTTTTTTGTTACATATATGAAATAACACTTTATATGCTAAAATATGTGTACATAATTTAATATAGGACTGTAAACGGAAGTACACTTTGCAAATGTTATATTATTAGTTATTCCATTTTGTTAATATATTGTGCGCTAATGATGAAAAGTCCTCTGAAGTAGTTTAAATTCATAGGTGGATTGGCTGTGCCCGGGACTTCGCCTGCTTAAAATTAGGTAAAAAAAATAGATTCAACTTTAGCCTTATGATTTATTTTTAATTTATTATTAAATTATTCTTTTTTGATTATTAGATTATTCTTTTGCGTAAAACTAGCGAAATTTTTTTTTGTGTGCTATATAGCCTATAGTCTTCCTCGACAACTGGGCTATCTAACATGAAAGAATTTCTCAATTCGGACAAGTAGTTCCTGAGATTAGCGCTATCAAACAAACAAACTATTCAACTTTAGAGATTTAACACTCTTTATAGATTTAAAATAAATATTGAAGCGAAGGATTCCATTTAATTTTAAATTCTGTATAAATGTTTACCAAGGTTCACGAGAAGATTACAAGAAATATTCTATTGTCTACTCATGATGCTTTTTAATTTTCAATATAAATAGAATAAATAAAATTTATATTGCTGTCCAATATTAATCTAAAATATTAGGCAGACAGCCATTTCCACACGTATATATCATAAATAATCTAAGATTCTACGTAAAGAAAACCACTGGATTTGAATTATTTCTATGAAACAATAAAGTTTCTTCTTCTTAGCGTTATCCTGTTTAATTATTAGGGTCCGTTTAGATTGCTGGGGATGTGGCTGTGGGGGCGAGTTTATGGATAATAAATACACTCAAACTCAAGGCGGGAATTGAAACCATGACCCCCGGAGCTGAAGGCAGGGTACTGCCCACTGTGCCAACGAGCCGATCGAAAATATTGTATAACATATTGTTCTTATTGCTGTCTGTTATACACAAATATATATTTTTTGGAAATGTATACATACATATGGATAATAAATACACTCAAACTCGAGGCGGTAATAGAAACCATGACCCCCGGAGCTGAAGGCAGGGCACTGCCCACTGCGCCAACGAGCCGATCGAAAATATTGTATAACATATTGTTCTTATCGCTGTCTACCCTTAAGCTGACGTCGCTAAAACTAAAATCGAAATTATTCACGAACAGCATTATTATAGATGTTTATTCCTAAACATCGTAAAATTTATTTTTCCAGGTCATCGGGCCCGAATTAATATCAGCCATATTAACACGACGCACAAAAGCGGCGTTTGATGAAACTTTCGCGTGTTTTTTTGAATACCCGCTTATTAGCGAGGCCTGCAGTCGGTTTAAGCGATCATTAGGATATCGCTCATTGCCCCAAGGGCGCTCGGAAGAAGCATTTATTGTATTAAACTTCTATCATTTGCTAATATCATTATTTATAATTTGACTTCGCTGTCATGATAGCCAAAATGCTACATATAAGTAATATATATCTTTTATAGGGTTCTGTAGTACTACAAGGAACACTTACAATTTCGCTCTGTCCGTCCGTCCGTCTGTCTGCCCGTAAGTTTACTCATTATTTCTTTCACTTTTTTCAAAATACCTATCAGGCTTTGTTGATATTTTTAGTTACAAAGTATGCAAATTTTTACTCAGTCTAACGTTGGTTGTATAAAAATGACCCCTTTAAAATCAATGTGCCTTTTTGGTGGTCTGCTTTTCTATGCCTATTTTGGAGGAATATTAAGAACTAAGGATACCTTAACTCTAAGGTTAGGATATTATGGATACAGTAATATTTTTAATGGTTTTTCTGGTTCTGACGAAGGAAACACTATAAAAAGGAAATAATAGTACATTGCGTATACAGATTCTTAAAATAACCACAATATTATAAAGAAATATGATAACTGACAGTATTTAAACTCAATTTGTCTTTTTTAAGTAATGTAATTATTGTTTTTGTATAAAAATTCTATGTTTACAGTTTGTGAAAGGTGTATGTGCCTGTAATAGTGTGTTATATAGTTATAAATCCACTGAAACGATGTGTAAAATTGTTTTTTTTTTTAACTATATTGTAGGCATATCTATTGTTAATAAATATATATAACAATTAATTGAAAAAAAAAACACAAAAAAAATTGTAAAATTTCATCTGAAGATGTAAAACGCCTATAACTTCGTCCATTTTTCATCGCTACATATTTAATGTTCACTATATTTGTCCTACTTATTCCAAAAACTATAAACACCCCAGTTTAAAACTTTAATGAGAGCCGATTACATGTCGGAGGCCGCTTTTCGGCAAATTTTCCGGGTTTTTGCAGCGCACGCCAGAATAGCTCGCAGATGGCAGAATTTTCTCCTACATACTTAACATTTACTGTTATATTCTGGACAATTCAGGAATATCTTTATAATTTATAGCCTATGTATTATTCTGATGTATAAACTATATTATTGTTAAGTTTTATCAAAATCCATTCAGTAGTTTTTCCGTGAAAGAGCGTCAAACATACATCCATACATTCTTGTGTACAAACTTTCGCGTTAATAATATTAGCAGAATGTGAAAACAACCCTGTCTGTTACTTTTTAAACAATTTTAAGGATTTTTGCTATAGGGATAGATTAGACCTCAATTGAATACTGACTTGGGCTACTTTTTGACGCAAAAATGAATGTTCACATAAAAAAAAATAAATAAATACAGCCTTAGAGTATACTTAAGCAAGCTATTAAGCGTGCGTCACTAAATATGAATTGTAACCGCAGGTATGAACAAAATTTTGTTAATACTTTGAGGAAGAGATCGTAGCTTAATTAGTGCCGGCATTAGTGTCGATTGCTAGGTAAAGTAGATCTTATCGCGGCTGGGTAATAAGTGGGTGACCCATTGTAACGTTGGTTTTTCAAATACCCGATATCACGGTCGGCGGTATGGCACGTAAGACAGTGGGTCCCGATTAATGTGTTAGTTAATAATGTAGTATGGTTTGACTATATTTATAGCTGGTATTTGTGCTAATTATGAATTTGATTTAAAAAAAATTGTTGCTTTATCTACTGCCGATACAGCAAACATTGAGCGCCCAATCTGAAATTAATTAGTGTTAACTGCAAATTGAACTGACGGATCCCACATCAATAATATATTAAAATGTGACTGTTTTATTACAGTTTCGTTGTTTGTTACACTCTACTGTAAGCTGGGAAATCAGGGTTACGTCAACTTACGTAGGATGTATCGATGTAGCCTATAGCCTTCCTCGATAAATGGGCTACGTAACACTGAAAGAATTTTTCAAATCGGATCAGTAGTTGCTGAGATTATTCAAGCAAACAAACAAACAAAATCTTCAGCTTTATATATTAGTATAAAGATATAGATTCTATTCTATTCTATCAGAAACACCTCAAAAGTATTACTAAAATTCTTTAAAAAAAACTGGTATAATTGTGAACTAAGGTTTTGGTGTACTTGAGTCTTGTTGGATAATAGACACATACAATAAAGTTGTTAAATAACTTCAAAATTTATTTATTGTCTGATTTCGCTCAACACAATTTCCCTAATGAGTTTTTAGCGTGTCCCATCAACATGGAAAATTTTAAGTCTCTACGTCTAATAGTTTGGAAATGCTAGGGGGACCATCTTGCGGGCGGACAGACGGACAGACCCAAACTTTAAGGGTCCTTGTAGTACTGTGGAACCCTATAAATAAAATATAAAAGAGCAGACCAAAAACGGTTAAAAAACCAGCTTATACGCGGTAGAGTTGGAACAAGGGGTGTACGAGCAAAATCCCTGTTCAACCGTTTCTTGACACGCTCTTGGCCATTTTTATGTGAGTAGTAAAATAAAAAAAGTACTAGAAAAATGTGCATACTTTTATTTCCTTATATACAATATTTACAGCTGGCATTTCGTTACACAATATTAACAAGTTTTGAATCTTTGATATCTTCTTAATTATGAATTAGAATGTCAAAGTGTAAAAGCCAATTATAATCTACATTGAATGTCCAAGGTTACGAACATAGTATATATCTGAATAAAATATGTATATAGCTATAACTGCTCATTGCCAAAAGTCAAAACACATTAATAGCGGGCTTACGGAACTCGCTGCAGTGCCCCGTTTTTCCCTGGGAGACCAGCTAGCATTGACCTACGTGGACAATGAGGCTATATCTATACTAATGTATAAAGCTGAAGAGTTGGCATGTTTACTTGAACGCGCTAATTTAAGTTCCGATTAATGTCCCTTTGTGATATTAATCGTAATTAGAGGTAGCGCCATGCTTGTAGCCGAATTGGGCCGGCGCGTTCGGGTACTAGGACCTCTTTCTTACATAAGATCGGCGTGAAGTGGTATTATTATGGTCGCGTTTCGTTGGGTAAGTATTTTGGTCGCGTTTCGTTGGGTTTATGTGACTTTCCGAAGGCCTAAACTCGTCATTAAAGACAACGCATCTGCTAGCCTTCTGGTCGTGCAGATGTCCATGAGCGTCGGTAGGCACTTAGGTGCCTGCTGCCTGCTCGTTTGCCCCTTGTAACATAAAAAAGCCATTGGTGGGAGTCCATATAGTTGCAACATTGGCCCACCTTTGCGGGTCTATTCGTGCCACATGCCCAGCCCATTATGCCCACTTAAGCTTTGCTGACTTTTTCCCACATCCATAACTCCAGTGATAGATCGCAGGGTGGTGATTCGAACTCTATCAGTCATTTTTACACCTATTATGCTACGTTCCATGGCTCTTTGGCAAACCTTGAAAAAAAAATCTATATGAAGTCAGAAATACCACTGGTCCTATATAGGTGTTAAAGACCTATATTGTCAAGAACATTAATTGCAAAATCGTTTCACGCTTAACCACCTTCAGGTTATCCACGCCAAGTAGTTTGAGTTGAAAAATGGTTTCCAATTTATTATTCCAATTTACAGCTTAGCGTATTAATATTTGAATAGACGCCGTGATTTATCGCAGCTTCGAATGTATTATATTAGATTAGAATATTGTTTTTTGGTATTCTCAAATAAGTATTTATTACAAAATTATATTATTAAATATTGGAAACAAATTAAAAAGTCGCTTCTTAAGGTAATGATTGTGATGTTTGCATGAAAAACTAAACTACTTTGCTTTAATCCGCGAATGAATATATAGCAAAGTAAAAGCAAACATAAAGCAAAGTAGTTAAGTTTTTCATGCATATCATGGATTTCCGCAAAGTAACGCCTGATTCTATCAGTTAATTGTGATGTTTATTGATGCCAAAAACACAAAACTTCACTTATGTCCTTGCGAATTAACCGGGTACCAGTACCTCTTTCTCACATGAGATCGGCGTGAAGTGGCGGAAATGCTGTCACGTCAAGGATGGTATTGTTGCCGCGTTTCGTATGGTTTGAGACTTCACGGCGGCCTAAAGTCGTCATTAAAGGCCGGCAACGCATCTGCTAGCCTTCAGGTCGTGCAGATGTCCGTGGGCGTCGCTTAGGTGTCTGCTGCCTACTCGTTTACCCCTTGTAATATTAAAAAAACGTTGTTGTCCTTGAAGACTACAAAGTACTACAAAACTTTGCGCAGCTACTCAAGTCCCCGGCCACATTACACGATCATTGAAATGATCATTCAAATGAAGCTATGTCCCGCTCCGGCATTATAATAACACTATAAAACGGTAAAGTTGCGTTGTATTGCCAAAGATTTATGTGTATTCTAACGGGATTATAAAGTTCTCCGAATAAAATATGTATGTGGAAACGGATAATGGCGATCTTTTGTAATGTTCTTTGTGGGTTATGGTGTGAAGATTCAATTATGCGATATCGTGGAACAATACTATGAACATATTTGTTTTCTTTGTTTATTTTTTTTCTTACGATAAGAACGGACGCGCAAAGAATACAAAACGTTCGCTCTCTATACGAATGAAGACGAACTGAGGTCATTTTAGATCTGCAATGGTCCGCCGACCACGTCTTTCGAAATCATTTTAGAACACAAATACCACTGCCGTTTGGAATATCGCAAACATCAGAGCCTTGATAAAATCATTGAGTGTTAGTGATCACTACAAAGAGCGCGCTCTTAAACCTACACCTGGGTCACAAGTCCCGGGCACTGCTATGGTTCCATTCTCTGCAACACGACGAATTCGGCATCCGCACGGTGAATTCATGCAATGCTAAGAAATTCGTCTCGACTCTAAAACGAACTACTAACATAAAGTACTGAAAAATAATTAATTAATATTATTGTTGGACTTGATTGTACTTCTATCAATACCAGGCCAGGCTTACCTGCCCATAACTTTCTGAGTACAAAATCCCATTATTACTTATACTCGTAGTTGCGTAATAACGAACTTCTCGTTCAATCAAGGGTCTAAGTTAATCGATACACTAAAGAAGTTAAGACCGTGTACAGTTAACAACGAAAATCATTAATAAATAAATAAATATAAATATATACAGGACTATATGACACACGGACGTCTGTTCCTAAGGTAGACAACTTAATGCCTGTGTTATTGGTAACAGGCGCCTGTTATACACAAATATTTTTTTTAAATATACAAATACATACATATAGATAATACACCCAGACTCGAGGTGGGAATCGAATCCGCGACCCCTGGAGCGGTAGGCAGGGTCACTGCCCACTGCGCCAACGGGCCGGTCATTACATAACAACACGAATAGCATTCTTTGACACAATGTTCAGTTATGGTAGCACTTCTTTAAAGATATTTTATTGGTGCACCCCATTTCAATGGCCAATAGCATCTGTTAATACAATTCTCGATCATGGTAGCACTGTTATAAAGATATTTCATTGGTGCCGCTATTACGACCAATAACAGACGTCTTACGTCATGTTTATCATGGTGGCAACAGACTCTTAACACAGATTGCAATGAGCGTTTTACTTAAGGCAATTCAATACAACTTCTGTTATAATTTAAATTATAATTATAGCTAACTAGCGGACCCGTCAGACGTTGTTCTGCCCGGACGTTTGTTTACTCTTACTATTAAATATCAAAATATAACGCCATCTATCGGCCGCTCGCCGCACCTGCCGCCCGTCGAACGCCCGCTCTGGTTCCCTATTATAAAACTCATATTTTCTAAGATATTAATTTTAACGATATGCTAAACAAAAAAATTTCGAACTGCATAAAATGTACATAGTTTCTAGCGTAATCAAATGGATAGGGATTAACAGGAAAGTCTATAAAATAGCTTTTTAAGTAGATCAATATTATTTTTTATAATATGTAAACGATAAAAATAGTTACTGCGAGTTAAGCATAGGAGATAGACATATGCCATTGTGAACTTTCGTATATCTATACGAAAGTTCACAATGATGAGTTTTTAAGATCTACAATTCCGTAGTACATTACTTTGACCTGTCTCGTAAGGTTTAACCGGTGCACGCAATGTAAGCGCACAAAATTACATTTTTCTGTGACATCACGTTACAAATCAATGAAATGCTCGGCTTTTATGTACTATAATATATTTGTATCATACACGTAAACCTTCCTCGTAAATCACTTAATCTGTTAACGAAGACCGCATGTTAATCCATTCAGTAGTTTTTCAGTTTATCGCGAACAGACAGACAGACGCGGCGGAGGACTCTGTTTTATAAGATGTAAGGATAAGGAAAAACAATATATAAATTGTCAAATATAACAATTAAGTTGTACAAATAATTTGAATGTTAAAAAAGCATATGGCACACAAATCTAAAGATTTACCGCTGAAATTCGACCATCTGGGGATCACTAGTACAAGTTAATATAAATTAAATTTCGCTATATTAACTTTGCTAAAGTTAAAGTAAAAGACGAAAGTAACTCAAACAGTTTTGACATAATTTAGTTCTTAATTAGTAATTAAAGTTGTAGTCATTTATGAGGCACGTTCCGTTTCACGATTTGCTAATTACACGGTGCATGAAGCTAGATCATTTGCATTACAAATTAGTTGCTGTGATTTGTTAAGTAATGGAAACGTACTGTTTTATTTATAGCAGAGACCGCCGGCTAATAGAAATTCGGCAACAAATATGTCGGTTTACGTACTATACGACAATGTTATATTTGACAATTAAGATACATACGTTCGATTTGACTACGCTCTGACACATTCTTATTGTAAATTGTACACATGTGTGTGTAAATCGTTTCGCATAGGTGTGCGTGTAGTTTTACTTTAATAAATGAATGTATTAACAATGTACATATATATATACGGTATTGGGGTTGGTTACTCTTTATTTCCAAGGGAAATAGGGATTAGGAGTCATCCATAAATTATGTCATATGAGTTTTACGATTTTTTAATCCCCTGCCCCCCTTGTCACAGATTGTCACAATTTCTACACTTCCCCCTTAGTGTGACGCCACTGATTTTCCAATTTTATGCATGTATTTTAAAAAATTAACACAGCAGTTTTAATTTTTCTTTAATCCATATAGTTTTGACATGTGACGTCACATAGCTTTTGATCCCCTTAAGGTGTGACTTAGTTTGTGGATGAACCCTTAACTTTTATATATATAGATGTAAAAATATACAGAGAGCGCATATTATCAGGATGAAAGGGCAAAGGTTTTTTTTGTAAAAAAATCTTCTATTTAAGGTATATGACAGGTACAAAAGTCATATGATTGGGTCGACATTTTTAGTTCCCGAAGGGAGGTTCCGGGATGGCCTTTTCATATCTCTACAATGAATACAGGTACGTGATAGGGTTCCATGTTTTCGAATAACCTGAGATTTTTGGGACAGTATTTTTAATCCCGTAACTGACTTCCTACATGTTTCTATAAAAGAGACAACGGGTATCGCGCAAAATACTCTCAAAACTTAACAAAAAGATAGCTAGCCAGCTAGTCAATAGCAATTAAAAAATCTGTCTCCTTTTCGTGATGCAGGTGTCCTTGAGAGTCGATGGTGTCTCAGGTGAATCGCTTGCTCATATAATCCATTATCGATAAATACGTAACCATAAAACGTGAGTACAAGATACTTTAATTGTTTTAACATACTTGTACTACATCCTTTTATTGATTTAACAGATATTCATTTTGTTCATAGTTATGCGATTTAACATAATTATATATTTGATAGCTAATTTGGTTAAATACTTTAGAATTTAATACTTAAGAATTAACAGCGAAGTATTAGACATTTAAATCCATTTAACAGATTATTATTATTAATCTTTTGACTTAACGCACTATTAATATAAGATATTTAACAGATAAGTATTCTGTACACAGTTATGCTATTTAACATAATATTATTTGATACTTATTCCGGTTAAACACTTTACAATTTGATACTTCGCTGTTAACGTAGTACTAGATACTTAAATCCATTTAACAGATTAATAACGTTATTAGTATCTTTACTTAACAAACTATATGATTTTTAACAGGCCTATATTTTGAACACAGTTATGCGATATAACCTAATTCGGTTAAAGTCATTAGAATTTTATACTTAAGATTTAACAGCGAAGTACTAGATGCTTAAATCCATTATTCAGACTAAGTTAGTTAATAGTTTTACTTAACACACTATAATATAAGGTTTTTAACAGACAGGTATGCTGTACATAGTTATATTAACACTATTGTATAATATTTTCAACATACCAATATTTTGTATGCGATTTAACATAATATTATTATCAAATAATATAGTAATATATAATAGGTATCAAACTAATTCGGTTAAACATAATACAACTTTATACTTAAGATTTAACTGCGAAGTATTAGATGCTTAAATACAGGCTAATATTATTATTAATCTTCTGACTAAACATACTATATTATATAAATTTTAACAGACAAGTATTCTGTACAGAGTTATGCGATTTAACATAATGTTACTTGATGTCTAATTCGGTTAAAAACAATAGGATTAAAGATTCATTTTAACATACAAGTACTCTATCCTTATTCGATTTAAGACACAAGCTTGTGAATTTACCACACTGCTATTCAAATAACCTTATCAAATCTGTTACCATATTGCATTTCACCCAAATATAGTGAGACCGGGCCGAATTTTGACATCGTGTCAAGAGAGACGACAAACTTGAACAAAGTAGGCTGTTTACAAAGGTTCCTGTTAAACATTCAGGGAGACACGAACGTGTCCTCATGTATGTCATTTAAAACCCTATTCCAGTATATCACAAGGTTGATTTTACACCGACGTAAGTGTTAGCTTAGCCCGTAATATACTTAGGAGAATTGGTATCGTTTGTTACAGATGTCAGAGGACGTTGTCTTTGATATGTACCATTATTTTAAGCAACTGGGTCATGCTCCTATATATTTCATCCGGCTATGAATTTTACGAGTAAAAATATTAATACGTGAAGCGAAAACTTTCGGTACGATTTTACGAAAATTGCACTTTTTTTTTATGTTACAAGGGGGCAGACGAGCAGGCAGCAGGCACCGGAGCTCCTGCTTGCCTATGGTTGTCCACTGCGGGGGACACAGAATGAAATGGAAAATTGTTTGTGGTTTCCTCACAGTCATAGACTATTATTAAATTAATTATTTTATACATTCCTTTTGTCTATACGATTGTCAGATTATTAAGTTTTTTTATCAATAATTTATGTCTAATCGTTTAAATTTTTATCAATATTAGGGAATAAAAAATATTTCCTTTTAAAAAACTAAGTACCTGCACTAATAATTTTTACCAGTAACAGAATATAAACGTAACTCTATAATTGTTATAGAGATGTACTTAATTTTGTTCCAATAAAGATTATTGTGAAATAAAAAAAAAAAACTGTTTTTGTTAACTTTTTATTATTCAAGTTTTGAGAATTAGCTCAATGACCATAGAGTATCATAAAAATTAAAATCTCTATTTACGTCCTGTTATATACAAGACTTGATTATTCAACATAAGAATATTTTTCTAATAGACAAAAAAATATATATTTTGTTAAACGGTATGCATGTGTGTCTAATAACAAAACGAAAATAGCAAATATTATATAAAAAAAGTAAAGACCGTGTCCAGGCACGTTTATATAGAAGGGTTCCGTAGCTGATACGGGATAAACGTATTTGTTAAATAGCTTCATAATTAATTGTACGATTTCGCTCAAAATAACTTTCCTATTGAGTTTTTGGTAAGTTCTCTCAACGTTGAAAATTTCAAGTCACTATATCTAATAGCTTGTAAATGCTAGGAGGGGGAGAGGGGCACCTTACGGGCAGACATCTCATGTGAGAAAGAGGTACTGGTACCCGGGCGCGCCGGCCCAATTCGGCTACAAGCATGGCGCTACCTCTAATTGAAATTTCATAATTTAGTTCAAGTGCTTTTAGTATTTATGACATTACAATAACGTTCAGTGGCAAAGTTAAGTGACAATTATGAGATTTCTGATAAGATAAGCATTATGTTGCACAACATTATGTCATTTAAAGTATACTGTCTGTTTGTTGCTTGAGAGTTTTCTGGAATTGTAGGGATCATGTACCAATTATTCTTTCGATTTCCACATCTCTTTCTCTTCCTGGCTCTATCCTACATGTTGTTGGTATCAGTCTTCCTTATAGTCTCTCTCTACCTCGACCTTTTTTCGACATGGATCTTAGATAAAGGGCATTTTTCCACTTTCTTTTAAAAAATACATGCTAAGTGCATGTAAAAAGTTTTACCTACAGTCAAAGTCAAAGATACAAAGTGTTTTATCTAAAAACAAGGGTTCGGAAAAAATTTGAAATTACAAGTGTGAAACAGAGAATAATGATGGCAAAATAAATTAAGATCATCAATTTAGAAATGCTTAAAGGTTAAAAGTTCATTATTTCATTACGACTTTAAAACTATTTATATATATATTATAAATAGACATATTGCACAACTTTATAACTGATAATAAATCTCGAGCATGTCTGGGATCAGGAAGTAAAAATATAGCAGTTAAGTACTCTTTCGCATTATCAGCAAAATGGATTGCACAAAACAAATATCGTAATATTTGTGTGATATTATCAATATTATTTCAGATGACCAAACGCGAGTTGTATTACGGAAACGTCATGAAAACAATGAGTCAGACTACATAAATGCTAACTACATCCGATCTTCGCGACTAGGAGACTCTTCGAGTTCGGTGCAGTCATCCAATGAAAGCCTGAACAGTGTTAATTGTAAGATTTCTTGAATTTATCTAAACGAATAATAGTTTAAATGTATAGATCTAGGGTAAGGCTATATAAAAACAAACAGTCAAACGTACTTCAAGTTTTTGTATAAAGTAGCAAATTTGTTTACGGACGGATGCCGTAACATTGTTATATATTTACGTAACTAGGTAAAAATTATACTATCGACTAGCCAAGCGAGCCTAGTGATACTACGCAACACGTCTTGTGTACGTATCTCATCAAGTTCACGGCAACGCGCGACGGATCCTGTTTCGGCGCACTGCCAATAGTAGTCGTGTAAACAAGGAAAATTACCTCCATTGTCTCATGCCTCGGACGTGCGTTAATGCCATACAAATGAGACCGAGGCCGACATAGAATACAAGGATCAAATCTGAATAATTTGCGATTTACCTGCCGTCCGAGCTCACGTATGTTCGTATCAGATATAGTTCCTTTTGAACATTCACGTGTGATCATATGGCGTTTTGTTTGGACTCTAATAACTACTTCTTCAGTAACTATGATTACTTTCTTCTTTTAAAAGTCTCGAATTCAATTCGTTTAATCAGAAGCTTTTATCGAAATTTATTACTGTAGCGAATGATGTCAAGCCTGTCGTTCTTGCACGTTGCCCTGTTACGGATTAAATGATGTGTGCAGCATTGTATGGCTTTGTACATTTAATGGAGCACTTATTTGTAAAATACACAAGAAACCTTTTACCGCGAAAATAGACCTGGCCTAGATCCGTTTTTCTAAAAGACATTTTAATTCTGACTAAGGAATTTTGAAAACTTTTTTAACAATTTTAACGGCTCTTACTTAAAATATCGTATGCCACATTTAAGTCACGTTCACTTTTTTATGTTGTTTAAATGAACTTGACGAGTCCTATTAACTGTATCAATTTCAAATTAAAATATTTAAAAATACTTTACTTTGAAATAAATACGGTTATTAGAACACATCCTTCATCCCCATTTAGATAACGTAAAAAAGTGAGAATGGCGAAAATGTAGCTTACGACACTTTACGTAGGAGCCTTAAAGTATATGAAACTAGATTTAAATCAAGAAAGGGTTTTACTACTACCTATTAACGACTTACTAAGCAATAAGCCATATTACTATTTACTGAATGTTCCTTTATTACATTAGGTATAAGTGAAAAGAGTAGAGTTGTAGGACAGGATTGGATTAGTAGTATTTCGAACTAAATAGAACACGGTATATTACTCAATGTAATATAGCCTAAGAATCTAAAAAGCATGTTATATTACATTACTAATTACTTATATTACATGCCTAGAACACGGATAAATGGAATCAGCCATTGATATAAAATTCAAACAAACTAAATTACGTAAGTTATGGGTGTTATTTGTTTAGAGGTATATTTATTGGGGCCAAGTACTGCGGTTGGGGGAAACGGTTGGGGATAAATTATGAAGTTCCGTCATTAACGGATTGTTCATTAGTTTCGGCCCTCCAACTACATTATTTAAAACTAAACCCTATTTAGGTATAGTTCCAAATTGTTTTCTGCTTTTGCTGTTATGTATATTTGACGCTTTCAGTTTTGCCTTATTTACGTAAAATACAAATACTTGACTATTGTGCCTAACGTTATTACAGTAGGCATTTATATATTATTTATATTTAAGATTGAAAAATCAATGTCTACTTATGTGTATATGTAACTAGCTGTTCCCGCGATGTTGTTTACTTAAAATTAGGAGAGAAATTAGATTCAATTTTAGCTTGATGATATATAGCCTTCCTCGATAAATGGGCTATCTAATACTGAAGGATTTTTTTCAAATCGGACCAGTAGTTCCTGAGATTAGCGCGTTCAAGCAAACGATTACACAAACTTTTCAGCCCTATACATTAAAATATATAAAGAATTAATAGTACAGATAAGTTTACAAGTGCTTCTTCTTCTTCCTAGCGTTATCCCGGTTAAGTATCAGGGTCCGCTTAGATTTCAAAGGATGTGGCTGTGGGGCGAGTTAAGATGACCGATTGCCATCTGACGTCATCCTCGGAACCCCCACGATCTCTAAGTATTAAATGCAGATTCATTAAGCTGAACGTTTTTTTCTAAACTACACCAGGGATACATAAAGCATCCTAATACACTTTTACCCCACCTAAATATAAAATGTGTCAAGAGTCAAATACTTGTGTAGCACTTATGTAATTATGTAAGAACATTTTTTTTTTGAGGTTAATGTTGAAATTGTTTGTTAGGATTCAATGTATGAAAATTCAAAATTTTCATTTAAGAAAATTAATGAAAATCTAATCTTGAAATAGTTAATGGTGTTACGAGAGTATATTATAAAACTTTAAAATGGAAACTCCATTTTATGTTACATTTTATGTCTTATTTCTCTCTTTGTATTTAGGGTAACTCAACAATAAAAACCTCATGTGAGAAGCAACCTTAGGAATAAAATTAAAAAACACTTTCATACAAAACATGACTTTATTACAACATCTCTTAATTAAATTACTGGAAATTTTGGCCCTGGAAGTATTTAAAACTGCCTGTGCAATATCACAATATTTCTACATCAGTTTTTATTTATTCATAAGTTTCATTACTTAGTTGGTGGCAGGCCTTTATTTGTCACTTCTTTTTTGGGGCACGATAATTCTCGTAAGATGGGTAAGTAAGGCCATACCTTTTTGTACCTTTCCTTATATTTAAAAAGAAATATAAGTTCAACTAAATGCAAATTAATTTTTCCAATATATTTGAAATTTCCGTGGGAGCACTGTGTGCCCCCACAAAGAAAGCCTTGGTTGGCTAAGTCATCACGTCAATATACATCTATTTTTAACTGTGAGACGATTTATTTTTGCTACAGTAGTAATTTGTTTAATCATATAAATTATTTGATAAAAAATTCAATTGCCTGCATCCAACGTTGGATGATTATAATGGCTGATATAAAAAATAAATTGTCGGCTGTAGGTAATTTTCTTAACCATTTCGTCATTACCTTAAAATATGACTTCAAATGAACCATGTATACTAGTGCCAACATAACAATATAAAATGGTAAATATATATTGAACGCTTATAGTAAATGCCCATGTTGTATATATTTTTTTATAATAACGATTTCGTCGTCACTGGCGAAGGCGTGACTTCAAATGAATCGTGTGCTTAGTGCCAACGTAACAATATAAACAGAGCACGTTTTATAGCTAAGGGCGAACGTGAATGCAAACAACCCGATACACGCATAATGTTATTGCCGCCGGTATGTTCCATTGTTCTCGATAATCACTCGTATACCGACTTGACGTTTGAACAGTGTTGCCATGTATGATTGTAATTTATTGTCGTATTTTTGACAAAACATTCAATAAAAATTTGTAGCTTTGCCACTTATATATCATTAACTTTATTTCCTCCTTAATATATGTAAAACAGTAACTATTTTTTGACGTGATGACGATATATCGAGGAAACGCCGGCTGCACGTACGAAAAAGCATGACTCATTGTCACGTCCCGCCTGAGCCGAGCGTGCAAGCGAGAGAGCGAAACAAGACAATATTTGTCGTCTACCTTAGAGCAGACATCCATGTGTCAAATATTTTTTTTACATGTTACAAAGGACACACAGGGGATTGTTTGCAGGCGCTTCCTTGTTTGCTCTCTGTCGATCCAGTTTAACTTTTTCACCGTTCATTATAGCTTTGATGTCTTCAGCGTCCAGGGTTTCGTATCTGAGAAAAATTATTTTACAAATAAATTGAAGCTTCGGTAGTTTAACTGTAGGATAGACGCAACGAAATAAGTAAAGAACTCGATCCAAACTCTGACCCCACACGACTACCACGCATTTTTAAAAAGAAATGAAAAATCTTAAAAGATAAATTTCTTGTATCTGTTATAGGTATAAAATATATAATTTAAAAGGAATTTAAAAAAAAATTATAAGCTTTCACGAAGCTTAGTGTGTATTGTTCTTTTTTATTATTAAATAATATTATAGTGGTTACATGATCGACCGAAAAACTAATTTAACGCCAATATATTTCTAATATTAAAAAAAATCGGAAAGTTTTAAATGAATATTGATAGATAATATTGAAGGAGGTCGGACCAAAGAAAGCATTGTACTTTTTAATTATTAATATTCAAAAGTATAGTCTGTAAGCATTATACTCCGATACAACACTCACTTAAGGAGAGCGTCCGAAAGCGCTTTGTGTTCCTTTGCGTGCGTTCGAAGAATGGTCTTCGCGCGCTCGTAGCTCTCTGACAAGATCTTCTTGATCTCAGCGTCCACCTGAAAACAAATATGTCCAACTAATTATAGGTTATCACAACATGCTAATCAGTCAATTAATACACTAAATACACTAAATATACTTACTACATTCTGCTAACCTATAATACTGTCCGCGTTACAGTTTCCTTTTTCCTTTCCCGTTCCTGTTTCATAATGGTTCACTATTTTGGCATTAATGGCTTAAACATTACAGATAGATATATGCTGTCACGTGCTTTTTTGTACTATTTAATATAAACATTTCCTTCATACACTATATACGTGTTAATCTAAGGGTTTTTACAACGCCCGGCAGAATAGCTCGCAGATGGCAGAATTTTCGGCTACCTACTTGACATTTATCATTATATTTTGGACAATTCAGACAATACCTTTGTAATTTATAGCCTGTGTTGTAAATGTGTTATTCTGATGCATGAACTGTATTATTTTAAAGTTTTATTAATATTCACTCAGTAGTTTTTTCGGGAAAGAGCGTCAAACATATATCCGTAAATCCATGTCTACAAACTTTTGCGTTTATAATATTAGTAGGATGTATAATAATAATTATATATTTCGCATAATGAGGAAGGCTTTCGATTATGTTCGTTATGATATATTTTTAAATAAACTAGACAAGTATGGATTACGCGGTGTTGCACAGAACTGCTTTCAAAGCTATTACTATAAATATAAATAATATAAATATATACAGGACTATATGACACACGGACGTCTGTTCCTAAGGTAGACAACTTAATGTCTGTGTTATGTAGCAGTATGCTACCTGGGATACTTGCAAGCTGGATACGCAGCACTTATAGGAATTGCTGCTTTGATCATCATAGCCCTGCCAATTCAAGGTGATTACTGCGCACACACACTCAAACACTCATTAATACACACATGCGCGCGTATTATATATAAAATTTTAAATTAAAATTTGTCGCTTAAAATGTCTAAGCTGATATATTTGAGATGGAAGAGCGGGACTGTCTGAGACGAGTCTTGTCTCAACAGATAGTCTGAACAACTATTTTATGCTATATTTTTCTGATGAATAAACTTTTTTGATTTTTTGGTTGGTAACAGCTAAACTAATTTGTTTCTTTTATTCGTTCAAGAATAAGAAAGGGTATTATAAAAAAGAGTTACGGTTTTTAACAAAAAAATAAATAATAAAAATTGGACAAAATCTTTTTTTTTTATTCCATGCGCCGGTAATCAAAGCTATTTTTAACCGAAACTAGTCATAGTATATTTGACAAAACGATGTGACCAATAAATAAATATTTTTTAAGCTATAAAGAAAAAATATTAGAATCCTTCAACTTTCTAATATATATAAAAAAACATTATCAAAACGTATTCGACCTTACACAACAAATTTTATACAATTTTCGATTGATCAAAATGTAAGTAATGTTCAAATAAAAAATGGCCAAAAGCGTGTCAAGACACGCTTATATAGAAGGGTTTCGTATCTGATACGCTATAAACGTATTTGTTGAATAACTTCAAAACGTCTGTTTCTAAGGTAGACAACTTAATGCCTGTGTTATAGGTAACAGCCGCCTGTTATACACAAATATTTTTTTTACAAATATACAAATACATACATATGGATAATACACCCAGACCCAAAGTGGGAATTGAACCCACGACCCCTGGAGCAGAAGGCAGGGTCACTGCCCACTGCGCCAACGGGCCAGCCAAACATTTACACACACACATTTACTTCACATTATAGGCTAATTAAAAAAATTGTCAAATTAAGAAGTTTTATAAGCGCGTCTAATGCCGGAGTCAGACATAGGTTCATTTCAATATTCATTTCAATGATCATGTAGTGTAGCCGGGACCTTTGTGAAGCTGCGCAAAGTTATATAGAACTTTGTAGCCTTCAAGGACAAAAATGTACAAACACTGAGCTATGCCTGGCTCCGGCATAATAGGCTTTGATTTAACCTACTTTTTCAGTTTGAGTTCCGTTTTCTGTTTCTTTCGGGTTGATTCGGCATTGCTTGTGGACGGGTTGGTTGGATCACCTGAATTTTATATAAGCAATCACTTTAATATGGAAAATTTATAAAATAATCTTCTTATCAAAGCTTGACTTTGAATACGAGTAATTACAATTGAATTTTTCCCTCATTAAAAATGGCACTATGGCAGTTTTATTTCATTTTTTTAAGTGTTACAAGGGGCAAACTTGCAGGTGGTAAGTGAATATCGACGCTCATGGGCATCTGCGTACCATCACCATAAGTTTGCTGGCCTTTAAGTAGGAGTTTGGGCCATCGGGAAATCTTACTAAACGACCCGAACGTGACAACAATACCTTCACATAACGTGACAGCATTGCAGTCACTTCACGGCGATCTTATGTGAGAAAAAGGTACTGGTACCCTTCGACTGTAGACCAAAGGGATGCAAGCGTTGCGTTTCTTTAATTAAAGCTCTAGTTAAGGTAGTATTTGAGGCTTTTAAAATTGATTGAATTTGTCAGAATAAATGTATCCTTTGAGTCGGAATGTTAGAAGTATCTTTATCATTAACTAGTTGTTAGCCGCGATTTCGTCCGCGTAAAATTAGGTGAAAAAAATGAGCGGGACGATATATAGCCTATAGCCTTCCTCGATAAATAGGCTGTCTAACACTGTAATAATTTTTCAAATCGGACCAGTAGTTATTGGGTATTAGCGCGTTCAAGTAAACTAAGAAAAAAACTCTTCAGCTTTATATTTTAGTACAGATCAATTGATCTATACTGAAATATGAAGCTGACAAAACCATTTACATAGTCGACTGCAACTGAGCAAAACCATTTACATAGTTGACTGCAACTGAGCAAAACCATTTACATAGTTGACTGCAACTGAGCAAAACCATTTACATAGTCGACTACAACAGAGCAAAACCATTTACATAGTTGACTGCAACTGAGCAAAACCATTTACATGGTCGACTACAACAGAGCAAAACCATTTAAATAGTTGACTGCAACTGAGCAAAACCATTTACATAGTCGACTACAACAGAGCAAAACCATTTACATAGTTGACTGCA